>CM077298.1:3250000-3850000 GCA_039654925.1 Anguilla pacifica
ACACACAAAGCCCAGCATCGCTGGCCCGTTCACCACAGGTACCCCTGCTTGCGTTCAAATTCACACATAAAGCCCAGCATCGCTGGCCCGTTCCCCACAGGTACCCCTGCTTGTGTTCAAATTCACACACAAAGCCCAGCATCGCTGGCCTGTTCACCACAGGTACCCCTGCTTGTGTTCAAATTCACACACAAAGCCCAGCATCGCTGGCCCGTTCACCACAGGTACCCCTACTTGTGTTCAAATTCACACATAAAGCCCAGCATCACTGGCCCGTTCACCACAGGTACCCCTGCTTGTGTTCAAATTCACACATAAAGCCCTGCATTGCTGGCCCGTTCACCACAGGTACCCCTGCTTGTGTTCAAATTCACACATAAAGCCCTGCATCGCTGGCCTGTTCACCACAGGTACCCCTGCTTGTGTTCAAATTCACACATAAAGCCCAGCATCACTGGCCCGTTCACCACAGGTACCCCTGCTTGTGTTCAAATTCACACATAAAGCCCAGCATTGCTGGCCCGTTCACCACAGGTACCCCTGCTCGCGTTCAAATTCACACACAAAGCCCAGCATCGCTGGCCTGTTCACCACAGGTACCCCTGCTCGCGTTCAAATTCACACACAAAGCCCAGCATCGCTGGCCTGTTCACCACAGGTACCCCTGCTTGCGTTCAAATTCACACATAAAGCCCAGCATCGCTGGCCCGTTCACCACAGGTACCCCTGCTTGTGTTCAAATTCACACATAAAGCCCAGCATCACTGGCCTGTTCACCACAGGTACCCCTGCTTGTGTTCAAATTCACACATAAAGCCCAGCATCGCTGGCCTGTTCACCACAGGTACCCCTGCTTGCGTTCAAATTCACACATAAAGCCCAGCATCACTGGCCCGTTCACCACAGGTACCCCTGCTTGTGTTCAAATTCACTCATAAAGCCCAGCATCGCTGGCCCGTTCACCACAGGTACCCCTGCTTGTGTTCAAATTCACACATAAAGCCCAGCATCACTGGCCTGTTCACCACAGGTACCCCTGCTTGTGTTCAAATTCACACATAAAGCCCAGCATCACTGGCACGTTCACCACAGGTACCCCTGCTTGTATTCAAATTTAAGATGACAGGTGGGAAAGTCACTGAGCATCCATAAGCAAAAAAAAAAATGTGCATTCAAAGGGAGCTTTACTAGGGCTCACTCATTAAAACTTAAATGGATCCTCTCTGAGTTGGGTTGTTTTGAACACTCACACACACAGGCACACACACACATAAATGCACATGTACATACACCTGCATTACATTGGGACGTGAATGTGGGTTCATTGGCTCCGTAAACATGTGGTACGGTATGATTGAATTATGAAGTAAATCTCTTTTGCATCTCTGAGAGATGAACGATAACAGGGAAGTGCACTGTTGTGGACCTAGACAGGGGAAAGACTATCATTAAAAGCATTATATAATGATAAGGAATATTAATCTACCGGTTGATGGTCATCTCCTGGAGCAAAGGGGAGGAATATGAGGAAATGATCCTTGAGATGTTAAATACAAGGAACAGCCTGGTTAGCAAGGGTTCTGAAGGAAAATCTGAAGCTGCAATATGTCACCCAATGGATTTAACTGAGCCTGAGATGATTGGTTGTAAGGTAGAACACAGCACATCCACTCCTCACATTATTTTGTATTTTCACATCGCCTTTGTACACAATCAGTATTTCTCGTGCAATAGTGAGTATTAGTGACATCTTTATGAGTTTCCCATCTACTTTAAATGTCTCATGAGAGAGGGAGGAACTGCCAAGGCTGACTTAACGTGTGAGAGTTGAGAGGCTTGATCTGGGTTACCCTGGCCCCCGTACACGGTCCCTGCTTGTGGCGTTCCCCCCTCCCTCGCTCCCTCGCTCCCTCCCTCCCCGGGCCGGACGGGCTGTCCTGGGCCGAGCCGCACAGACCCGCAGGCCCAGGGCCAAGTTCCCAGGGCAGAGCGGCGATCCCGCGTAATTCCAGATGTCCATCTGGTCCGTGGTTTGGATGGGATTCCAGTGTCCGTGGCCCCTTCATGCAACCTCACATTCATCAGCTGCTGCCTCTTAACCCCACCCCCCCACCGCCCCCCCCCCCCACCCCACCCCCCACTGCACTGGCCGGCCTTCCCCCACTGAAATAAGGTCCCCAGATTTGGGGCTTTTTGTACTTGTAGTCCTTGACTGTTACTAGGAGGACACATAGACCAGGAGCCTCTAGTCCTCCTCCCTAAGAACTGTAGGGTCCCCTGGCCTTTCTTTCACCTTAAAACTGGCAACTAACTCAGACCCAAGAATCCCGGTGAGGTGAGTTAACTACTTTATCAGATCAGTTAAGTGCTGTATAAAACCACTAAACCAAATGAACCTCCAGCTCTCCAGAACCAGGGCTGGGGACCTCAGCAGACCCTGCAGCTCTTAACGATGAGGGTTGGGACCCCTGACACAAACATTGCACACAGCAGCTCTGAAAAGACAACCCCCGTCCATTCATAGCTCAATAAGGCTAGTTCCAAAAAATAAAAATAACATCCAGAGCCAGAAAAATGATCCTACTGACTTGTATTAAAGTCAGTTTTTCTAGTAGATTGCAAAGGGAGGCCTGGCCGACCAGTTCAATAGGTGATGCTATTTTGGCAGTGCTGTGAAAAGGTATTTGCTCTTTCCTGATTTCCTTTATTATTGCATGTTTGTCACACTGAATTGGTTAAGGTCTTTAGACAAAAGTTTAAATGAGACAAAGAGAACACAAAATACATTTTAAAAATAATTCAATTTATTTAATGAAAAAGTTATCAAATGCCCATATCACCCATGTGAAAGAGTAATCCCCCCCCCCCCATACTCAATCAACCAATTAACCTAATAAAATTGATTATTAGATTCAGCTGATTGAACACAGCCTGGCTTGATTACAGCCGGCCCTGTTGAATCTAAACTTCACTCATATTGAACCATACCATCCTATATATATGTATGTAAGGAATAGACCACGACGGGCTGTCCCGTTATTGGAATTTAAGGTGCAACAGGGGTGGTGATGCGGCCGAGGCAAACTCGGGGTTCCTTCTCGTTTTTATAGAATACAATTAGCACCAATTTTGGTTCTTTTGGTTCGGCTGTTATTTCTTCATGATGAAATTAAAATGCATTAAAATACCCTTTAATAAAAGTTGAGAATCTGCACTTCAAAACAAATTTGCACTGTTTGATTGCAAATCTGGAATTGTGGAGTACAGAGCTAAATTAAGAAAAATATGTCTTTGTCCCGAATATAAATATAAAATGCTGAATTATTGCCAAAATTTGCCCACCCTCTCTTGACAAGGATAAGACTACTGAGTGGAAATACAATCTCTTGCAATATTTTGGTATGATATATTTTATACTTTTTTGCAATATATTTCAGTGTTTTCCATTTATAGAAGAGATCAAAATTTGAATTTATAGTAGATGTGCTTCATCATAGTTATGAACTCAGCCAGGATTTTTACCACAATATCTGTCATAATCAAGTTTCTTTTCCATTTTAATGTGTCCAAGGCAACAGTTTGTCATGTTCTTATTAGTGTTTCAGAGTAAATTATCACTGTGATACATTCTGTTCATTAATCTTTCTCTTTTAAAGACACAAAGACATAAATATGTGTCACGATAAAACTGAATTATGAAGAAAATCTCTTTAGCATCTCTGAGAGATTAACTACAGTGAGGAACTGCATTGTAGACTTGAGCAATGCAGTTTACTCTACTGTTGTGGAACTAGACAAGGGAAAGACTATCATTAAAAGCACTGTGTAACGATAAGGAATATTAATCTACCGGTAGATGGTGATCTCCTGAAGAAAAGGGGAGCTTACAATATGAGGAAATGATCCTTGAGATGTTACATAAAAGGAAAAGTTTTGTTTAGCAAGGCTTCTGAAGGAAAATTTAGCTGCAATGTGTCATCCAATGAATTTAACTGATCCTGAGAGTATCGGTTATAAAATCAAATACAACACACATATCCACTCCTCGCACTATTTTGTGTTTTCACATCGCCTTTGTACACAAGGAGTATTTCTAGTGCAATAGTGAGTACTAGTGACATCTTTATGAGTTTCCCATCTACTTTGAATGTCTTATGAGAGGGGGAGGAACTGCCAAAAGCTGACTTAACATGTGAAATTAATGTGAGCCTTAGGCAAAAAACATTGCTGTGGACAGCAAGAATGTCACAAATCCAACTTTATTAAAGAGTAATTGCACTGTTTCAGTCTGGCTCCGCCTTTTACACAATTCTGAAAAATGCGTCTCGGTGTGGGCTGAGTAGGTGTGTCCATCTCATTTCTCCGCACTCGTATTCATGGTAAATATCTGCAATGTGTAGATTGTGAACAATCTTGAAGTGCAGGTTTTGTTTTTGCTGGTTATTCTGAAAGCTAACACGGTAGATAAGAGACCGGTGTATCTTGTTTGTTAAGTGTAGACTACTTGGTGATTAAAACGGATTTTTAATGGATAAATTGAATTTATGATTTAATCCCCCAACACGGTATGAAGACGCTGTGTGTTAGGTTACTTGCCATTTGATTAGTCTGATCGTTGGCACGCTTGATAATAAAGGAGAATTAATGAAAACAGGTTGAGATCAATGATTAGTTTAAATTAAAGTTTTGCGCCACACCAAAGAGGTATTCTGAAATCAAGATTTAAGAAATGTTGAAATAAAGGCATGGATTACGATGTTTCATTATAAACTATACATACAAACATGTTCACAGCTAAAAAAAAAAAAAAGATCTAGAGTGTAATTACTCGTTGATCATAATAATAACAATAATAATAATAATGTGAACTTCATGAAGATCGTGTTATTCTTCAGAATTCTTCGAAAAATAACAATGAAAACAGATTTTTAAAAAACATTTTGCAAAGAGTGGAACAGGCTAATGATACCAGCTTTGGATCTAGGGTTCTTTATGCGGGTTCTAATTTTAGAAGCTAAGATGACTAAGGTCATAACAATCTCATGCCTTCTGGAGTTACATCGATAGTGGGTTTGCAAAAAGGAAAATCTCTGCATTCGTCACAGTGCTTGTTTACATTTACAGTGGATTAACGTGGCAGCTATGTGTCAGACTGAAGGGAGGAGACTGTGTACAACGGAGCATGGGGGAGGCAGGTGTCCCCGCAAACCACAGGTATTTCCATTAATGTCTCTCAACGTGCGTGTTGCAGGATGCACTGCTTGTGGTTAGGCTGAAATATGCGAGAAGCTTTCAGGCCATTGTTCCGCGTAACACTCAACACGCTCGAAGAATGTGCCTTTATGCTCTGGTCTGAAACCCAGGTATTACCCTTCCCAGTGTGATGTGTTTTTAATATTTACTCAGGAATGCTCTCAGACAAAAATATCTCACATGATGTACCTTCTTGGAATTCAAAAGTGTAAATATTATTTGACTGTGTTGTACACGTTCCATGAAGATAAATGTTATTTGAAGTGTGTTCATGCTCATAAGGCTCCCCGCCCCACTTTATTTTTGTATTTTTGTATGTGTCTTGAACAGTATTGTGGCTGATATATACTGATACGGGCAGGACAGAGTGCTTACCAGTCTACTGTGCACTGAATGTTTGAAGGTTACAATGATCAAATAAAAAAGCGAAAGTGTCTGATACTGTTTTGCTTAACTGAGTTGAAGGCCACTGTGTTAAAGGACTCGTTGTTTGTACGATGTATACATTCTATGTAATGCTCCCTGCTTTTGCTGATTCTCATAACTGGGGCAAACCTGCACACTACAAAATTAAGCAGTGTTGGCTATGAAAATCTAACTCCGCCCCACTGACTTATCTACCTCAGAGATGGATCAAGGGTTTCCTGTACTCACATGGTAACAGCTAATGAAGTACCATTAATGATAAACAATAATCTAGGAGGAAATGACCAATGCCTTTGAGTTCATAGAGTTCACTTATGTGGGTTAAAAGATAACTTAATCTGTTACACAAAACTTTCATTTACTTATAATTTACAAAGAAGTAGTTTGTAAATTATAAGTAGATTGTTACAAAAAGATGGTGTTTTTACACACAAGGAGTATTTCTCGTGCAATAGTATAGAGTATTAGTGACATCTTTATGAGTTTCCCACCTACTTTGAATGTCTTATGAGAGGGGGAGGAACTGCCAAAAACTGACTTAACATGTGAGATTAATGTGTGAGCCTTAGGCGAAAAACATTGCTGTGGGCAGCAAGAATGTCACAAAGCCAACTAATTCTGCTTTTATTAAAGAGTAATTGCACTCACTGTTTCAGCCTGGCTCTGCCTACTGCTATTAATTTCCAAAGAAGTAGTGAGAAGGATTGTTTTTAAAAAGATAGTATTTTATACTGAAACACAGTGAGCATCTTACATGCTTTAATCAGATTATTTGTTATGCTGTCTCTATGGTCAGTTGCTGAAGTGTCGGGGTTCTGCCTGGTTAACTGGGGAATGGGGTCCATCATGAAGTGTGGATAGCCACACACAGGGCCTCATGGCTTGGCACTTCAGCTGTGCTCTGAAACTCACAACTTTGTCCTTCCTCCTGGGTTTCTCTCTGGCAACAGCCTGCTGGTCTGTTTTTTCTCAATGACATTCATTTCTTGACCTCAGGCTTACCTGGATTCTTGTATTGCAAGTGGGAGTACAGGGTGTCTTGGCTTGTTGTAAACACAAGTCTGAGGCTACTAGACAAGGTCTCTCATGAAGCATGGCTTTTCCCAAGCTCTTGGACTCTGTGGTCATCAGGAACATGGGACGAGCTGACTAACTCAGTGAAGAAGGATCACTAACCCAACACACACTATTTCTCATTTTCTGGGACCCTATGCCCAACCAATCAATCAGCACTGACTTGCTCAGTGTGAACAGGAAGATCCCATATCCAGGGCTGATTGGCTCAGTGTGAACAAGAAGATCCCATATCCATGGCTGGCTGGCTCAGTGTGAACAGGAAGCTCCCATATCCAGGGCTGGCTGGCTCAGTGTGAACAGGAAGATCCCATATCCAGGGCTGATTGGCTCAGTGTGAACAGGAAGATCCCAGATCCAGGGCTGATTGGCTCAGTGTGAACAGGAAGCTCCCATATCCAGGGCTGGCTGGCTCAGTCTGAACAGGAAGCTCCCATATCCAGGGCTGGCTGGCTCAGTGTGAACAGGAAGATCCTGTATCCAGCGCTGACTGGCTCAGTGTGAACAGGAAGATCCTGTATCCAGTGCTGATTGGCTCAGTGTGAACAGAAAGCTCCCATATCCAGGGCTGATTGGCTCCATGTGAACAGAAAGCTCCCATATCCAGGGCTGGCTGGCTCAGTGTGAACAGGAAGATCCCATATCCAGGGCTGATTGGCTCAGTGTGAACAGGAAGATCCCAGATCCAGGGCTGATTGGCTCAGTGTGAACAGGAAGCTCCCATATCCAGGGCTGGCTGGCTCAGTCTGAACAGGAAGCTCCCATATCCAGGGCTGATTGGCTCCATGTGAACAGAAAGCTCCCATATCCAGGGCTGGCTGGCTCAGTGTGAACAGGAAGATCCCATATCCAGGGCTGATTGGCTCAGTGTGAACAGGAAGATCCCAGATACTGGGCTGATTGGCTCAGTGTGAACAGGAAGCTCCCATATCCAGGGCTGGCTGGCTCAGTCTGAACAGGAAGCTCCCATATCCAGGGCTGGCTGGCTCAGTGTGAACAGGAAGATCCTGTATCCAGCGCTGACTGGCTCAGTGTGAACAGGAAGATCCTGTATCCAGTGCTGATTGGCTCAGTGTGAACAGGAAGATCCCGTATCCAGGGCTGGCTGGCTCAGTGTGAACAGGAAGCTCCTGTATCCAGCGCTTACCAGCTCCTTGTGAACAGGAAGATCCCAGATCCAGCACTGCTTCTCAGTGTGAACAGGAAGACCCTATTATTATTATTATCAAGTACTACTGCTCAGCTCTTCCTTCACACAGGGTAATCTGGACCTCTGGTTCAGCTTTATCTTTCCCTTCAGCAGAGAAGGCATCTGGAACTGTGTTTCAGAAAATGGAAAAAAAACAAATCCCCTGTCTTCCTCAGCTCATGGCAGAGACAAATCTATGAAAACAATTTGGTGTAATTTCTTTTATACTTAACGCAACCTCTACCATGACAACCCTTTATGAGCACTGCCAAATCACCTATAGGTCAGAATGGCACTATGGTCCTTGATTGTGCTTTATGCATAAATCAGTCACACATCTCGACCTTCACTCCACTGGAATAACTGCTGTCTCTTCTTCTTTACCCTTCTTTACTTGCTGATGCCGCCAACTCGCTCTTTCCTCACCACTGACACTGCTTCCTGCTTTCAGATGAAAGTCAATGATGATGAAAGTCAGTCAGCAAGCTCTTCTTTCCATAAGGCTCAGTCAGCTATTCTCTTTTCTGCTGTCTCTCTGCCCACCGCTGTTGCTAATGCTAATACTTTATAAGCTGCAGCTTCTCATGGGTCTACAACTAGTCAATTGCTAGCTGACTGAGAATATCTATACTACTTGTACCGGGCAGTATTGCATGACATACAGTACACTATTTACCTCCTCCCTGAGATATTATCCCCTGACCTCTGACTGTGTTCCTGCTGTTTTCAGTGGCATGAGTATCTCCCCTTAAAAAACCCAATCTGGATCCTACAGTCATACGAAACTACCACCCAGCTTAGCTACTTTTGCTCCTACCAAAAGCAGCAATATGCATTCTGGTCCAACAACTCTTTCCTATCGAGGCTGCTAACAGTCTTTTGGATCCTAACCCAAGTCTGGATTCAAACCTGCTCATTCCACAGAAAGGGCTGTCCTGTCAGTGTCTGACACAGATTAGCGATGCAGAAATTATTTCTCTTTCCTCTGCCTGGACACTAATGGATTGGTCAGTTGAACACAGTCACCCACAGTTCCATTATTAAGACTTCCTGTGCTAAGAATTTCGCCTTGTGCTCAGAAACCCTCTGCTGTCTAAGCATTCCAACCGAGTTTTCTGGACAGGCTGTGTCTCATCTGTCAAACTGCCTTCCAATAGGAGTCCCTCAAGGTTCAGTTCCAGGCCTCCTCCTTAAGACGGGTGTCTCTCAAGATTCAGTCCCAGGCCTTCTGCTCTTCTCCCTCTCGCATCTGTCATCTTGCCTCCTGGCATTTTGTACTGCACCACTGCTATGGCAATGATACTACACAGTCTCTTTTATTCAATTAGACATTTTATAATTCCCTTGCTTGCCTCTAATCTCTCAGCCTACCTCAGTGATGTGCCTCATTGGTATATGAACAACACCTGAAACTCAAGCGTGACAAGGCTGCACTTACCTGCCTGTTAAGTCCTTTCCTATGCATGACCTCGCTGTCAATCATACCATATTCATGCCATTACTGTCTGCAGAAAATAAACCTTGGTATTATTTTTCACAACAAATTGTCTTTTAATGACAAGATAGCAGATACATCCTGGAGATGACATCTCTTAGGCAAAAAACAAATCTGTATTGCCACGGATATTTAACGCACATCCTTGTCCAGAACATCGTATGGTCATGCCTAAACATTTCTGACTAAATGCTGGCAGGCCTCCTGGCTGATATCAAGCCATTACAGTGCAATCACAATTCAGCTTCCTGACTCGTTCACAACCTTCTCACAATACACCTGAACATGTCATCTCAGGTTGTATCTCTCCACTGGTGACTAGTTGTCTTTTGTAGTTCAAAGCCTCAGTGATAGCCTACAGGGATGTATGAAGATGTGCTTCTATCTACATGCAAGCAGTTTTCCAATGTAACACCCCTGCCTAACCATTCCAATCTGCGTGCGCTTGTCACTTCCCAATTAACAGACACAGGTTTCTTCCCATCTGCCACAGGGAGTTTTTCCTTGCCGCTGTTGCCTTAGGCTTGCTCCTGTGGGAGTTTAGGCCAGGGTTGTCTGTAAAGCGTATTGTGACAACCGCTGTAAAATGCGCTATACAAATAAAATTTGATTGATGATTAAATTTGATCGACATCTTGGCCACGTTCATCTTTGATCACCTTGAGTAACTTTAACACTACACTACGCTGCAGGGCTACTCTCAGTCAAATATCACTTTCATGTAACACTATCGTCATCTTGGTGTTGTAGTTCTTCATCATATCTTTTGTAATCATGCCTCATTTTTAGCTTAAAACTTTACTGACTTAGCCAATGCTTAACTGTGTGAATTAGACTTGATGTTCAGGGCTATGGATTGCTGCTACTTTATGAGTAACTGTATTTTATCTCACTTGTGTTGTGTATTTGTTCCTTCAGTAATAACTTATTGTGCGTCACTAAATAATAATAAAAGCGTCATCCAAATGAAATGTAATTTAATGTTTGTTGTTGGTAATGGCCCTCCAGTAGTGAAATGAGCCACCAAAAGATGCCATTTTCTGTCATAAACTGAAAACACAGTTCTACAGACAAAATCTAGGCTTTTCTTGGTAAATGCTATGTGCAAGAGTATGACCATAGAAACTAACTGGTCTTTATGCATAACTTCTGTTCTAACACTAGGGAATTCATTAATAATAATGAAAAGCCTGTTTTGCACTCTTGCACAGTTTAGTCATTGCTCTTGCACATGACTGTTCCTCTAGTCATACACACTCACTGGAAGTCACTGAAGACTGTCTGTAAAATGGTGAGTTTTAAATCTGGTATTCATGCTGACATATTTATAACATTAATCTGTGTTACTTGCTTGGCTATTTAACAATCTGTTTCATGTCTTGCCAATAATAACCTGGATGTATTTGTGGAATTTCATGCTCAATATACAAGGATGAAAGGCTATTCCTGATGATCTCATCTTCTATTCCCTGTCTCTTTTGAACTTTTGACAAATCACTGATAATAAAAAATGTTTTTAAAAACTAATGTGAGCCCCTTCGAAAATGAGAATCGTTAGGGCGTAGCTGAAATGAAAAAAACTGAAGACCTGCCGCCAGCTCAGATTTTCACAGTATATAAATGCTTGAACTCGCTGAAAATGTCACAGGTGGACACTATCCGTCTCAGCGGGCGCCTGGACGGCGAGCGATGCATCACCTGGAGTGATGAGGTGTGAAAGTGCACAACGCGGGGTTCTCGCCTCGGCTTCCCCGGGCCCCTCGCACGCCGCCCAGGTGTTAGCGGGCCCTCCGGAGGGGCACGGCACGGACCGCGTGGACTCCAGACCCGAGCCAGACGCTCAAAACCCGACTGCCACTCTAATTGCCGGTTTTGTCGATGCCCTTGGACACAAAGGCGATGGCAGCGGAAGGCTAAATGTATACAAAGATGTCTATTTTTTTTCTATTCCAGTAGCTTGCCGCAGTGAAAACAAAACAAAAGTATGCGGCGGGCCATATGCTACATCCGGGCTTGGAGAGCGTCCGACCACAAGAAACCTGAGCCTTAGCTAAAGCGTGCATTAAAAGGCAATACATGTTATATTAAAGTATAAATGGAATGCAACTGTGCGTCTGTGTATATCTGTTAGACAATTCAGTGAAATTTCCAAGAAACCACACAAACGATGCAAACCAAGTCCACCATGCCAAAATAGATTTCTGAATCAAAAGTGGATATTTTAAACTGAATTATATCTTTTAAGAAAAAAAAAATCATTTGGACTCAGTGAACTCAACTTCTGTACTGCATTGTGATAATTAAACTGCAGATCGTCATACAGTGGCAAAGCCAATCAACAAAGCTATTTGGTGTTACAAATGGGGTTATGAAGTAATGACTTAAAAGGTTTTCAGGTTTTCTTTTGGAATACACATTGAATAAAGAATTGAAAGATGTAATATTTGACTGGTGGATTGAAAAGGAGGGTGTGGAGTGGACGCAGTGAGGGTAGGGGTTAACAGCTCACAAAGGCAATAGGACGAATAAGAGCCCCAGCTCGTCACAGTCAGAGAGCATAAATATTATTCTTAATACCTGGAGGTGCTGTTACACATATACATTGCCGAAAATGTCAGTCTTGTCACTTAGCGTGCCATCACCGTGAGTGTAGGCTCCTAAATAAAGACTAATGGCTGTTGGCTGCACGCCCATATTTGTTATTAGTGCCAAGGCCTAACAACCTAACAAATACACCCTTACGCAAGCACAGCCTAGCACACGCGTGCCTGTACACACATGCAGAGTGTAACCTAGCACCCTTACCTGTGCACGCAAGGACAGCGCAGCCTAGCATATCAGTGGCTACTGTGGGTACAACAAATATCAAGAAGGATGAGACAGAAGTCTTTATCCAATGGTCCTCCATTAAAGAAGAAGAGAGATCAATGCCTCTTCCTAGTACCCCTATACAAGCATTGCACCATGATAGAGTGAATTGTATGTTATCATTAAAGGTATAAATCGAGGCTTATTAATGTTGGAATTTTGGTCATTGCTTTATTTTGCTTTTGGAACATTATAAACCGACCCCTCTTTGGTGCGACTGCAGGGAAAGGTGTCAGAGGCGAGGGGTTTTGGGGGTTTGGCCAGGCCGCCCCTCCACCACTGTTCAGCCAGGGAAGGCCTGGAAGGTGCGGTCCCTCCACACTTCTGACCTGAAGTTCTGGCGGCGTGGGAGTCCGTGTCCCTCCCTGCAAGCCAGGCCTGCACAGGAGATGGCGGCTAATTAGCGCCCTGCGGAGATTTGCTGAATCGTGTCTTTATCGTTTGACGCCTATCTGCTGATGCACACGTTTAAAAGCTGGCAGCTGCAGGCAGAGCTCGACAGGTGCAAGTCCTTCTGCGACTCCGAGCTCTCATCCCTTTTTCTGCGTCACTGAACGGGCTGCAAATCTCCCCAAACCCTTTCATATTCGAGTAGCTGCATCTTAATCGCTATGCTCAGGGGTGTTTTAAAGCATTTGTCTATTAGTTTTTTAAGCACAAACAAACAAAGTTTTGGGGCCAAACTCAATTGCTTTGGGTGGACATGGACTTGGACTCAAATGGACTTGAAGTTAGCTGTACTGTACATACAAAGATGAACACTATTGTCTTCATGGATTCACTCTCTGTATGATTAGCACAAAGGTGATTGGCTGCTCTTGTTTTGTAAAGTGTCTTTATGTCTTCTGTCATGAATCAGAGGTTGCTGTTAAATATATAACTAGTTAAATATATAATAAATCTACACTGACATTTCTGACTGAATGACCTTTTATTAACAAGCCCAGATTAATTTTCTAATAGTTGATAGTTGTAGAGGCAGAATTGGTATTGATTAAAAAAGCAAATCCAGTAATGAGCACACGGCAAAGTTAGTCAGTGGGGAAATGGAACAAGAGCAATATTCACAGACCCGCCATGATTGGAGGAAAAAGCTTAAAGCATCACACCTTCAGATCTCCCCAGGGCCCCCTCTGCCCATAGGGCTGCCTTCGTTCCCTCTGATGTATATGTAAGAGGGTAGCAGTGTGCCCTGGTGCTTTTTGCACAAGGACTGCTAAGCAATAATGAAAAGTGACCCAACTGTGCTCTGTTACTGAGCAGTGACCCCTGTTTGTGTGTGCTCAGCAGTACAGCCGCTGTGTGAGGACTGCTTCCCAACACCGAAAAACCCCCCAACACAAGCCCATTTTCCCTAATTTATGGAGCTATTATTCTCTCTGGACTGCCCTGCCCACTGTGATGTCATCACAAACATCCTGCCCTGTGCTCTGTGATGTCATCAGAACCATCAGTCTCTGTACTCCACCAGGAACGCGGCGCTACTGGGCGGCTCTTTTGGTTGAAGTTCTGTGCTGTGGTGTGCGGATTAACTACTCCGTCTGGGTAGTAAAACTCTTCATGTTTGCTCACCATCCAAATGTGACATTATGCCATAGATCACTTGGAGGCGTATGCCTCGTACAGCATACTTCTGTGTCTTTGCGTGCTTAAACCAGACATATAGCCCAAGTTAAATTGGAAAGCATTCATTGGTGGCTCGAGCAGTCAAGCCACACCCCTCAGCCTGCTGCATTTGTTTTAACGGCGAGTCAAATTTAAGAATAAAAATGCGAGCGTTGATTGAATCACGAGTTATTTTTTGTCAGTCGCATAAATGATGTCAGGATGATTGAGTATCGTAGCCATCATAAAAGCCACATTTATGGGACACATGAGAAGTAAAGCAGTTCTATATACAAACAGTGGGCGCAGCGCACCAAGATAAATGTGCGGGTATTTCTGGGAATGGACGTGTCCACTGTGGTCGGCATGCCACTGCATTGTTTGATCTTCCCTCCAAAAACAAGCCCCGGGGTTATCACACCATTGTAAAATGCAGCTGTCCTTCCAGCGGGCCGATCCAGCGGAGAAATCCGCGTGAGTTTTCGGGGCAGAACGAGGGACGGATTCCTGCCCGGTGCGGCGAGGTCAGCTGGAACCGCGTTTCAGCCGAAATGTTCGGAGTATGCCTACACTGCAGTACGGGGACCACAAGGGTATGGACGCGTTCCACCGGCCGCCTATCAGCTTCCCGCTCTGTTGTCAAGGTCACTGTACCCTCGGCCTGTGCGCCGGCGGTTAGTGTGGTGAATGTGCTTGCGCAGTGCAGACTGTCAGGCTCTACCGCCAGAGCTACCAAGAGTGGAGTCGGTAAGTCAAGGCGAGTTAGATTATTATTATGTAATTATTATGGTGTTATTTTTAAGGAGGTTGGGGGTGGGCATGAACAGCATGACCCACTATGGTTTTAAAAAAAATATATATTTCCTTACTTTTTTTCTGCAAGTTTAGAACGCAGGATCATATTCATGAGTCGGAGGAACTTTGCGTTTTGACAACAACCCACTGATTGTTATCCCCCTGACAGTCCACTAACTGAGCATACACAAACACAAATCAGAGGAATACACATCATTTGAGTGGAATGGTGGTGCAGTAGATAGCGCTGTCCCCTGGGTCTTGGGTTCAAATCCTGGCCAGGGCCTGTCTGTGTGGAGTTTGCATGTTCTCCCTGTGTCCGTGTGGGTTTCCTCTGGGTACTCCAGTTTCCTCCCACAAGACGTGCAGGTTTAGGCACAGGGCATTGCTGTAAAAGCATGTGTGCTCAGTCAACCTACCCTGTATAAATAAAGGTTAATAAAATGTGCAGCTTGCGCAAGCGAACTGTAGATGCCCATGTGACCACTGGGGGTCGCCGGCAAGCGATGAGAGCCATCCTAGCCCACTGAATGGGTGACGCCACAGCCAATCATGTGCCAGCCTGCAGTGTTTCTGGCCGTAGTTGAACCCTGACCATAGGGTCCATCCAAAACCTGGCTCAGTGCCCTAATAGGGCCACATGCTATCCGCCCGCTATCAATTTAGCCAACTGCTAGAGAAGCAGGTAGCTGGAACAGATACCCCTGTGCTGGTTTATGCACAAGTGTGGCCAAAAAATTTTTTGACAGAGAAATGAAGTCCACCACAGATTAAGGATGCTAAATCACTGGTAAGAGGTGTCCAAAGTACTGGTTTCCTGAATGTATGCAGGAGTCCTTTCCTGCATGTTGTGTATCTGATTATCCTCTCTCCTGTGGTTTAATTTTATATGCTGAGGTTTTCATTTTCATCAAAAAGATGGCTCGTGAGAAAAGGCAGGAGCCGATGCCGGGATGTCTGCAGCATTACCAGCTGAAGGCGGAGCTGCAGATTTCTGCTTTCCCAGCAGGGAGGTGAATTAGCTTGCGCATGTAATCACTCAAACTGCCTGGTGATTCCACTGACCCACGCTGCTAAATTGGGAACGTGGAAAACAGAAGCAAAACACGCACAGGGCCTGGGTTTGTTCTCCGGGTTTGTCAGGTCTTACATCGTGTGACTCAGAAGGGGATTGTGCTGACTGTGCTTCTCTGCCTAACGTCCTGGCAGACCCGGGTTCGAGCGGCCTCCCGCCGCTCCAGTCAGATCCATGGCTGGGGGGACGCAAGTGGAGGCTGCAGGGCTTAAAGGCACAGTCACCCTCCGGCTCCAGTACTGACGTCTAGGCCCTCTCTCCTTCGTTCAGGAGAATATCAGCTGAGGCTACAGCCGTTAGCGAACGCTAGTCCAGGACAAAAAGCAGCAAAAAGTAGCATGGTGTACTGCAGCTCTGTGAGTGCGACTTCTTAGCATAGGAATGGGCTTTAAATTTAAGTTATTTTCCGTAGACTACCTGGACAATTAGGACAGAAATGCATCATCTGAATAGGTAACTGTCTGAGTTATTTATATTCAGACATAACTGAGTTACACTGGACAGAGATAATCTGTACACATATCTGATGGAGTAACCCCCTGTCAGAGGTTAAGGAGTCTGTTCCTGGACCATCATTTCCTCTTCTTTGAAAACGATAAGCAATGGAAGATATCTCAAAATATAATTTCCGTTAAGTGTGTTACTCCAGCACTCTGTTGACCCTGTAACACAGGACAGGCTAGACCCATTTAAAGCTTTCCTAGATGATCTCAAAAGAGGCGTTTGGACAGAAATAAATGAGAAAGACCATCTGAACCTATCTAACAACGGCTTCAGTACTGTGGCCGTGTGTTCCAGAGAAAAGGCCTCACGTGTCATCACACGTGTCATCGCACGTGTCATTGTACGTGTCATTGTACGTGTCATTCCGTATTCCGTGAACTTCTCGGAGGGCAGCAGTAGCTGGTACAGCCTTAAACATTGCAGGGGGAAATTCTATTAAAGCTTTATAGATGGCATAGCTGACAAGATATCGAACATGCAACTGAATAACTAGACCTCGTTATGGCTACTATTTATATCAAGGGCTGGAGAAAGAACTGCATGCAGTACCATCAACAAAGTCATAGACCTGTGTCCCCAAACTCTGAACTAAAAAAATGGACTAAACCTCTGTCTGATACCCAGTCGCATTCTATACATTAAAATGGCCAGTTGTATGTAATATATGTGACCAGTAAGTAAATGCAATAACACATTCAGCACGTACAGCATTCATATGAAGGCTATGCAGGACTTTGGGTTGTCTGAGAGAAAGACAGTGGGTCAGCGTGTTTTATCTGAAACGAAGCCTCGTGTGATGCATTGCATTTTTAAAAAGCAGTGTGTTGGAATGCACTTTAATTATGTAGGCCAGGTTAGAGTAGCCTGGTGCACCTATGTGAATTTCCCCCCTTTTTTCGTTTGTCATCCTCTGTCTTCTCTGTTTGGATCCAAAGAACCTTCTGGTGACAGCAGAGAGCATGGGCTAAGAATAACGGATGTTTTTTTTTTTTTACAAGTGCAGTAAGGTATTATCCCTCAGAGATCAACACGATACAATTGTTGCTAGGCTGCGGGCCGTGTGCTGGCATTACGAGCTTAGAGCGGGTGCCAGAGTATGTCCAGAGCAGGGGCGCTGTTATGACAGCGTTTCGGCTCTCCGGCTTCTGGGAAGAACCTTGCCATGCTACGGGACGGGGTTACTGTGAGTGCCTCTCGCACGCGGCAGATACCTTTCTGCCCACCGCGGCTTACAGCTGAAACGGAGCCTCACTTTGCATTTCCCGAGAATCACCTCGGCTCGCATGTCAGCCCGTGCCCCTCTACCGCCCCCTTGCATTTCAGCCTGGAGTACTGCTCATTTCCAATGATCAATAAATGCAAGCATTTAGAAAGAGTATGCATTTTTCCTGCATGAGGGATCAACGTTAAATTGTACAGCACGTGACTCATTAAACTGTTGGTTTGCTTTTGAATAGGTAAAGATCATGTGTGCATTGTTATGGAAAGCCCCGAAATTAGCAGCTAGCTGTATGCTGGCCTGCGACTTGCACCACAGGCCTGGTCTGAGCAGGCGGGAGGCACAGGTGAGAATTGCAGACTGCACTGATACCAAGATTTCAGTGCGCTGCGTGATCTTAACTGACCCACCACCGAAAGTCTCGTCTCACTTCGGTGCACGGCCAGTGACCACATTACCAAACGGGCTCAGGCGTGAAAAATGCCTTTGCTTGCATGATGACATGCCACGCACCCAGCGGAAAATAGGCCCCAGAATACCCAAAACCCCAATCCAGAAATCAAACCTGCATTCAGTTTGATCTTCCCTCAATAAAACTGGCCAATATTGTGGTAGTGCAAAAAAAAGAGTAGAGATGCCAAAACTTTTTTTTTTGCAAAGCAGAGATTAATTGAGGCAAATACCTTCCCAGCATGCAATGGGTCACGTACACAAATTCTGGACAGGCCTGACTACTGCATGACTGCAAAAGGATAGCTGAGTGTCTCTGAAAGAGGGGTGATCATTGGGGTACACGGCAGGAGCTTCAGTGACCGAGACAGATCAGCTTGCTGATGTGTCATGTGCAAGGGTGCGGGACATTTTTTTCCGGAATGTTCTGGAATGACACCTGAGACAGAGTTTTTAATTTCCTTCAGCTGAGCACGCGTTGATTGACTTTCCCGTGGAAAAGTAGCCTCATATTCCTTCCTCAGGATTCCAGACACGAGTATACTGTACAACATGACACATACAGACTGCACAGCCTGCAAGCACCAGCTTAACACCCTATTAAGTGACACACTAAAAAAAACCACAACTAAGTGCCATTGGTCGTTCTGGTATTGTACAGATTGTTGACAATAATGAGAATATTTTTGGGAAAGGGACGATAACTATAATATAATAACAATATTTTTATTGCTATTTTTATTTTTGGGGGAGATTTTGTCATTCTTCTGCAATATGTGCAGTGGATGCTTCCCCATTGGTATGTCTATTGCAATAAAATCTGTTCCAGCAAATAGAGAGGGTAATATTCAGTGGTCTGATCTGGGGATTGTGTGTTTACCTGGGAAAAACACATTCAGTGGGACAAGAACATTCCTTCCCTCGCTTTTCTGTTTTATTTTGTACAAAATAATATTTGAATAACCCCATCAAATCTGAACAAAAATAGGGAACGGATTAATCTGACATTTAGGAACACTGGTAGGTGGATAATTTCATTTGGACATTTAGATTGGATTGTTTACAGAATTAACATAATGGAATAGCCAACTGTGGCCAATGTCAGTAAAACAAGCAGTACACGTGCCATTTTTTCTTAAAAGAAATTATGCATTCAAAAAAATCCAATTGTGGCTCAGTTAAAGTCCATAAAATGGTGTAAAAAATCACTTCAAAATAGCGTTGGCCTTTCCCTTTGACTTTTGCTCAAAGTTGGTATCCATTAGAAACAGCCAGATAGGTCGGAGGCAAAGGGAAAAGGTTCAGCCAGTTTTGGACAGGTGCAGATTTCACCGACAGTCCTTCTGTTTCACTACGATATCACATTACATTGCTACTGACTTGCTACAGTTCTTTCCATCTAATGAAGTTGGCCAGCCTGTGGAGAGATCATTGACTTTTTAAATATATTATTCACATTGATATCATTCCAATAAAGTGCAGGATGTCTCAACAAAAATTATACTGAAAAACATGAAAGCATAATTTCTTTACTGTACATTACCAGATGTCACATGGATAGCACCTTCAGTAATTGTTCTGGGAAAGTTGTGCTCTAAAAAAACCCCAAGGACTGCCGTCTTGCCAACTGATCAATTTAATTACAGCCTTTAATTACAGGGGATCCAGTTTCAAAAAAAGGATTGCCTTGTGGATGTTTCTTCCTGAGTGTGTGCATGTGTGTGTGCATGCATGTGTGTAAATATGCGTGGTACATGTGTGTGCGTTTATGTGTGTGCACGTGTGTGTGTACATATGCGTGGTACATGTGTGAGCGTCTATGTGTGTGTGCATGTGTGTGTGTACATATACGTGGCACATATGTGAGCATCTATGAGTGTGTGCATGTGTGTGTGCATGTACGTATGTGTGTGCGTGTGTGTGTGTGTGTGTGTGTGTGTGTGTACCTGTGTGTGTATATGTGTGTGCATATAGGTGTGCGCGTGCCAGTGTGTGCATGTATGTGTGTGTGTTTGTATGTGTGCACGTATGTGTGTGTGTGTACCTGTGTGTGTGTGCGTGTGCATGTATGTGTGTCTGTGTGCGTGCGTGTGCATATAGCTGTGTGTGCGTGTGTGTGTGCATGTATGTGTGTGTGTGTGTGTGTGCATGTGTGTGTACCTGTGTGTGTGTGTGCGTGTGTGTGCATATCGCTGTGTGTGTGCGTGTACATGTATGTGCGTGTGTGTGTGTGTGCGTATGTGTGCATGTGTGTGCAAGTAGGTGTGTGTGTCTCTGTGAACACGTGCACTGTGGCACACTCTAACAGTGTGTGGAGTTGTGTGGGAGGAACACGACACCACTCTTCCCTCAGAAAGACAATCAGCTCACACGCCGTGGCTGGAAGGAGAAAACTGTCTCAGGGTTGTTCCAGAATATTCCATTTAAAGGAAAACTGCCACCTCGGACAAGTGCAACAACAGCAGTCTGAGCTGTGCGATGGCACAATCTTTTGTGTTTGAGAACCTCTCAACTTCAGCACCTCTGAAAGTAGCACTGAAAAAGTGAAAGAGAAAATAATTGATTGACTGCGTCAGCATAGCAGGCTAGATGTCACTCTGACGTAGACGGAGGACCTATCAGTGACCAGAGCTGGCTCACCTTTCGGGGCACACTGTCCCACAATGCCAATGGCCATTTTTAGAACTCATTTTCCCAGAATCAATCCCATAGTGCCTCACACTGTGAGACTGACATCGTAGGGCTGTGTGTGATGGGAACAGGTCTGCTGTGGGTTTCTATTAGCCTGCTGAGATGAAGGGCAGGATCCCCAGGACAAGGGAGCTAATTGTACTTATTGCTACCTCAGGGGATGACATCACTTCCTGTAGTGCACATTTACATGCTAACTGAAGTCCCAGACCTCTGCGTAGCTACACTGTCAGATTGTTCACACAGTACAGATATCATGCCTGTGATGCTTCCCAAATACAAAATGTGGTTTACATTTCTGTAAAAAGTTCATTTATGAGTGATACTACTCAGGTAAACCAATGTGTTAACGCGTAGTACTAAACTACTACCAAAATGTTTTGTTTTCATCTTCATATTTTCAGTTGATTAATCCGAAATCCAGTCCTGTACTGCTGTGGTGTCTGCTGGTTTTCGGTACGTTTCAGCACCGTTCACTTCAGTCATTGATTGGTTGAAGAAACACATTGTTCTCGAGGCTGTGATTGGCTGCTGATTGAAAAGAAACCACAAACACCTGCAGACAATGTAGCCCATTCAGGACTTCAGTTTGACGCCCTTGGCCTTGGACGGGATAATTAATAATTAATCAATTGATATATAATTCATAAATACCAACGTATCAGTCCTTTGATTTGACACTCTAATGAAAACTACGCATCTCTGTTTACATATTACCATGTTAACTGTCAAAATAGCCTAAATTAAATGTCAATGGATTTGCCATTCTTTTCACCATGAAAACCCAAGGAAGCAGCACCCTATATGGCTTATGGAGATCCTCTGTCTCCATGAGAAAAGCAGTTTTGGGAAACTCGTGGGTATCCAACGCTTTCAATGGTAAGAACCTCCTTGCGGGCTTGAAGGACTGGGCCCTGGATCGGTTCTCCTGACAGTAAGACAATGACTCGGATACCAAGACATCAGAGCCGTCCGTATCCATGACAGCGCGGTGTTGGATGTCTGGCATCGGGCAACGTGCCAGAGCAACGAAAGGAAATACCATCACATTCACGCACAACAATGCACAGCACGACATTTCACACATCCGTTAAACTTTCCTGGCAGGAGAGGACACCCCGCTCACCTGACATGAACCCAGCTGATGAGCCCCTTTTGGCGATCCGGGCTGGCGCGCGCATGGGCCGGGTCACGTGACCAGGCGCCGAGCTGCGCCCGCTCACCGGAGCATCCCTGCGCGAGGAGGATGCGGCCAAGCCGAAGGCAGGTCGGTTGCGATTGCTGGGTTACCTCCGCCAGCGGAGAGCAGGAAATCCAGCGGGACCCGCTGGACGCATCGCTCTGAAAAACAACCGACTGCGAATGAACCGTCAGCGATGCAGCATTGTTGCGCTTTCAGTGTGCACAACATTCAATTATTTCACTTCCTCTACCCGGGGGACCCGAAGGTAGAACAAGCACATAATCTGCAGTTATCGTAAATTGCTCCAGGATGAGTTTTAATTTTATGGTTGTGCGAAAATTCGATGAAAACAAACTGACATCATTTCCAGAATAAATCCAGGATATATTCAGCTGGGTAATGAGTGTAATTGAGGAGCTCAGATGTACTGTTCTTGCTGTTGGCAGGAAAGAGAAACATTTATATTTTCTTGGGTTTGGATTTCAGGACCGGATTGTAAATGCACCCAGCTGACATGGTTTAATGTTAATTTACCTCTCGCTTCTGTTTTTCAAATTGTGGGACCTGCAATCTCTCTAACGGAAACATCGTCTTAACATCTGGTACAACGATGGGGACTGTATGTTGTTTGCAGTCTTTGCAGGAGTATATTTAATGAATGATTACTGTTTCCCATGCAGAGTCAAAAGTTTGAGAAGGTACTGGGGAAGTTTTTTCTTTTAAACTTTGAATGGTTGAGTGGGTAAATAACTGACTGAAATTATTGAGTGGAACATAACAACTCTTTCCTTCGTTTGTTTATTTACGAAATAGGTCTTGTAAGTCTGGCACACTAATCCCTCCAGAGACTGAGGTGTTCTTCTAGGTGTGGTGATGTGGTTTGTGTCAAAGAGGGGGGGAGGAGGAGGGGTGAGAAAACACGAAGCAGTCCAGCTTGCTGTTCCCGTGTGGGTGAAACAGCCCCCCCCCCCCCCCACACCGTACTCAAGGAGACTGACGATGACAGCGCCATGGCGATCTCACGCAGATGCTACTTCCATTTCCTGAGGCGCTGAACATTCAGGTCTGGAACGAGCAGCAAAGAGACGTCGTCCAAGCCTAGCCCGGCGGGAGACGGATCCTGACGGAGGGCTCAGAAATGGGCTTTTCTGGAGAGAAACACCACATGATCCACAGGAGGAGACCTGCCGGGCCACTGGGTCACCTCCCAATGTCAGCTTCTGCGAGGAAAACATCTGTTCCCAGAAAATACACTGGGCCTTACGGACACCCGCAGTCATCAATCTACTGCTCTTGTGCAAGCACAAACTCTCCAAGAAAAAAAAAAAAAAAAACAACAAGTGGGATAAACTTGGACGTTGTCACAATGGCAATGCAAGATACACCCTTAAAAAAAACAGACAAGGTTTTCAGGGGAGGATTTCATGTTCTTTTCCAGGAGGGCGTGTCTTGGAGAACATGCCGAGATGATGATGGCTGACTTATGAATAAATTATCAGATGTGCGAGATAGTGTTTGTGGAAAGCTATATAGCAGATTGCCTGCACTAGCACCCGTTCAGCAAAATGCAGTGGAAAGTACATTCATAAAAACAGCCAGGCCGATAAGTCATAGTATTGGACTGACAGTGTTTATGAGCGTACTTGCCACCGCGTTTTGCTGAATGTGTGATAGAGCATGAATTCTGTTATATAGCTTTCCGCAAGCACTATCTTGCACATCTGATAACTTATTCATGATTCTGAGCACTGCATTCTCTTGGTACAATGAAAGCCTTTAATATAACAATCAAATATGAGTGAAATAAGTCAGGGAATGTCTCTCTTTTGCACAGTTTACTGTGGTTTGGTTTTCAATTTTTTAAAAATAAATCTGAGGCCTAACATATGGCCGAGCATGTCTAATTCCCACCCTAATTTGGAGTGGCCAACTGTCTGCAACTGCAGCCATGATCATGGTGGAACCCCACTGCCGATTCAGGAGAGCTGTCCGCATTCTCCTCCAATACATGCAAGTCTGCTTCTTTTCACACCTCAAATTACAGCAGAGACATGCAGTCCACAGGTGCCAGACCGACCAGCAGGCTTCGCTAGAGAGAGATGAAACAATCGCCAATTGTGCATTGCCCTGTGGAGCTACCGGCCACAGTTGGATCAGGTTCAGACCAAGACTGCAAAGCCCATCATGCATAAGTCATAGTGCCTTAACTGAATGAGCCACTGGGCAGCACTGCTTTTGAGATTTAAACTTCAGGTCAGTCCCGTTTCCTGATAGTTACTCCACCCTTGAAGCCGCATCTTGCTGTCCCTGACTGGAGATACTGATTAAACTAAGTAACAACTAATCCACAAGAAGATTTCAGCCGATTTCAATCAATACTCAGAGAGAAGCAATAGATTAAGCCAATCCCCAGTAAGGGGAACTGATTTCAACCAATCCATAGGTAGAGACATAGATTTAAACCAATCCAGAGCAAGAGGGGCTGATTTATTGGACAATCCCCAGTAAGAGGCACTGATTTATGCTAATGTACAGTTAAAGGACCAGGGTTAAGCCAGTCCCCAGTAAGGGATACAGATTTATGCTAATCTGCATTTAGGAAACATGTTTAAGCCAATCCCCAGTAAGAGATACTGATTTAAACTGCTCCCCACTTAGTGGTGCTGATTTAAGTCAATCCTCAATAGGAGGACAGAGGTTAACTGGCCCACATATAAGGGGGGGGGGGTGGGAAAACTTTTAAGCTTAAGAATGTAAGGGTAACATTTTTAATAAATGTATAATGTCCACTTTAGGACACCATCATACATACATGTACGTAAGTAGCTTCAAAGTCAGAAGCACATGAGTCAGACAAACACTGGAGTTCAGTTGATGTGAGAATATTTGGCTAAAACAAGCTGCTTTAAAAGGGGGTTCTGTTCTCAATATCTTTCCGAAAGTGCTCAGCCGCAAAATGACGTTGGTTGAAATCTGTTGCTGGTTGTGGTGGGGGGTTGATAATGCTGGCAGACTTGTGGGGGACCAATGGCACAGCTGTTATAACCCATCACATACGACTGCTCCTCTTAACAGTGCTGACTGGCTGAGAGCCTAAGAGACCTCACCTTCTCTGTGACCGCACACTACTGCACTGGAGAATACTGCACTATAACACACCTTCTCTGTGACCGCACACTACTGCACTGGAGAATACTGCACTATAACACACCTTCTCTGTGACTGCACACTACTGCACTGGAGAATACTGCACTATAACACACCTTCTCTGTGACCGCACACTACTGCAATGGAAAATACTGCACTATAATACACCTTCTCTGTGACCGCACACTAGAGCACTGGAGAATACTGCACTATAACACACCTTCTCTGTGACCGCACACTACTGCACTGGAGAATACTGCACTATAATACACCTTCTCTGTGACCGCACACTAGAGCACTGGAGAATACTGCACTATAATACACCTTCTCTGTGACTGCACACTAGAGCACTGGAGAATACTGCACTATATCACACCTTCCCTGTGACTGCACACTACTGCACTATAACACACTGCACTGCAAAATACTGCACTATAATACACATTCCCTGTGACTGCACACTACTGCACTGGAGAATACTGCACTATAACACACCTTCTCTGTGACCGCACACTACTGCACTGGAGAATACTGCACTATAACACACCTTCTCTGTGACTGCACACTATTGCACTATAACGCACCTTCCCTGTGACCGCACACTATTGCACTATAACACACCTTCTCTGTGACCGCACAGTATTGCACTGGAGAGTACTGCACTATAATACACCTTCTCTGCGGCCACACACTACTGAACTGGAGAATACCGCACTATAATACACCTTCTCTGTGACCGCACACTAGAGCACTGGAGAATACTGCGCTATAATACACCTTCTCTGTGACCGCACACCAGAGCACTGGAGAATACTGCACTATAATACACCTTCTCTGCGGCCACACACTACTGAACTGGAGAATACCGCACTATAATACACCTTCTCTGTGACCGCACACTAGAGCACTGGAGAATGCTGCACTATAACACACCTTCCCTGTGACCGCACACTACTGCACAATAACACTGCACTGCAGAATACTGCACTATAACACACCTTCCCTGTGAACCGCACACTACTGCACTGGAGAATGCTGCACTATAACACACCTTCCCTGTGACCGCACACTACTGCACTATAACACACTGCACTGCAGAATACTGCACTATAACACACCTTCCCTGTGACTGCACACTACTGCACTATAACACACCTTCTCTGTGACCCCACACTTCTGCACTACAACACACCTTCCCTGTGACCGCACACTACTGCACTATAACACACCTTCCCTGTGACCGCACACTACTGCACTATAACACACTGCACTGCAGAATTACTGCACTATAACACACCTTCCCTGTGACCGCACACTACTGCACTATAACACACCTTCCCTGTGACCGCACACTACTGCACTATAACACACCTTCCCTGTGACCGCACACTACTGCACTATAACACACCGCACTGCAGAATTACTGCACTATAACACACCTTCCCTGTGACCGCACACTACTGCACTATAACACACCTTCCCTGTGACTGCACACTACTGCACTATAACACACCTTCCCTGTGACCCATCTGCTAAACAACAGCCCCAAAAAACCACGACCGGCAGCGAGTCATTTTCTCCCCAATTTGGCATGAAAACCACAAACCTGGCAACCCTGGCCTTGGATCTGAGGAGGTGGGCCTTCAGGCTGTGTCAGTAGATGAGTGACAGATGGGAATGTCGACTGAGCGATGACGTAACCTCTTAAATCCACATTACGTCCGAAACAGCTATGAATGACGTTAATAAATGCCCCACATTGACATACATTCATCAGTAAGCTCAACTAACGTCTTCATTTACTTTAGTACGCAGTATGGGAAATAATGGAAAGAAACAGTATTTATAATTTAATGAATCTAAGACTACCATTTGTAGATTATGAAGACTTCAAAGACAAAGCAAATGGAAGCAAGCCAAACCGGTATTGTGTTAAAATAGGCTTAAAGTAGAATTTTTTTTTTAATATGTAAGGAAAATGATGGAACAATAATTCTAGCCACATGGAAGCGATTTTTTGAATGCCTGGAAATAGAATATTCTAAGTGACAATAATTCGTAATTGGCACGCTGATATACAAAACAAGCAAACAAATCTATCACGCAGTGTTTTGTGTTCAGTTTGAGAGCTTAACAAAGAAGCCGTCTGTCAGAAATATTTTATTAAGGTGAACCATCACCCATTAATCCTGCAGTTATCTGGAGCACAGGCATCTAGCATCACAGCAGCTGCTCTTGCTAATGACTTCTGCTTCACTTCATACCCCAGAAACTACACTGTGATATAACTGCGCAACACTAACAATGAAGAAAAAAATCTCTCGAAGTTTTCCCATGATCCCTTGCGCCCCCTGTCGTCATAGAGCTGTATGCTGAGCTGGTGTTACCAGCACACACATCCCACACCACATTCGTCACCGACATAGCTTGCATTAGCACCTAAAATGTAGATTTTAGTCTAGACTCATGTTAGTTTAGTTTATTTTGCTAATTAGGGATTTGTTCTGAAGAGCCATAGGATCTGTTTGGCCTTCGGTCTCCAGCACTTGATAAGTTTAAGTGTCTTATCACAAAAGCTGACTCAGCTCGCCTGTATTCTTGGGTCCAAACTTATTGTTGTTTTTAAGATTTTAAAATAAACCAGCAGAGCCTGTAACCAAGGTCAAAGACCCCTGCTTTAGACCTTACTTCAGCAGTAATACTTCTAAATAGAACAGTGCCGTCATGATTTACAAGTTTGTGATCATCTATCATTCTAATAATTGAGAAATTTTGGATTGGGTCACAATACATTTTTCACCGCAAACACATCTAAAACTACAGACTGCAAGACATTGTGGACCATTGAAGTTAAACCCACCCACCCCCATCCCCCGTTTCCATTGTCAGTGTTCTTACGTAACTCAGGTAGGTCGCAAACAGTGTGAGCTAATTAAAACCCCATCGGGGGGTAGAGTGCTGCAAGGCTGGGCCGCAGCAGCCACTCAGAGCGAAGAAAGGAGGCATTGATGGAGAAAGCGCTGAATCAGAAGTATCATATTTATGTTGACTGATGAAAACGTAGATGCCTGAATGCCGCCATTGTCCCGCGGGTTTGTGACACTGGCCATTTGTTCCCCCCCCCCCATTCAGAGCGCATGCCGGCGCGATGTGTCTCCGCTGATTTCGCCGGGCCCGCTGGCACCGGCGCTGAGCAGAAAGGTGTTTATTTTCGTTACGCTACCAGCATGGGGAGACTGCAATATGGGCAGCTTACCCACGAAACCCAAACAGTTTCCAAGAGATTCTTTACCCAGATGTGTTCCGCAGCACACCTTCCTCCACAAAGGAGAAGGCTGCAGGACAACGCCTCACCGCCTCAAAAAGACTGTCTTAACAAGTGTTTTAGTCTTCTGGTGAGATGAAAAATCTTATTTTGTTTCTCTGAAGTAGAAAATACAGTGTATTTGCTTGTTAAGTTTAACATTTTGCTTGACAAGTGAACTTTTACCCCATTGGCGAATCTCAAAATGAGTCAAACTGTGTCACCTCATTGGCTATATTTCTGTTTTATTTAGCGAAGAAGTAACTGAAATAAAATTTTCAAGTCTAAATATAAGACTAAAATACTTGTTAAGATGAACTTTTTTGGTTTTTGCGGTGCTCAATGTGAGATGTTTGATCACTTGTACAGCAGGAGGAAAAGGGTGGGTAACAGTACACCAGTGACGTATATCAGTATAACCGTGATGTCTATCAGTATACCTGTGACGTATATCAGTATACGTATATCAGTATACCCATGACATATATCAGTATACCCGTGACGTATATCAGAATACCCGTGACGTATATCAGTATACGTACATCAGTATACCCGTAACATATATATCAGTATACCCGTAACATATATATCAGTATACCCGTGACGTATATCAGTATACCCGTGATGTATATCAGTATACCTGTGACATATATCAGTATACCCGTAACGTATATATCAGTATACACATGACGTATATCAGTATACCCGTGACGTATATCAGTATATCCGTGATGTCTATCAGTATACCCGTGACGTATATCAGTATACCCGTGATGTATATCAGTATACCTGTGACGTATATCAGTATACCCGTAACGTATATATCAGTATACACATGACGTATATCAGTATACCCGTGACGTATATCAGTATATCCGTGATGTCTATCAGTATACCCGTGACGTATATCAGTATACCCGTGATGTATATCAGTGTACCCGTAACATGTATATCAGTATACCCGTGACGTATATCAGTATACCCGGGACGTATATCAGTATACGTATATAAGTATACCCATGACGTATATCAGTATATGTATATCAGTATACCCGTGATGTATATCAGTACATCTGTGATGTATATCAGTATACCCGTGACGTATATCAGTATACCCGGGACGTATATCAGTATACCCGTAACGTAATGGTCACGCATCTCCCATGGACGGCCATCGTTACACGGGGCAAACTGCAAGTACAAAGATCTGTACCCCACTTTCTCAGGGTTACCGACATCGGTTATCTTCAACTAATCTGTGGTGTGAAATTAAAAATACTGCAAAAATATGTATGTATGTATGTATGAATGTATGTTTGTGTGTAAGTATGTATGTATGTAAGGGAAAAGAACATTTAAAATGTAAAAATTCTGTAGATATACTGCACATGTATTGAGGGCATTAATGTAGAGTTTGTTCACCCATTGCTGCTATAACAACCACCACTGTTTTGGGAATACTAGACTTTGGAACTTTGCTGCTGAGATTTGCTTCTATTCACCCAGAAGACCATTACTGAGGTCGGGGAATGACTGGGCGATTAGGACCTGCTTTCCAATTGATCCAAAAGATGTTGGATGGGGTTGAGGTCAGGGCTCTGTGCAGGCCAGTCAAGTTCTTCCACACCGTTCTCGATAAAACCATTTCTACATGGATCTTGCTGTGTGCCCAGGGGCATTGTTATGCTGAAACAGAAAAGGGTCTTCCCCAAACTGTTTGGGGAAGCACAGACTCATCTAGAATGTGATTTAATATTGTAGCATTAAGATATTCCTTCACTGGAACTAAGGGGCCTAGCACCAAACCATGAAAAACAGCCCCAGACCAAGGGGTGTCCAAATACTTTTGGCTTTATAATGTAACATCGAAAAGGTATGGTAAACCAAATCACAGTTCTCCTATTATCATCCCATGTTGATAAGTGTTGGCTGCATTAGGTTAGTGGCTATCTGGACTGATTAATTTTAAGTCAAAACTATTAAAATATGCGGATAGAAATATGTGGATGTAATGAAACAACAAAGTGAAAAAATAGCTTATAAGACCATTAAAAACGTGAGTAAAACCATAAATTTAAGGGGTTTATGGTTTCCTCACATTAGGTTAATCACAGTCGAATTAAGATAGTGTACATTCTCTTTTTAGCTGACAATCTATGTCATTATACTGCGTTTCTCCCTTCGTTTTAAAAGCAGTGATAGGTATGCACATTTCACATTGTTTATCTTGTAAGAGCGGAGATTTTTAGAGCGCACGGTTGGCGCGCAGTCTGAACTCAATAGCCTCTGCACCGCTGGCCCATGACTCTGCATTAACCGCGGAGTGCTCTCTGCTTGGCTCGGGCTCCCCACGGCCTGACGGCGAGAGCGGGGGCCGTCGGCGCGAGCGTTCTCAGGAAGCGAGCGCGCAGCGGCCCGACAGAACAAGCCTCCCTCCGCGGCCCGTTCCAGAGTGCTGACCCAGCGGCGAACTCCGGGGGCCGGGCGGCGGGCTGGGTTTGTTTACTGGAAGCGCCTCTTCTGGTGCTCGCATGTTCCCAGGGCAAAAGATAAGTTATTCTGTGGACTGCTTTAAATATCCCATTAGGAAACCAGGACGCACCCCCCCCTCAAAAAAAAGCAGGAACGAAGGCCCTTCTGCGGCACGTATTAATTAGGAATGCGTTCTCTCAGACAACCTCCATCTGAACTCCGCTCCCCTCCTCCCTCTCCCCAGCTGGTGACTCCGCACTGCCTGGGACTGCTTATAAACCATCGACTCTGGAATCCCGCGTGCATCGCTCCATCGCACTGCCCGCTCCACACCGACGGGTCTAACCCTAACCCCGCGGGAGATTGGCTCACACTCATCTCCCTCAAACCAGGGCGGAAGGACACTCATAAACTCATTCTCAGCTCCCAGCCAACACTACAGGGTCCCATACTCCCAGCACCTTTGAGGATGACTGACTACTGCATGACATATCACTGTATAACACACTAATCGCACTCATCACTGTATATCACTGTATAACACACTAATCACACTCATCACGGTATAACACACTAATCACACTCATCACTGTCTACTATAGTCATCACGCTCATCACTGTCTACCACAATCATCACACTCATCACTGTCTACCACACTCATCACACTCATCACTGTCTACCACACCATCACACTCATCACTGTCTACCACAGTCATCACACTCATCACTGTCTACCACACTAATCACACTCATCACTGTCTACCACGCTTATCATACTCATCACTGTCTACCACACTCATCACACTCGCCGCTGTCTACCACACTAATCATACTCATCACTGTCTACCACACACATCACACTCATCACTGTCTACAACACTCATAATACTCATCACCGTCTACCACAGTCATCACACTCATCACTGTCTACCACAGTCATCACACTCATCACTGTCTACCACGCTTATCATACTCATCACTATCTACCACACTCATCACACTCGCCGCTGTCTACCACACTAATCATACTCATCACTGTCTACCACACACATCACACTCATCACTGTCTACAACACTCATAATACTCATCACCGTCTACCACAGTCATCACACTCATCACTGTCTACCACACACATCACACTCATCACATTCGCCACTGTCTACCACGCTCATCACACTCGCCACTGTCTACCACACTCATCATACTCATCACTGTCTACCACACACATCACACTCATCACTGTCTACAACACTCATAATACTCATCACCATCTACCACACTCATCACTGTCAACCACACACATCACACTCATCACTGTCTACCACACTCATCACTGTCTACTACACACAACACACTCATCCCTGTCTACCACACTCATCACACTCATCACTGTCTACTACACTCATCACATTCATCACTACCAGCAATAGGAAACAAAGAAAACATAATATTGTCTATTTGTCCTATAGATTACCAATACGTTAGATACTTTCATTATTATTATTATTATTATTATTATTATTATTATTAATATTAACAGCATTATTGTTATTTTGTCATAGCCACACAGTGAAGGAGCTCTGATTCAATGCGGCTGAATCTTTTCTCAACTGCTTCCAGAAGAGTGCGTTTTGACGGCTCCACACCATGATCTGCACCAGCACTTTATCTTAGGAGACCTCTCAGTGCAACTCCTCAAAAGGTGCAAGTAGAGTCACCGTGTTTTACAGTACCTTCAATGTGGATTACCTTCATAAGATAATGTTGAAAATCCAAATCATGAACATGTTGAACTAGCTGATTATTCATCAGACTATTACAAGGATGTTGTTGAGGCTCTTCGCTTTGATGAGCGACTATATTTATTTGAACTGAAATACGCAGACGAACAGCTAAATTAAATCTGTATATCACAAAATAGTGCAGTCAATTCTGCAAGTTCAGACAGAATTATTTTGACAAATAAATTTCAACATTCACATTCATTTTTGCTTACCAATAAACAGGTTAAGTTAAACTGGAACAGCTTGAAGGTACACTTAACCTGTATCCTATCTTGATATGCCCCATAGACACCATGGTGAAGCTACAGGCATAGAGGGGAAAAAAATCTTAAAAGCCAACAATTGACAATGAAACAGTTGCGTAAAATACAATGAGGACCGATAGGATTGATTGATTCTAGTCTAAATCTAACTTAGAGTTTAAATAAGTTTGAATTATGTTGTTATCACATCATAGTAACTGGTTAAATGTACCAATGAATGGCACACTATAGCCACTATGGTAAAGTCCTCTGTAATATGATGATTAGATAGTCTGTAGCTGCTTCATCCAGTTATGACCGTGTTCCTGAACATTGTGTTTGACATAGAATTAATAATCATAACCTAAAGGAATAAAAATGAATGCACATTTGTCTAATTCATTTTCAGAAGTATCCTGCAAAAGAGAACACCGCAAAAGAGAAAGAAAAACACGACGGGAACAAAAGCCTCGCCCTTCAATGGCTCCGAAATTAAAACAAGGTCGTATATCAAGGTGATAAGGGACCACCCAGAGTTTTTACGATAAGAGATGAATTCCATGGACCCCCGAAGCTGAGATCAAACCAGCACTGCGCCAGCATGTGCTCACCTGGCCTATGAGTGTATTTCATCCGTGAACCACAGACCCAGGGGAAGGTGGTGAAACTTCTTCTCCCTTACAGTAACAGAGAAACGCAGGATACCACAATGACCTGAAGCGATGTTTTTTTGATTGCCTCGCCAACTTACGGCAAGGACCACCTTAAACAAAACGAAAACTTCAGTAAATCAACTTATTTGGCAAAGGCGTGAGAGCATCTCCTGAATGAACAGGGGGAAACAAAGTAAAAGTTATGCTATGCCATAATGTTATTGCTTTGCTATGATGCATTACTGCCTAAAAAAATAAGTATGACATATTTTTTCAATAGTTAATAAACTAATTATAATTACACTGTGAGAGCTTAGATTTACACATTTGCTTCTGTAGTTTATTTTAGATGTTAAGCTTTAGAGTATTCAAGTCTGATGTAGCATTGTTTTGTAGCACCTCTGTTAGTTTGAATATGTATAAAAATGTAAGTGGTGTAAGACACAATAAAGGCAATTACGTGTGCAAAAAGTTTAAGGCAGACATAACACCAACACTTGTTTAAAATTCAAGTGTCTCCGAAATAAAAAAGGAAAGCATATAATTGTATTTCTACTGATGATTGAATTTACTGTATTCATTACTTTCCAATCAGTTTATCATCTGATTTAAACAAAAAAAGATTCTTTATTAATATGTCATAACATGTATTGCATAAAATGCAACCCAAAACCCAGAAGAAACTGATAGTTTAAGTGAATTTTTGGCCAGGAGAGTGTTTTCATTTCACTCCTTCAGAGAACATGTTCATGCTCGACTGCTTTGCAAGTGATGGAGGGCATCAAATATTCTGTAAAAACTTCTCTGAAAAAAAAGAGCTGAATGTTTCAGTTCCCTCGCACAATGTCCTCGGCCCTGTTTAGCCTGGAATGGTGGATAAAATACCCCGTCGACATTGTAATTTTGTATTCTCAACTGCCAGAAAACAACAGATATTATTTTTGAACCGGCACCATGCTCATCTGAATCATATGTGCGGTTTGTTCTTGATTTGAGCTGTTTAACCAGAAACACATTCAGAATCTCTGGGAGTGGAGCCCTTTCCTTATCACTTACAGAGATGGCAGCACCTCTTAGCGCTTTCCATGCTGGTAGAGTTTATATTACTGAAGGTTGGCTTTTGTGATAATGGGAGTAGAGTGCATTTGCATAACTTAAAACGTATCTTTATCCCTCTCTTTAAACTTTTATTCCCCCCACCAACCCATATTTTTTAAGGATCTGGTCCACCCCTATTCTCTGAGAGCCACAGGGTCTGGCAGGGTCCCCAAATCTGGTCCCAAACCCCGTGGCTCTTCAGGACTGGGGTTGAGGACCCCAGGATACCCTGTAGCTCTCCAGGACCATGGTTGAGGACCCCAGTAGACCCTGCAGCTCTCAAGGACCAGGGTTGAGGACCCCAGGAGACCCTGTAGCTCTCAAGGACCAGGGTTGAGAACCCTAGTAACCCTGGTAGCTCTCTGGGAACAGTATCAGCACTCAAAACACTTTATACTCTAGAGAGTGAAACAGTGACTGTGAAAATGTTCCGAAAAAACGTTCAGTGATCTGTAAACAAGCTTGTAACTTGATCCGAGAATGGCCTTTCTGCGTCAGTGACCCATCATGCAATTTCACCTCACTGGCTCTGAGAATGAACGTCTCATTACAGCCAATTAAAACATACTGTTTCATCTTACTGACTCCCGACCTCTGACCCGTAGAGTGCGTAACTGCGGGCTGTGAGGCCTGTGTAAGCTCTGACTGCCTTTGATCCAAAGAGCTCAGAGACGTCTGGGCCTTGGCTCCGACAGCACTGTGGACATTTCTTTAATGTTTAATTCTCTGTGACTGCAGCCCCATCACTTGGGAAAGGCCCTGCAGCTTCCCTGAACAAATCAACTTTGCAAATGAAAAACACTGTAGCTGCACAGAAGTTGCCTGGTTGATCCCTGCTGTTTCTTGCAGATCATCAACCCCTCAGGTAAGCATTACCCGATTAGGGTAGCCCTGCCAATGCGAAAACATGACCAAACAATGTAAGGATCATTTCATTATACATTCGTTCCCTCTGCCACAATATTGCATACATTCATATCTATGCGTGCATAAAACTCAAGATATATCTGTCAGGTGTACCGAAACTCATGACATGTCTTTTCACTGTGGCTTAAGAAAGCAGAGAGCGTGCAGCAGGTCTGAACAGGGAGGAGGAACAGGGTAAACATTACAGCATTACATTAATTTAGCAGACGCTCGTATCCAGGGTAACGGACCAGGAGGGAGTCCACCTGAGTTACGTGAGGAGCAGTGCCAGGGATCTGGAGATATGGGAACATCCAACAGAAAACTCAAACAAGCCTGAGGAGAGAGAGAGAGAGAGGGAGAGAGAGGGAGAGAGAGAGAGAGAGAGAGAGAGAGAGAGAGAGAGAGCCAGAGGGAGAGAGAGAGGGACAGTGTGCAGAGAGAGAGAGAAAGAGAGAGGGACAGTGTGCAGAGAGAGAGAGAGCATAGTGAGGGAGTGAACTCAGTAAATGTATGGGTGGGTGGCAGGGTGGGAGGAGCATGCTACTGGACATGACTGAGCATGTGCAGTTTATTATATATATATATATATATATATATATATATATATATATATATATATATATACACATATATATACAAACACAGGCATATTTCATGAATGCACGGACATTGTAACATTTTATATTAAAACGTGGCACTGGTGTCAAATCTTTTTTTAGTGAAATTTGGGCAGATGAATGGGAAGAAATTATAGATGCTGAAAAATATTCTCAGTCATAACTTTCAGGTAGTTGATGAAATATGCATTGGCTTTGTAGAGGGCAGTCTAAAAATCCAAAACATTGTCACATAAATGAGTGCATACTGTGTCCACCCATTCTGATAAATACTGAGAACATGACATGCTGTACCTAGCATGATTAAATGGATAAAAAAGTGTTAGCACATGGTGGTTTTCTGTTGACATCTGCATGAACGTTCGGTTGCCATGCAGGTTTCCTATTGATTAACAAAACAGTCAAATTACAAGTGGACATTGTGAAACGGGTAAAAAGAAACCATGTTTTGCCATGGGGATATTTTGGGCTATACTGATGACTCTGGGAAGGGGGGAGGGGCTCCAAGATTAGTCCAGAAACCGGACAGAATGTGGAAAGAATGCCTCTGCTCTTAAGAAGACAAGGTCCTTCCAAGCCCCATGCTTCTCAAGTCAGGAAGATAAAGGGATTGACTCTGAATCATTAACTCTCTCATCCCCCATGCACCACAAGTACAAAGAAAAAAAAAGTGCCTGGGGACCTTTTACTGAACATTACCCCGGCAAATTTAAGTTCTGGCTGTACGACTGATACACCAACCCTGCCCTGTGTTCAAGTTTGACTGTACGACTGATACACCAACCCTGCCCTGTGTTCAGGTTTGACTGTACGACTGATACACCAACCCTGCCCTGTGTTCAAGTTTGACTGTACGACTGATACACCAACCCTGCCCTGTGTTCAAGTTTGACTGTACGACTGATACACCAACCCTGCCCTGTGTTCAAGTTCTGACTGTACGACTGATACACCAACCCTGCCCTGTGTTCAAGTTCTGACTGTACGACTGATACACCAACCCTGCCCTGTGTTCAAGTTCTGACTGTATGCCTGATACACCAACCCTGCCCTGTGTTCAAGTTTGACTGTACGACTGATACACCAACCCTGCCCTGTGTTCAAGTTCTGACTGTACGACTGATACACCAACCCTGCCCTGTGTTCAAGTTCTGACTGTATGCCTAATACACCAACCCTGCCCTGTGTTCAAGTTCTGACTGTACGACTGATACACCAACCCTGCCCTGTGTTCAAGTTCTGACTGTATGCCTAATACACCAACCCTGCCCTGTGTTCAAGTTCTGACTGTACGACTGATACACCAACCCTGCCCTGTGTTCAAGTTCTGACTGTATGCCTGATACACCAACCCTGCCCTGTGTTCAAGTTTGACTGTACGACTGATACACCAACCCTGCCCTGTGTTCAAGTTCTGACTGTACGACTGATACACCAACCCTGCCCTGTGTTCAAGTTCTGACTGTATGCCTAATACACCAACCCTGCCCTGTGTTCAAGTTCTGACTGTACGACTGATACACCAACCCTGCCCTGCGTTCAAGTTCTGACCGCTGACTGACTGCCAGAATCTGCAACATCTCATGATTTCATTTTTCATGTTCTCCTGGGGTCCATGACAGGTGCCTGAAGCAGGGAATAATACTTTATTGTTTTTATCATCATCCGGCTGTGCTTGGCTCTCTGTGTCTCAGGCACATTGCCGTTCTTTGGCTTGCTGATGGGGACCTTGTGAAAGGTCTTTTAGGTTCTGCTTTGGCCGGAAGAAGCTTGGGGGAAAGGCGCACGCTGACGCTAAGCTTCTCTTCGTGCTGCTGCCGTATGGGGTGCGGAGATGTTTCCTGTCCCAACAAATTCCACATCCCTTCAGCCAAGCAGCCATACATGCAGTACAGGCGTGGCCTATGAAGGGTGTGTACCAGTAATTTATTCAGTAAAAATGCAGTTATTTTGCTTGAATAACCAAAGGGAAGCAATCCAAATGTTCCCTCTGAATTATCTCACAATGTAGCCTTCTGTTCTACCACAGCAAAAGAATCTGGCTGAAGACAAAACTGTCATTTCGGTAAAAATCAATTTGATCATTTTTACCCACAATTATGAGGCAAATCCTTTCATTATCACTATAATACGCTGCCTACACGCACAGCACGCAAACAAAACCCAGTGCGTTCTCATGAAATGTAGATTTTATGCAGTCAGTTTAGCTTGAAATCGAATATGGACAGCGAAATAAGTGCATAGAAAAAATGAAATGCTTTCCATGCAAAGAGAAACAATCACAATCAAACTGGAAAATCACTGATAAATGACTGTCAGTAGGTTGGCAATGACAGCTGTCATGCAAAGTCTTAGCACCTCTTACTCGATGACTTCTAATGCGATTGCTATCATGTCAATAGAAGTCCGATGGCCAGAGAGATTTCCTTTTACACGATTACTGGTGCGCCTTTGAGTGCCTCTATGCTACCTCCAAATATGGCCTGGAAATCTGCAGTAAAATATGCGTTTTATGAGGGATGTTTCTCTATAAAATATATATATACTGATATGTATAATATTGGAAAAAATACTCTTGCCAGACTTAGATTTCATGAGGGATTGATTCATTTCCTCAGAAGACGGCATGAGTCTCGGCTGAGATGTTCTCCTTTCTGTGTTTGGGAGGGTGCCGGGGGGAACTCCCTGGCCCGCTTCTCAGCGTGTGAGGAGTTGGCACATCACACAATTAGCAGATAAAAGGCACTCTGAGTTCCTGGCAGCGGCCCCGTTCACAAGTTCTGCAACTCCGTTAAGCTTGTGCCACTTTAATAACTTTTATTTCTCCTCAGGAACTCGCTGGCAATAGAATGTCAACAGCGCTTGTTTTTGCAGTCGAATGAGGTAACCGCTGCATGTAACTGTATGCAATATTTTTTTCAGGCCTTGCAAGGGAAAAAATGAGGTTAAAAATATATTTAGCGATTGTAATTGTGGTCGGATCTGGAAAAATGGCTTGTTTTTTTTAATTAACTGAAACTTTATTTGAGGATGTGTTGCGAAATATTTACACAAAAAAGAAACTATAATTGTATTTTCAAAATGATTTCCCCGGTATTCAGCTTGGCCGTAAACAACAGAAACGCAAATTAAAGTTTGAAAAGCCATATTGAATTCTTTTACAACTTTGCTTCATTCATGAAGTCAACAACATTAATGTCACTTCCTAAAACGAAAACATAATAATATAAAACAGATGTTGAACATAATCGTACATTTACATAGGTAGAACAACTACTGTATGCTGTGGTTAAAAATAGACTAAACTGAACTTCCCCTTCCGCAAAAATGATGAATTAAAAACCCTAATAAAAACAAAGGATAATACAACAGACATTAAAATAAAAATAGATAGATAGATAGATAGTCAAAGACAAAACATCAAATTCTTTATTTTTCTTTCAGATCTGGCAACTGAATCTTATTTTCACAACTGAAAATCCAGAAGAAATATTGTGTGCATTATACCTGGCAATTGAAATGGGAAGCTCTGTTCAGTGATTTTTATTGATGCTGATCTGAGCCTAAGTGATACTATGAGCCACAGTATGTTAGTCGAAAAACAATCTGCCATCACTGAACATGTTGTTCAGTTTTAGGTTGATTCTCTGACTGAGGAGTTGTTTGTCTGTCCTGATCGGCTCTTGTATTTTTCTCTGTGTTTTCAGTGCCACATAATTATGCGTATAAAAGGAAAGTCTGCTGGGAATCGGTCTGATAAATGAACTATGACCACATGCCTGATAACTGTTGCATCACAGCAAGAAGGTCCTGGGATCACATCTCGGGCCAGGGCCTCTCTGTGTGGAGTTTGCATGTTCTCCCCGTGTCCGTGTGGGTTTCCTCTGGGTACTCCGGTTTCCTCCCACAGTCTAAAGACATGCAGGTAGGCTAACTGGAGCATCCCAATTGCACATAGGTAACAGTGTGTGAGTGAATGGTGTGTGCGCCCTGTGATAGATTGGCAGCCAGTCCAGGGTGTATTCCTGCCACCACCCCCCACCCCCCCCCACCCCAAGGCATTCTGGGATAGGCTCAGCACCTCTGTGACCCAGGATAAGTGGGCATAGATAATGCATGGATGCGTAGATAATAATAATAATAATAATAATAATAAGGAAGAGCTAGGGTTGTGGATTATAACATAAACTGAATACAACTGTAAAAATGGTTGATTAAGGACAATAAATCATGAAACATAATTTCTGGTGTTATTTAAAATATTTTCTGCCCTGTGACAGTCACATAGAGTAAATATACATTCAGCATTTTAAAATTGGCTAATTTGACTAAAAATTGAGTAATTTGAACACATTGTCTAGCAGGACACATGAATCAGTTTTGTTATATTCAGTAAAGTCCAACAGCAACAGTTATTTTAGATATGTGTTTGTTTTCTTTAATAGTGTCTTTATTTTTTTTCTGAAAAGTTTATTTGTGACTGTGTCTCGTTAACAAGCATTGTGCAGATAAAACTGACTTGGTTTACAGTGTCAGGAGCATATATTTTTAGTACCAGAAGTGCCATTTATTTTTAATGCTTTATTTATTGGGGGAAAAAAAGTATGCGATAAATTTAAACTGTGATATCATTGTTCTTTAAATAGGTTATGAGCAACAAAAACCTAATTTATGTGCCATGTGTACGGTTATTGTAATGTAGCGTGAACCCCCTTCATTACCTCTGTGTGTTTTAGCTTCGACCGAGGCGTGTGTGGCAAGCACACTGCTGGCCAGGCCTGGAGAGCCTTTCCTGCTTTCCAGGAAACTTTTCTTCTCTCTCCCTTCTGTCTTTTTTACTGTTCTTTTGCTGGAATTTAGTCATTTGGCCCTTTTAAAACACAACCATGCAAACATAGACTTGTTTGAAGATTCGGATAACAATAATAATAGCCTCATCACTGTACTTCAAAGCTAAACGATACATTAAGACTTTGCACATTTGCGCATGTTTGTATATGCTTTTCTACAGCATATTGGATTTTGAACAAAACTCGCATGTTTTACTGATTAGTGTCAAACTGTGTTTGTGAAGAAAAAATATGTTAGGCCTACTGTTACTGTTTCTTTAAAGTTTAGAACTAATGTTGACTGAATGCAGACCATAGTTTTGATTGGGCCTACGGTTGGGCCTTGGGCTCATTTCTTTTCATCACATTTTTTCAACCATTTCTTTTTTCCTTCTCTTTTTCCTGGAAAGCTGCTGTTCACCACATCGTGAGAGCTAATGTGTCTTCTGGCTGTGTGCACCAGCCAACCCGTAAGGGGCCAATCACTTGAAATCAATCTTATTATTTACCAATCAAAAGTGTTTTTACTAGCAAGCACTCTTGGAAAACCCTTTGAGATGGTTATCCATGACTACAAAATGGCTGAACTAATTTTTGTACAGGAAATCGGATTTTAAAACTAATTGTCTTGTTGAGGTTTGCCATTGACGCAGAAAATATTGGATACCTTGTGCTATTCCATCTCCCCAACCACCAATTATGGATGGGGGTGGGCAGCAAATTCAAATTCCCACTCTGCCACCACCAGTTTTATCCATAGGAGCTTTATTACCAATTTGCCATCACTAAACATGCTCTTTAATTTAGGGCTAATTTAATTCACAGTCAGACAAAACCGTATAATTATAATCCAGCTTGTGCATTCATCGGAACAGTATTGATTCAAAGTGACCACATCCTTAAATTACATGCATGAATACATGATTTGTGTTTTGGGTCTACAGTGTGTTAGCACGGTTTATTCACATACACTTGCTGGTCTGGGATTGTTTTTAGCCAGCCCTGGCTCTGTTGCTCATATTGCTTGGGGGGATAGACTCTCACATATAGCACGTTGCTCTGGAAAAGAGCATCTGCTAAACGAATGCAGAGTAATGTAATGTGGTGTACCTCTGTCACTGGCCTAATATAACTGGCAGACAAAGGTACATTTCGGCAGTACATCAGACCGGACAGCAGAAAATGATTATCCTCACAAAAAAATAAATAAATAAGAGTACAACACCAAATACAGCAGAAAAGAAGAAACAGGCTGCACAAAAGGTTGAGACAGACTGAGCATCTGGATAAATCTGTACCGGTTCTGGATTCAATAAAGATGTGTCCTTAGCTTTTCCCAACAATTAAAGCGCAAGTGCTTTCTTTTTTCCCTTCACAGACGAAGCCTTGGAGAGTTTAGCAGTCGTACAGAATTACCTGCCAAACTGCTGGCGAAGGGAAAAAAAAGTCTCACATTTATCAGTGAGCAGCAAGACACGGAAGACAGAACATGAATTGCGCCATTGAGGCATTGCGCATAGCCCGGATAAAATGGCTAACCAACGTTTGTGAAAAAAAACAATGGAAAAGACAACAGAATCCTGAAGCCGATCTAGTTATCTGATCGCCAGAGCCCACAAGGCCTTCCCCACCTCTGAAAATGCTGGCTGAACAGACCGGGAGATACTGGCCTGCGCCACGGAGCAGGGCTGATTGACAAAACACCGAAATACACGAAATGTGCATTTGAGCGGAACATTCTAGCAGATGTGCTGCCCACTAAAGCAGCTGCGCTGTAAGGGAAACCATCCCTGGTTCCTGGGAGACAGAGATGTGTTTATCTGCGATACGCTCAACTGGAGGGCCCCAACAACAACCCATAGTGCACCAAACCGCGTTGCCATGGGGACGGTTTGTGCAAGAGACAGAACGGACCCTGAAGGAGGTTGCTGAAGAAAAGTGTGGGAGGTTCTTGTAGAAGTTACAGTGAGTTTATTTATTTCTTTATTTTAATCTTCACTATTTTTTTTTAACAGAAGTTGACTTTGTGTCGCTCTCACAGAATATTGTTATACAAGGTACACAGTAAGTGTATGCTGGTGATTTCTTTCCAAAGTGGGTAGAAGTTTTTCTTTTCATGATTTTTCCCAATTGAGCTATTTGAGATGACTTCAGTAGTACAGCACATTTCAACTGCACAAACATGTTTTTAAACTTTTAAAACCCAAATGTATTTCCTCAAAAGAAATGTGTTCACTGACCGTGAATTTTTAGTGAGCTTGATAAAAACCAACCACATAGACTCCTGTGAAGCTGCCTGTGAAGGGTTCGTGTTGTGGACGTGAATAATAATTGAATTCCATTTGCAGAATGTCAGCCATGTTGTTTCGCTGTCTCTGGAGCCTGGTGATTTATAATCCACCGTCACCGCAAAGCCAGTGCCCTCCATCCCCACCCTAGTCAGGATAAAATTACTTTTACAGTCCTTCCAAAGGTCCAGGGAGCAAGAACTATTTGCATTCACCTCTTTCTGGAACATGAAGCCCATGTCAAAGAATTCAAAAGTGTGCACAAATGGGTGTGTGTGCGTGTGGGGGGGGGGGGGGGGGGGTGGTGGAGAACACTGTCCCAGCCAGAGCACATTTGTCTTTTATTTTAACAGGCAGTGCTAAAGATAACTTCTGCCACAGCCGAAATGTGGCGGTCCAGGACTTTGGTGGCAGAGCGAGAGGTTTCCTTAATTAGCGACCTGTCGCCTGCCCACGGAACGGCCAGGTTCACACAGACAGGAACGAGGGGGACTGACCTGGCGGCTCAGCCGAAAAGTGCAGGTTCACACAGAGGAAATTCCTGCTGTCTACCGGCATTGCTTAGACAATTCCTCTTAATTTTCCTAAAACCATTAAGCCATTCCAGGGCTTGACAGAGGTAGCAGCCCAACCACGCTTGAATTAGCAGGAAAAAAATCCTCAGGTCATTTGGCCATATAGCACAGAACTGGAGAAGGGAGATTTAAAACTGACTGTGCTCTGTTCGGGGAGAACACAGAGAAAATTGACTGTGCTCTGGTTGGGGAGAACACAGAGAAAACTGACTGTGTTCTATTTGGGGAGAACACAAAGAAAACTGACTGTGCTCTGTTTGGGGAGAACACAGAGAAAAATGACTGTGCTCTGTTTGGGGAGAACACAGAGCAAACTGACTGTGCTCTGTTTGGGGAGAACACAGAGAAAACTGACTGTGCTCTGTTTGGGGAGAGCACAGAGAAAACTGACTGTTTTGTTTGGGGAGAACACAGAGAAAGCTGACTATGTTCAGCTTGTCTAGAACAGAGATTGATTCAATTCCTCTATATTTTAAAGAAAATTCCAGCACAAGGAAAAGGTGATTTCTTCCAGCCCATGTACTTACATGGTATTAAGTGCTGCTGTCATTGTCACACCAGTCGCCATTTTTTTTCTACACTTGTGACTGTTATTGAATCCAATAAACTACAAGCAGATGTTGGCCTGTAACATGGTCCGAAAGGTTTTCTTTTCCCTGATATTTATAGATCGCTATTCACCAAAACCACCAGGCTGTCCAGTTGAGGTATTGCTATGTTATTATTCCCAAATAAATCAGCCGTGCGTTCGCCTCAGTGGAGGGCCTCCATGCGATCTGTGTGACAGGAAGTGTGTGCGTGCGCCACGGGTCCCGCCTCCCCCCCCCCCCCCCCCCCCGTACCCCACCTACTGTGTACCCGCAAGTTGTCAGCCATCCCCCAGCACACATGGAGTAGCACTCAAAAACAAGTGCTCCTATAAATTTAACGTTAAGTAAGGCTTTAACCCCTCCAGTCGCAGAGAGAGAGAGTTTATTTGCATTCATTCCGTTTCTTTACAGTGAAATTTTAAAACAATCTGGTCGCACGATGCACACTTTGAAAGAGTTAAAGCTCAAGATTCTATCCCTATAAACCATTTCATGATGCCAATCTTTTAGTGACAACGGTTTCTTATTTTGTAACGGGGGGGTGGCAAAACAAGCTTGGGGTGTCCTCAGAGAAACACCGATAGAATATTCATTGTTTGCTAAGCAATTCCCCTGAGGAATTATCATTGTTGTCCATTTCACCATTTCACGCATGAACATAGAACTGTACACAATACTTTTGCTTACAAGCTTCTCTCACCAGTACTGGCCAAGCACTTCCTCAGTATAGCCAATGGGACCCACAATAACTTGACATGGGCGAGATAAATTCAGTACACGGCCAAAGGCAAGCTATTATAGTGACAACTGAGAAGCGTCTTAGGCTTTGAAATTATGGTCCTAATGATTGTGGTTTTACCATAAACAATTATTTTTCAATGCCTACAGTTGAGGCCAAAATTTTACATACACCTCGGCTAAAGATATTTTTTCATGCAAACTTTAAGTCTAACTGTAAGTCTAAACAACAGAGGGCATGTTCAATGAAGGACTTGATCCAATTTTATATATCGGTGAGCGTTTAAATACATCCTCAAAATATTTACATTGTTTGGTATGCTTACAAATAAGGATTAGGCCTAATTATAAATAATAAATGTGGCATGTGAAATTGTGGGAAATGTGTGACATGTTGATGGGGGTGGGGTATTTGACTCAAACTTCAAACAACGTACCTCAATCAATGGAATAGTAAGCTAGATAGCTAATGTAGCTATTTTTTTTTCTTTTTTTTTTCTTCCAGACCTGAGGTTACCAGAGGTGGCAAGCAGAGAGCAAGGAGAGGGAGGTAGAGGGGGGAAAGAGGGAGAGGGAAGAGAGTTTGACGGGCATGAAAGTGAGCAAATTTCAGCACACATCTTGAATGAGCATATAGTATACTATATATAGAATTTTACACCTCTAAAGACCCATAATGCTGTTTGGTCACCTAGTGTCCTTTTGGAGTCTCCAAATGGCCTTTTTCAAAACTCACCTAGACATAGCTTAAAAAACAGAGCAGAATGGTCATTTTGGTGGCATTGTGGCTGTGGCTCTGGCTGTGTTGTGTTTCTAAGCCCACCAGGCACAGCCACAAGCATCTGTATCCACTCAAAAAATCGTTTAAGTGTGAAAAAACTTCCACTGTTCAAACTTCTGCTGCTTTCTCTCAGTAATATTTAGATTAATTCTTGGGAAACAAACTCCCAAGGTTTGCCTTTCAGAAGAGACCAGGATCACTCCTTTCGTCAAAAGGGTTCAAGAACAGTAACAATTTTATTTTGGGTATGACATTTTCAGGCTTGCGTTAAAAATGGGCTGCTGTAGAAGGGGGTTAAGTCAAAGTCCTTTTAAGAGATCCGTCTGGCAGAATTTAACAAGGTGCGGTGTACACTAAAGTTTTTTGTTTTTTTTAAAGAAAAATTCAGCCTGCAGACGGTATGCAAGGGTTGCCCGCCATAAACGCTGAGCAAGCATTTCTCAAATAAAGACCATTTTATCGTCGGCTTACCAGCGACATGAGACATGCTGTTTAATGAGACGTTGGCGCTATATAACAGACCCACAGTGACAGGAACTGGAGCGAGGCGGGCAGCGTCGACTGTGACACAGAAATGGACTCGTGCCACTCAAAGACGGAGCAAAACGCTGCCTGTTGGGTTTCACAGGGGTGCATGTCGCCCTTATAAAGTGAGCTTGGTATCAGGTTCAAATATCTGAAATCAAAGCCGGTGCGCTCAACGAATCCTCTGCATTTTAGATTTCCCTTGGTCTCCTGGCAACAGAAGTTCCCCCTGCTCATCTATGTCCTATTCAGCTTGGAGCGTAAACATTTGTCCATCGCTGATTTTCCTACAATATGGAGGTAATGGCGCAATTGTTACTTATCAATCATATCTTAATATAAACACCCAGGTCCAAAACCTGAGTGAAGATTGTGGTGATAGGTTCTTGACAAAAGTAGTGGCCAGATGTCAACAAATTATTGAAGTGAGCGGAGTGCATGCCATCTGTCAGCATGCTTTTGTGTCTCTCTTCACGGTTTTGCACAGGAGATATGATGCTGAATAATACTACGATGTACCTTACTTTCTGTTGACTGTTCGCTTAACTGTAATACACCTGTGGGTGATTATGTATGATTACATATGTTTATGTCATATTTTCAGATTAATTATATTAAATGGATCCAGTACTGTAATCCACATCGTAATGTCCTTGTTATGCTCATGTTTATGATATTGCTAGGACTTTGTGTCTTCTTCGTGGAAAGTCACCCCGATGTTGGGTGGGGCTGTTCTTTGCAAACACTTGAGCCGTGACCAATCAATTTTTAAAAAAATAAAGAAAACAACTAAAACAATGTGGCTTTGTTACATGTTAGGTCACTGTAAAAGATTGCACAAACTCATGACATTTCCCGGTTTCTATACTTAGTCCAGAGGACTGCCAGAAATACTTCTGCTTCCAGTGATTTGTTTTTAAATCCACAGCACAAATGAACCTTCAAGTTTTGATCCTTGATGGATAAAGTTGACTTTCGTTTAAGAGTTCAGCGTGGCAACCGGCTCAAACTGGTCCTGTCCAAAAAAAAAAGAAAAACGTTTCAGAATGACTTACAAGATTTACAAATTGATATATGCTCAGCACTTCAAAGTGTGTTTTTAAAATGGTGTATTTATGTAGCGTATCGTATTTCTGGAAAAAGTCTCCTCAAAACAGCATCAGAACTGATTAATAGTTCTGAAAAATATTTTCTTCATTATTTATTATTTGAAGAGCTTCCCAACGCTCTGCATGTATTTCTCCCTGAACAGGAAGCTGGCAGAGATCAGAACACCGGCAGACCACTGCAGCATGGAAGGCGTACTGATATTTCTCATCAGCAGGCGAAGGTGGGGACCCAAGCCGTTACTCTTCTTCATAGCCGCTAATGCTCCTCGCTCCAGCCACAGACGCGTACCCAGGGGTCATAACGAACGCACGGAGCTGTGGCTAAAGCCCACGGGCGGGGCACTCGACCAGCCACAGACGTGTACCCAGGGGTCATAAGGAACGCACTGAACTGTCACTAAAGCCCACGGGCGGGGCACTCGACCAGCCACAGACGTGTACCCAGGGGTCATAAGGAACGCACTGAACTGTCACTAAGGCCCACGGGCGGGGCCGACAGTCACACAAACATTCATTGCAATCAGCCCTATTCGCTCGACAGTAAAACAGGAAAGATATCCATAAACGATGTTGTTACGACCTAGCAGTTAGGGCTGAGGTAGATTGGGTGCGCAACATTAAGAGAAATAGTGAAGGTCCGGGAAGGCTGGGGAAGATGGCGGGTTCCAGAAAGTAGAGGGGTAAGACCAATAACCAGATCACAGAAAAAGGTACTGTGAAAATGTGTATACTGTGCAGGCAAAAGTAACAGGCTACAAAAAGAGGTAGGAACAATATTTACAAAAACACACAACCAAGGATTAGGACCGCTCCCCCCCCCCCCCCCCCAAGGTGTGTTGCCAAAAAAAAAAAAAAAAAAAAAAAACTGAATGGAGGTAGCTACAACAAAAACCCACTCTAGCTAACCAAACCTAAAGACAGGGGGTGGCAACCTCTCCTAACCTAGTGTGTCTATACAGTAACCACTATTGATCCTGTGTGCTCTGTCTTATCTGTCCCAAAGCCTCAGAATACCAGACAAATGGGATAAAACAGGATAGAACAAAGGGAAACAGACACCACTACCGACCCACAACCGAGGATTAACAGAGAGCAAAGACACATACAGTCAGCACAGTAACACGGGAAAATAGCGGAATGAAAATGGCATTAGCAAAACACGGAATGGCGGGTGGGTATTTTAAATCTGGCGTCATCCTCTGATTGGTGTGAGATAGGCAGGGATGATTATGATGGGCAGCAAGAATGGTGAATGGCAGCAGCCTCTGGGAAGAGGCAGAAAAAGAGAGCAAGAAAGAGAGAGAGCCAGAGACACACACACACAAACACACACAGGGATGTAACACATGTCTGCAGGTACTCTGCCAGATGAGATGCTAGATGATTTCTGACAATTCTCTCCTACAAAAAATTAATGAATCTATACATCTTTATTGCATTCCACTATCAGTTCATTAATATTGACTACAATTCTGTTGAAAGATCGTTTTGATCACCAATGATACTTTCCTAAGAGGGAGGTGAAATAGAAGTGGGGTGGGGGAGGGGAGGAATTTCCTGGGCGGATAATGAACGTCAGGGCATCGGAAGGGCCAGGACATTACCTCGTAAAGCTAATTTAGGCCCTGCTCGTTTGGACCACGCCGCCAGTGCCCTGCGGGGGGGGGGGGGGTTGAAGACATTATGGGCCCCAGATGAGCACTAATGGACTGCACCTGGCCCTTAACCCGATTCCCTCCACAACTGCTGACTCAGCCAAACCCACCAACACTGAGAATCCCTCGCTCCATAGCCTGTATGCCAGCAAACACGTCATCTTACAGTATGCCCATTTCATACACAAGCATGCTCATTGTGCTTGCAACAGCCAAAGGCCAAAGTCAGTTGATTTATTTATCACACTCTTAAACATCTCGTTAACCTATTTTACTTAAGGACCATAAAAGTGGTTCGTTGGCAATCAGGGAAACATAATAAATAAATTAACAAGTGAGTGATTGGAAGGTTTTGTTGAAATGCAGTACATTTCCGTCTGAAATAACTGAATGCATAATTGAATATTTATTCATCAACTCTGGAGCCCAGTGGTCTTCATTATGAGAAAACTTAATGAAATTCCACTATGTGACCTAAATAGTTCTGAAGACATATTACCCTCATGAAGAAAATTCTCATTGACTAGCTGTGCAGCCCAGGATATTGGACAAAGCAAGCAGGTTGCAACACAAAAATAACAAGCCACATCCCCACAATTTACAGTATACAGACCGGCCATAAACCTGCACTTTACAGTATACAGACTGGCCCTAACTCTGCACTTTACAGTATACAGACTGGCCCTAACTCTGCACTTTACAGTATACAGACTGGCCCTAACTCTGCACTTTACAGTATACAGACTAGCCCTAACCCTGCACTTTACAGTATACAGACTGGCCATAACCCTGCACTTTATAGTATACAGACTAGCCCTAACCCTGCACTTTACAGTATACAGACTGGCCCTAACCCTTCACTTTACAGTATACAGATTGGCCATAACTCTGCACTTTACAGTATACAGACTGGCCATAACCCTGAACTTTACAGTATAGAGACTGGCCAGAACTCAGCACTTTACAGTATACAGACTGGCCATAACCCTGCACTTTACAGTATACAGACTGGCCCTAACCCTGCACTTTACAGTACACAGACTGGCCATAACCCTGCACTTTACAGTATACAGACTGCCCATAACCCTGCATTTTACAGTATACAGACTGGCCAGAACTCCGCACTTTACAGTGTACAGACTGGCCCTAACCCTGCACTTTACAGTATACAGACTGGCCAGAACTCAGCACTTTACACTGTACAGACTGGCCCTAATCCTGCACTTTACAGTATACAGACTGGCCAGAACTCAGCACATTACAGTGTACAGACCGGCCCTAACCCTGCACTTTACAGTATACAGACTGGCCAGAACTCAGCACTTTACAGTGTACAGACTGGCCCTAACCCTGCACTTTACAGTATACAGACTGGCCCTAACCCTGCACTTTACAGTATACAGACTGGCCATAACCCTGCACTTTACAGTACACAGACTGGCCATAACCCAGCACTTTACAGTATACAGACTGGCCCTAACTCTGCACTTTACAGTATACAGACTGGCCATAACCCTGCACTTTACAGTGTACAGACTGGTCATAACCATGCCCCCTACAGTACAGACTGGTTGTAATTCCTGACAGTATTGGCCATTTTCTATTCATGGTTCAATCAAATACACAAAATATGACAGGCAGGATGTCTGATAATGAGTATTTTTCTCGTGAATGTCTGACGACTGAGACGTAAAAAATGAATAAGTAATTCTGCTGTAAAACCCTGTATCATGAAGATGGGTACCACAATTTTGTAAACTTTATAAAATGCAGTTCTTTGGAATTTATCATTTTAGACTAATTCAATGGCAGTCATTCATCTTCTCCAAATCACCATGGTAGAGAGGACAGAAGCCTTTTCTGTGTGTGTGTGTGTGGCAGGCCTATGACTCAGTGTGCTGATTGAAGGCTCGCTTGGATCGGTAGATTCAGTGGTAATTTGTACATCTTTTCTATTTTTTTTAACATTTCTCCCGAGTTATGCTCTGAAACCCAAACAAGCCCACCCTGGAAGACCCATAAACTAAGCACTAGTGTTGAACAAGCACTCTGAATGCATGATGATTTCCTGCATGTGTGTGTGTGTGTGTGCACGCTTGTGTGTGTGCGTGTGTGTGCGCGTGTGTGGGTGTGAGTGTGTGGGTGTGTGTGGGTGCGTGTGTGTTTGTGCGTGCGGGTGTGTGTTTGTGTGTGTGCGTGTGTGTGGGTGTGTGTGTGTGTGTACGTGTGTGTATGTGTGTGGGTGTGTGTGCATGTGTGGGTGCGTGTGTGTATCCCATGATAACACAGCAGTACATCAGTATTTAGTAGCAGAGAGTTGATGAAGTGAATTAATCGCACTGGAGAGAAGGGGACACACTCTCCTTATACACACTGCCAGCCAGTACTTGCACACATGCTTGCCGACCAGTTCTCGCGGTGTTACATGGCCTCTTGTTCCTCAGCCCTCCTCCCTTAACTGGCCTGCTCTTAACACTGTCCGCTGCCTGCTAGGGCATCTGTGTATGAGTATGCATGTCTGGGGATGTCTTAGCACTGTGCAGGAAGTCATCCTCCCTTACCAGCACTTGTTAGGTAATTCAGCATGTTCAATCTTTGCAGGCATTACATTACATTACATTACATTTATTTCGCAGACGCTTTTATCCAAAGCGACGTACAAAAAGTGCATATCATGGTCGTAGGCAACTGCTGAACACAAGTTCAGAAAGGTATAATACTTATTTTGTACAGCTATTTCTAGCCAAGAACACAGTTCACACAGTGAACACTATTCTAACCTAACCTCTGCAAAGCCAACTAGGCAGAAGAATAAGCTACAGTATTAGGACAAATACAAATTACCAAAAGGTGCTGGGATGGGGCAACATGTAACAAGCGACATGAAAAGGGGGGGGGGGTTTAATTAAAAAGAGTGAAATATACAGCATGGTGGTGGTTAATCTAGGTATAGTCTGAAGAGATGAGTCTTCAGGCCACGGCGGAAGATAGGTAGTGAGGGGGAGGTTCGGAGAGGGACGGGAAGTTCGTTCCAGACGCAGGCGTCTATCTTTCAGTATCTTTGTGGTCTGCAAATATACAACAGCTCAGGATGACCAATTGAAAGGGCAGAATGGCTTGACCTAAACTAGCCCAATACTCTCCACATAGCCTTCTGATCAGACAAGCCTAGACTTGCATAATGCTGTCCATTGAGCCTGCTGATCAGCTTGACATAGACTTGCCAAAAAAATGTTTTAAAAAAATCAGTACTTGTGCTAAGTGATAAACAGGTAAAGTTGAGCTTAATTTTGATTGTCAAACAGTAGCTACTGCACCTTTTAGGTAGCTTTAGCACTTCATTAATCTATTTTACTCACAGTCATTACTCACTAATAATGCCAGTTATACGTCTTCTGTTGGTGCTTTCTAACTGAATCTAATAACCCGCTGCAGTTGCTTCCAACAATCATCCACGGAATCCAAGGTTTTTCGTTTGGAGTAACTTATAAAATGGAAAATAAAGCTTACAAAACATAAGGGAAAATGAGTCCAACAAGTGTGTTTGTTTGTTTGTTTGTTTGTACATGTGTGCCCACGTGTGTGCGGTTGAAGGCTGTATGCTTTCCCCACTCCCAACCCACCAACAAGCCTCACCTTCCCCCATGTATACACAGGTGCTCCCAATAGCAAGATCCCAGTGAAACCACAGAAATTTGGAATTTCAAAATAAAAGTCAACATAAAAGCTCAACCATAAATTAGACTAAACTGATATACTAAACAAAACTAAACAAAAATGCAAAACAAAAATATAAATCCCTTAAAATGGCTTCTACACCTTCATAAAATATATATCCTGTACACAATATGAATGCGGTCTTTATCTACTGAACCGTGCACATTTGCATTCGCATTTTCATTTAATTTCTTTTAACCATCTCTATTTACAATCCATTAAGAGTCTGTAGGCATGCATCTGGATGTTTCTCTTATTATTATGATTATTTTCTGTGTCACTGAGAGGAAAAGCTGACGGTTAATGGATCCATTAACTGGGAGCGGCTAACGTGATAATGGGAGAGCGACGAAAGCAAAACATATCGAATAACAACGAGAACAAGATATTGCAGCAGTTATCGCGTACCCCGTGACGCAATGCACGCCAGCTTAAAGTTTCACATGAAAACCCGCTTGCAGATGGCAATTCTTGGAGTTGTTTTACACACTGTGGAATTCTTCAAATTGTTCCTTATCGCTAATGGCTTTCCCATGCAAACTCTCGCTCTCCTTTTCCAGCCATCAGGTTCACACAATGTGCAGACTGCCAGTTCATTTCTGTAGGATCAGTATGGCAGCCAGATTGAACAAGTGATACCCAAGCACCACTCGAGACACAAGTGACATTGTGTCTATGGACATGTACGAGTGTATTGTTCCAATTTGAGCCGCCTCACAGCTGTGGCTGGCAAGAGAAAGTGCCCTTTCACTCGGTCAGTGTTACTGGAGAGCACTTTACCAACACCTGAATCCTCTCAGTCATGTCACTTAAGCGATTTCTGACAGCTCTTATTTTTCCACGCTCGGGAGACAGATGAGCCTTTCACATGAGGGGCCCGGTCGTCCTGGCCTGCATGTGCGTAGCCTTGTGGGAGCGTGAATAAATCGGAGTGGCTGGAGATGCTGCCTCCAGTCGTTGTGTTGAGCCTTGGAGAAATGTAGTGCCGGGCGCCATGTTCTCCTGCTGGAGAGCCAGATCTAGGGATCACCCGGGGCCCCATCTGTCTAATGTGGGCCCCCACAGTCTGCAGTTCCAACCACCCCCCACCCCACCCCCTGGTTTCTGCCTGGGGCCTGCAGTCAGACCTGGCCGCCAGACCTGGCCGTCCTTTAATCAAAGCACAGGACGGCGTCTCGGTTTGGATAATGAAAGGTTGCCAGATTAGGAGCCAGCGCTGGGGCAGATATGACCAGAGACCCTCAGGCTCATTTAGACTTCCCAGCCGGGGCAGTTGCCTGCTCTGTCCTCCGTTTGTGTCTGAATTTCCTGTCGAAGTGGCTTAGTCACACACCGGCCCACTCCTAATGAAGTCAATGTACATTCATGCTGCTTCTGCTGTGAGAAAGACATCTCTACTATGGAGCAGAAAGTCATTTGAGAGCATAATGATAATGGGCAAATAAGCTCAGCTTCCGGGAGCTTGCCGTTTGGTTTTTCCTTCATTTCAGCTGCTTGGCCTGTTTCATTTCAGCTGGCGTTCTGCACGATTCTGAGGTCTCCTGGAACTAGGGGAGCCGAACAGCAGAAAGGACAGATTTCCCTGAAAAGCAACACCCAATAAATTTTCAGGAAAATGTGTCTCCTGAACGTTCTGTTCCAGGGGCCGCTCAAGCCAGGAGTTCATGATTAAAAGGTATCATGTGACTGCGGGGCCACGGGACACTGCCAGGTCTCTCAAACCTGCACTGAACAGAGATGAAAATTAAAATGAAATACTGCATGAATGTGACGAATGTGATTTCATTTCCCCGAATGGATCAATACCTGAAACAAGTCGCCAAACTATTCCCAGGGTTTTATCTGTCTTTTGCACGGGTCTCTAAATGAATTCTTGGAGAGGGTTCATTTGCCACATGCCAAAATACCACTCTGTCCTCATGATGTGACTCCTGCACCCACATATTGTGCTGGCATGCAGCTACGCGCGGACATTATTCTGTCATGTTCATGTCTTTATTTATATAGGAATGGATGCCTAATGCATGAATTTGTGCACCAGAATCTTGATTCGGAAACATATTGATTTAATTGCCTTCTTGCTGTCCGCTTGCGTTCCATTTGTGCATATTAAGGGCCTGTGAGAGGAAATGTTTGGGAATGAGGTCATGTGACTGCTTGGCGGTTTAAACCGCGCAGATTTCTTACCCGGCTCGACGTTTTTCCGGAAACCGCGAGCGCGGCTCTTCGCGCGCGACAGAAACGAGTGCTCTAAAGCGCGGTGGTTTCCGGCAGTTTCTCTCAGCGACGGCGCTTCTGCAGCGCGGAGCGCTTGCTCGTTTTCCAGCGCGGCGTCCCTGGGGGGCTCGGGGGCGTTGGGGTGACCCCGTCCGAATCTCAGAGTTTCCCAACGAGCGCTTTCACGCTGACTCAGGCTGCTGGCCGCGGGGCTGGGGGGGGGGGGGGGGGGGGCGCCAGAACATGCCGTCGGACTCCGGAGAGCACCTCGGCCTCTCCCCGTGCGCGGGACGGGGGTCGGCCCAGAACTCCGGGGCGTGCTTTCGGGTTCCACATGGTTCCAAATCCAAAGACGTCCAAAAAAGAGAGGGGCGTGATCTTTTTTTTTTCCGTAATTGAAGCTGGAAACCCACTGCACGCTCCGTATTTGACACTGAACGCCGAATCCGGGCCGAGTCAGGGCTGTCATTCTTGGAGAGGAACCGCAGGTGACGCGTCTGTTTTGGGATGGCCAAACCCCTCGCGTGAATTTGTATAGCTGTCACCTTGTTGTATGGAGGTGTTCCCAGAGCATTGAGAATTTCCCAGCGACACATAACACGCCTGGGGAAAATTTTAATTAGTACGACACAGTGACAGCACGGGGAAACCGACGCGGGGGAATCGCACAGACTTTGGATTCCAAAAATACCGGTGGTGTCAAGCAACGCGTTTTGATGGACTCTGGAACTTTCTATAGGGGAGCTGTCATTTCAGACATCTGTAGACATGCCTTGGAACAAACTGCCAGACCCACCCTGAACATTGCAAAACAAAGGAGTTCCCTTGGATTCTGTCCTAATCGGACTTTTCCAAGAGGAAATATTCTGATTTTGTGGAATTCGTCCTTCAGCCAGTGGTTTCCAGCCTATGGCTCAGGTCCCCCTGTGCATGCTGGTTTTCATTCCAACCTCAGCTGTAATCCCAGAATTTTAACAAGCTGTTTATTTTTCTTAATTCATTTTCTCAATTAGGTGCTCTTCATGTTTAGAGGGATTATTTACCCTCTTAAGCCACATTATGTGAGCAATACCTATGCATACCATGTAAAAGAAAAGCCCCATGTTCACACTAAATTGTGCTATATTGCAGGCAATTACATTAAAAAATGGTTACAAATTTTTTTCAAATCTAATTATAGACTCATATAACATGAATTAAATGGTTCACAATACAGACACAATCGTAGAAAAAAAAAAGCAATTTCATCAATCTTTTAATGCTCAAATATTTAATTCAAATTTGGTGTTCCCACATTTTTAATACGACCTACATTACATTTCCCACTTCAAATTAGATGACCGTATTTCAGAATGTTCCCCATTTAAGGGAACAAGCAATTCACATGATTCAGTTCACAGGTGCTAATAGCCTACAATTATTATTACATATGTATAAAAGGCTGGCAATATCGACTGAACCAATGGCCGTTTTCCCGAACAGCCAGGCCTAGCTGCGCATGAATGCCCCAGGCAGCATAAGAGGTTAAGCAAGCAGGCCTTGCCCAACCCTTTGTAACTTTCCCAAGGAAAACCCACCGCCTGTAATAGACGTGGAAGCCATGTCCTATCCCACTGGTTTCCCCTTGCTTGTTTTGATTTCCTCATTAAAAAAATTGTTAAAAACCCCGGCTGTTCCCTGACCCCCCCCCCCCCGGAGAGGGGGTGGAGTAACCGCCTGACGCTGCCCAGTCCGTGCAGTGACATCACGCGCTGGCCCTCTGCGGCCACCCGGGGCCTTGGGAACGGGCTGACTCGCTTCCCAGAGCCGGCTCTTCCCTACCTTCCCACCGTGATGTCATCGGAATGTCGCCCAGGGCGAGGAGCCCCCTGCTCTCAGAAGGTCAGCTGGCCTGACGGCTGAAGGCAAGAACCGAAACGGAGGGGAGGAGGAAGGAGGGATTAGATTCCCTTCTTCGGGCAATTTTTTAAAAAAAGAGATCACGGGGAAGGAGGGGGGTCTCTGCTGGTGAGTCTTTGATGGTCTGTTTATGTATTGGTGGTAGTTCAGCACATGTTCTGTAGTTTATGCTGTCTACTTTCAGATACGGACACCTGTTGCTTGAGGCAGATGGGGGGAAGGGGGGGGAAGTAATTATTAAAATTAAGGTTTACTCTTCCTGTTTCACAAATTATGTTGCTAGTTTGCTAGAGTGCGGTTCAAGATCCATCTAGCCATCCATTATCTAGCCCACTTATCCTGGTCAGGGTCACAGGGGGTCCTGGAGCCTATCCCAGCATGCATTTGGTGTGAGGCAGGAATACCTGGACAGTTTGCTAATACATTGCAGGGCACACACACCATTCACTCACACACTCATACCGAGGGGCAATTTAGAGTCTTTAATGAACTTAACCTGCACGTCTTTGGACGGTGGGAGGCAACCGGTACCCAGAGGAAACCCACACGGACACAGGGAGTACATGCAAACTCCTCACAGAAAGGTCCCGGCCGGGATTGAAACTAAGGACCTTCTTGCTGTGAGGCAACAGTGCTAGAAATGGCCAAAATATGTGGACATCTAACATCCAACATCTCATCCAAAATTATGGGCATTAATATGAAGTTGGTCCACCCTTTACTTCTATAACAACCTCCAATCTTCTGGGAAGGTTTTATGCTAGATGTTGGAGCATTGCTCGTGGGATTTGCTTCAGTTCAGCCAAAAGAGCATTGGGGAGGTTGGGTACTGATTGGGTGATTAGGCCTAGCTCACAGTCGGCTTTCCAATTGATCCCAAAGGTGTTGGATGGGGTTGAGGTCAGGGCTGTGTGCATCCCAGGCAAGTTCATCCTCACCAATATTGACAAAACCATTTCTGCATGGACCTCGCTGTATGAACGGGCCTTTCCTAAACAGTTGCCACAAATTTTGAAGCACAGAACTGTCTAGAATGTTATTGAATTAAGATTTGCCTTCTCTGGAAGTAAGGGGCCTAGCCCAAATCATGAAAAACAGCCCCAGACCAAGGGGTGTCTAGATACTTTTGGTCATATAGTGTATGCTGTGATGCTAGGAAGGGAATTACTTAAAGGTATGGCCACAGACGTAGTCCATTGTAATCACATCAGCTGTGGACAATTACCTAATGATTGGGCTTTATTAAAAAACACGCGTACAGTTATTAGTTGAGCAGCTATTTGTGCGAGACAACACCCAAAAGGACAAGTGTCACTATGACATAACAAAGCTTTGGTTTCTGTGATCACGTGATCTGTAGCAAGCCTCTGAGCAGTGCTTCGAAACAGAAGTGGTTTGACAGCTCGACCTCGTGTCGACATGTGAGTATCAAGTGTCACCTCCCTAGTTTGAAGGTTTTGGTGGGTTTTTTATTCTGGGACTTAAATGGCGGCAAGCCAACCTTCTCTTTGAGTCTGTTTTGTCTGTTCACTGCATGGTACAGAGGCCCTCCCCCGCCTTGTGTCAGAGTGTAGTGTAGAGTTACTGCATGGATTTCGTGTCAAACAGTTACACAGCAACTTGTACCATAATGTACAATAAAGGGAACTTTCCAGGTTTTAGATATTACTGTTACTGTTCCTATCATATTTTATTCATTTGATTTTACCAGACTTCTCTGAGGCGAATACAGCACAAGGTCTGTTTATTTTGCTTTTAAATGACAAAAATTATCATGTAAAAAAACGTTGGTATGATTTTGATTTATTTGAGATTTGATTGTCCCAACTTGTTTATAGGGCCCATCGCTGAGATGGATGGTAATCTGTGTTTTACCAAGACAACACGCAAACCCGGAGAGCGGTGGAGCAGCTAAAGACAGAATGTAATTACTGCAGGAGTCAGGCTTCAAAAAAGCCTTGAGCTGGCAGTCCGTCTCCAGCATGCCCAAGCTCTTTTTTTCCCTCTCGTCTCAATGCCTTCCCCCCTCCCTGATATACGGGATCCTGCAATGGCTCAGGTTCTACTAAATCAAAGGGATTAGGAACCCGAGTGAGTTTTCTTTGCTCCTATCTCAAGCCAACGTCCATAGCGGAGCGGGTTCGGAGATGAATGACGGCCTTGGACGTTGGCCCCATAAAACAACTCGGCGGGGCCAAGTTGGAGACTTTAACCCGGCATACCTTGTCATGTCTGGACTGGGCCTGCCTCCCCAGGTCAGCTGCAGCTGTGAGATACTCCCTTCTGTACCCGGGACACTGCGAGCGCACTCTCAAACCGGAGAAACACTGGTCGCTGGGGTACCCCATAGGTACCTACCATTGCACCTCTAGCCAGCAGTACATAATTAATTTGTTGATTTTTTGCGTGGAAAAGGTACTTATTAGTACCCAAATAGAACATTATTGTACTTTCAGGGTACAGCTGTCAAATTTGTTCCTTGGACAAAAATGTACTTCCTCTGTACATTTATTTTAGTGCAGGGCAGGGGGTTACAGGGGGTTACTGTGCACCACATGACATGTTGTGTCCCATCTGAGATCAGAGATTCAACCTGGTAGCCTCCATTTATTTCCCTGGCTGGGTGTTTATCTCTTTACAGGAGAGAAGGGGCACAGATTGTTCCCACTTGTTGAATAGCAGTACATTCGAACCATTTCTTTTAATTAGAAATTCATTGGATATTTCCAGGAAAAAACCCGCAATGAACTTTTGGCATGCTGCTTGTTATGTCTGGCTTACTTTCAGTATTTGTGCATTCACAGCAATCTTTTTTCATAGCTATATCTCAATTACATCGGTAACATTAAAAAAAAATAATTAAAAAAAACACCCCATATGTAAAGAAACATAGAAAGGTTTTTCAAAATGATCTGGGATTTCCGTTCTTTTAATTGAGCTTTGGCAGTAGTGCATGCGTTTAATTCTTAGACAGAAAAGGCTACACAAGGAGGCAAATTCTTGCTAATAAGCCCTGAAATGGATCGGTCTCAGCGATCGAACAAGAATGCAGAAGTTGAAGACAGGAAGACAGTATGGCATTGCGGTTTGGAGCCGAGTTGCAGAGGTTTAACCTTTGGCTCAGAAAAAGGCTGAGAGACTCAGAAACAGTCCACACACTGGAGACCAGCAGATAGACAAGCTGAAGTAGTTGTGAGCACGGACACTGTTTTAGACACAGAATAAAGTCAGGCTAATGCCTCCCGATTAGTGCAGAAAGCACAATGTATGATTTTTAAAGATTAACATGAAGACTACTGTTCGCATCCCCAAAATTCAAGTTAGCCATTCACTCCTGTTAGAAACGATCAGACTCCGTCAGGCCTTAGTCTTAGGCAGTGTTTGGTGGCTCTAAGGCCTCAGTCTTAGGCAGTGTTTGGTGGCTCAAAGGCCTCAGTCTTAGGCAGTGTTTGGTGGCTTTAAGGCCTCAGTCTTAGGCAGTGTTTGGTGCCTCTAAGGCTTCAGTCTTAGGCAGTGTTTGCTGCCTCTAAGGCTTCAGTCTTCGGCAGTGTTTTGGTGCCTATAAGGCCAGGTTCCTCCTGAGACTTTTTCATGCCCCTCCCAAACCCTTCCCACTGAGACTGTATCCTCAGATTGCTTTTTAGGGGTTCAGACCCAGTCTCTGCTATCTTTTTGTTTTTCTGTAAAGTATTTTTGTGACAGTGTATCCATAAACATGACTATACAGTACTAATGCAATGTAGGTGACTTGAATATATGTGGCAAACATTACATAATGCATGGTTTTACATGTCAAATGGATGGATCAGAGAAACAACAAACAAAGCCACCTGGGTGAGTTGGAAGCACCTATAGTAGGGGTCTCACATATATGGTCTTAAACTCCAGTCCCAGTGGGCCACAAATGCCTGCTGGGATTTGCGGTTTTTCTTAGTGCTAGTAGTCCGTTTAGGCCTTGAAAACATGAATGCATGGACTCTTTAACCAATAGTTATTTAAATGAAGCCCTCAAGTGCTGAAACACATCAACAGTCCAGGAGGGCCACATTGGCTGCTGGTTAGAATCTGACACCCCCCGCCCCCCATTTCAACCCCTATTCTATTAGCGTCATACTACATATAGGCATTTTTACTGTTGATCTGATAAAAGGCTCAGTTGCTCCACTGCTAACTACGAGGACAAAAAACAAACGGACAATCTGTAGTAACAGGAGATGCAACCTCAACAGGGATCCTCTGATGTTGGTGGTTTTAGGTTTTTGGAGGGAAAAGAGGAGATGACAGGGCAGTAAAACCTTCCCACTCTGCAATTCTACACCCAGAGCTAACAATGAGAGCTGTCTTGGCACAAATATAATGATTTTTTTTTTTTTGTTACTTTGATCATTTTTCCCCAGCATGACCAAAAACCACAAGCAATAAGCCCTGAGGACATGAGCCGGCCTTCTAAACCCAGCAGTGTTCTCCGCCTACAAATGTGATGGCTAATCATAAGATAGCATAATCCAGAGCCAGTGCAATTAACCGACAGCATCGCATAGATCATCAACCCCAAACCAAACTGTGCTGAGAACCATGGAGGCGTACAGACCCTTCTCCGCATCCTCATCATCATCAGCCGCTGAAATAAAATAATGCATATAATGTTTCATAGTTAAATCTGTTGGGTCAGGAGAGCTGTACCTCTGTTGCTTTAGGAAATCTAAACTCCCAGATTTGTCGTCTCCACATACAGCAGTAAAGATTTAGAAGCAGATGACTCACCTTTAGGCTACACCTGGGGTCTCTGTTTTAAGATTTATTTTATTGCTTCCACTGCCATACGGAATGAATCTCAAGTTCACCATTTCGTGTCGAGAGTGGGCATTTTTATCTATATGCAAACTGCATTCCAATGAGTTTAGCGCACGTTACAGAAAATAACTGTGAGCTAACTTAAAGCCCTATTGCTCTTGGCCCGAGGAACGAATGGCACGCACCTTTTCCACTGTGCTTCCAGTCCCAAAGAAGCAGTCCAGGCCGGAGGGACCATCCGCCGGCAAACACCAGAGGATGAATTGCGAATAAGGTCAAGCGTTCCACGGATACGAGTTCCCGGCCGGGCGTGCCGAAGCGAGCGCTCGCGTGGACGCTAGCAGAGCGTTCACCGCCACATTCCTTCCGCGCACATCCCTCGGCTGCCCGGGGCGTCGGCCGGTGACGGTCACGCGGCGATTCGCTGCCCGCTGGCCCGTGGGAAACGCCAGCCGGGCGGGGCTGTTTTACAGGGAACGGGGGGTCCGGGAGATGAACGCAAACGCAGGCCTCACCAGCAGGCCTCAGTGCCGAAGCGTGAGAGCGGGGCAGAATGTCGTTGTTTCTGGAACAGAAGCGGGTCAGAACCCAAGGCTTGGCGTACAGAACACAGGTACCGGTGGAAAGAGGCGCCCGTGCTATCGCAGGGGGGCTGCGGCACGGGCAGAGGCAGTGTTATTCCGCACCAGTACCTAGACACAGCTAGCGACTGGGCCCGCAACCATGCGGGCACGGCTCTGGGCCCCTGAGGGTTTATTTTTTGGGAAGCGGTGTTGGGCCGGGCCCCAAGGTGAACCCGTGCCCTGGAACCATCACGCTCCAACTCATCCGGACTCTTCTACCACTGGCGCCGAGAAGGAGAGAGAGAGATGGTGGGGAGAGAGAAGAGGAGACAGAGGGAGAGGTGTAGAGGGAGAGATAGAGGGGGAAGAAATAGAGAGGGAGCAAGAGAGAGAGAGGGAGAGAGAAGGGGGAAAGAGAGATAAATGAGGAAAGAAACAGAGGGAGAGAGAGAAATGGAGCGATAGGTTTGGGGCTTACACTTGGAGAGTAGGGACACACCACACACTCCAATAGAGAGTAGAGACACACCACACACTCCAATAGAGAGTAGAGACACACCACACACTCCAGCAGAGAGTAACCAGATGAGGCCCAAACTTTCCCTGCTCAGAGCTCTCACATTGATCTAAGGGGTGGAATGCCTATCAGACTCTTAAATGCCATTTTCCTATACCTCCATTACTGTAATCACCCTGCTTTCTGTAACCTTGGCAATCGAGCCACACAAATGCACCCTTTTCTCAACAAAGGAAGGTTACTCTTCCGAGCAACCTGGTTAGACTCATTTTGGTGTGGAACGGAGGGGATTCTTTGTGAATGTCATGGCCGGACGAGCTAATAGTTCAATATACTCATCCGAGCGTCTACTTTCATCTCCGCCCTGTCCGCTACGATTCTTTCATCTGAAATCACAAAATAAACTGAAATCACAAGGAGCATTAAGCCATATCCCGTATAAAAAAAAGTCATATCCTGAAAAAAACAAAAAGTCATAATTTTCTGAGATGCAGTACAATGATATTTCACACGAGTGCTCTGCGCTCTCACTGACGCACACTTCCTCTGGAAACACAAGGAAACAATGTGTGGTCTGTATAAAAAATAAGAATAATAACAGAAAAGGGCTGTGTGACGTTACCAGCGCGTTGGGCTATTCTTCCAGTGAGTGGGTAAGGCTGGGGTCACAGAACGCTTCACACTGAACTCTTCCTCTGCGGTCTCTGCTGTTTGCACAGCCAGGCTCACGCTGTGCTGTCCAACCAGCTGACTGGCAGTTCCCCAGAACAGCGCCCTGAACACAGAGCCCTGAACACATCACGCTGAATGCAGCACATAGAACACAGCACATAGAACACAGTACCCTGAACACATTACGCTGAACATAGAGTCCTGAACACATCACGCTGAACACAGCTCCCTGAACACAGCACACACAGCGCAGCACATAAAACACAGTACCCTGAACACAGCACACAGAGCGCAGCACATAAAACACAGTACCCTGAACTCAGCACACTGAACACAGCAATCAGAACACAGCACGCAGAGTACAGCGCCCTGAAAACAGCACCCCGAACATAGCCCTGAACACAGTGCTCTGAACAATAATAATAATAATCATCATAATGTTTTTTGCCATTACTGTTAAATCAGAAGAATGTGATTTTGCAGACGGGCCTCCTACAGCTCCTCACAGACACTTGCTGTTGCCAAGGCTCCAGGGAAAACATGAGCATTTTACCTCAGACTCACAAAACTGCGCTGGCACAGGCTGGAGGAGATATCCTATACCCAGCGTGGAAAATCCATTCCCCTCGCATAGCCCTACTGTATGTTTCTCATAGGGGTTAGCGTCTGCGGGCCAAATGTCATTTCACACAGACAGCGTATGTTGTGAAACAGCGGCATTCCTCTGCGACAGCTGTGTTTACGTAGCGATTAGCCCGATGCAGAGAGGCTCGCGGCTCGCCAGCGGCGGCGCGTCCTCACGTCCGCCTTTTCATCTCGCCCCTATGCCACCGCTCCAGCCCCGAGGCCTACCAGTAAACACGCGTGTTTGTTTAGCCCTCTGACACGCTTCTCCGGTTTCACCGGCATCTTCAGCCCTGGGCTTTCTTCACCGCACGTCTATGGACATAGACCGAGCTTGCGTCCAAAAAACACACGGCCCTTACCTTTTTAATATGCACCGCACTGTTTTCCTTTCAGTTTTCTCATCGTGCACTTGTGTACTCGGATCTTGGACTGTGACTTTTTTTTCCGTTTTGGAGGACGACTGGAAGACACGTTGGCTCCTATTCATAAAGCACTGAATAGAATGTAGAAGTAGAAAAAGGTGTTCTGCGTGCCCCTGAAAGGCAGACATGCTCAGGTGAATTGTGCAAAAGAAGGTACACCAAGGCATTGACCAACCACGGCACTGGCGTTGTTTTTTCTGGCGCACTTTTTCCGCAAATGCTACGGTAACATTAACTCGGGAGCGATTGGCTCCACGGCGAAGCGACGGGTCGTTCGGAGGTCAGAGGACACACGAGAAGCGTGGAAGATTCGGGTCTGCATTTAAATGATTCTGATTGGCTCTTTAACGCAGCGGGACCGCTTTTCTAACCGATTGTGGCAAAGTAACCATGCCACTCGTGAGGACTGTCATTACATTCCATCGTTTCTCTGCCACAATACCGGGCAACCAACGAGGCTTCGCAGTCGTGAAGCGAACAAATTGACCTTTCTGAACGCAAAGGTGGCGAAAACCTCGTGATAGCAGTACCAAAACAGAGCAACTGACACAGAAAGGTAGGCCAACGCTGAGGTGCTCTACATCGCATGTTTGCTCAGTCAACGTGCAAGGTGCACCAGAATTCCAATTCCTGCTCCACTCAGATTGAGAATGACTGGCGTGATGACAGTGTAAGTCATTCTCACACAGTGAAATATTTGCTTTATTCAGGTGGGACACTGATAAACTCACGACACAGAGTTCCAAACGCACGAGAGCCTGGGGCCAAACGATTTTCACGGGATCGAAGTCCAGCGCTCACTTCAGGTTTTTCTGAATCGCTTTTCCGCGTTTTCACTGTGGTGCCGGGAAACCCATTAGCCGTATGGTTTTACTCAATTTCAACAAAAATAGCTCAATGAAAGAATACACCTGGAAAGCACAGGACAAGAGAAGGACGACTCAGAAGGAACAGAATAAAGAACGGTCTTTCCTTCTCTTGAAGCACCGTGAAAGAAATCCTTCTTTTGGAGCTCATCTTCTGATGAGGCCTCATGTCATGCAATATCTCCTACCTACATGGAGGTCAACCCCCCCCCCCCCCCCCCCACCCCAGGGACTTACGTCAGAATGGATCCCAAATGCATAATTGCACACAAGCTTTTCAATGCCACAGTCCTTATACTCCCATAAACTTCACACCTCTCGTTTTTACTGCGGGATAAAACGTTGATTTATGTGCCCCAACACCGAATGAGGACAAAAGATCAAGAACTTTATTACAGAAAAAAGCTCCCTTTATTCATGAAAGTAATATTGTAGGCACTGGATTATTTTAATAATCAGTTGATTTATTAATGATCTAATTCTAGCCTGATCCATTTCAAATGTGAAAAGTAAGCAAGGTTGTGTCAATTTGTTCTTTTCTGATCCTCAAAATGTGTCTTTCCTATTCATAAAACACAAAAAAGAACAGTGGAATGCAAGGGTATATTAAACTCATAACACGTGAAGCAATGGAATTAAGATGTGTTTGGTGAATGCCCTTGGATTTATGAGTGATGCAGTGCACCACTTTGAGCATTAAGCCTTTGAAGCTACTATTTCCAAGCTTCCATTTATGAGTGCATATATTGTGCATGCCCTGATCTCTGTGGCTATTCAGTAAGTTTATATATTATGTGATCAGACGGGATATCTCACATTATATAAAAGGGATACATGTACTGGTCTGTTTCTGGAGATAACTGTTTGGCCATTTTGGTATGAAATATGGCTTGGCAAAAATGTGAGCAGATCATGAGAGGATCAGGTTTGACTGTGTCCAGGCATGTAAAATCGATAGGCTAACAGAATGATTGTGATAAGAAAAATATTCTTTTCTCAGTTTTGCAGAGATAAATAATATCAATGTGAGATGGCTCCCACATTTTGTGCAGAAATATTTAATTATTGCACATCAATGTCATTTTGTGCAGATGTTTAATATTTGTACATCAGTGGGATTTTGTGCACACACTAAAACAATCTCACACACAAACACACACACACATATACACACAGTCTCTCTCACACACACAAGCACACAAATACTCTCTCACACACACGGACACACTCTCTCACACTCATACACACACAAACACACACACACAATCTCTTTCTCACACAAACACAGACACACACATGCACACACATACCCACACACACTCTCTCTCTCTCACACACATTCAAACATGCACACACATGCACACACACACACACACACACACACACACTCTCACGCACACACACACACATGCATACACACACACTCTTTCTCACACACACACATGCATACACACACACTCTTTCTCTCTCTCACACACAAACAAACACACTCTCCCTCACACACACACACACACACGCACTCACTCTCTCTCACACACACACACACATACTCTCTCTCTCACACACACACACACACGCACACACACACACGCATGGGATAGGCAGCCTCAGCCCACCTGTGGCTGGGCTCCTGTGCCAGGCTGGGCTCAGCTGACACACTCAGGTGCCTGGAAGGACAGCAGCCACAGCTGTGGTCTGATGGGAACCCAGTCTCCATCAGCTACACACAGAGTCCCCGGTAGGAAGGAAAAGTTGACCGAGTGGTTCCGCTCGCTCCTTTCCAGCTCTGAGCGACGTGGGCTGGAGACGGAGGGATCTGGAAGAGGGCCGGGTGGGAGGGGTCACAGCTCGGGTCAGGCATCTGACGGACGCAGAAAATAGTGACCTCATATTGTCAGGAATTCCCTCGCTGTGTGTGTGCGCGTGCGCGTGCATTTGTGTGTGAGTGTGAGAGTGTGAATGTGTGTGTGTGCGTGCACACATTTGTGTCTGTGTGTGTGTGTGTGTGAGTGTGTGTGTGTGCATGTATGTGTGTGTGTGTGTCTGTGTTTGTGTGTATGTGTGTGTGTGCATTTGCGTGTGAGTGTGTGTGTGTGTGTGTGTGTGTGTACATGTGTGTGCGTGTGCGTGTGTGTGTGGCTCATACATATTGACACAGATGTTTTATCAGGAATTTAGCAGAGAAGGAAACTGATACAGCTTGTCACAAGTCTGTCAGTTTGGACCTGTCAGTTCAACTGGAGGCACATCTGCTAATAAGATCCCAAAACATTTATCACAAAAACCTGATTTTGCAGATATCCGCAAACGTGCCGCGCTGGGCATCAATCTGCACAGGACCCGGGTCCTTGGCCAAGTGGGCTCCGCATATTCGCACATGTGCAAACCATTACCAATCAGAAGTGCGTGGCACTGTACAATTATGCCAGATTAACTTCGATCCAACAGTCACACGTCGGACTGTTGCTCTCCTTGCAGTTTCCCCACCACATTTAAAGCTGTTGCCGCTTTCTTTTTTCCCATGGCAGGTTCCATGGGAGTCAATAGAAGGCGTGAATTCTCCACACCAAGATCACTGCCACACAGAAAACCTGTGCACATGCTCGGTCTCACCAATCCTCAATCAAATCATCAGGTGCCATATAGGCCAGATTTGCTTAAGGTTTTTGTGCAAAAGCCATTGGTTATTATGGACCTGAATTAAGTATGGTTCTTCATACTGCTGTATTAAATCATCCCTGCAATGGCATTGGACACGTGTACTACTGTAAATAAGAAGATAAGCTGGTTGACTTTAAAGTCTCACTTCAAGCTCTGCTGTGTAAGTTTAGGGTCTCGCTTGGAGCTCTGAGATATAACTTTGGGGTCTCACTTAAGTCCCCTTTCCTCCAAGTTGTGAGATCTAAAAGCGGGTGGGAACTGTCCACAACGGGAACTAAAATTGTTCCTGGAGCATGTTCGTTTTTGCTTTGCCACCACAGCTCAAGAACCCTGAAAGCCATCTGTGACCGAGAACTGCGTCCAGACTGTCGAATTTACTGGTCCGTCTATTTGAGCCACTATCGTAGTCTTTCATTTTTCTGTAGGCCTAATCCTGCATCGGTTTTATTTTTTTAATTTTTTTTTACTGACACTGTTTAGCTATGTGGTTTATGCTCTGTTCAGCTAAATTCAAATAAATCTATACCTAATATATACCGATACCTTTTTGCTATGAGTCGCAAACTCAAATTCCCTCTAAACGTCATCCTCCAACCAGAAACTGATCATCGCTCATACCTCATTGCAATAGTCACAGATTTTATATTAGTTATAGCTACATGTTTACGTGTTCTTTTCTGCAGTTCTTCATTTGTGGTTATTACTGACCTCATGAACCATTTAAACCAATATGGCCAATGCATTAACATTAGCTAGTTACGAATAAATCTCTGTACACCATCTGTGTTCATACTTGTACTAGCCTACATGGCAAAACTGCATTCAACAGACAGAATGGTTATAAACAGTAGACTAATTTTTTACCACACTACCGTTTAGGATTGTGATTTATTGGTATGCGCATGCCATACAAAGATGTTTCAACTTCGCTAGAATAATATTTTATAATATTCTATATTAGCCAGCTATAGCATAATGCCTGTATAAATGTGCATTCCAAACACACACCTCACTTATTTTGAGCAAAATTCTATGCTATAAAGCACCAGAGACCGAATAAACCCACTAATTCAGCTAAAACATGACATTTTTTGTAAGCACTAACTAACATTATTGGCTATATCATATCAATATATGCTGCTGCAAGTGAAAGCTTACTTATTGGTGATCAAGTCAAGTCATATTTACAGTTCAGTTTAGTCTGTCTATATTCATTTGTTTCAGATTTGTAAATTAATTTGTAGCTGCCAGTTTAAAAATGGCTTGCTTGGCGAAAGAGTGTGTGGTTGACTAATCAGCAATGTACAGGATAGCCAGCTGCACCCCATAGTTCCTGGTACCTTAGAAAAGTTCCTCCAGTGGAAAAGAGGCTTCAGTTCCTAGGTTCCGCAAAAAGTTCCTGAGTTCCAGAAAAGGTTCCTGAGTTCCGGAAAAGATTCCTGAGTTCCGGAAAAGGTCCCTGAGTTCCGGAAAAGGTTCCTGAGTTCCAGAAAAGGATCCTGAGTTCCAGGAAATGAAATTTCCATCCATCCCCCAGGCTCTCCCATCTGTCCCGGGGTTCTTCGAGCCCTGCTGTTTGACCGGTGATGGAGGCAGCAGTGCACAGATCCACAGCTGCACTTCCAGGGAGCCCACACTGTGGGGCCCACCCTACGGGGGCCTGAGAGAAATGAGCAGGACTCCTTCTGGACCAGCCCTCGCGCTGTCCTCATAGATGGAGGGAGGGGTCACGGGGTCACCCGGCACCTCACGCTCCTGCTCCTGACATTCCCCTGCCCACACCCGCACAGAACACAAGCCTGCCCACCTGACCCCCGTGGGGGTTTCTGTGTGAGGTTACAGGTCGCCTTATCCTTAGTTTCTCTCCACTATCCATTGCACACAACCAGCAGTAATGAGACATTAACAGTACTAGATGTCATTTTTCTTATCATTCCTCCAATAATAATTCTAATATACTACACTAGTGCTGCTACTTAACAATAATGTTAATATATTTATTAATATAATGAGCTTTAAATAGAATTCATTCAGAATACTTATTATGACTTTTTAGGAGTTATTTTCCTCTATTATCAGTCACAGCTTTCCAGATAATTTAGACATGCTGCAGTTTCCAAAAAATAAGTCATTGCACAGAGGGATATTAAATCAGTTGCCTGTTGAGATACTGTAGTGACACACATTTCTGGCCAGAATAGAACTTGCTAATTTGTTTTTTAAACAATCTTCAAATTAACCAGCAGCCCGGGGAGCGTGTGGAACCGAGGGAGTCCTCCAAATTACTGTGTGCACTATTAGCAGGTAGATCATCTGTCACTCCCAGGGAAATTCTGACCCTACAGCGGCTGAGCAGTACATGGAGAAGAAGAGCTGCCTGTCTGGTCCCTGCAGCTGCTCAGTCTGCAGGATAAAGACCGAGTTCAGAGGCGTTATATCTGCTGATACCTCCAGCAGTTTAGAGGCGTTATATCTGCTGATATCTCCAGCAGTTTAGAGGCGTTTTATCTGCTGATATCTCCAGCAGTTTAGAGGCGTTTTATCTGCTGATATCTCCAGCAGTTTAGATGCATTATATCTGCTGATACCTCCAGCAGTTTAGAGGCGTTATATCTGCTGATATCTCCAGCAGTTTAGAGGCGTTTTATCTGCTGATACCTCCAGCAGTTCAGAGGCATTATATCTGCTGATACCTCCAGCAGTTTAGAGGCGTTTCATCTGCTGATACCTCCAGCAGTTTAGAGGCATTTCATCTGCTGATACCTCCAGCAGTTTAGAGCCATTATATCTGCTGATACCTCCAGCAGTTTAGAGCCATTATATCTGCTGATACCTCCAGCAGTTTAGAGCCATTAAATCTGCTGATATTGTCAGTAGTTTAGAGCCATTATATCTGCTGATGTTGTCAGTACTTTAGAGCCATTGCATATACTGATAGTGTCAGTACTTTAGAGCTGTTCTGTGACAATGTCAGAGATTTAGAGCTGTTAGATATGCTGATAGTTTCAGTAATTTTGAGCCATTAGATCTGATGATGTTGTCAGCAGTTCAGAGCTGTTAGATCTGCTGATATTGTCAGTAGTTCAGAGCCATTAGACCTGCTGATGTTGTCAGTAGTTTAGAGCTGTTAGATCAGCTGATGTTGTCAGAAGTTTAGAGTCATTAGATATGCTAATATTGCCAGTAATTTAGAGCTATTAATCTGATATTATACTGACCTGTTTGGCTGTCACTGCCTTTTGAAACTGAGGACCGTTGTTCACAGAGACAGAGACTCTTTGGCGCCCACTCCCACCCCAAATAAGAACATTCTATCTGTGTCCTTTCTCAATCAAAAAAATTGCTTTCCAGTGTTTACATCCAAATAACAGATAACAAACCAAACTCAACTGAATTGAAAGGTAACTGCTTTTGTATTATAATTGTCAATGTTGTATGACTCCCAAGTATGTTATCCAGTTTCTAAGTTACAAATGTTTCACAGGCTACAGCCATGGTCTCACAGGAAGTAATTGGTGCGTGTATCAACAGACAGACGGAGATACACTTTGTACTTTTTAACAGCTAAATTTGGCCGGACAAATGTTGATTTGAACAGAATTCATCCGAGCGAGATGAGCAGATCGTGCTTTTGAGCTGGAAAGCTGTCCAATCAGTTCTCACCAGTGATCTAGTGTATATTAGATAATATGAGTCAGGTTCTTTGCTTTGAAAAGGAAGAATGATTATATATTTAAATATTTATTTAAATATTTAACCCCGTGTCCTGCTGTTTAATTTGACAATTGAATTAGCTGCAGGTTGTAGCCTTTCACTACCTACTTTTTAATAATTTAATATTATTTGGGCCAGTTTCGCAGACACAGATTAAGCCTAGTCCTAGACTAAATTCAATAGAAATTTTCCACACAAAACTCTATTTAGTCCAGGATTAAGCTTAATCTGAGTGTGAAACTGGCCCTTGATAGTTTAAATTTAGAAATGTGGACTTCAATCTGATGGATCCACTTCAGGGGTAATCGTTGGATATTTCTGTCAGCTATGACAATAACTTTTGAGAACAATTCATTCATTGGTATATTTATATAGATTTCTCTTTGATTTGCAACTTTATAAATCTCTTCATACATTGAATTCTCTATTCTTTTAAACATTTGGCGGAAAGCAGACTTTCAGGGAGATATACAGGTTTATTTGCTATGGAGCAGGGATAGCCAGGGGTGTGGCAATCCATTTTTCAAGGCAGTCTACTTCTACTTCTCCGATCAGAAATTCAAAACAGGCCAACTGACAGCGCCCTTCCTAAGAATTTCCATGTTTTAAAAAAATTATTTTTTATGTTTTTCATAATTTCATACTGAATGGCAGGTTGAAAGGACACACTGCCTTTCTTCTTTTTCAGAGACGTAGATCCCACTTTCCTTGGCTCGGCACAGGCGCCAACCGGTAAATTCAAATTCCGCTTATTTAGTGATCCCTGCCTCCACGTCTCTCAGTGGAAATCCATAACATATGACTCCTGACCTGACCCTCATGAAATCTTAACAAGTCTGGAGAGTTTTTTGGTGCTGCTTTGTGCCGGTTTGAATTTTCTGTGACACTCCCAAGTGTGTATGCGTGTGTGTCAGAGGGACAGAGAGAGAGTGTGTGTGTCAGAGGGACAGAGAGAGAGAGTGCATGCATGTGTGTGTGTCAGAGAGAAACGGCATGTGTGAGAGAGAGATTGTGTATGAGTGTTTGTGTGTGTGTGTGTGAGAGAGAGAAATGGCATGTGTGAACGAGAGTGTGTGTGTGTGTGTGTGTGTGTGCAAGAGATAGAAATTGCATGTGTGTGTGTAAGAGAGAGATAAATGGCGTGTGTGCGAAAGAGAAAGAATGTGTGTGTGTGTGTGAAAGAGAGAGAGAGCGTGTGTGTGTGTCAGAGAGACAGAGAAAGAATGTGTGCGTGTATCAGAGAGAGTGTGTGTGTGTGTGTGAAAGAGAGAGAGAAACAGCATGAGTGTATGTGAGAGAGAGTGAGAGCGTATGTGCGTCAGAGAGACAGCGAGAGAGAGTGTGTGTGTGTGTCAGAGACATAGTGTGTGCGTGTGTGAGAGAGAGCAAGAGAGTGTGTGTGAGAGAGACAGCATGTGAGTGTGTGTGTGTGTGAGAGAGAGCGAGAGAGTGTGTGTGTGAGAGAGGGATGAGTGCTGAACACTGAAGCTCTTTGTTATTCCTCGATGTGAAAGCCTCTTACCTACGGAGAGATGTGTTTGGGTTCCACAACACCGGTTGCCAACTCTCTCGTAAACCCCTCTGTGGAAGGGGAGGTCAGGTCTTTCTCATCTGAGTTCCATTTTCTCAGCAGAGATCAGGGTAATGTTCTGCACAGCAGTGACATTTTTACAGGTCTGGCTGAGCTACAGCATGTATGGATTAAATGTGAAGAAACAAAATGGTGTTCAAGGCACAAGTACAGCAGATGTTTAAAAAAAGATGCATTTTCATTTGTGGAGGTGAATCATTGCCTTAACAGGGGGGTTAGTCATGTGACACACTGAAGCACTGTAATGGATAATAGCGCTAAAGTTTGCTCCTCTAAACATTTGGATTTGATTGAACTGAAACTGTGATTATAAATTTGATATAGTTACAGCTTTTCAAACAGCTTGTTTGTAAACAGTATCATTCCAGACACAAACCACAAATTACAAAATAAATAATATTGTGTTATTAATTAATTGTTTCTATATGTTGCAACTGTTTTACAAAAAGCAATACGGAACTAAAGTTTATGGAAGAAAATGGGATCATCGTCGACAAACGGTTGTCGTTCGTCGCTGTCGGTGTCATTTTACAGCCTCCGTGCTTAAATTTTTGGAGTTCATAAGAACATTGCCAATTATTCAGCGAGGAACAGACATTATCTCCGTTCTTTGTCCTCTCGCTCCCCTGGTGAAAAGCAAGAGCAGAAGAGAACGAGCGGAGGGGGCGGAGCGAGGGCGAACGGCGTTTACGGCTCCGCGCGCCGCGAAGCCCCCGCGCGTTTCCTCCATGTTTACGCCGTCCTGTTGCCGGGTTACGGGCCCCGGGAGGCCGGGCCGGGGCTCCGCTTCCTCCAGGCTCAGGAGGACGGAGAGGAGCATGTGCACGGATGGGGTAGGACTCTCTGCTCCCCCCCCCCACCCCCCACCCCGCCCCCACCCAAGTCCTAACAGCTGGATATGCTATGCTACATCACATTGACTGTCATCCAGAGCCACTCACACAAGTGCAGTAATGAAGTGTTCGCCACGGAGAGTGTGAAATCTCTTTGAAGGCGCAGAAGGGCCATTTATAATCAATCCGTGTGAAGTTAGCCAAACCGGCAATTAGCGCTGTTGTAATTACCACTGCGCAGCTAAATCAATCCTCACGCAGCTAAGCCTGGCATTACTACTACAAAAGGAAAGTGCTAAAGAGAGGCGCTCATTTGGGTGAGGGTGGGGGTTGGGGGAGGGGGGGCACGGGCACGGGAATGCTCAAATCTCTTCAGCCGCACGCTGCAAAGCAAACACCAGCGTGCGTGCTGGGGGAACCGCCAGTGTTTTCATTGGTTCTCCCAAGTCGGAGAGACGCCCAGGTCAACAGCGACGGCGAAACTGGCCTTCTGAGAACAGAGATTCCCGTCAACCATCCCCGGACCCGCGGGACCCCAGCCGCTCGTCTCCGCTCGAATGCGTTCACGTCTGAAAATGAAAACCTTTAACCGTCTCTCTGGGTTCCCGACCTTCCCTGTCCTCACCGCTGAAGGTAGCTGAGACTGAAAAGTTATCGTGGTTTTCATGGTTTCAAGATTTCGTCAAGTCACTTCTATTACCCTCACCACAGCTGTTTGTGGTGGTGTTACTTGTCCTGAGATGGTGTGGCATCAATGTATTTACATTTGGTCAGTGGATGGAATTTGTACATGGTTAGTGTGCATTAAAAAGTATTTAAATCTGGTTAATGTGCATTAACGGGTTAACATACAGTCAGTGTGCATTAATGTAATTACATATGGTCAGTGTGGCAGAGCATCAAAGATTTCCAGCAGAGTTACAGTCCAGAGTGGCTATTTTATAATATTTATATTATACTAATCGTACTTAGACTTTTAGCATTAGTTTATATATTTATGACTGTATAAACAGTGTAATATGTCTTTCTGTGAATGTGTACACACACACACACACACACACACACACACACACGCAAATCACCACAGAATGCCCGTATGTACACTGTGTCATGAATTTTTCCACTCGTAAAACTGAAGGGAAAAAGTGATCGGCTGAAGCGTGAATGACGGTGTTGGTGGTTGATTACGTTAGGGACCCGCTTCCCTGTTTGTGTGGTGCCTAAATGAACAGTCAGAGCGTGTTTGTTTTAAAATCCGTCCGGGCTGCGTACACGCCGCTTCGGTCTTTCCCCTTCCTCTGCGTTTCCTGCGATGCATTTCCTGCGGTGCGTGCGACCTGAAACTGATTCCCACGCGCTCCTCCGGAGCTGTCTGAAGCCCGCATTATTCAGCTACAACATTCGCTCCGCGCGCCCTCGCATTTAAACAGAGCAAACCTGTAGCCTCCACAAACAAACACACACACAAAACAAACACACACACAAACATGGACAAACACACACACACATATGCACAAACAGACACCCATACACACATATGCACAAACACACACAAAACAAACACACACACACACACATGCACAAACATGGATAAACACACGCACACAAAGACACACACACATACACGCACAAACACACACAAACGTGGACAAACACACACACACATATGGACAAACAGACACCCATACACACATATGCACAAACACACAAAAAACAAACACACACACACACATGCACAAACGTGGACAAACACACACACACAAACACACCCACACACACGCACAAGCACCCACACACACACACAAACACACACGCACAAACATACACGCACACACACACAAAGAAAAACAAAGATTAAAATGATGACGTCCAGCAGGTAGTTCAGCTCCCCTCAGTGGGATATGTAAAGAAAGGTGTTGGGAAAGGTGAGAGGCTTTGCTTTACAGGGTTTAATGGGCTTTATGAATGAGCGCTCACTTCTGCAGGGAGTACAGGGTACTGGGCCAGACCCAGCAGCAGTCTGTGATTATAAAGAGAGGAAGAATCATAATCAGAGGGAAATGAAAATATGGAGAAAATAAATATGGAATGCATGTGTATGTGTGTGTGTGTGTGACAGAGAGAGAGGGAGAGAAAGTGTGTGACAGAGAGTGTGTGTGTGTGTGTGTTTGTGACAGTGTGTGTGAGAGAGAGTGTGTGTGTGTGGGAGATAGAGAGTGTGTGTGCGTGTGTGTGTGAGGGAGAGAGAGAGTGTGTGTTTGTGACAGAGTGTGTGTGTGAGAGTGTGTGTTTGTGTGTGTGTGTTTGTGACAGTGTGTGTGAGAGATAGTGTGTGTGAGAGGGAGATAGAGAGTGCGTGTGAGAGTGTGTGTGTATGTGTGTGAGGGAGAGAGAGAGTGTGTGTGTTTGTGACAGAGTGTGTGTGTGTGTATGTGTGTGAAAGACAGTGTGTGAGAGAGTGAGAGTGTGTGTGTGTGTCTGTGTGACAGAGTCAGACAAAGTGAGAGAGAAGGAAAAGTGTGTGGATCCAAAATGAGAGCCCCAACCACAACAGAAAAGAAATGCTACATATGACTGAAGGAATCAGACTGTCATTCCAAAAACAAATCTTCAAAAATAGACGAATTGGAAACATTATTAATGAACGGATCCAGGATTTTGAAGGGATGGTTTGCTCTCACAAAGACTGAATTGCAGGAACTCCCAACAAACTGTTGCCTGGGGTGGAGGGAGGGGTGGGTGGTGCTGTGGACACAATTTGTGAATTATTTTAAATATGCCCGTACTAATATTTTTGTGGATCAACAGGGTAAAGTTGTGTTAGTGGAGGGGTTGGGGGGGGGGGGGAGTAGCCTAGTTGAAACTTGCTTGGAAGAACACAGCTGAGAAGGTACTGCCTTTTTTACAGCCAGTAATTGTGCTCGCTTGCATCCATTAGTCACCACTGTGGTCATGTTCGAGGACCAATGGCTGTGCTGGTTCACAGGACCCATTATCTGAGGAGCCGTAAACCAAGCCAGCCACTTCCTGAGGTGCAGAGCCCCTGGGAATTCTGGGAAGATCAGCAGGCGCGCTCTGTCTCCTTACTTCCTGGACTGTTCCTCATTATTTGTTTTGTGTGCATCTTCAATAAAGTGAACATGCAAACTCACCTTGAACTGGTGCGGTATAGAAATGCATCTGAAATATCTGTTGTTGAAATATCTGTTTGCTTCATTGTGTTTGCTTGTGTTGTCATTATATTTTAGTTGCATATTCATATTTTTGAGGGTCCATTACAATTCAAATGGTGTTCTCTTCTCATTTCCAAAAGGGAAGAAAACTGATTGAGAAACACTGCCTTGTTGAGTCCAAATTCAAAGAACGTTGGGAATTATAAACTATTTTCTAATCATTCTAATTTTTACAATTCTCCCATTATGCTAAATAGTCACCTTATTTTCCCTTTTCCTTATGAGAATCTCACTATGAGGCACGTTTAATTGGAACATTTACGGCACAAGCTAACAAACAGCAACTTCATTTAAAAGCATGCATATTGTCTTCTTAAGAGTGCGGTATAATGTGATATGATACTAACCATGTCATATATATAGATTTTTTTTTTTCCATTTTCAATATATTCTTCTGGTTAATGAGAAAATCATCTAGTATTTTCAATAAGAGTGTACTTAAAAGTCATTAAAGTTACACATTTATTTTCATTCCGGGGGAGGGGGGGTGGGTTAAAAAAAAATCTGATCTGAAGTTGCGCAGTGGCAGAAAAACTGCTTGCTGCTGTGTAGAATTAAACTGCCATTTTTTCCAGTCCATGTTTAAGGAATGGGGCTGGATCTGCACTGTCCCTTTAACCTGTCCCTGTCCCTGTCCCCCTGTACCCATTCCCATAACTAGCTTCTAAAATAAGCACCCAAGGGACAATATCACTGTAATAATATTTAATGTGTCACATGTTTAATTCAGGCATTTCACAGATTTATATTTGGTGTGATTCAGGCCTACACAAAACATTTAGCTAATCATCTCGTTCAAATATATAATTTTCTCGAACATAACAGCCCCTTAGGGCATGCAAAATGCCCCAGTGGTAATCTGAATTATAAACCAGTCTTATTATGTATGTGGTAGAGATGAGATTTTGCAGTACCAAGTACAGCTTTGAAATGAAAACATAATTTTTTCATTTAAGAATCACGACGGGAGAAACACAGACATTCCTCTTGAGTACTTTTAAAATACTCAGATTGTTCTGCATTAATTGTACAATTTTGGCCTGTCTCTGGACGAATATTCTTTGACCCATTTTTCTTGATCATCAGTGAGGGAGAGACCAAGTGTTGTGACCTTCCTCTTTAGTGGCTTGAACTTCGTTATTAAAACGTGAAGATGAACAGTTCCTGTCTTTTGAGTTATAAACAGCTGAGTTCTGATACCCCACCCATTGACCTCCTGACCAATAGTTCCTGTCTTTTGAGTTTTAAATAGTTGAATACGGAAGCCCCACCCACTGACCTCATGACCAATAGTTCCTGTCTTTTGTGTTATAAACAGTTGAGTTCTGAAACCCCACCCATTGACCTTCTACCCAATAGTTCCTGTCCATTGAGTGTGAAACAGAACAGTGTTCTGAAGCCCCACCCACAGACCCAAGGCAGAGTGCCCAACGGAGATCAGACGAATTTGGCCCATGGGTCCACCAGATGTGTCATGGAAAATATTTGGTCTTTTACAATCTCGCTACCTCTTTCTCCCTTGATATCCGTTGCATCCTGCAAAGAACTGTAAACATTATACACACTCTCCACAACAGCCTGCCAGATTTCATTCTTATGATCTTTTCATTTCTCTTTCTATCTCTTGCTTTAGATGCGCCAAGTATTTTACATATCTTTGTTCAGTGGTATCGTGCGTTTGAATGCATGTTTTCCCACCTATAGCATCATTTGACAAATCAATTCAATGAAGATGTTTTCTGTTCTACTTTTTCTGAAATGTATGTGTTGTGCTATGTTTTAATAGGCTAATATATTCAGAGGGAGGGTGCTGGTGTGTACTGTGGGGGGGGTACTGGTGTGTACTGTGGGGAGGGTACTGGTGTGCACTGTGGGGAGGGTACTGGTGTGCACTGTGGAGAGGGTACTGGTGTGTACTGTGGGGGGGGAGGGTACTGGTGTGTACTGTGGGGAGGGTACTGGTGTGCACTGTGGGGGGGAGGGTACTGGTGTGCACTGTGGGGAGGGTACTGGTGTGCACTGTGGAGAGGGGTACTGGTGTGTACTGTGGGGAGGGTACTGGTGTGTACTGTGGGGGGGAGAGGGTACTGGTGTGCACTGTGGGGGGGGTACTGGTGTGCACTGTGGGGGGGAGGGTACTGGTGTGTACTGTGGGGAGGGTACTGGTGTGCACTGTGGGGAGGGTACTGGTGTGCACTGTGGGGGGGAGGGTACTGGTGTGCACTGTGGGGAGGGTACTGGTGTGCACTGTGGAGAGGGTACTGGTGTGTACTGTGGAGAGGGGTACTGGTGTGTACTGTGGGGAGGGTACTGGTGTGTACTGTGGGGGGGAGAGGGTACTGGTGTGTACTGTGGGGAGGGTACTGGTGTGCACTGTGGGGAGGGTACTGGTGTGTACTGTGGGGGGGGGGGTACTGGTGTGCACTGTGGGGAGGGTACTGGTGTGCACTGTGGAGAGGGTACTGGTGTGTACTGTGGAGAGGGGTACTGGTGTGTACTGTGGGGAGGGTACTGGTGTGTACTGTGGGGAGGGGTACTGGTGTGCACTGTGGAGAGGGTACTGGTGTGTACTGTGGGGAGGGTACTGGTGTGCACTGTGGAGAGGGTACTGGTGTGCACTGTGGAGAGGGTACTGGTGTGCACTGTGGGGGGGGGGAGGGGTACTGGTGTGCACTGTGGAGAGGGTACTGGTGTGTACTGTGGGGAGGGGTACTGGTGTGTACTGTGGAGAGGGTACTGGTGTGTACTGTGGGGAGGGTACTGGTGTGCACTGTGGGGAGGGGTACTGGTGTGTACTGTGGGGAGGGTACTGGTGTGTACTGTGGGGAGGGGTACTGGTGTGCACTGTGGAGAGGGTACTGGTGTGTACTGTGGGGAGGGTACTGGTGTGCACTGTGGAGAGGGTACTGGTGTGCACTGTGGGGGGGGGTACTGGTGTGTACTGTGGGGAGGGTACTGGTGTGCACTGTGGAGAGGGGTACTGGTGTGCACTGTGGAGAGGGTACTGGTGTGTACTGTGGGGAGGGGTACTGGTGTGTACTGTGGGGAGGGTACTGGTGTGCACTGTGGAGAGGGGTACTGGTGTGCACTGTGGAGAGGGGTACTGGTGTGTACTGTGGGGGGGGGGGTACTGGTGTGCACTGTGGAGAGGGTACTGGTGTGTACTGTGGGGAGGGTACTGGTGTGCACTGTGGGGAGGGGTACTGGTGTGTACTGTGGGGGGGGGAGGGTACTCGTGTGCACTGTGGAGAGGGTGCTGGTGTGTACTGTGGGGAGGGTACTGGTGTGTACTGTGGGGAGGGTACTGGTGTGTACTGTGGGGAGGGGTACTGGTGTGTACTGTGGGGAGGGGTACTGGTGTGTACTGTGGGGGGGGGAGGGTACTGGTGTGTACTGTGGGGAGGGTACTGGTGTGTACTGTGGGGAGGGTACTGGTGTGTACTGTGGGGAGGGGTACTGGTGTGTACTGTGGGGGGGGGAGGGTACTCGTGTGCACTGTGGAGAGGGTACTGGTGTGTACTGTGGGGGGGGAGGGTACTGGTGTGTACTGTGGGGAGGGTACTGGTGTGTACTGTGGGGAGGGTACTGGTGTGTACTGTGGGGAGGGGTACTGGTGTGTACTGTGGGGAGGGGTACTGGTGTGTACTGTGGGGGGGGGAGGGTACTCGTGTGCACTGTGGAGAGGGTACTGGTGTGTACTGTGGGGGGGGGAGGGTACTCGTGTGCACTGTGGGGAGGGTACTGGTGTGTACTGTGGGGGGGGAGGGTACTGGTGTGTACTGTGGAGAGGGTACTGGTGTGTACTGTGGAGAGGGGTACTGGTGTGTACTGTGGAGAGGGTACTGGTGTGTACTGTGGGGAGGGTACTGGTGTGTACTGTGGGGAGGGGTACTGGTGTGTACTGTGGAGAGGGGTACTGGTGTGTACTGTGGAGAGGGTACTGGTGTGCACTGTGGGGGGGGAGGGTACTGGTGTGCACTGTGGGGAGGGTACTGGTGTGTACTGTGGGGAGGGGTACTGGTGTGTACTGTGGAGAGGGTACTGGTGTGCACTGTGGAGAGGGTACTGGTGTGCACTGTGGAGAGGGTATTGGTGTGCACTGTGGAGAGGGTACTGGTGTGTACTGTGGGGAGGGTACTGGTGTGCACTGTGGGGAGGGTACTGGTGTGTACTGTGGGGGGGGAGGGTACTGGTGTGCACTGTGGAGAGGGTACTGGTGTGTACTGTGGGGGGGGAGGGTACTGGTGTGCACTGTGGGGAGGGGTACTGGTGTGCACTGTGGGGAGGGTACTGGTGTGTACTGTGGGGGGGGAGGGTACTGGTGTGTACTGTGGGGGGGGAGGGTACTGGTGTGTACTGTGGGGAGGGTACTGGTGTGTATTGTGGGGAGGGTACTGGTGTGTACTGTGGGGGGGGAGGGTACTGGTGTGCACTGTGGAGAGGGTACTGGTGTGTACTGTGGGGGGGGAGGGTACTGGTGTGCACTGTGGGGAGGGTACTGGTGTGTACTGTGGGGGGGGAGGGTACTGGTGTGTACTGTGGGGGGGGAGGGTACTGGTGTGCACTGTGGGGAGGGTACTGGTGTGTACTGTGGGGAGGGTACTGGTGTGTACTGTGGAGAGGGTACTGGTGTGTACTGTGGGGGGGGGAGGGTACTCGTGTGCACTGTGGGGAGGGTACTGGTGTGTACTGTGGGGAGGGGTACTGGTGTGTACTGTGGGGAGGGTACTGGTGTGTACTGTGGGGAGGGGTACTGGTGTGTACTGTGGGGAGGGGTACTGGTGTGTACTGTGGGGAGGGTACTGGTGTGCACTGTGGAGAGGGTACTGGTGTGTATTGTGGGGAGGGTACTGGTGTGCACTGTGGAGAGGGTACTGGTGTGTACTGTGGGGGGGGAGGGTACTGGTGTGCACTGTGGGGAGGGTACTGGTGTGCACTGTGGAGAGGGTACTGGTGTGCACTGTGGGGAGGGTACTGGTGTGTACTGTGGGGGGGGAGGGTACTGGTGTGCACTGTGGGGAGGGTACTGGTGTGTACTGTGGGGGGGGAGGGTACTGGTGTGCACTGTGGGGAGGGTACTGGTGTGTACTGTGGGGAGGGGTACTGGTGTGTACTGTGGGGAGGGTACTGGTGTGCACTGTGGGGGGGGAGTGTACTGGTGTGTACTGTGGAGAGGGTACTGGTGTACTCAGTACTTTCCTCCTCACACTACATGGTCTAGAGCAGACATGGACCAATCACAGCTCGGGGGCCACATACAGCTCATGCTCTCATTCCATACAGCCCAAGGGATAATGGTTCAATCTCCTGGTCCAAGCAATGGTACTATCTCACCTGGACTACTGCAACTCTCTTCTGGCTGGACTACCGGCATCTGCCATCAGACCCCTGCAACTCATTCAGAATGCTGCAGCTCGTCTGGTCTTCAACCTCCCCAGACACTCCCACGTCACTCCCCTGCTCACTACCCTCCACTGGCTGCCTGTTATAGCTCTCATCAAATTTAAAACATTGGTCCTAGCATACCAGGCAGTCAAGGGATCAGCCCCAGCATACCTCCACAAGATATTCAAACCCTACATGCCAGCCAGACCCCTCCGTTCTGCTACCTCAGGACGCCTGGCACCTCCCCCTCTTCGCACCTGCGCTTCCCGAACACGCCTCCTGTCTGTTCTGGCCCCACGATGGTGGAATGACCTCCCTGTGGAGGTCAGAACAGCTGAGACACTGACCCACTTCAAGCAACGACTGAAGACTCACCTCTTCAGGCTGCACCTCTCCCCATTCCTCCCTACCTCCCTGTAATCTCTTAAATGACTGTAAGCTTAGGGTTGTAACTAGGTAGCTGTTTCGTAGGTGACTTAGTTTATGCACCTGCCTTAACTACTGCTTGTATTTTTGCATAGACTGCGTTGTTGCTGTTCTCGTTTGTGTTAGTATCAATCAGTTTAACCTTCAGGGTCCAAGTTGAACTGTGCGGTTGTTCCCTGCACTTGGACCGGTACTTCTCTCCAGGGTTTTCGACATACTTGTTCCTGGCTATGGTTATACACTTTGTTGCACGTCGCTCTGGATAAGAGCGTCTGCCAAATGCCTGTAATGTAATGTAATGTAATGTAATCTCATCAAGGAGCTACCACTGACCGACAAGGCTAATTTATTGCTTCCATCATGGCGCTCCCTTGAAATGCAAGACCCTCCATATTCAGTCTATTTGCAAGAGTCATAGGCCTGCTGTAGCTAACTGTGCGCAGGGCAACTTGTGTTTGAAAATTCAGTGAAAAATGAGTGCCAAAATAGAAAAATCGGCTGTGCTAAACAGGTATTTCACCCTTTTTTTGTATTCTGATCGAATACTGTTAGCTGGCTGGTGCCCTTTTTAAAAACAAATTTTACGTTAGTGATATTGGATAAGTGCAAACAAAACAAACGAAAACAAATTTCAACAGAAAAAAATATATGAATAACAATGAAACTCACCCTGTAAGTGACACTATATGATTTTCTCCAGAAAAAAAAGCGAAGTGCTGTCGACTTGCTCATCGTCAAACGTCTCCTAGAGCCAAGGTTTGACCGGTGACACTGGTTCTGATGACAGCACGGATTGAACTGCAAAAAAGAGTGTCCGCCCACGGTCGGAAGAGTCAAAGCAAAGAGCATGCTATGCAACAGGACCTTTTCTATGTTGCTGGCTATAGCTAGCTAATTAACAGAACACTAATAGGCCCATTTCTATTTTTCCCACCAGAGACCACGAGTGACTGGCCAGACATATGGAGCACAAAACAGAGGGAAGATTTAACCTCTAAGAACCCATGTTTAGGGAAAAAAATGACTGTTTTTAGTGGTAATTAGCAAATCCAAAAAATAAAAATCAGAAAGTAACATCCACTGACTTGGTAGACCTGGTAACAGTGAGGGGGAAAAGCAGTGCTCCCTTTGTGTAGGCAGTCAAGAAAAAGCTCAGATATAATGTAGTGTATTAATGGATGTCTTAGTTATTGCTGTTCACCACCATTTCATTGTCTGGGTTGCTAACATCAGCCAAACAAGCCAGCAGGTGGTTGGGGTTAGGGCTAGGGTTAATTTGCAATTCGTTTTTTACCACACTCACTACATGGACATCTTAATTAATGTTTACAGATGTTTGATTTGCACGTCATTTAGAAGAAGTACATTACATATAACCCTTAACAACTCTTTTATTACATTTTAAATACAGTTGAGTAATTTAATCTTCAGGTTAAAGTTCACAGTTACAAGGATACAGTTACATTAAATGATTTGCTTCTTGACCTTGCTTCACAGGATGTCTCGTGTGCAGCAGTTGAAGTCTGCTAGGGTCATCAAAGAGAAGGGTGTGTCATGGTCGCACGAATGGTGCAACTTCCAAGAAGAACCATCAGGTCAGGAAAACAGGGCCTCCTTCAGGAACCAAATCAAGAGGCACGTTTCCTCTAAATCTCACGCTATTGCTAAAAAAATAGGGCACCAAAGGAAAGGGGATGGCTTGGGGAAAATTATAGAGACTATACATGTATCTTAGACCAAGGAGACTGAAGCAGTGTACAGAACAGCTTACCATCTTGCTAAGAACATTCGTCCATTCACTGACCATAAGAACCTTGTTGAATTACATTGGTTACATTGAATTATTATTGGTTTAAACTTGGGTAAAAGTCTACACTCATGTTATAGAGCATGACAAATATTATGCAATATGTAGCTCAAGAAATTCAGACCAAAACAGTGAGCAGCATAACGTCCTTATCAGCTGCAGTAAGTTAGCTGTCCTGATAGGTGAAGCCTCTACTTTAGGCCAAAAAGCAGCCATGATTGTAACTGTCAAACACTGTGTGTCAGTTAATCTTTCACAGCTAATCTTTCACAGGAGCTTCAGGTTCTCTCTGTGACTCATCTCAGGGCAGTTAAATGGACTATCAGAGCCTCATTTAAAGATCGCCCTGGGGAGAAACATGGGCAGGCCTTGAAAGCCAAAGAAATGGATGAGATCTGATCTGTCCCTTTGAACCCTAATGCAAAGATGTGATCTATCAATGCAGGCTAGTTCTTACAAAATCTTATTGACTATTTGGAGAAGTGCCTCTCCTTCGAAAATGAAATCCAGGCAGACCTTAACATTTTGGATACAAGCAAATGGCCATCCAATCCCAGCATTCCCCATGGTGAGATACACGTAAGGTGACTGTGCAGTCATGCTGACTTGTGTACAGAGCAGGCATTGAATGGCATGTGGGGCTTGATTGAAAATCTGGGCAGGATGCCAAAGGATCTAAAACCTCTTATTAACTGTATGCAGACCTTTCCTTGTAGCACAGCTGAGAGTAAAAGGGGGTTTAGCCTCAGGAACATTATCATTATCTGCACAGACAGGAGAGCCACACTGATGGTACCAAACATTCCCAACTTGCTGGTGATCAATCTCACTGGTTCCCCAATTTCACTTTTTTACCCAAAGAAATATAGCCCCTCATGGCTGATGAAAACCAGTCTGCCACTAGTATTTCCGCAAGGCAATGCGAAGCAGATTTTCAATATACTGTAATGAGGTAGTAAGAGTATCAAGTCCTAGTCTTTTCGATGGCGAAATGAACGTTGTTGATTGAATTCATTCAATTCGTGACATTGCGGGGAGGGCTTGGTTAAGCACTTTAAACAGGTTAAAATGATCGTTTTTCTGGATGTTTGGAAGTGGTGAGGACAAATAAGGTCATGAATAAATGTACAGGCAACCGTTGGAAGCCTATAAATTGCTATGCCAGGAATCCACCCCTAGAGCCATATCAAGAAGCACAATATATGCGCTATAAACCATATATATCTTTATATCTTTTACCTGTTTGACTTTCTACAAAATCCCATTAGGTTTTAATGGTCATAAAATATAGGACATGGCAAAACAACTTTAAATGTCCAAGCAATCACACAAAAGCACATTCATAAATTTTACATTCTAGTTGTGTTTTTTTTTTGTTGCTTCTTTGACAGTATTCATTTAAATTATTCGGTATTTAATAACTTAAATCTCTACAGGAACACTCTGCATTAACCTTTGGTTATTTTATTTTGTATTGCCAATGGCTTCTATATTTTTAAATTGAATTCTGAAAAAACTTAATATAGTAAGCTCATGCTTATTTATCATGCTAAGTGATAAGTTCACCCAGAATGAAGGTTTTCTTACCTTGTAAATAGGTATTGGTAGACTAAAACCACATTCAACAGCATCTGTTCTACAGGTCCTCAACTGGTCAAAAACAGTACCAAATCTGGAAAATGTTCTGTTGAATGTGGTTTCATTTTGGGTGAACTATCACTTTTATTGAAGGCTAAGAAGTGTGCATCACATGGCATCTAGGTCTGCGCAAGGGCAGTTAGTAGCATGCATGCACATTGGTGCATGGCTTTTCAATGAATCTGTAACTATAATGGGAAAACAGAGTAAGGTGTTTTACTGTGTGGGAGTGTAGATTTGTAGTCTGTCCCTTTGGTAGTGAGTACAAGAATTTACTGGCCCTTACCACATTCCAAGTTGCCCATCCCTGGTCTGGAATAAAATCTTGGCTTTTCTAGTACCAACTGTTGACAAGCAGCAGGGCCGTCACAGTGGGGGGTGGGGGGGTGGGGGGTTGGAACTGGTGACCCAGGACCCCAAGGCGGGGAGGGAGGGAGCTCAAAAGGCCTGGGCTAAAAAGTTTGCTTTAGCCCACTTTCTGAAGGCCTTAAGGGGGCCTTCAGAGACTGTACATGCACATGACTCAGAATTTTGTGCTACACCCCTGGTCAGCAGTCCCACAGGGTGACCAAAACTTTTGCCCAGGAATGATTTTAGTGATTAAGGAACTCCGCTTGACTCATCATCCAAAAAAACCTCCTCCGGTTGGACGGCAGTCAGCTGAAGTCTTCCAGAGCATCCCAGCTTTCGCTCTGGGCTCCAGCACCACCAGTAATGATTCGCCATCACTAAACGCCCAAATTACATGCAAATCTATGGAGACTATCTGTGCAGTCAACTGTACCAAAACACCAGCTGTGCCAGACTGAGCTCCTGGGCATCTCTCTCATACCAGCTGTGCCAGGCTGAGCTCCTGGGCATCTCTCTCATACCAGCTGTGCCAGGCTGAGCTCCTGGGCATCTCTCTCATACCAGCTGTGCCAGGCTGAGCTGCCGGGCATCTCTCTCATACCAGCTGTGCCAGGCTGAGCTCCTGGGCATCTCTCTCATACCAGCTGTGCCAGGCTGAGCTCCTGGGCATCTCTCTCATACCAGCTGTGCCAGGCTGAGCTGCCGGGCATCTCTCTCATACCAGCTGTGCCAGGCTGAGCTCCTGGGCATCTCTCTCATACCAGCTGTGCCAGGCTGAGCTCCTGGGCATCTCTCTCATACCAGCTGTGCCAGACTGAGCTCCTGGGCATCTCTCTCATACCAGCTGTGCCAGGCTGAGCTCCTGGGCATGTCTCTCACACCAGCTGTGCCAGGCTGAGCTCCTGGGCATCTCTCTCATACCAGCTGTGCCAGACTGAGCTCCTGGGCATCTCTCTCATACCAGCTGTGCCAGGCTGAGCTCCTGGGCATCTCTCTCATACCAGCTGTGCCAGGCTGAGCTGCCGGGCATCTCTCTCATACCAGCTGTGCCAGGCTGAGCTCCTGGGCATGTCTCTCATACCAGCTGTGCCAGGCTGAGCTCCTGGGCATCTCTCTCATACCAGATGTGCCAGGCTGAGCTCCTGGGCATGTATCTCATACCAGCTGTGCCAGGCTGAGCTCCTGGGCATGTCTCTCATACCAGCTGTGCCAGGCTGAGCTCCTGGGCATCTCTCTCATACCAGCTGTGCCAGGCTGAGCTCCTGGGCATCTCTCTCATACCAGCTGTGCCAGGCTGAGCTCCTGGGCATCTCTCACATACCAGCTGTGCCAGGCTGAGCTCCTGGGCATCTCTCTCATACCAGCTGTGCCAGGCTGAGCTCCTGGGCATCTCTCTCATACCAGCTGTGCCAGGCTGAGCTGCCGGGCATCTCTCATACCAGCTGTGCCAGGCTGAGCTCCTGGGCATCTCTCTCATACCAGCTGTGCCAGGCTGAGCTCCTGGGCATGTCTCTCATACCAGCTGTGCCAGGCTGAGCTGCTGGGCATCTCTCATACCAGCTGTGCCAGGCTGAGCTCCTGGGCATCTCTCTCATACCAGCTGCGCCAGGCTGAGCTGCCGGGCATCTCTCTCATACCAGCTGTGCCAGGCTGAGCTCCTGGGCATCTCTCTCATACCAGCTGTGCCAGGCTGAGCTCCTGGGCATCTCTCTCATACCAGCTGTGCCAGACTGAGCTGCCGGGCATCTCTCTCATACCAGCTGTGCCAGGCTGAGCTGCCGGGCATGTCTCTCATACCAGCTGTGCCAGACTGAGCTGCCGGGCATCTCTCTCATACCAGCTGTGCCAGGCTGAGCTGCCGGGCATGTCTCTCATACCAGCTGTGCCAGGCTGAGCTCCTGGGCATCTCTCTCATACCAGCTGTGCCAGGCTGAGCTGCCGGCGGTCTTGCTCCAGGTGAAGTCATCGGCTGGGCTGTGGAACGGGACCCAGCAGGTCACATGCCCTCCAGCTCTCCTATTAGAGGGTGCCATTTAATCACTAAAATAAACACTATAAACTTTCCCTTAGAGCCAAACACAATCCATCATGGAAAATACCATTTCCACTAAGAAACTCCACATGAAGAAGAGACAACTCCCATCCAAGCTTTTTTTCTGTTCATTTTGACTGTTTGGTCAGGCAGAGCCCTACTTCAGTAAATCTGTCACAAGTACAGCCAACTGGTCATCAAATCAACATTATTATTATTATTGTTATTATTATGCATTATTAAACATTATTATTATTATGCCTTCATGTCCTCACCTGCTTCAGAAGACTATTCCCTTGGGTTTCTCCTGTATAATGCCCTTCCAAGCCATGTATTAATGATGCTATAAAAATGATGGATCATAATCGCATAACCTTATTCCTGAATTTTAGCTTTATACCCTTGCCATGATTACAGAAGATGCTACAGAGACTTTGAGTCAGGCTTGGCAAAAATACATTCATTTTATTCTTTTTAATCTTTTTCCCCAGACAACAGTGCTAACTTGTTACCCCTGGAACATTTTTCTTTTTAAGTGCTTGTAAATTAGAATGCATGATATTTTTTTTCCTTTTTACCTTTGCCTGTGAATATTTCTGTGTTTTAATTCAGTACCATGTAATAAATACATGGACAGACAGCATACAACATAGCAATAGCCAGAAAAATGTTTACAGCTTGTCAGACTGGATCAGTTCATATTATATAACCCAGAATTTATATAACCCAGATTATATAAAGACAACTGCAACAATTCTAAACAAATAAATGTACTTTTTTATGCACATATGCCCATATGGGCTTCCATGTCTCACATCAAGTACATGTTACCTTGGTGACTCAGTAACCAGGGAAACACGTATTCTCAGTGACTATTGCTATTCCGGACCTGCTCTTCGGGAAGAACGGATGCAGAAACAAAGGCTCACGTCAGAATGTTCCGGAACCCAAGGCCACACCCTGCTCATTTACAGCGTTCCTGATGGGAATCGAGACGGACGAGGCAGGCGGAACAGAGGCCAATACCTGTGGGCCCTCCCCCAAAAGCAGCTGAGGGTATAACAAGTCTCTTGCACATGCAGTCTGGAAATGAGTTTATTTAAATTTGAATTAAACCAGATTTAGTACTCTGTTTGGCTCAGTGACGCTGTGCTCTAGCATTTGTAGCCGATAAAATTCTCCGCGATTATCAGGCTGCAGGTCCCAGTGCGTTTAGCACTGTGTCTAAGTGCGCTGCGGTCCCCTGGAGGAGCTACTTTGAAAGCTGTCCAAATATTCTGCTGCACCCCATGGCAGGCCCCAGAGACGGCTGGTCTCTAAACAAGGACAAAAGCGAATCGTGATTGGTCCCAGGTTTCAAACGTTTAGCGATGAATGTCCGTGGCAGAGCGGCGAGCCAAAGATTCTTGAAGGAAAACATCACAGCAGGTCCTACATCTAGTCACAGTAGAATTTAAAAACATTACAGCATCAGTGCAGAATGTGTTAGTGTTTATGTTTATGTTAAGTGAAATATGTAGCCTACTTAAGTCAATGTAACATTAGATTGCGCAAAATCATTTCAAAGTTATGGTAGAGCGAATGGTTTAAATCCTCCCTCCATCGGACACACACTCTCACCCAATAAAAATACATTAAAGTGCATTTTTGAAAGAACCCAATCATAGCTACAGATGTTTGTCCAAGTGACTTGATCAAATCAGTTTGGCTAATGTTGTGTTCAACATATGGGCACGGTTACAGACAGCAATGGAAACAATACCAGCACAGCTACAGCGACAGTACAGCTACAGCAACAGCAAGTATTCTGTCTCTGTCGCTCTAGCGGTAGCTGGTGGTGTTGCTATTGCTGTCTGTGCGCATACGGCAAACCCCGGTCTCACTACAGCAGTGGTCTCAAACTCAGTGCCATGGAGGGCCGTGTGTATGCCGATTTTTATTCCAGCCTCAGATCTTCATTATATAATTAGTTAAATTATTTGCTGAATTAGGGATGCAGGTTTGCGCATAATGGTGACCTAACGTCTATGTCGACCCGCATTGTCTAAATAAAAACTTGCTCATATTCTGTGCTTCAATGCAGTTAAATGCGTATGGCTGAATGAGTAATTGGACTCAATTAAGGCAGCATTAATAGGCTGGAATGAAAACCTGCATACACACGGCCCTCCATGTTTGAGACCACTTCGCTGCAGGCGGCACAGATAAAGGCTAGCACTAATCACGTAACTGCCCACAGCTGTGACTGCCAGCCGGCTAACCCTCTCCCCCATCTCTCCGCCTGCAGCCAGCACCACAACCACGCCGCCCCCTCACAACCGCTAACATTCAAAATCTGCTGACAAAACCAGACCATTTTCAACTTATGGGTTGCCATGGGTTTCATTCACTGGCTGCCCAGTGAGACCCTGCAACCAGTGCTGAGCTGGTGTATGTGCTTTTAACAGCTTTACGATGGATACATCTCCCTGCTTTGCTGTACAGTAATCCCCTGCTTGTCTGTTTACATATCACTTTGTGCTCAACTGGGTCTTCTTTCGCATTGTGATTACTGTTGAAGTGGCTTTGTGTTACGTCCACTCGCGTCCACCTGTTTATTGTAACGCAGGTGGATTTCGGATGGTAATATCTGTGAATAGATCTATGTGGGTGCGGGTGGCTAATCATAGCTAGCCATGTGCCCAGGTTATAGAGTTCCTCAGTGAAGGACAAACATGCACAGCAGATCATATGCAGCCTCATGTGACAGCGCATCTCATGAAAAATGTTTTGCTGAACTTGCTAGATCTTTTAAGTAAACTACTTCGCAACTGTGACAGGCAATATTATTTTACATAATATGGAAATGAGCTAACATAGCTGCTGCAAGTAGCCAATAAGTACTATATGTAAGGGTGATGTTCGAACTATAGTATAAATGTATAAAAGTAAATGTGTGTCTTTATCTTTGATGAATCACTCTGCAGCTAATTGACTGGTGTGCAGTCTTCAGTTCTCCAAGCACTGTCTTTCTAAGTGAACTCTCAATCTCCAGCCCGCAGGGTGGATCTGAATTAGGTGGGGGCAGCACAGCCGGCTGTTGCCCTGGAGTGGGCTGGTTAGAATCAGCAGAAGGACGGGGGCCATCCTGCATGCCAGAAAGCTCCCTTCCCTACACCCCTTCATGATAAATCGGCTCTTGCGCTGTTTGTACGAGCCCAGTCGGGGCAATATGTTCTCTGTTAGATTTAAATGTAATCTATCAATTTTATACGGAACAAATTATGTATAGAAAGACTAAATTATTGAGGTTAGTCAAAAAAAAAAAAAAAAAAAAAACAGGGAGAGTTCCCAGATGGTTCAGTCATTATAGACTCTCCACGATAGTGCACTGGGTCCCAGCACTTAGGCTAGCAGGCAAAGTTAAAACTTGTGAAACTTCTGCAGGACTACCATGCAATGCAGCAGCACTGCAGCATACAGACACATACTGCCTCGTATACATACTGTGAGCGTTCACTAGTATATTACATAGGCATTACAGGCATTTAGCAGACACTCTAATCCAGAGCAATTTACACAACTATAGCATGTACATTACATCCATTTATACAGCTGGACATACACTATATGACCAAAAGTATCTGGACACACCTTAGTCTGGGGCTGTTTTTCACAGTTTGGGAAAGGCCTCTTAGTTCCAGTGAACACAAATCTTAATACAATGACATTCTAGATGATTCTGGGCTTTTGACTTTGTGGCAGCAGTTTGGGGAAGGCCCTTTCCTGTTTAGGCATGACAAGGCCCCCCGGTACACAGCGAGGTCCATATAGAAATGGTTTTGTTGGGATTGGTGTAGAAGAACTTGACTGGCCCGCACGGAGCCCTGACCTCAACCACATCCAACACCTTGGGGTCAATTGGAAAGCCAACTGTGAGCCAGGCCTAATCGCCCAATCAGTGCCCAACCTCCCTAATGCTCTTCTGGCTGAATGAAAGCAAATCCCTGCAGCGATGCTCCAACATCTAGTATAAAGCCTTTGCAGAAGAGTGGAGGTTGTTACAGCAGCATTAATATAGGTTGACCAACTCCATATTAATGCCCATCACTTTGAGATGCTGGATGTCAGGTGTCCACATACTTTTGGCTATGTAGTGTATACTGAAGCAATGCAGGTTAAGTACCTTGTTCAAGAGTACCACGGCAGTTTCCTTCCCAGGAATCAAACCTGCAACCATTAGGTTACAAGACCAGTTCCTCACCTAATACCCATTACACTGTACTGCTGCCCAGCAATCCCTACAGCAGAAAAATAACATAGTCCACTTTCAGGCATACACACATACACCCACATGAAAAAGAAAAAGGAAATGGAACATAAACACAACATAATTACTAGGGATCACAGATGGTCTGGCCATCAGTACAGAGACTAAAAAAGACCAGACTTATCACTGAAAGAATACTTAATTACAGACTTATCACTGAAAGAACACATGTAACTACAGACATTTATCACTGAAAGAACACACTTAATTACAGACACTTATCACTGAAAGAACACACTTACCTACAGACACGTATCACTGAAGGGACACACTTAACTACAGACACTTGTAACTGAAGGGACACACTTTACTACAGACACTTATCACTGAAGAGACACACTTAACTACAGACACTTATCACTGAAAGAACACATGTAACTACAGACATTTATCACTGAAAGAACACACTTAATGACAGACACTTATAACTGAAGGGACACACTACTACAGTCACCTTGTAGGACGGAGTGTGGCACAGTGGGTAAGGAACTGGGCTTGTAACCGAAAGGTCGCAGGTTCGATTCCTGGGTAGGGCACTGCCGTTGTACCCTTGAGCAAGGTACTTAACCGAAATTGCTTCAGTATATATCCAGCTGTATAAAATGGATACAATGTAAAATGCTATGTAAAAGTTGTGTAAGTCGCTCTGGATAAGAGCGTCTGCTAAATGCCTGTAATGTAATGTAATCACTGAAGAGACACACTTAACTACAGTCACTTATTACAGAAGAGACACACTTAACTGCTTTCACTTATTACAGAAGGGACAATGGATATTTTGAGGCCACTAACAAAAGTATGTTCTTGTGCATGAATTGTTCATAATGCTACGACTGCAGTTTCTTCAACCACGGCACTGACGTTCAGACGTGCCAGTCGGTGTCGTCTCTGAGACTAAAGCATTATCCATGCACACACCTGCCCAGCTTGGGTCTGAATTGGCACTGTCAGGCAGTGTCCGGCTAATTTCCCTCAATGAAGAAACCTGTACGCTTGGAACACAGTTCTGTAGGTCTCTGGTGTCCCTTTATAAATTACAGGTATGCAGATTATCCGCTTGCCATAATTCTCTTCCATCTAGGAATTTCAGAAAGCAGCTTTGCCTTAAATAAAGTAATTAACATTGGGCTAGGGTTAAAAATGCACTTGACTATTAATTAAAAAGCAATCCACTGGATTTTAATTATGGTGACTGAGTTTTGATGGGTAAATTGATAAATCTATGAGACAAGCCTGTGTATCTCGGAACACCATCACCATTCAAAGTCTTAGCAATTTTACAATTCCCATTTTTGGTCAATTTCAGAATAATTTAAATCTGTTAAATTGGATGGATCCATACCTATTACCATTTCATTCATAGTAGTACAAATTTATAATTTAATTTCCAGTAAACATCACAGGTGGAACTGAGCTGACACCAGGTCATTTTAAACATTGAACTGATTTGTCTTCCTGTTCTAAGGAATTTGCAGGCAACAAATCAACCGCCATTTAGACACGATCCAGGTAAACAAAGATCTATAAAAAGCTCAAGTCTGCGGTGGATGAATTCCCATCATGCTCTGGGACCACCTTGCTTGGACAGCAGGAATTCAGGGCCCTGGACGCCACCATGTCTACGGCAGCAGAGCTTTTCTCCCTGCAGCAGGAAATGAGCCCTATCTGGCTGCCACACTTCTCATTTTTATGGATTTGCTCCTCCGTTGCTCATGCAGTGCATATAAAACACAAACTGAGTGCCAAACGCAAGCTATATCAGCCACTGTGGTGCGACTGTGAACTGAATGGAACCAGATTAAACATCGCCTCCACTAAATTCTGTTCATTTGGCTTCCAGGGATATTTGTGCATCGCACAGAAGGGAAGAGTGGTTTTTCATAACCGAGAGTACACAAATGTGCTAGTTACAGGTTTAGCCTCAGCTGAGCTCTGAATAAATGAAGTTTGGTTCAGCTCTTTTTTTTAAAAAAAAAGACCACCCTTTATTTTAAAACTTCCAAGGGCTCCAATGAATTTGAACAATTTTAACATTAACAGAAATTAACAGCATTAGTAGCTCTATGAGAAACAATCATTGAAAGCCATGACCTGAAGGCATGCGGTCATGTTACTTAAACTATTTGGACCCAGGTTTCCCCCGTTACAGGGTCCACGTTGTGTATGCTTCATTCATATTAATTTAGCTGCGGACGATATTTAAAATTTAAAAAGTACTGGCCCAGTTTTGAGACGTTGCACATCTCAGCATATAAGCAGCCTTTCAGCTATGCTCAAACATGCAGCAGGTAGCCACAGCACCTGTTAAAACTGTAATGATGTTGAGTGATTTCACAGTGATGCACAAATCAGATTTTTTAACGTAAAACCCAAAAATACAATATTGAGTTTTTATATATATTTTTAAACACCTCTGCCTATTGTGCACACATTGATAATAGATATGGCCAGGAATTTAATCATTTTTCTGACAAACTGAATTCCTTCCAGACCATTCACATGCAATAAATAAATTAATAATTTAAAAATCGACTGCGAACTGTGATATAAATTTTGAATAAAATAACTAATCTTCACACCTTCTAAGCTTCACCCATGAATTTTGAATTTTTGAGAGAGAGAGAGAGAGAGAGAGAGAGAGAACAGCAGACTAATTTCCACTGTGACAGCAGACCACAACTACTGTCATGAGGAGACAACTCAGATAGCATGTAGTGGTGTAAACCTCAGGCTAAAGGATAAGATTTTGATCCTTAAGGGAATATCACAAATTTTACTAGGATACCATCTAAAACAATCTGATACAGTAAGAATAAATCAAGATATATGATCTGGCTAACAATCTTTTTACAACTTAAACATACAACCAAAATGAGATAGAGAGTGCAAAACCTTATTGACGTCATATGTAACAGAAGGAAAAATAGCATTAGTGCGACTGATGATGAGATAGAGTCAGAAACGTAAACGATGTTGGCAGTGTTGCTAGAGAGAAAACCACTGTAAAGTGATGGATTATTTATTTATTTAAATAAACATTTTGCTATGAGTTATAATGATATGGATTAATTTTTGCACCTTTTACCAACTGGATCGGATTACTGCCTGTGGAACCCATGCATCAACAGACTAACTTACCATCATGACTCGCCACGTCAGCGACAACTGAACAAACAATAAAAAAAACAACATGTAAGCACCTACGAATAATATTTCTGTGCATTAGGTGTCATTATTCTCAGGTGTAGATCAGAATTTAATTCATCGTCAAGTTATGTCAGCCTCAAGATGCAGAAACTGTCCAACCACATACAGCAGGATTACATAGCACAAACTTTTCACACCCTATATATGGGGTGTATGACTATTAGACAAAATTATAGACAATCAGTCTTGAAAAAGGAAGAAACCACTGGTGGCCTCAGAAACAAACACCATACAGGCTGGCCAAGGAAGACGAGTGCAGTTTTATGACAGACGAATCCTAAGAGCTGTGAAGAAAAACCCAAAAACGACAGTCAGTGACATCACCAGCAGTCTCCAGAGGGCAGGGGTGAAAATATCACAAGCCACCATATGCAGAGGATGCTACACTTCAAGATGCAAAACTCTCATCAGCAGCAAGAATCAAAATGACGGATTAGAATTTGCCAAAAAAAAAGAAAATAGCCAGACGAGTTCTGGAACAAGTTTTTTAACAGACAAATGAGACCAAAATAAGACTTTTTCCAAAAGCGATGGAAAGCCAAAGGTGTGGAAAAAGGAAGGAACATGCCCATGAACCAAAGCATATCACCTCATCTGTAAAATATAGAGGAGGTAGTATTATAGCTTGGGCACGTATGGCTGCTTCTGGACCAGGCTCACTCATATTTATTGATGATGTCACAAAGGATGGCAGCAGTAGGATGAATTTGGAAGCGTACAGACAGATTTAGTCTGGCTACGTACAAAGAAGTTCCTCCAACTGCATTGGCTGGCGCAACACAATGACCCCAAACACACTGCCCACACAACACATAATAAATAATAAATAATAAAAGCGAAAAGCTGAGCTTTTTTGAGCTGGCCAAGATAGTTACCTGATTTAGATCAATCAAGCATGCATTTCACTTGCTGACTGAAGCCAGAAACTCCCTAAAATAAAGATAAACTGAAAGCAGCTGCTGTGAAGGCCTGGAAAGGCAGAAGATACCAAACGATTGGTGATGTCAGTGGGTCCTAAACTAGATCCACTTATTGCATTTAAGGGTTGTGCAACCAAATACGAGACTTTATTGCTTTGATTTACTTTTGAGTCAGTTAATCAGTAACTTAATTTTGCACAGCTGTAAATGGGGGGGGGGACTCAACATAAAAACAGCTGTTTCTGTAGAAAGGTAAAACATATGCACATGTAAATACCATGAAATAAAATTTGTCTGTACTTTTGTCTCATATTCATCTTTTGATCTCAAATCCAAACGCTTAATGTTAAGTAAATAGCAAAAAATAACAAATTTCACTCTCCCCTTACAATGTTTTTAGGAGGGCACTGTACCTTGAGGCCACATTTCTGTAATATTAGACTCCAGTGCATAGCATTTTGCATGCGGTTCAGAAAACATCAAGGGATTATGGTCAGTATAAATAATGAGTGGGCAAGGAGAAGGGCCAACACAGACTTGGATCGCAGGGACGAAAGTGAGGGCTTCCTTCCGAAGAGATGAGTATGTTCACTGCTGCTGATTAAGCTCTTTGAGAAGTAACAGACTGGAGGCTCTATTTTACACTTTGTGCAACACGGCAGTCACCCAAAAGTGTCTTTGCTAGTTTCTGACCAAGGCAGTTGGGATTTTCCCATCCATCAAAAATACGCAATAAAATGCAACATGTCATAATGGAAGATCATGACATTGATCCAAATGAGAAAATCGCAGTAATGCAAATAAAATTGACAGTATAAATAAATGTGAACCGAATCGTAAGGCAGCCCACTCCATCAACATCCAGGTGATTTGTGATGTTTCTTGTGAGGTTACACGTATTCACAAATTATCCTAGATCAAGACACGACTCTATTATACTGGCAGCATTACAGTGCAGCCCTCAGAAGGTCTGAATATTCTCTGTGGTGTGCTGTGCGTTGCATAACGTTGACAAACGTATTGGAAGCCTCAGGCATAAACGACGGCACATCACAGGATGTTAGAAGGCGTGATGGTGAACTGCATGTGCTGATTCCAGTTAATGAACGAGATAATCCAGCAGCACCGGCGAGGAGGAATCAGCTGGCAGGAGAGCTGCTTCATCTGTAGCCTGGAAACAGACAGAATGGTTCATTTTATTGAAAAAAAAGTCCAGAACATTGTTCGTTGCATTTATTTGGACATTTTAAAGCTATTCGATGCTTTGCAATGTTTTTTCAAATCGGGTGACGGGGATTTACTGCATGGCGGGGACCTCGATACGATCCAAAAAACAAAGATCTCACCATTTTAACACAATTTTTAACCCTATTCTTCATTAACAATTTTCAAATTACAGGTTTCTATACTTTCATCCATTAAAACCTGGCTGATTTTACCTGTTACTCCATAACTTGAACAGAATGATTTTAAAGAGAATAGTCTAATATATATATATATATATATATATATATATATATATATATATATATATATACATATATATATATATACATATTTAAAAAGGTCTTTTTCCGCAGGTCTTTCTCTTCAAGGGGTAAGTCTGTCTTTCTGAAGTCTGCTAAATCCTCAGTTAAATTAGCAATCTGAAGTACACGTAATCACTACCGAATACAGAAAATACTATTGTTTTGCATTCTCTTTATTCTGCAGTGATTACATGTACTTGGGCTCAACAACATTTATTTTTTGAATTTCTTTGTCGTTTCCAGAATAAATATGTCCTGTGTGTTTACTCCTGAGGGATCGGGGGAACTGTATGTAGTTTTGGAGGTAGTGGGGTTCATGTAGACAGGGGATTCTTACAAAAAGCCCTTGGTTTTAACCCATTAACAGAAAACAGACACTTCCAGCCGGTAGCTGGTAACAATTTTAACAATGTCGGTCATTTTGATCAAGATTTTCACAGACCATTCACCATTACACACACACACATCTTTACACTTAGCCATCAGATTCTCAACCTATGAAACCAAAACCAAATGTACCGTCTCTTTCAGACAGAAAAATGCTCTGCCAGCCAATCATTTATCATAATTATTACATTGGGCCTTATTCACAATACTCTTACATTCTTCTCACTTTTGTTCTGAATAAAAATTCTTTGACAACCCAACATGATATTCATGTAACATGCACAGACCTTCCATTTCGTGCGCATCGCAGGTGTATCAGAGGATGAATTCCACTTGTTTGTAAATTGGATGCACGTGCCTGTTCATGTTAATTTTTACAAGGAAACACCTCAGACATCCCATAAAGGGCCTGCCACCTGCAGTGTCCTGTGCAAACATCAGCCATTCATCGCTATCAGCAAACGTATCTGCACCATATATGTGCAGTCCCTAAAGGCACGCCCTTGCCCTACACATGAATAATCAAGTAATCCAAACACAGCAAATATGCCATTGCTGAGTGTTGGGTTTGGCAGTGTGTTTATGGGTCTTTATATGCCAGTATCAATCCTCATAATCCCTTTTATCAAAATTAATCAAATGCGTTACCAACAAGATTAATATCATTTTTTATTGCAAAAGCATGTTTTGGCATTTTGACCGAGATTGATGTTAGCTAGCTTGCTAATGGTACCTGCTGTCACTATAGTGGAACCAACGTTAGTGAAGATGGCATCGAAATGAGCCACTGAAATCTGTATTGCGATTCAGTCCAGTGGGTACTGGTTACATGGGAACAGGTGCCATAGTGCTGTCAGGTTTCGGCACCCAACCTATTCATGACTCAGACAGTTACATGACCACAGGTAGGCCTTAAAAGCTCAGACTACTATTGCAGGCTTCGCTTGTTTTGGCTTGTTTTGTGGGCCTGAAGCTGGGCACTGTTGGAGTTATTTCGCAGTGAAATGAATAGCAAAATGATAACGCACACAGGAAAGGCCAATTTGACCGTTCATGGCCAAGGTATACCACGCAAGCTACCTAATCTGACCTGTGTTCTGTAGTTGTTCCAAAGTCCTGCAGTTATTCTGTGTCGCTTTGGATAAGGCCACCACCAAATAAAATGTAATTTAATATGACATATTCCTGAGGTATAGAGTTAGAAATAAATTACTGAAATATTTCAATATCTGAAGTTATGCTGTGTTTTATAATCAGGGAACCCTGATGAGGACGTGTGTCGTTTGTAACTTTGTTAGCTTTGTTAGTGAAGTTGGCTACACGTAGCTAGATGCTATTTAGTTCCAGATTTAAATAAACGCTGGAGAACTAGTTAAGTTGCAACTATAAACAGTGACTGCAGTTCCCATAGGGAGGAAGACATCTTGATGGGAGAACAGAATTCAATACAAAAGCTCCAAAACCTCGGGTATCTAGCAGCCTAACTTAACTAGCTAGTTAAAAGTAAATTACTGACAGGTCCAACAAAAAATAGACTAACTCTTCGTCGCTTTGCATCCCCTTGGCAAACTTCAGCTGACGCCACAGAGGAAAAGCAATTCCGAACTTGACTCTAGTTATTGAACGAGCCCTGTCGGCTTGTGTTCTTGCTTCGCTGTATCTAGGCTTTTTAGCATCCATCGTTTCAGCAGCTAACAATCAACGAGTACTTCTGGAATCTGATCTCAAACCTGTAGCCTCTGTAACCACACCCCTCCCCACACAGAAAAAAGTACTATGCCCAGAAACATCCCATTTTAGAATAACAAATACAGGTAAAAGGTGCAGGAATTTGGTGAAACTAAGACATATGTTGTCAATGCATCATACCATGCCTTAGCATGGTTATTTTATAATATTTACAAGTAAAAAGAATCCTGCATAGTCTGCCTTTAAGTATTTTATTTCCTTAGGCAATATTGACATCCAAATTATATCTGAATTTTCAATATATATGTTTAATAAAAGTCAAGAAGGGGGAGATACATGGATTTCACAATGGCAGGTTTATTGATTTTCTTAAAGTGACAACGGTCAAATATACTTCTGTGGCATTTTTTGCATTAGCTACTTTTTAAATAGGCCACTATAGCTACCTTGAAAATGCCACATTTAGAAATTAACATTAAAAATTAATGTTAGTAAGCCCTATTGAGCATCTACCAACCTAAATATAATACACTTCCATTGCGTATACAATAACCCATTAAAACCACTTACCATAATCAATTTTAAAATATGACAAACACTTTCATTTATTGGCAATTCAATATAAGGGACAAATGACGGAATCCATCCATGTGTTCCTTTGAGCAAGCAGGTATGTATGTTTGCATGTCTCTGTCGATATTTAGTTATTTAAAATAATTTAGGAAACATTGGGTAGCATTGCTTTGGAATAGAGCTTGTTTAATTAATGTGAGCTAAGATAGGCACCATTGTTTGTTGTAACTTGGCCTCATTTTCATATCAATACTTTCAGTGGCAGACCTAGATTTTCAAGTTTTTATTTAATGACTTGCAGGACAGTGCTTTGTGTGTGTGAGTAACTTTTTTGTACGTTGAAAATGTTTTTTTAGGTAACTTTCGATGTATTAAAGTAAGGACTTTCAGTTAAGGAAATGGTATTTACTGGGGGTAATTCCTAAATCACATGAGGTCCCCACATAATTCTAGTCCAGTGCAAATAGGGCACAAGAACTGAAGAAATTGCCTCCAATTAAGCATAGACAATGATTGATGGCCATGTTTACAAGTGAAATACAGTGTATTAATATTTTTAAATGATCATTGTGTGCTTCCATATCTAAGTAATTCTGGTCAAACATCCTGGTCTGAGATGATTGACAGGACTGTATTCTGCCTACAGTTAACAGACAGCTTTAAACAGAGAACACAAGGCTAAATCTCTGTATAGCTTTACTTGTTAGTTTTGTTAGTAAAATTTTAAAAATAAATAAATGAAAGAGGTTCAGTTGACTATGATTAGGCTATGCTTTAAGTGTGACATTTTCACTTACAGTTTACAGCATTGACAGCACATCAAATACATCTCCTCTTCAGTGCATGAATATTGGTCATCGGTTCTTCAATAATCTCAGTATCGGGGCGATACTGGTATGTTTGTTTAATCAGCCGATATCGATATTACCCCAATATTGTCATGCACCCCTTGCCTAATTCAGTCATTAAGATCATCAGAGTCTACGCCATCTTGAATTGCCAATCATAAGCCAATGAAATTGCAATACTGCATTTACGTATAACCATGAAATGTGATTGGGATGGTTGGGAAGTTACGCCTTGGCGCGGGCATGCCCCATACCTATACAGCACCGAGAGTTTGGCACTTTTCAGGGTTCCCCACAGAAATAACCACAACAGCCACAGACACTCAGCCCTTAAAAACATTAAATTCTGTACATTCTCACCCCATTTCAACAGACAGAATTCAAAAACAACTTCACATGTCCACACAATAAAGCCCCAAACGAAGGGGATTTTGCATTTTCTCCTTCTTCTTCTTCTTCTTCTTCTTATTTTTCCTGCCGCCAATCCCACTAACAACATGTCTCCGCATTGGACATTTTACCGACACCAGCCAAATCTTCGCCAACACGACCCAATCAAAAACTTGCATACACACGCAAAATACCCATACCTTTTTATTCTGATACATTTCCAGTATAAACAGCTAGTCTGCTGTGGCCTAGTGGGCAAGGTCCCAGTCTTGGGAACACGGGGTTGCAGGTTCAAGTCCAGCTAGGAACATGTTTCTTTAACATGCTTTTACCCTCACTAATAATCGTCTACTACTTCTCAATTATTGCTTTTGCACCATATCTACCCGCCGTTCAGCGAACATATACACTGCATTATGACGTACCGTCTGCACGTTCAGTTATTAACCGGCTACAATATTGCAAAGCCATATGGATTCAACGGGAGCTCTTCTGTGCTTACTGGCCTGTGTTCTTCTTTAAAACCACGGACAGGTTTGCTAATGATATTTCACGCATTGAAATTCATGTACAAAACTACTGTTGAGTAACTACAGGAAGCACATTTCTCCAGAAAACATATGTTTATACTTGCTTCTGAACTGAATTTCAGGCAATGTACAAGTTATTGTATATTTGCTACGTACAAGAAGTACTGCATGTAAAATATATATTGTACATACATACATAGAGAACTTCTTTATCCCCATGGGGACATTTCCCTGGCAGCATGTTACATTTACATTTACGAACAGACATTTATACCAAGAAACATACAATCATTCACACAACAGAAAGGCTGGGCAGCGAAATACATACATACCAATACAAATTGGACATATACACGGCTATTCAATCAATCTTGACTGTGAGAAAGCCATCCACACATATGTTTGGCCTGTCCATGTACTGCATGCTTATACACACAGGGCCAAGTGACTTGTTTTCAAATACACAGGAAGTGATGTTAAAATCCAAAGTGCCACCTCTTAAAACTCCCGTGCTCCCGGTGGTGATGGAAGACTTAAGCACTGACCTACGCTACTCCGATGTTGAGAAAGGCTGTCCAGACACGTCATTGGGGTTGTCAAGTGGGCTCCTACTTTCATCAACGTTTCGCTGACTGGGCCCACGACGTCTCCAGTAGGCTCAGCGGTGCGTCCTGGCATCCCAGAACCACACCCCTCTGCATCTGCCTAGCCGGCTTATTTGGGAGACCAGCTGGGGTCTTTTCTCTTCAGCCAGAGCCACTGGCTACTCCGCTCTGCCACCCCTGATGTTTCCTTGATGGCCTGGCGTAGGGCTTGTCCGCTGATCCCCAGGTCCCTCATCAGTCTTATAGTTGATGTTGCCACGAAGCCCCGACATCCAACTTCTACAGGGCAGATCTTTGCTCTCCAGCCCCGCTGTTTTGCCTCCACTTCAAGCTCTGTATATCGCAGTTTCTTTCTTTCGAAGGCTTCCTGCACAGCATCCTCCCAAGGGACTGTGAGCTCCACAAAGTACACCATGCGCTGAGAGTTGGACCACAGGACCAGATCAGGCCTCAAGTTGGTGATGGCTATCTCTGATGGAACTGTAAGCCGTTGGCCCACGTCCACCAGCATCTGCCAGTCCCGGGCTACCTCCAGCAGTCCAAACCTGGCTCTTGGTGGGATCTTCAGTTGTCTTTGTTCCCCTTCCCGAACAAAGGCAATTGGCATGACTGGGTTGGTTGTTCTGGGCGGCAAGGCATTGTTAGTTGTTCTCCTGCTTTCCAGAGTTGCTTCCAGGCACTTGAGCACTTGATTGTGTCTCCAGGTGTACCGTCCTTGGGAGAGGCTCACTTTACACCCAGTGAGGATGTGTCTAAGTGTAGCTGGTGTTGAACACAGGGGGCATGATGGATCTTCGCCCAGCCATTGGTTGAGATTTTTAGGGGTAGGAAGGACATCGTAGGTTGCTCGAATGAGGAAACTTATCCTGCTCGACTCCATCTCCCACATGTCCTTCCAACTGATCTTCCGTTTTTCCACATTCTCCCGTCTCATCCATTGGCCCTGTTTAGCTTCTGACACAGCCTTGGCACACCTACTCGACTCCTCCTGTCGGCGGACTTCGGCCACGACCAACTTCCGCCGCTCTAGTGAGGATGCTTTGTTCCAGCAAGGTCGTTTTCCGCCAAGCCCCAAGCCACTTCTTCCATGTTGGACTTGGCCCACGATGTCACCATGGTGGAGAGCAGATTTTGCCTGCTGTGCTGCATTCTTAGCCGTCCACTTCTTTCCTGTTGCCAGGGTTGGGGCAGCAGCTCGGATCACAGTGTCTCTTGATTCTGCCAGGGTCATCTCTAGTCTCACTTTAGCGCATTTGAACTCCTCTGTGAGGCTAGAGAGAGGCAGCTGGAGTAGCCCCTGACCATACAGGCCTATGCTGCTCAGGCATTGAGGAACACCTAACCATTTTCTCACATAAGAGCTGATCGTCCTTTGCATTTTCTCGACTCTTGTGAGGGTAATGTCATACATGGTCAGTGGCCGCATAAGGCGAGGTAATAACCCAAACTGCAGGCACCAGATTTTCAGCTTACCGGGCAGCAAAGATCGGTCGATGTTCTCCTGACCTTTAGTGATTTCTTGCCTAAGCTCATGTGCCTGATCAGTGTCCTTCAGTTTTGAGTCATACCATCTTCCAAGACTTTTGATTGGCTTCTCTGAGACAGTTGGGATAGGTTCTTGATCGATGAAGAACCTTTGTTCCGTCACTTTACTTTTGATTATAGAGATGCTTCTTGATTTGGATGGCTTGAATTTCATTCTGGCCCCAGTGATGTTCTCTTGAAGCTTCCCTAGAAGGCACCTGGTGCAAGGTGCTGTTGTTGTCATGGTTGTCATGTCATCCATGTAAGCCCTGATGGGTGGTAGACGGACTCCAGATTTCAGCCGCTCGCCACCCACCACCCACTTGGAGTCCCTTATGATGACTTCCATCGCCATGATGAAAGCCAATGGGGAGATGGTACACCCTGCCATTATGCCAATCTCCATGCGGTGCCATGCGGTGGTAAAGTCTGATGTGGTGAAACAGAGCTGCAGATCTTGGAAATAGGCTTTGACAAGGTTTGTGATGGTCTCTGGTATCCTGAAGAAGTCAAAGGATGCCCAGAGGAAACTGTGAGGGACAGATCCGAATGCGTTGGCAAGGTCAAGGAAAATGACATGTAGATCACTCTTCTCTTTCTTAGCCGTCTGGATTTGGTGCCAATTCATGCTGGTGTGTTCGAGGCATCCAGAGAACCCTGGGATGCCTGCTTTTTGGACTGTTGTATCCACAAGGTTGTTTCTCTCCAGATAGCTGGTCATCCTCTGAGCTATAACGCTGAAGAAAATCTTACCCTCTACATTGAGGAGACAGATGGGGCGGAATTGGTTGATATCCGTGGATTCCTTCTCTTTCGGAATCAGGACTCCTCCTGACCTGCGCCATGCTTTGGGTATGATTCCCTTCTCCCAAGCCACTCGCATTAGCCACCACAGAAAGCGAAGAACATCAGGAGCACTCTTGAAGAGTCGATACGGAACCCCATTTGGCCCTGAGGTTGATGATGCTCTTGCCCGCTTTACTGCCTGCTTCACCTCACTCCACTTTGGAGGATTAATGTCCATCTGGTGCTCAGGTTGTTCGATGGGTGGGATGTCCATTGGAATAGCTGTCTGCATGTTCTTCTTGTCATCCACATACATTCTTTCCAGATGCTCGTCCAGCTCCTGCCTTGATGTTTTCAGGTTTCCCTCTCTTTGAAAGAATTGAGGAAATATTGGGTAGCATTGCTTTGGAATACATCTTATGTAATTTCGGTGAGGCAAGACAGCCTATATTGTTTGTAGTACCGTAACTTAGCGTCATTTTGATATCAGTACTTTTAATCGCAGGCCTGGATTTTGGCAGTCTGAATGAATGAGTTATAGACGGGGTATGTCTTGTATGTGTGAGTAATTTGGCATTTTTATACGTTGAAAACGTGTTTTTTATGAGATATGCATATACAGTACACATATCCTTGATAAATATGCACAAAAATACTAAACTAATAATACAGTTTGCGTTTATGGACCCCCCTCTTCAGTTCAGACCACAATTTGTTGGAATTTAAGTCTGGAGACTGAGATGGCCATTGGAAAACATGGATGTTGATTTCACTTAAGCATTTCTGTTTAGATTTTGATGTATGCTTGAAGTCATTGTCCTGCTGGACAATCTACCTATGACCAAGTCCTAGCTTCTTAGCAGAGACAACCAAATTTTCTGCCATAATTTCTTGGTACTTTGTTGAATTCATTGTGCTAATGATCTAAAATAGTGCCCCGGGACCACTGCCAGCAAAACATCTCCAAAATATCAATGACCCACCTCCATATTTGACAGTAGGTATGTAGTGCTTCTACTGTATGCATTTCCGTTTTTCCACCAAACATGTCGATGGTGTGTATATCCAAAACGTTCAATTTTGGTCTCAACTGACAATAGCACTCTCTTCCAGTCATAATTCGGTTTTGTTTATTGTGCTCAGTAAGGGCTGTCTTTGTGCCACACTTCAAAGATGGGGGTATGGAGTATGGAGGTGCCATTTTATGTTTTTTTTTTTTAGACTTGTTGACTGCAAGAAACAAACCAATCTCTGCAATACTTAAACAGTGATCCGGACGGAGTGTGGCACAGTGGGTAAGGAACTGGGCTTGCAACCGAAAGGTCACAGGTTTGATTCCCGGGTAGGGCACTGCCGTTGTACCCTTGAGCAAGGTACTTAACCGAAATTGCTTCAGTATATATCCAGCTGTATAAAATGGATACAATGTAAAATGCTATGTAAAAGTTGTGTAAGTCGCTCTGGATAAATGCCTGTAATGTAATCCTTGGGTTATTAATGGCCTCCCTTGCCATCTTCCTCACTGTCCGTGGGGACGCCATGTACTTGCTTCTTCTTCCTGGCAAATTTGCAACCATTCCATATGTTTTACACCTTTTTATTATTGCCCTTACAGTGCTAAGTGGTATGTTTAACCGTGTATGTCTTTTTTTGTACCCATTACCAGACTTGTGACGGTACCATCAGTCTCTTCTGAATTGACAGTTATTTGCCTTTTCCCATGCTGATGGATGACAAAGGGATTTTGTATGCGTGTTACCTCATTTTTATTCTCTAGTGAAATTGGAAATGATGGAATGACACAATATAGTTCCTTTAGACTGAGATGAACTAAATTAAGTAAAATTTCATTGCCAATTTTTTTTTTGATTTTACTTAAAATAATTGTTAGGGGTGCCAATAATTATGACACCTATAGTTTTCAGAAAAAATTATATTACTTAATATAAAACATTGAAGCATGAGAGTAAATGTATTGAAATAAAAGTATATAGTTTTCCCTTATGTTTGAACATAACATATAGATTATTATCTGTGTCATTTATTATATGCAGCCTTTTTTCTTCATTTTTATTAAGGGTGCCAATAATTCTGGAGCCCACTGTATGTTCACAGAACCAGAGAACCCTCCCCCCCCTCCCCTCCAAGAAATTATGGAGGGGTGGGTGCCACAACAGGAACAGATTGGCAAAAACCAATTGATATTTTTTGCCTTCAAACTTTGCAGGATAAACTGGTCAACAACCAGCATAAACCTCATGAACTCGGGCCTTATTTGCATATTGAGGTCTGGCTCTGTGGTCTGGCTGTATGTTCACTTACTGTCATTGTGGCTGAGACCGCTTGGCCCTCATAATCAGTACATGCAGTTACGGTATGTTTTCTGAGGAAAATGTGCATATATATGTTCATGTATATATTTATATGTGTGTGTGTATATTTTTTTCTAAGAACCTAGTCATAAAAATCAGGAAAAACTTTGGGATGACTGAGGAACTGACAAGCAAATGTATACTTGAGCTTTGTTTTCGGACTCTCCCTACTAGTGCGGAGTACCATAAAAGCAGACAGCTCGCACTGCTGCAAGCTTGAGATGAACCAGTCAGCACATGCCTAAGCAAGACCAGTCTGTATCCTTCTTCACTATGTAAATACCAGTGTCCTCCCATAGCCAATATTACGCTGATAAGGAAGGATAGAGAGAGGGAGCACCTGAGGTAGCCTGGCAGTAGAGATCACAGTGGGGCGTTTAGGGAGACTGGCTCCTCCATGTCTCCCCCCATACCCCACCCCTGCCGGGGCTATTTAGGGTGACCTAACTGCCGCTGCTGGGACGTCCGGGCGTGCGGCGTGCGCATCGCTCGCGGCGTTGCTGTGCAGCACCTGTGTGGCTGAGAAAGGATTAACGAGCTCTACTGCAGCTGTCAGAAAGGCCGGGGGGGTGGAGCTGCCCCCTGGCATACCGCCGCTACCCCGCTCCAGACCGTCCGGACCACGCTCTGCCCAAATCCAGCCACTGCCGAGGCCTTTTGCCAAACTTGATCGGGCAAGGACCCGGGTTACCAGTCACAGCCAATAAAATCAGAGCTTTGGGACCGGAGCGACGTGTGTATCGCTTGGATCTGTTATTTCTGCCCATGGTTCCTCCCACCACTGCCTTCCTGATGAGATTGAAATGGTGGAACTGATGGTTCCCCCCCGCCCCCCCCCCCCCCCCGCCAACTCACAGGGCTCATGTGTGCTTTTCCACATACCTATCTAGGCAAGATCTCTTCTTGGATGTCAAACTGCCATCTCAAACTCAATCTCTCCCTGACAGACCTACTCCCAGACCGTACGGCCAGTCCGCACTTCTCCCTGGTAATAATGACTTTATTTATAAAACTCTTTTCCCGTTTTGCACTCCACATAAACAAAGGAGTCAGTGAAAGAGGACTAAACTGAGGGCCTTTTCCTTTCATTGAGTTTCTCTCCCAGACTGCACAGGACCTCAGACGCATTGTTGGTTACACAAGTCCTCACAAGTTCCTTCACAGAGCACATGTCTTCATTCAGCTTGCTCTGCAGGTTTTTCCTCAACCACATTAGTGGGATATATGGGTTTCTCAGTTATGCACTGTGCTCTGCTTCAGATCCAGACCCTGTTGCACTGATACTCAAATCTGTGCCTCGGGGTCCAGAGTACTGCTGGTTTTCATTTCACCACTCTAATGAGGTTCTGATTTAACCCCTTAAAACCCACTTAAAGCCCATGGCATTTTGTAAGAACCCTCATTGTCTTGAATAAACCCCATTATGTCCAAAAAATATATCCAGTACAGACATGGTTCAAATCTTAAAATTAAGGCCAGTTGTACCAAAAAGACAAAATCCAGAGGAGTCACAGTCAGTAAACATACAGGATTTTTTTTTTAAACATAGAAATACAAGAAATTGAAGAGTTTCTGTGCACAAAACTTATTCATAATGGTCGCTTATTATATACATTAACAATTCCTTTTCTGTGCCCTCTGACCTACTTGTGCTCAACTGTCAGGAGAAGGGAAGGGAGGGGGAACCAGCTGTAAGTAGCACTGTAATTTGAAAATTCAAACAGTGGCTGTGTGAAATAAGGCAGAGCCTCATTCCTCAACAATAATAATAATAACAATAATAATCAATATATCTGCAAGCAGCAATACACAGGGTCCAAGCATACACAGCCAATATTATAGCACTTAACAAGTGCTGTATCCTTTCCAGAATCACACAGTGGCCATCGGGAGGTACCTTGTAGCACTCTGCCAGGTTTTATTGGTCTCTCCCATGTGGTTCAGCAAAAACTGGAGTGAGAGGAACATGGCAGCCAATCCAAGAGTTTGGCAACACAGAAGGTACAGATTCATTTTACAGACAAGGAAATTGATCACTACAGCATGTTTTACATTTCTAAATTCTTCGTGAATTTATTATTTTTTAAAAATGATTGTACCCTATAGAATCACCATGTGATTCAACTGGGCCAATACCTTAAAGTTTGGCTTGATGTGAGTGCCAATGTAGCTGCCAAATTTGATCAATTTCTGTTGAGCCATTTGGGGGATTTTTTGCATTTCAGTGATAAGCCACACCCACATTGATATTTAGTGGCTACTAATTCATCCATATTTTAATGTATCATAAATTCTGTAAAGAATTTTCATGGACTTCGTCTGTGGTAGCTGTACACCAAGTTTCATGCTATTTTGTAAATGTTTTAGCTAAAACAAAAATTGCGGAAATCCAATATGGCGGACATGAAGGGTTACAGAGGAAAATTTGTTCTCCTGGCAGAGACATATTTGGGCATATAATGTTCATGACAGTCATGCAAACATAGTGAGAAATTGGGCTGTTGAAATACTTAAAGGGTTAGTGAATTACTGTAGCGCTACCCAATTTACCAATTTTCATCAAGTTTTGGAAGGTTATACGTGGTGAAAGTAGTACATATGTGCCAGGATGATTGAACTTCATCCATCTAATGTGTCCTTATTTTTGATTGGCTGATGGAGGCCATGTTCTTTGAAGGTTCATGTACAGTCTGTCTAGAGTGTTTGGTCCCCTAATAATAATGATTAGCCAACCAGTTATTATTATTCCTAATTATTAAAGCTTATAAAGGAATTTCACGGGGAAGTGTGATGTGAGGCAACTGGAAACTCCACAAATGAGGGGACTTTTATTATGACGTTAGGCTTTTGTTTTGTAGCTCCAGCAGAAGCACAGAAAATAAACAAAACAGAAATGAAAACCTAGTTCATTTGTAGAGCCTAGCTTCACTTCTTTTCCAGCCCTCTCCATAACTGGCCAGTTAGGATGGTTACCAGTGCAAACAAACAAAGCAAATCACAATCCAAAAACGCTGACTAAGCACAAAAACAGTTCCAAACACAATACAGGTTTTCCACCAAAAAAGGTCATACACAACTAGTCTTCCACACTCACTTTGTAGAGCCCTCCTTTCTCTCTCCTGGCTGGTACTTTGCACAAAAGGGTGCCCAGGTGAAGCTTTTATGCTTGCCGAAACATGTTGATTCTCTTTAGGTGTGCTACTGGGCAACATGCACTAGGGAGCTAGGAAGTGGAGTCAACAAACTGCCCATCCAATCTATGCACCAATGTACACACTACTCCCCTGGTTCTACACTTTGTCTATATATATATATATATATATATATATATATACAGCCATTCTTTATCTATACCCACTTATACTGGGCAGGGTGAGAGGCAGGAATACACCCTGGACAGGCTGCCAATCTATCGCAGGGCATATGCAGTTGAATGTCTTGGTCAGTCAAGAATGTCCAGTTATTGGCTTTGAAAAGCCCCTTTGTTGCTTTTGCAGTATGTTTGGGATCACTTTCTTGCTGTAGAATGAAGTGCCATCCAATGAGTTCTGGAGGCATTTGCTTGAACTTGAGAAGATAAGATGCTTCAGTACGCTTCAGAATTAATTCTGCTGCTGCTGTCAGCAGTTACATAATCAATGAAGACATGTGAGCCAGTATCTGTGATGGCCATACATTCCCAAACCATAATACCCCCACCATTGTATTTCATGGATGAGGGGGGTGCTTTGGATCTTGGGCAGTTCCTTTAGGCCTCCAGACTTTGCTCTTGCATCACTCTGATACAAGTATATTTTGGTCTCATCTGTCCCCAAGACCTCTTTACAGAACTCTGCAGGCTCTTTCAGTTACTTCTTAACAAACTGTAACCTGGCCATCTTGTTTTTTCAGCTAACTAGTGGTTTACATCTTGCAGTGTGGCCACTGTAGTTCTGATTGTGAAGCTGTCTGTGGGTAGTAGTCAATATGCCTGCCTCATTCAGAGTGTTCTTTATTCAGACACAATTTCATTGTGTTTGAAATTGTGTTTATATATTGAGAAATGTTTCTTTTCAGGTGCTCCTGAAAAGGCATTCAACTCAATAGAAAATAATGAATGGACTTTTCCTAGCCTATGTACAAAGTGGATTTATTGGTTTGGGCGCAGGGGCTAATTTGTTCACGTAAATACCTGAGAAGGATTACTAGCCGTTTGTCTTGTACCCAATATTTTTTTAGATTATAGAATATCTTAATCATCAGCCTGGGGTGTCAATTTCAGCCCTCGTTTGGGGGGGGTGGGGGGTACTGCCGTGTTATTTATTATGTTATTTATTTTGCTATGTCTTGTAGTTTTACTGATCGAGGCAGGATTGTTTGCATCAAAGTGCAAAAAAAATTGTTTGCATCAAAGCAAAGAGTCTAAGCTTTACTTCGGTATAAGGGTTATACTGCAGCACCTTGAATAATTGACCGATAAAAGCAATAACTTTTTCAATTTTTGTGTGTGCTCAGCTAACCTACCCTGTATAAATAAAGGTTCATAAATAAATGCAAGACAAGATCACGTCCACCACTGCCTCACACTTATAACCCCCGCAGGGGCTATGAACCCAAAACCACAGGGCCCAGCTTGTGATTTGAACTTACTGAGCCACCTGGAAGCCCTTTGGTTTGCGTTAAATTAGAGACCTTTGTGCTGGATGGCAGGACAGTCTGCACCTTCCTCCCTTCAACCCTTAATAAAATAGATGGCATCCCTGCAAACTGTAAAAAAAAAAATTAAAAAAGCTTAAGAAAAGTTTTATAAAACACAAAGACAACAAGTCTGATTTTTTCCTACGAGAGGCCCATTTTTTTTGTTAGTTCTTTTTTTTCAGACCATACAGTTTTGCCAGTCCACATTCAACCTGAGCATAACTACATTTCATTCTTCACATGGTAACACTAGTCCTGGGATAATATTTTTTTTAAAGAAGTTCCAGAGATTGGGTTGGCTGCTGAATACAAAGCAATTGTTTCCTTGGCTGCATTGTTGCCGAGCACCACATAGAAATCCTCAGATTTCCGTCTCTTAGATTTCTTTTCAACGTTGCATGTTTTAATTGCAAGATCTGGGTCAGGGAGAAACAGAAGTAGAGAAAGGGATGGAAGGAGTCTGTTGTAGCTGATCTCTGGGGAGTACAAACCCCCCCATGTCTCTGTCTCCTTTCCTGCTACCCTTAGCTCTTCCAACATTACACATATTCACCCCCCCCAACCCAAACCCACCACTCCACTCCTACACCTCCACCTGTAAGACCTCCACCTCCAACTGCCTTCATACCAACAGCCCTGAACCAATTTAGAAAGGGTGAAAAATGGACTTGACCATGTCTTGTTTCTGTGAAGGCACACCATGAGCCGGCCTGAGGAGGATGGGCTCCCCCTTCTCAAGTCTTGGTTCCTCCTGAGGTCTCTTTCCACAAACCACCTGGGGAGATTTTCCCTGCCACTGTCACCCTTGGCTTGCTTGTGTGGGGGTTCAGGCCAGAGTATGCTGAGAAGTGGATTGTGATGTTTTGTAAAATTTGCTGCATAAATACATTTTGATTTGATTTGGCTTCCATTTCTTCTCTCTTCTCAGCTTTGGTCAGGTTCCCAGATACACAACCATGGATGGCTATGGTCTGGATCAATTCAACACTTGCCCTCAACTTTGACTCTCAATTAAATCCAAGTGGTTACTTTTTATTCACAAACATTACATTGCAACCATTTAGCAAATGTTCTTATCCAGAGCACTGTATAACTTACCCAAGGGAAGAGAAGTGCATCCATTCACTTGCACAAACAGATTTTGGGTATTGCCAAAGTTTCTAAACTGTTTATGAAGGAAACTTTTTTTTTTTTTTTTTTTTAATTAATACAATCCAGGTCATTGCCCAATTAGCACCAAAAAGCAGACCCAAATCAAGTGTTGTGACAGCAAAAACAGATCTGCGTGCCGTTTAGGGACATTTTTGGAAAAAATCATTTTTTTGCTATGTAGAATACAAGTCGATGGAACTGTCAACTGTCATTTACAGAATGTGTGACTCACTACTGTCGAACACATTTGGAATAGTGTGCTGCTTTCTAATGAAAAACATGTTTTTTAGATGAAAGAGAACTTGACAGTGACTGGGGAAAAAACGATGAACTTTTCACCTCGTTATTTTGTAGTAGCTGTCCAGTCCTTGTGACAATGAAGTGGCAGAAACTGGAGCAGAGAGAGGGTGACTTTTCATCCCTGTTTAATATGCGGTATCACATATAGCATTTATGTATTTATTTACAGCAAGTGCATTTCTTTGGTTTTAAATATTTGCTTGGAACTACAGCAAGTGCATTTCTTTGGTTTTAAATATATGCTTGGAACAATTTATTATGAATTGCAATTTTATGCAAGAATTTTTTTAATACACTGGTGTAAGTCTTTCTTCTGAGATCATAATTAATTTATATTTCTCTTCCCACTAGAAAGGGTTCTCTTATGTGTGCAGTAAATTAATCGAGTGTACAATGCATTTTTGTCTAAGAGGATAAGAGATTTTTCCCTGGGTGCAGTACATTAAGTGATTAATTTATGTTGCTTTACTCTTTTTAAATGTGAAGCCATGAGTGTGTGTAGCTGTATGCCAGTTCTGTGAACTATATAATGATCATATTTATGAAGTGTGAGCAGAATTGAATAATCAATCAAATGAAAGCCAATGCAATTATTCCCTTTTTCTGTTCTTCAACATATAAGCAATATTTGATCTGTCATAAACATCGGCCGTCTCCAAGGCAGTCTGTGGAACGTGCCGGAAGCGAGGGGTGTGGTTGAGAGACGTGGTAAGCCCACCACCTCGTGTGCACGATGGCGTCGGAGGGGTCCACTTGATCCTGATTTGCTTTTCATCTCGACGTCGTGCGCGCAGAGCAGACCAAAAAACCCCGAAACCAGCCGAAGAACTATGAAGGCAAAGCTAATGGAAAAGTTGTATGGGCAGTGCCAGGAACCCCACGTTGTCAGTTATCTCACACCCTAGGTTTGTTCTGTTCTACTGACATTACTTTTCTTTGGACGGGCACTCTTTGGACGCTCTGTTCTTACTTGTCCGATGCAGGTCCTCGTCGGTGTGTGTTTTGACTCTCGCGCACTTGGCCGCGGTGTTTTCAGAGTGCCACTGACATGGTGTTAAAGCGCCCGTCTGTGTCGTACACGGCTGGAGGGGACTGATTACCTGCGCCATTCACTGATGACCAAAGGATAGGTTGGAAGCTTCGGGACAAACTCAACCCAAAACAAAACGGCAGGTTTATTTTTTTTTTCCCCCTTTATTTTCCTTCCCATTTGATAAGAATGTGATTTTCTCTTATTGGAAACCAGCCTAGCATGCTATCTGCGCAGGATCTGCTCTATTCATAGGCACCAGCGCCAGTATTTGCTCAGATATAATGGTCCTTTCAGCAGGCATGCAGGAAAAAGCCAGGGCCTCCGGGTAGCTTTACACCGCCCTTCGCACAGCCTGCCGGAGCAACTGACATTCACAAATGCCTTTTCTCGGCATTGAGAAAGAAGAAAATCTGGCCAACTACAGGAACTGTGCTCTACACACTGCATTTGACAGAGTATGCATGAATTCTAACAGAATAAAAGATATACTTCCAAGGTAATCTACAGGCGCTGCCATTTTTACAGGTATGCCAATCCCCTTTAGTAACTATTCAAGAATCATAATAAAATCTCTTTAACATAGCATTTGATTGTTCTGTTGCAGATGAGCAGTCTTCAAATTTAAGAACCATAACATGTAAACAACAGACAACAAAGGGTGGCCAAGTGAAAGAATTTAATTGCCATTTAGTATAATAGCAAAACATATAATGGAGTGTAATGTACTAAATGTATAGAACCATTCAGATAGAATCAGTCACCATATAATTAGCCTAGTAAAAGGTGAAATAACAGCTAATACTGGACCTTTGAAGCTTTTCTGAATAATGGGAAACCTTTTTTTCTCTTAACTTTTTTCCACCCTGAAATGCATAAATAATATTCTTAATCCGAGCTATTTAGAAGGGTGGAGCGGTTTGTGGTAAATCATGTCAGCAGCAGTGAAAAAAGGAGAAAGAGACCCAGAGACAGACAGATCAGTCAGGGTACTGATTCATCTGTAGGCGCCAAAGCAGAGAGCATCAGACAGAGTGCTCATTCATGGTGACATGTAGCACCTGGAAGCCAATTGAGAGACTATCCATCCATGAGGCTGGGATGGGACGGCTCCAACTGGAATGTATTTGGGAGTGGGGGGGAGTGAGGGAGTTGGTGGGGGGGGGTTGGCCATCCATGGGGCTAGGATGGAACGGCTCCAACTGGAATGCATTTGGGAGGGGGGTGAGGGAGTTGGGGGGGGGGGGGGATTGTTCCATCCATGAGGCTAGGATGGGACGGCTCCAACTGGAATGCATTTGGGAGTGTGTGTGTGTGTGTGGGGGGGGGGGGGGGGGGTGAGGGAGCTGGGAGGGTAGGGGGACAATGCTTGTCAAATCTAACTCTGAGGATTGCATACAGAGCATGTGCACTGCTGAGGAGGGATTTGTGTGTGCTGTTGTGGAATTTCATGTCTGAACCCTTGTGTTTGTATTCTTGGAAAGCAGTGCTTTGACAAAGATGAAAATATAGGGAGTGTGTCTTCAGCCACCTGGAATGGGATCAAGCATGTGGTTGACAGAAAACCCAGACAACAGCAGGAACAGTGTGATAAAATGGAAGGCTGAAATTCTTTTTGTGGTATTGCCTGATTTCCTTGAAAGCTCTCTCTGAAGGCACAGGTCTCTCAGACCTTTGTCTTTCTCAGAATTAAATATGCGGTTGGAAAGGCATAGCTTTGATTGAGGTCTGCGCACACCCAAACTGTTGGCCAATACGTCTCCTGAACACAGACCAGAAAACTGGGTTTACAGAGAGGTGGAAGTGGATAAAGGAGAGGAGACCAGCCGCCAAACACAACTGCAAAGGCCTCCATCGAAGTGGGCTAACCACATGGCTTCAGTGACCTGTACAGTACAGCCCGAATGTCAACGGGCCAAAATAAGCCTTTCCACGTAAAGCTTTGAAAACACAACCTCATGGAAGTTATTTCCTGGAACATATAGATCTGGATACAACAGAGCATTCAAAGGGGAACTGCAATGTGCTCTTATGGTCAAGATAGAAACAAGTTCAAAGGTCCATTCTTGTGATTTTTTTCAGTTGCAAACAAATCTTTGATCTGTTTCCCAGCAGAAAAATCCAAATGTGATCTTATTAGTAGCGGGAAAGTGTAATTAAAGTGTAAGAAAGAAAATGTAGTTAAGTTATAATGCTTCAACATAGTTTTTCCCAAAAACTATTGTGCTTATTTGGATGGTAACTGATTCTGTGTGTGTGTGGCAAGGGCAGGATTGAAACTCATCCCAAAAATGTCAACTGAAACGCAAGAGTCAACTAAAGTTTTGCCAAGAGGTTACCTTGTGTGTAACACAAGCCAAAACAGGATAGACTAATCATTTTACATGTTTGATTTTTTGTCTAATCCTTGACCTCAGTGTGAAAGAATATTGGATATCCAGTTCTGCTTTTGCAGTCAAATTTGTTTTACACTGAAACATCAAACTCCCGAAGAGGGCTTCCAAACGTGACAGATTTTCTGCTTTCGTAACAGTTCATTTATACAGATTAACTTCCTTAAAAATACCTGCATTGCACTGTGCATTCTTTCCTTCTGGTAACATTTGGGTTAACATATTTCAGAGACATCTCTCACCCCTGGCCTTCCAACTCCTGGAAGAACCACATGAAGCTGGAGGCCCCTCTGGAGTCATTTTCAGCTCCCCGCTGTTCCTGCTGGTGCACTCTGAGTTAGTGGCTTTGTACCTGCTTGGCAGCGCGGTGTCTTCTACACGCTCCTGGGATTCCACTCATAAAATAAACCCACAAAGAAGGCAAACTGGCTCAGCAGTGCAACCTTTGTTCCATTGAAAACACCTGGACCATGTTTTCTCTGACTATATTTAGATTTGCCTCTAAATCTGGACCACCTGTCCTGGGCCGATGCTCTCCACAGTTCAGAACGTCAGTCGGGTGTCAGTGCGGCAGCAGGCTGAAGGGCCCTGTATGCGGGATTATAGAACAGTGTGCACACAAAGCGGATAAAAACACAGAGCTTGATTTGATTCACATCAACTTCATACAGATGACTGAAAAGTCAGATGTTTTTATCAAGCACAATATAATGAGTTGTTCTAACCCTGGAACATGTATAGAAAGCCTACATAAAAAATAAAAATAAAAGAAATATATATATGATCTGTTATTGATATGTTTGTGGTAATATTTAAACCCCATGGGTGTATTAGCATTAAAATGCAGAGGGGCAGCAGTTGTTAGCTCTTCTAGAAGTGACCAGCCTAGCCCTGGGCTTGGTACACACACTGTCAATATTGCTGATGTAAAAGCTATCTTCACAGTCATCCATCATCTCATCTTACCTCTTGCCCAAACCCAGACCCCCTCTGCACTGCCACCTGGTTTCAGTAAAACTTTATCAGTAACATGCGTGAAATCACCACCCTTTGGTCACATTGTTTTCTTGGCAATGCTTGCTTTGTGATCTATGTATTGCACATACACATTGATAAATTGGCTTGATATGTGCGAAGAGCATTACAACTGTTTGATGAATCGGGTCAGCAGAGGCCAATGGGGTGAAATATATTTGGGAGGGTGGGCGTGCTAGGATGCGAGACGTGGTATTTAACCATGCACATGACCTTACCCCTCAGAACCATGACAGTCATGTGATCAAAAGCAGGCTTGATTTATCGCTGTATGGAGTAAGTATCTATGAACTTATTGATACCACAGCAAAATGTTTGGTGTTAATATGTTTGATATCCAAGATAAATAAAATATATTCCATAAAGGTAAAATCTAATCTGTCCATTTAACATAATATTTCATTGTTTAACAGAAAAGGTGGTCATAATTTAGGATGATCAGGTTATTGAAACTTCTAATAATAACCTTGTCGATTAAAATTCTAATAATAACTGTTGTATAAATGAGAGGGTGAAAGGACTTCACATATATTCCATGTGCGTATACTTAATATAAAAATCACTTGTTCATGTAGTGCTATTTTTATCAACACTGGATGGCTATGGATAATCTCATGATATATTTAGACGAGGTCTGTTGACATAGCCTCCATTTGCAGCCTCTAGAGATCTTTGTTCTAGCCTGCCAAAGAAATATCCCCTTTACTGCACAGAACTGCTGCGTTCGGGGGGCGAAATTGCGGATCCAAAAAATGAATGACAGCTAGATCAACAAATCACAAGAACACAGGCAATGTTTCAGATCAGAGAATGAACTCCAAAGCTTTTTCCATAGCATGTCAGTATAAAGTTAAGGACTCCACTTGGAGTTAGCTAGCCTTTTCAAACTCATTTTTAAATAGCTTTCATTTATTAAATCGAACAAATATTGCTTAACTCCAAAATAAAACACTCAAAGAAATATTCTATAACTTTTATCTCATTTGGCAAAGTTGTGGAACTGTTGTGCCCAGTTAGCTAGCTAGATAGCTATATAGCCTGATCTCTGACATGGCAATCTAGTTGGCTAGCTGAACTGGTCAGCCGGGCCCAGTCAGTCACATATGACCCCATTCAGAACACTAAACGTAAACATCTCTTTTCTGTTGTTATACTGAATCTCTGAATATTCTGTGCTTGAATCTGGATGCATCCAGATTATAGTACGCACTGCCAAGTAATGGCGTATTTCTTCCACAGATATCTGTAACAGAGACTATGGTCATCATGACAGGCTCTTAGGAGTTCCTGTACAGGTGTCCTCAGCAAGGGCTGTTGGTGAACCTGTGGCAAGGCAGAGCCAGCAAATCTTGGACATCTACCTGGAATTCGGCTGGCTTCAAATAGCACAACCATTACCCATTTCCTTTCCTTCTGCACACACAAACACACACACGCACATGCACACACACACACACACACACACAGATGAATTACAACCTGACTGGAAATTATGAGGGAGAAGTAGAAAAAGTAATTTTGTGTAACTGCGGTTGAGCTCGGGCCTTTGAAGGGAGGCAGTCGTGTCTTGAACTCGACTGCGTTGGGAGGGGATATTTTTAGAATCAGACCCTTCAGTTCCACTGGCAGGCCGCCCTGGCAAAGCATTCCTCCGCTGCCGTCCATTTCCCCCAATACGCGGGTTTTCACTCCCGTTGTGCAGTCGCGCGGCTGCCAGGGCCCAGCCTTCCTCAAGGGTCACTAAATCTCGCTGCAGCAACATGGATTTTTATAGCCCTGCGATTTTGTTCCCATCTGCCCCTGCAGGAAGGCAGAGATACAGGCGAATGGTTTATGTATCAGAGGCACCCTCCCTGCCCCACTGCCTTTGAGAGATGAACTCCACTGAAAACAACAACTCTCAGTAAAAGTTTGGCCAGTCACTCAGTTTTTTATTTTTATTTTTCATGTGCACATTCAGAAAACAAAATTAAATTACGTTTCAGACCCTGAGTATTGGTTAATGGGCAACAGCTATCTAGAAATTGCTCTGTATCTTCTTTGTTTTTGAGAAATCAATGGCATCATGTCTTCTTCAGCAGAAATACTGTTTAGAATTCTAAGAACCAACAATGTTTGGCAGGCAGAAGTGGCAACGAATGAATGTTGGAATTCTGGGAAATTTTAAATGCTACTTCGATTAGGTTAGATTTCTTTTAAAGGGATTTGCATTGCTGGACTCACGGAGATGAAAATTAAGGAAAAAAATATTCTTCCTGGTCGTAATGTAGGAAAACACAAAAGAAAATCAGATCTTATTTAGCCGCATCCCCTTTAAATTCCTTTAATTTTTTTTACATCTTGGCCAGTGATGTGGCACATGGGATCCTCAAACTAGCCAAGTAACAGTCTGTGAGTCTTCATAAATGCAAGCCAGCTACACCCGGTTTTGCTACATGAAACTGCACTTCTTGCTATCTCCCTAGCTATCAGTACTGATTGGACAGGGAGAACTATGATGGTTATGATAAATATCATGCAAGCTAGCTAGTTCTGAACACAATGAAATTAAGTAATTAAATGAAATATACAATGTAATGCAAATAAACAGATACAACGTGAAATTGGAAAAAAAAAAAAAAAAAAAAACTTTAAATAGCTTTACCTGTACTGCCGATGTGAACCAAGTTAGCTAGCTAGCATCACAGCTGTGGTGTGACTAGGTACAGTCACTCACCACAAGCTTCCCTCAGGTGAGAACTCAGTCTTTGTTAATTCTCACCCTCCTCCCCTATCCCCAGTCCCTCGGAGGCCCGTCAGGCTCAGAATTGTGAGGTTGTGGCCCTAACTGTCCCTAACTCATTGTCACAGATCGGGTAAGTAGGACCCAAACGCAGAGTAAAAAAAAACACAAACTCAAAAAGGGAAAATTAACAAAGACTTTACTTCACAACAGGGAACAAAAAAAAAACAGGGAAACCAAAAGGCCACACAGGGCACTTCCAAAAAACCAAAAACAGAAAACTCCAAATCAGCAGAACACAGGCAGGACAGAAACCAGGCAGGAACAAACAGGCAGAAATACACAGGCATAGTAGAAACACATAAGTCAGAAACCAACACAAGGAACCAGCACCTGAGTCAAGGGGACAAAGAACTTAAATAGACAGGGGTAACAAGACACAGGTGAACTCAAAGAACAATCAAACCAGAAAAGGAGGAGATAAGACACAGGTGGGAACAATGATAGAATAATTAAAACCAATAATACAATTAACACAGGGTGGGAGAACGAACTGAAACACAAAACTGAAGTGCCGCCACCTGGCGGCCAAAAGGGGAAAAACAGAAACAGAAAATACAGAACCATGACACTCATAACTTGTCCACCTCAACTTGGGATTAACCCAGTTGTGGGGGACATTAGTCTCTGGTCGTAATCTCAGGAATCATATATTCTATGATGCCAAAACCTGTTTTTCAAAGGACATTCAATAAAAACGAAATAAATATTTTCAAAATGTTTTCACTGCGACGTGTTTTCGTCATCCAAGGCCAAAAAAAAAGAGTTTAAATACTACTTTTTTCTCCTAGGTCTTGTGAGGTAAACCCAAAAAAGCACGAGATCCTGTCCCTCCATGATTTCCCCACACTTTACTTCAGTCGCACTTTAACATTGGCACATAAATCCCACCTCATAGCAAAAAAGACAGAGCTGATTGGTTTATAATGTGTTTTCTTACTGCTGACAGACGGCTCCAGCCAACCAGTATAGCCAACGAGGTGATTCTGATGAGCGCTGGCTTTGAAGCTTTGGCTGACGACATTTTGCTTGACAATAGTTAAACATCCACCAGAATCATTTGACTCAATGGCCCCACAGTGGTAGTGCTTCATCCGTTTGTGCCATAAAATTCAAAACCCGCTGGGGCAATTTGGGTTAAATATAGCATGGTCTGGTCTGAGAGTTTTCAGATAGTTTCAAGGAGCCCGATGAGAACGGGCAGAATTTGACACCTTCGCCATCATTGATAATGTTTTTTTTATTTATTTTATTTATTGCCAAGGAAGTGGCAGTGCAGAAAAAGCATCATAAAACAGATCTAAATAAATAAATCACAGCTAACCGACAGCTACCAGACACTTGGACAAAGCAGTTGATATGAAACCCCCTGAAGCCTCAGAAGCAGATAGATTAATCCATGAAGTGATCATTGAAAATATGCTGGTAGGCCAGCTTAGGCTGGTAACGGGACTGTCATGCCAGTAGGTCTGCTTGGTAAGGCTAGACCAGCTGGGCCACCATCAAAACAATCTTCATAGATCTGTGCTGGTTTTCTCCAACAGTTAAGGGGTCTTATCTAATTCAACTTCTGTTGGTTAATTTTTCTTTATTTAATAAAGAAGTAGGTATTTTGCATTTTCAAAGAAATGCAAGCAGCAGCTGAAAGATAATGACCATGTGTGTAGGTTTCATCTTACCTACCTTCTGTATCTGAAGGGGAATACTGTTCACACTACGTGTTAGTATGAATATTAGTTTGTGTTTTCATATGTTGTTCCAAAGGTGCTCTTCCGTTTGATGAGCTTGGTCCTGCTCCACATGCTCAGAGCTGCTGGATTTAGGAAATGACCCTACATTTGGCAGATGTTTTCGTGGTATGAAAACATTACCGTTTTTCTGAGAAAAGCTGGATAAAAATTTTGAAATCTATGGCCACGATCGTCCCTCGGCCACACAGTTGAGGTTTTTCATTTATGTTTTTGGAACACTTTGCGGCCATAACAACATTCTTCTTTAGAGCCTCCAAAAGCCTATGGTTGTAAACCTGTGAAACTATAAATATAACAAAAATAAGGTGTATAGCTCTGCCCTCATATTGTTTTGTGTGCGTTCAGGGTTTCATTGCAAGGAGAGCTCGAACCCTGAACACTGTTTCCCCCGTAAAAAGCGGGTTTATTAGTGATTGTGGAGCGGTGGCTTAGCCCTGGGCAGTGCTAAACCAGTCTCTGCGGCTGAGGCAGGCAGCTCTGAGATGACAGCAGCTGTCAGTGGGGGGATTAGCTCAGCATCACGTCACGATGCGAGTCATGTTTGTACAGAGTCTCTGCACTCAGTCACACTGAGTCAGGCCTGTGCACCCAGAGCAGAGGCTCCTGTGCATCTCCCTGATCCTCGCCTTCACACACACACACACACACACGCACACACACACACATACACAGACGCACACACACACACACACACACACACGCACACGCACACACACACACACACACACGCACACACACACACACACACACACGCACACACATACACACACGCACACACACGCACACACACACACACACACACACACACATACCGGCACACATACACACACACATACCAGCACACGTGTGCACACAAAAACACATACACGCACGCCCATGCCAGACGGGATTAATGACATTCCTCAGCAGCCTTAAGTCCCAACGGTCTCCGTGCAGAGAGGCCCCCCTGGGGAGGCCCCATCGCTGGCGGAGTAAATAAACTTGCATGGGCCCCCGCCAGTCTGCTGCTCCACGCATGAGCTCCCTCGGTCCAGATGGACAGGAGCACGCAACACACTGAGCCCTGCCTGTAAAGGGAATGCTTCTCAGCTGTGAATTAGCCGTCTTAACCGCAGGCCTGCTCGGTTCTGAATCTGCTAGGTGTTCAAGTTCATCTGGCACCATGTCCGTTAAGTAGGTGTGTCTTTCTGATGAAAGAAGGCCGGTAGCTGGACCTGTAAACACAGCGTAGACGGTGTGGGCTCTGTGGAGCTTGGAGCACACCGGTAGCTGGACCTGTAAACACAGATGCAGCTGGAGGTCCGGCGTGCCCGTCCCGCTCTGTGTGGGAGGTTTGAGTGGCTGCCGTTCTGCGCTCTCCGACGCGGTCGCTCCGGTTTCCCCGGGATTATCTCAGCCACCAGCGCCCCGCACGGCCGAAGATGGCGACGCCATTTTGAGGACCGCTGGCCAAAACGAGTTAATATCCGGAAAGCTGGGAAGATTTTACCATCTGTCAAGTAAATCCGCCTCGACAGGCTGCGCTGAGGCCTTGTTGGCAGACACAAGGCAGGATACGCCCACTGAAGACTAATTAGCGCAAATAAGCACCTTTTGAGCTCCTCAATCCTCGCTCCAGTCAACCGAAAAATGTGGAACAAAACTGGCACCTCGTGATTAAAACCAAAATCCATGTTCATTGAAAATGCAAGCAGGGATTTTTCCATGAAAAAGGGATCTACATGTTAAGCCAGTGTACATGCTAAGCTGGACGCTTGCCCTTGTTCATGTTCAGAGCAATAATAGGTCATTCCTCCAGTGGTGTTACAAAATGACATCAGACAAATTGATGGTCGATTACTAAGTTGAATGCATCTGTTATGTGTCTGAGTACGCTGATTTATCAAAGCCAAGGACAGGTTCCAAAAGATTTAAACAGATTAGCCGTTGGATGGCACTCACTTCTTCAGTGCTGAGCTGCAGCTCCAAAGAACACTGCTGCAGGACCTCTCTGCTGTAGGTCTCTTTTTCCATCCAAGCCTTACAGACAGAAAAGTCCACTTCAAATGAGCAGGTTCTTAATTAAAAATCAACATGCGTCATATATAGCCGTATTCCAGTTGTCATTTCTCATCAATTCCCGGTCTGCCCTTTCATAATTAAAGTCATTTAATTAAAAAGTGTACTGTTTACGTGAAATAGTGCACAGGACTACATAACTTGTGACCCTTTTAATTTGGCACATTGTAGACCTTTGCTTTGCAATAATAGCCTGACAGCATAGCATTTGTATTCCATGCAGAGTAGCTGCTATTTCCAATTAAAATACTTCATGCCGGGGGCAACGGAGAAACATGGAGGAAGCCAGAAACTAAGATTATTTCCTCTGCAGCTAATTAATTCCTGAATGACAGTCCGCGCCGACTCCAGCTGGATAATTTAGCAGGTAGGATAGTCCCTCATAGCCAGTGCCGTCAGGAGACCATTAGCGCACGTGTCATCTCCATTAGAAGCTCCATCGACTCCATCCTTCTGCATAATTTTGCCATTTGGGGAGGCTGTTCTGAGAGTCCGGCCTTTGGCAGACAAAGCACAAAGGGCAGTTCATCCACGCCTTCCCAGAAAGCTTTGCATCCAAGAGAAGTGGAGGCCCAATCCGCTTTCAAGTCCCGCCTGCAGGGCTCAGGGCAGCGTGGACAGCCAGGACAGCCAGCGCTATCCGATGGCCAGGGACGGCCAGTGCTAACTGCATTCAGGGACGGCCAGCCAGAACCGACAGCCAGAGATGGCCAGCGCTAACTGCTTTCAGGGACGGCCAGCATTTACCGCTTTTAGGGACAGCCAGCGCTAACGGCTTTCAGGGATGGCCAGCGCTAACGGCTTTCAGGGATGGCCAGCGCTAATGGCTTTCAGGGACAGCTAGCACTAACCGCTTTCAGGGACGGCCAGCACTAGCCGCTTTCTAACGGCTTTCAGGGACGGCCAGCGCTAACTGCTTTCAGGGACGGCCAGCGTTTACCACTTTTAGGGACAGCCAGCGCTAACGGCTTTCAGGGACGGCCAGCGCTAACGGCTTTCAGGGACGGCCAGCGCTAACGGCTTTCAGGGACGGCCAGCGCTAACTGCTTTCAGCGAGGTGGAACGAGGCCGTAAGATTCGCCTTTGAGCGCCGCTGCTCTCAGTGGACCCCTCTGAAAAGCGCGGGTCTGCAGGAGGGTGCCAGCGTGAACTTCACTGCTTCTTCGGAGCCATGCTGTTCTCATTGACTGAAATATGCGATAGGTGTAGCGGGGTGGGAGAGAACGGAAACCAGAAGCAAACGGCAATACGTTCAGCCCTACAGGGTCCCACACAAGGCTGTCTGGGACTCAGAGAAGCTGTAAATCACTCGGTGGGAGTGATCTGCGTGGGCACAGGACTCACAGAGAGGCAGCCAATTAGTGCAGTGACAGGCTGTATGTTGGACAGTGACGGTGTTGGACAGTGAGGGGCTGTATGTTGGACAGTGACGGTGTTGGACAGTGAGGGGCTGTATGCTGTATGGAGACAGGAGACAGTATCAGCTCCCGCATCACAAAACTGGCACAAAAATGGAAGTCTACATTTAAACCGCATGGTCCTCAGGCCAAAACAAACCAAAAATCAGACCCTCCCAGTTCTATATTGTATTTTTTAAAAACCAGTTCTGCATAGAATCTCTCTGGGAGCCCTGCGTCGGGTGAGGCTGACGGGAGCGCCCGAACCTGACAGCAGCGTCTCACCTTGCGCGTGAAGGCGTGTGACAGAGCGCGGCAGGCGGTTGAGAGGTGTCGCGCGACGCACAGCTGAGCTTATTCAGCGCGCCGGGCGAAGGCAGCCCGAGCTGGCCGCTGGAAGCATGACGCACGCGCCCCGCTCCGGCTAACGCGGCCAGCCTCTCGCTGGGCTCCTAAATATGTCACTGAAGCTCCTCCGGCGAGAGCGAGTGTGCCGCCCGCTCGTTAGCACGTACGGCCCTTTCTCACCGACCGTCGCCGCTCGATAGGGCGTCTGCTACCTCCAGCAATAAATTAATTAATAAATAAAACAAATCCCCACCATATTCTCTACAGAGTTATCGTATCATACATACGTTACTTTGCATGGCTAACGATTGAAACATAGGAGCTCCCAGAGGAAAAATCTTTTGCTCAGGATAGTCTTTTCTTTAACTCTTAAGAAAGTAGTAAGATCTCAATTGTACATCTTTTTGAGATCATTTCTCAAGAATGATCTGCTCATCATTTTTGAGAGCAGATCATTGCTCTCAAAAATGTTGAGAGCAATGATTGCTCGTAAAACCTCCTTAGGAGAAAAGATGAGATAATGAGAGGATGAATTTGAGACCTCAGTAAGACGAATGGATATTGAATTGAGATGCGGTTGTTTCTCATGAGGTCACTATGAGAAAACTGAGACATATTTGAGAAGAATCATGAGATACTAGGAGTCATAGCTGAGTTTTCTTTGAGCTCTTTCTCTGATCTCATGGTCCAATGTTCAGGAAACTTAAATTAGACTTATTTAAGATAATTTAGAGACCTCTTGTTTTGATCAGAGTAAGACATAAATGAGATTATATGTGGTTGTTTCTCCTGAAGTTGAATTTGAGAAGTAGGAGAAAAAGCCTTTGGTCTCACCTTAGTATTAAAAATAGCTCATTTTGTCTAGGAGAAATGAAAGAAACAACTATGAGATCTCTTCTTGGATTTTGCTTTCCTGTGGGCTGTTTTGACATTTGGAAGGAGCTTCAAAGAGATAGGATGTGTTGCAGAGCTGTAGTAGTGTCGTGCGATTCTGCATTAGCTTATTATGGATGACACAAGCATTCACCATGAAGGAATGCAGGGTCGAAGAAAGGGCCCCTCTGGTTCTCTATAGGCACACATCAAACTTCCTTTACAGTATGTTTAATTTGTATACTGTTAGCAATGACATTGCATAGCATTATATGAATGGCAGGGTGCTGGCAATAGAAAACAGTTGTGCTGTATGCCTATAGTAATAGCAGTTCCTGTGATCGCATTTAGTATAAATTACCCAGACAATATAGAGGTTTAATGGAATGCTGTGCCAAACACTTTGGTGAGCCTGTGGCAACGCTGGTTTTCAATCCATGTTTCACGGCAAACTGTATACTGCAGGCAAGTTTAAGAGTCCATTGTAGGTCATTCGTGACCTTACCTTTGCATAACCACATGAATTCAAAATGGAAACTGTGTTTATCATGAAGATTTCAGAATAACCACTGGTGTAGCAATAACTAGCCAGGTCACAAGCAAGTATTTGCTGAATGCCAATTAATTGTCTGATCTTTCTTCAATTTCTTACCTACCATTATGCCACCCAGGTTCATTTACCAATTAAATGACAGATGGCACACAGCTGAAAAATAAATATGGATGACAAATATGTAAAATGTATGATCAGGTATAATTATCGCAGCTCAGAAACTCTATATGTGGAAATTGCAATAGCCTTATAGACTTATTTTTCCCACTATCATTTTTTCTCATAAACTCCCATTCATTCTTAGTATGTAACCAGTAGTATTTTACATTGTTGTTTCACTGTGTGACCAGGTATAATACATTGCATGTTGCTGGTTTGCTACCGTGTTTTAAAATGTTTTAATATGTTAATATTCCTATGTCTTTTCCCGCCCCCTCCCCACATGGCGGGTCTCATAGTCTGAACACTCAGGGCCGTGTACAGGGAGGGCTCACCAACGCCTCGTACAGTGCAAAGCCCCAGGCCTCCTGTCCAAGAGCTGAGCAGGCCAAGGCCATCTTAATTTCAGTCAATTGGCAGAGATACTGAGCAAGGAGGCCAGCTCACACCAAACCCATGTTTTAAAGAGCTTCTGTAGAAACCAGATTAGTGCATGGGATGGAAACTGGAGTTCAGTAGAAGTCACCGACACGCCAAGCAAACAGAGCCTGGCCAGCCAGGGCGTGCGGTGTTTGGGAAGGTTAACTCTTGAGCTTTTAGTGCCGAAAGTGTTGCTTACAAGAACATAAAATGCCCACTGGAAACGGTAACGTAGTGTTCTTTTCGACCTGTCCCGGTACGGTATGGTGGTGTCAGGCCATATATTTTACGATGTTGAATCAGTCTGTCAGTTTCAAAGGGCACAGCTTACTGGCACTGGCGTATGTCACAAGCTCTGCCACTGGCCCGCCCTGTCATTAGATCTCTGGTGAGGAATTGGAAACCAGAGACAACATGATTGTTTCTTGAGATATTACCAAACTTAAGGTTTCTTCTGTGCTCAAAAGTACAGCATCTTCAGTACAGCAGCCATCTTCAGCTCCTGTTTGTTTCATGGATGTTTTGCCTTCAGTTTTGTCTTCAGTGAGTGAGACGCATATAAATTTGGATTCAGGTTGGGCGATTGACTTGGCCAGTCAAGAATATCCCACTTTTTGGCCCTGAAAGACTCCTTGGTTACTTTAGCAGTATGTTTGAGGTCAATGTCCTGTTGCAAGCTGAAGGTCCCGTGAGGTGTTTGGTTGGATCATGAGCAGCTCCTTTCTTTCTCCACACTTTCCTCTTTTCATCACATTGGTACGTGTTAGTACTCATATCTGCTGTACCAGATAGAGGGTCTGACATGTTTTCTCTGAAGACCTGAATGAAATTAAGCAACGCTTGTAGCTGGAACTCCACACTACCATTTCGTTCCACCACAGGCAGCCCCTCCCTCCAGCTCCTGAGAACTATTATGTATGTACACAAAACATTCTGGAATGAGAGAGTGACTATGTTCTGGAACACCTCTGGAGAAGAGGAGGGAAATTAGGGTCTCCGTTCCTCACTGTTGGGTGGAATGGAACAAAAAGCGCCGAACCGCTGAAGAAATCTCAGGTGGATAGCTGTGTCTTCTCCATCTTACAGCAACATCTGATTCATGTTTACTTGAGCAGAATTTTTGGTTTCCACTCAAAATATATAGGAGACTTTCTACTGTGCCTAAATATAATTTTTTGACAGGTTTCGAGTGTGATTTTACACCTCATGTATAATTCAGTCCAAACCGCGAATTTGGCTCCCACAGGTAACATGACCAATGGAATCTGTGTGGATACATGGTGTGCATGTAAAGTGTGATGTTGTGGGATAGCGAGACAGGGCGGATCAGACATACTTTCCATGAACGGTCAAAGTAGCCAAGAAGGTTCTAGAGCTTGGAGTTCACTGCGCCAGTGCAGGAAACAGCTCAGTCTTTGTTCAGCTGTCATTACTGCACATATCAATTAAGGATTTTATTCTTTTTTCACTGTCTGAAAAGCTATAGCTTTTTTTTGCATTGTTTGATCAATCTGTAATTGTTTGGAGCTGTTCAGAAATGTCATCTCATGCGAACTATTGCTCCACCTGAAACTTGAGAAAGGTTACGAGATCAAATTCGGTTGCAAAGAAAACAACTTTAAATTTAGTTTTTCCTTGTAGCATTTTCTGGGTAGAGCGAGACCCGAGGTTTATGTTACGACTCAGTCACGCATCACCGGAGCAAACGCGGAAACAGACGGAACGAGAGAGGGGAAAATAACAATTTCCCGTCCCGCAGTAGCTGCTGGTAAAACAGAGAGCGGCGCTTCGTCTGAAACGTCCCGGTCGAGGGGACGTGTGTTTTTCTTCATCACGTTATTTCTGCAGATCTTCTGGGCGTGACGTAACAGGCGTCCCTCTGCAGTGAGCTCATAGGCGCTGGAGCGGGGGATTGATAAAATATGTATTTCACAGACAGTAAAACCCGGGATAATAAAACTCCCTCGCTCCGCTCAGCGCCCACACCGCGCCTCTCTGTACACAACGGCGCCCGTACTCAGCTCTTATGGAAACGCAACGTACGCCAAGTACGCTGAAATAAATCACACGCTCAAAACACCGCAGGACATATTCTAAAATATATTGGAAAGTACATAAATCATTTCTGTGAAATACATTTATGACATTTTCCAAAAATGCCACATATCTAGAAGAAATTGTTGCGAAGGATATTTAGTAAGGGTGTGTGCATCTCTCAGAATAGGTTAGTCATCCATTTTTTCAGCACTCTCTCTCTCTGTTCTGCTAACAGTTCATCCCCTTTCCTAAATCACATTAATAATAGACAGTGACACGCACAACTGAATTATATTCCGCGATAATATACGACTGTGACAGAATGAAATCCAGGCGCATTTGCCGTCTGACCCTGACTGACTGGTTAAGTAATTTCCCTCACGTCCGCGGGCTTCAGGTGATGAATGTGCGACAGAGTGATTTACACCTGTAGAGTCGGATCACTTACACTGCACACCAGGTTACCCAGTGCTGACAGCTAATAACTATCCCTCTCTGTTCTACGATTATCACGGCAGACCATAAATCCTCATATACATGTACTAATGTTAATCAAGTTTATCGTTTGCACGGAAACTCTGAAAGATGTGGTTATCCCACTTACCCATTGCTTAAATGATTTTGAAGGAAATCTTCAAGAATTATAACAAAAAGTTATTTTTGTCGGTTGTCTAACATTACAGGCATTTAGTAGGCGTTCTTGTCGGGTTACAGCACACAAACTGCTAATCGCACTGAGAAGTACGCAGTTGCTTGTCAAATAGCATAAGGCCATGGGCTATCGACCAGGGGAGAGACGTGGTATGGTCAGATGAATCGGCCTTCACCATATTCTTCACAAAGTGCATGTGTGGCGCCAAATGAAAGAATTATACATCCACTCGTAGCTGTAGACAGGAGTTCCTGATTCCAAAAGTGAAGGGTCCTGATTATCCCATAATAGTGTGGTGTACGTTTTGCAGCGCTGTTTCACTCATACACTCAAATCTGATGATGAGTATCCATCATTGCTTGGTTCTGTCCCATGGTAAATTCTTTTTCCTGCAGAGAAAGGAGCTTTCCTCGATAACAATCCACAGAGCACAGTTTCCCACCCACTGAGGATCAGAAAACTAACATTATCAGTCTCAGTCCCTAGATTTGAACCTGATCAGGCATTTCAAAGTATGTTCTGGACCAACATTAGAGACAGTGATGTCTTTTCTTCCTAGCCTGAGTCCACTGGCCTTCTTGTGGAAGAGTGCCATGTAATTCATTCTGCCGATCTCCATGTCTCAGCATAGCACATGCAGGCAGTACTGGCCTGATGGACGGCTCACCGCCATATTAAACAACCCCGCATTGCCTTTATAATGTACTGCCTGTACATATAAATACAACCAACCAATTAATCACAATTAAGCGCCACTTAAACGCATGACATATTACAGTTTCATGTCAATGTGCCTCGGTAATGTTTGAATGCATATATGATGAATACTAGCGCTTATCTTTGATTATAATCCCCCTTAGACTCCAAACTGCACCATCATTCTTCTCTCTTTTAATATAAAAGCTGTCACCTTCTCCCACTTTATAACAATTAGACTTTGATAAGCAGCAGGGGAATATTTGAACTGCACCTTCTCAACAAACACTTCTCAATGTGTGCATTTAAGGAGAGCTAGGAAATTATAACGAGTATGAGCTTGTGTCAGAGGAGGACCGTGACAGGCAAGCTCTGGCTTCCTTCACGTTAAAAAGAGGATTATTCTTCAGTGTTTCATGTGGAGGTCACACTTTATCTTTGTGTCTCAGCTATATGTCTTTATGGGTGATTGTAGACGCACATTAGGAACACTGAGGAACAGTAGGCCTCCCTGTGTATGGAGCTGGAACAGGAGCAGCAGGTAAGGCAGAGCTGTTTGCCTGCCTGTGGATGAGCCTGTGATGGGGCCAATGACAGAGCTCACACAGAGCTGTCCAGCCCGCCTCACCAATGGGGGAGGAGCCTGGAGCAGAGCTCCAAAAAGCCCCAATCAGCATCTCTGCTCATTACGCTTATTTTTACCTCCTCGCTGCCTTTCCTTGTGTCCTTTCCTTGCTCCTTGCTCCATCCATCGGAAGCGAGGACAGAGGAATCAAGGAAATGCGTATTAGGCAAATGGAACATCCTTGTTCAGTCAAATTTCAGTTTGAAGCCACATCAATTACAAATGTGGCAGATGGGGAGATTGTAGATCCACAGGTCGGGCATGTATATGTCACGCTTTCCAGAAAAAATACCTCCGCAAAGGATGCATTCGTGTTTCCTTGCTCAAGCATCCTCTGGCACCCTCCTACCGCCTCGCTCCTAGCTCCTTCAAGGACCATTCAATGGGTTGGGCTGTCCTTGAAGATGGCGGATCTCAATCGATTTCCAGGTCAGGCAAGGACCGAGGAGACAAGGATGGATAAAATAAGCAACTGGAATGAGCCCTCTCTTTTAAACACCCCAACAAACTTCCCCTGTCCTCTCTCTTATCAGGCTCTTCTGCCCTGCAAAAGCCGCCTAATGCATCGCCTGTTTCAGGGAACATACCAGAAACTTTGCGCTTGCGGAGTATTAAGTGTCGGAGACTTGGTTTTCGCGAGGCGTTTGCGTGCCTGTGCAGCGCCTGTGGATGTGAAAGTGCGTGGGACGGGCTGACAATCTGATCCCCGTTGCCTGATTTTTGGCACCGGATCGGTGCCAGGGAGAGGTCCTCATTAACATCCCGCTCGGGGCGCAGAATCCGAACCCGCGACGCCACCCGTAATGACAGGCACGCGTGAGAGCCCGAGGTGGCGGAAGCTCGATTACCGCCGATTATTGACAGAAAGCTCTGGGCCAGAAGTGCTTCAGTTATCTAATGCGTGGGTAGAGCGGCATGAGTCACACGCAGAGAGCAAGGCCCAAGAGCAGGAGAAGGAGGAGGAGGAGGGTGTACCTTCCTGCGAGAGGGTGTGCTCTCATGTCAACTGCTGCTGACATAGCACCTGAGGGTCCAGCTCACCTATGCACATCATGTTCCCATAACATTATTTATAGCGCTACGCCCGTTCTGTCTCTCAAAGTGACTGATTCTGCTGCTGCCACCCTAGACTATTGTTCCTTCTGCCTCCAGAGTTCTTCATACAAGTAAATGCAGACAAACACGCATACTCACATTCACGCACACACGCCCAAAAGAATATCGAACATCTCAAATATCAGCAATAACAAGAAGTGTATTGTTCTCTCCCAATTGGTAAGTTTGAGAGTTTTACTGAGTAGGGCCACCAGTTTGTCTACCCTTTTTTTTTTCTTTTTGCATTGTACTTCAGCCTCTTTGTAAAGCCCCTTCACAATAATCCCATTTGCACTACCTCAGCAATCTAAGTTGATAAAGTAATTGCCACACTAATTAAGCACAGATGATGATTGACAGCGATGCTTAGAAGTGACACCCACGTGTTAAATTCAGTTTGATTACTTACTTTCATGGACATACTACAGTATTTTTAAATGTTGTAGAGGGACATGATATGTTTTGTTAGAAGCAGTGGAAAATGTGAATGTTAAAAATGAGAGTACTTATATAACATTTTATTAAGTATTTTTTTTACTTTTTAAAAGTTATTTTGCAAATATTTTGGTGCCAGAAATGGGTATATACAATAGTATACTATAATTCCAGGGATCATATGCTTGCTTGCTTGCATATGCCAGCTTGATCGACTGCACTGGTAATCAGCATGCCAGTATGTGCCTCGTCATTGTTTGATTAGTGATAACAGGCGTAATCGTCATTCGCAATGATGCTTCTGTTTCCTAGGAGATCTGCATCATGGGAAGACCATAAACGCCTCATTCTCAGCACAACCAAAAACAAATGTCTTCTGATTGATCTTAATACCAAACTGAACCTGTTTTGTATTTAGAAGAAAAAAACATCTTTGATACTTTGTGACATCAAAGTTTTTTCTCCATTTCTGAAAAAAAAATCCAAATTTGAGCCTACATGTTTGGGGCAGCAGTACAGTACAATGTTTAGCAAACTGGGCTTGTAACCTCAAGGTTGCAGAGCCCCGGTAGAACACTGCTGCTGTTCCCTCGAGAAAGCTGTTTAACTGGAATTACCTCAGCAAAAATCCAGCTGTATAAAACTTTGTTCTGGATAATCATGTCTGCTAAATGTAAAAAAAGGATTTTTAAAAAAGCATAATGTTTGGGTGCAGCACGTGTTATTTCATTTCCCCATCGGTCCACGCCTAAGTGACCGGCGCACACTCATTCTCACGCCTGAGAATAGTCATTCTCACACCCGAGAACAGTCATTCTCACACCCGAGAATAGTCATTCTCACACCCGAGAACAGTCATTCTCACACCCGAGAATAGTCATTCTCACACCCGAGAACAGTCATTCTCACACCCGAGAACAGTCATTCTCACACCTGAGAATAGTCATTCTCACACCCGAGAACAGTCATTCTCACACCCGAGAACAGTCATTCTCACACCCGAGAACAGTCATTCTCACACCTGAGTCCTGAGCCTGGCTATGTCCCTCAAAGAGGTTCCACCTCAGGTGACCTTAGACGCGGTGCGCCACGGCCTACAAGGCCACGGAGCGCCAGAAGTTTCAGTCGGCTGTTTTTTCGTTTCGTTTTTTTTCCCCTCGCCCAGGCAGCACGGAGCCAGCGCAGGAAGGCGTTTCCCGGGAGCGGACGGCAGCGGCCGATTTTCGTCGGGGGCCCGCGTGCCTGCCGCTCGGGCCGTTCGCGCGCGTTCGGGGGAAGCTTATCGCTGTCGGGGCTCATTAAGCAACCCCGAACCCCTGCCCCCCCCCCCCACCCGATGGGGGCCTGGGCGAAAAAGGAGGGAGGGTCCTGGCCGGCTCCTCAGAAACGCTCTGCTCGCTGAGAGAATGTCGGTGGGCCTTCTCGGCGGGATCCTTTATGACGGGTTTCCAAACAGTCGGCGGCGCTCATTAACGCTGCCCGGGGGCGTTAGCGTCGCCCCTGAGCGTTCCACGCCCAGCGCAGCTTGTTTGGAAAGTGCTGTCTGTTCTGCTAAAAGTCCTGATTCGGTAATCTCTCGCAGGGGTCACACCCCACCCCCCCCACGTAGCCCCCCCAGACCTCCTCTTTGTCACCCGACGCACTCTCCCCTCCAGCAGGAGAGGTCAGCGAATGCTTCCTACTGTAACCTTTGCACACAGGCCGAGGGAAACACTCTCACAATGCATCAAAGAGATGAAAATGGACGTTTGATGTGTATAGGGTTCATAAAGACTGGCGTGGGGACTCCGTGTGACTAAGCTGCACAGGCTGGGGTAGGGACTCCGTGTGATTGAGCTGCACAGGCTGGGATAGGGACTCTGTGTGACTAAGCTACACAGGCTGTGTAGGGACTCTGTGTGATTACGCTGCACAGGCTGGTATAGGGACTCTGTGTGATTGAGCTGCACAGGCTGGAGTAGGGACTCTGTGTGATTAAGCTACACAGGCTGGGGTAGGGACTCTGTGTGACTAAGCTGCACAGGCTGGTGTAGGGACTCTGTGTGATTACGCTGCACAGGCTGGGGTAGGGACTGTGTGTTTAAGCTGCACACGCTGGGGTAGGGACTCTGTGTGATTGAGCTGCACAGGCTGGGGTAGGGACTCTGTGTGACTAAGCTGCACAGGCTGGGGTAGGGACTCTGTGTGATTGAGCTGCACAGGCTGGGGTAGGGACTCCGTGTGACTAAGCAGCACAGGCTGGGGTAGGGACTGTGTGTTTAAACTGCACAGGCTGGGGTAGGGACTCTGTGTGATTGAGCTGCACAGGCTGGGGTAGGGACTCTGTGTGACTAAGCTGCACAGGCTGGGGTAGGGACTCCATGTGATTAAGCTGCACAGGCTGGGGTAGGGACTCTGTGTGATTGAGCTGCACAGGCTGGGGTAGGGACTCTGTGTGATTGAGCTGCACAGGCTGGTATAGGGACTCTGTGTGACTAAGCTACACAGGCTGGGGTAGGGACTCTGTGTGATTGAGCTGCACAGGCTGGGGTAGGGACTCTGTGTGTTTAAGCTGCACAGGCTGGGGTAGGGACTCTGTGTGATTAAGCTACACAGGCTGGAGTAGGGACTCTGTGTGATTGAGCTGCACAGGCTGGTATAGGGACTCGGTGTGATTAAGCTGCACAGGCTGGGTAGGGACTCTGTGTTTAAGCTGCACAGGCTGGTATAGGGACTCTGTGTGATTGAGCTGCACAGGCTGGAGTAGGGACTCTGTGTGATTAAGCTACACAGGCTGGGGTAGGGACTCTGTGTGACTAAGCTGCACAGGCTGGTGTAGGGACTCTGTGTGATTACGCTGCACAGGCTGGGGTAGGGACTGTGTGTTTAAGCTGCACAGTTTGGGGTAGGGACTCTGTGTGTTTAAGCTGCACAGGCTGGGGTAGGGACTCTTTGTGATTGAGCTGCACAGGCTGGGGTAGGGGCTCTGTGTGATTGAGCTGCACAGGCTGGGGTAGGGGCTCTGTGTGATTGAGCTGCACAGGCTGGTGTAGGGACTCTGTGTGATTAAGCTGAGCTGTAAGGCCACCCTCACACTGTCCCACACTCCCTGATCCCATTGTCCCCATGGGCTTATCCAGGGATTTTCCAGCCAATAACCCTCAGCCCATGAGAGCCACACGCATGTGCACGCTGAGCCAGAAGGGCCGGATTAGCACAGATCTCTCTCTGAGGTGCCTTGGTCTCCCCAAAGTCCTCCATCCACCCCCCCCCCCACCCCCCACCCCAAAAAAATCTGTCCGCATTGAACCCAGAGAGAGGCCTGCACTGTATGACAAAACACACTTTCAAAGCGAACAGATTTCTGGGGGGAGGAGGGGGGTCAACCGTGTGGCAAAACATACTTTCAGAGCCCCTTCCCGTTCTCCGCAGATACACGTGACTCCTGGGCCCCTGGTTAATGGAAGGCACCGAACGGCGGGTCCACCATTAAACCATTAAACGGCAAGCGGCTAATTCGATCCTCGCTCCTCAGGCTGAGGCCGTTTGAGCATTAGATGACGTAATGAGCAACACATGACACGACGTCTTTCCAGTCGGGGACGTGATCCAATGGCCCTTGCATGTTATGTGAGAAAAGAGACCTAAAAAGACTATCATTTGCTGCCCCATTCTTGCTTACATTTGCACTGAACACCCCTGTACCTCAGACCAAAAAAAAAAACAAAAAAAGAACTACAGCCTATTGAGTTTCCGCTGCTCGCCGTGTCATGGGCCCGACAAGGGGCCGGCGCTGACGTTGAAGTTTGCGTCCGGGGGGGGGGGGGTCGGGGGGGTGTTGGTGGGGGGGTGGGGGCCGCCTTACGCAGACAGGAAAATCCGATGCTGATCAGCCAGCCGTGTGATCTCAACATGCTGTCTGTCCTGCCGGCCTTGACCTCCACACTGATCTGGCCCTACATTACCCACGATGCCCCAGCCCACTGTGGAGAGCAGGCCAGGGAAAAGCCCTGTGAAAGCCCATGGGGGAAAAAGACTCTGCTGCAGTATACTGGAATGCATTATTTTATGCTTAAGCATAATTCATGTGTACATTATATTTCCGCTATACTGAAGTGTGCTATTTTATACTTCAGAGTACCTGTAGTATAATTTACATAATTTTGCTTCAGCAGTGCTGAAGTGTACTATTTTAAACTTTAGAATACCTGAAGTATAACAAATGTTTATATGTAATTATACTTCTGCCATTCTGAAGTGTACCATTTCATACTTCATAAAAATCAACTGTACTGAAGCATAATATTTTATATTATAGAATAGTGGTTTTCTGACTTTGGCCCTGGGGCCCCCCTGTGTGTGCTAGTTTTGGTTTCAACCACATTCACAATCCTGGAATTTTAACAAGCTTTTAATTTTTCTTGATTATATGCTTTTCATATTGAGAGGGATTATTTACCCTCTTAAACCAAATTATCTCAGAAATAGCTATGCATGTCATGTAGCACTAATATCCCATGTTCACATTGTGCTTATGGTGCTATATTGCAAACAATTTCATAAAAAGAGGTGACAAACTTTTTAAATTGATCCAATTAAAGACTGAGATGAATCAATAGGCTCCTAATTAAGTTGTTGAACATTTATGTTCTTTCATAATTTTTTCCTTAAACTTGCTAACACAATGCATGTTTGACTCATCATTTGCTTTGTCTTTGAATAGTTCATTATCTACTGACCATGTTTTACTAACAATGTGTCCACACTCTAATTAGTCTTCATCTTGATCAGTTTTATTAATTTTGTTGCCTCGATTAATGAAATAGTTAGCATAATAAGCACAATGTCAACACGGGACATCTATTCTACATGGCAGGCATAGCTATTTCTGACAAAATGTGGCTTAAGAGGGTAAATAATCCCTCTAAATGTGAAAACCATTTAATTGAAAAAAATTAACAGCTTGTTAACATTCTGGGATTGTGATTGAAGTTGAAATGAAAACCAGCATGCACAAGGGGGCCCCAAGACCAAGGTTTGGAACCACTGCTGTAGGGAATACCTTGATATGCAATGACAATACATACATTTGGGAAAACATTTCAAAATATAAAACCTTTATTAAAAACATGACCCTTTTAAACTTAAGATGGGGGTCCCCTGGAAGCCTTTGAGCTTGGGTGGGGTCCCTTCTTCTGGAAAGGTTGAGAAACCCCACTGTAGGCCTAAACCCTGATATGAATATCTGTTTTTCACTGGAGAACTCCTCACCCCTCTTCCACACCCCACATATATCCACCAGCTACATCTTTTTCCCCATTGTCCTGCTCCATTACTCTGTCACCATAGCGATGACAGTTCCAGATGTGGGTTAGTAAACACACTGCTGCCTGCCCATTTTGGATCCATTTTATTTAACACGGTTCACCTGCAGCGCAAGTCCCAGGTTTCAATGGACGCTCTTTTTTAAACAGAAGATGTTTTTATGTCTCAGCGCTCTAGCTGCAGCCTGTATGTTTCAGATTACACAGAAATCACATTTCATGTCTTTTATTGTCACTATGGCCAGGACCACTTTAGTCAACTGCAAGCAACACTGATGCACAGCAGACCAGCAGACAGGGTGCTGTTAGGTGCCCATCGTGTGAACTTCATTGAATTAGTATGGATCAAAACAGGCTAAAAAACTAGTAAGGGTTCTCAGTTTCTTTGTGTACTCATAAATCACATATGGTTAAAAGTTACCATATTAGATTCAAAAGTACATCTGGTACATTAACTATTAAGTTATTAATACTATTAAGCTATTTCTCAAATCAGGACTGTAATGGTCTCAGATGAATGTTTTTCGCAAAATAATTTTCACAAAAACAAGTTAAAGAAATATAACACAAGTAATTTTGCGGAGCTTACCTGATTGTATTTGCATAGCGTGAATACTAGCACTAACATCAGAATACTAATACTACATCAGCTGTCCCTGCTGACCATTAACAGCATTGCCGTCCCTCTCAATTGTTCGGCTCCCAGTTCACTCCCATTCATTTTCAGGCCCTTGCCAAAATGAATAGTTTTAAAGCATAGAGTAACTATGGGGGATAATAGATTGATAAAAAAAAGAGTTATGATGTCAGAAGGTCTCTGTTTTTTTTTTTTTGTTTTGTTTTTTTGGAACTGATAAGCTGTTTTAAGGTTTAGGTTTACTATAAATAGAGGAACTATTTATAGAAATACAGCAAGCCGTAGTTGTATCATTATCGATTGATTATCTTCGTTAGCCTGTGCTTTAAAAAGCCAGACAATCTGGAGGAATGCAATGCCGTTAATGGCCAGCAGGGATTGCTAGTATTCACGCTATGCAAATACAATGGGGTAAGCTCCACAAAATTTCTTGAGTTATATCAAAGTGAATATTAATACATATCTACATATGGTCCCAACTGGAGCTGAATTAACACTGGACATTTTACTGTGTACAAACAGTACATACAGTCAATATGGAATTGAAAATAACAGCATTTACAGCTGCACAGGTCTTCATCACATTTTAAACCCCTGTGGGTGGAAATGTCCCTTTGTAAATAAATCGCCATTGAAACACTGTCTAGGTCCTTTGATTTTGCCCCAATATTGGAAGGTTTTCAGTGATATTGTACAAGTCCCACAGTCCAGCCCTTTTACTATATGTGCACATTGCAGACAGCCTCTATCTGTAGTGAGGGGAGATTTAGACTGAGCTCCCACTGTTCCGGCCCTTTCCACTAGCCCCCCAGCGACCATATGTACTGTACTGTATGCCATACGAGCCTTCATTTTCCCTCCAGAGCCTCTCTCACATGCTTCCACCTTATCACCCCAGCCAAACATGACAATCTACGCCCTCCTCCCTCTCTCTTCCTCCACCCTCTCTTCCTTCTGTCCTCCCTCTCTCTCTCCCTCTCTCCCTCCCAGCCTCCCTTCCTTCTGTCCTCCCTCTCTCTCTCCCTCCCACCCTCCCTTCATTCCTCTCTCTCTCTCTCTTTCCCTCCCTTCCTCCTGTGTTCTCTTCCTCCTCCCTTTCTGCCTCTGTCCGGAGGCATCTGTGCTGCTCGCGTCTCCTGTCCTCCTCTGGGATTTGGAGTATTTAGCAGCTCTTAAACACTGGAACAGCTCGGCCTGATTGTTGTGAGGAGGTCAGCACTGGAGAGGCAGGGCAGGTCCCAGTCCTGACATACTCAAGGGTGTAGAACTTTCCAGCAGGAGGAGGACCCGCTATGATGACGTCTCCTCCCTTACTGGGATGGCAGGTATGCCAAGGCATGCCCCATACCTATAGAACACCGAGAGTGTGCAACTTGTGTTGCTGTGTTTCCTACGTAAATAACCAGACTCTCAGCCCTTAAGAACATTGACTTCTGTACCTTCTAACCTCTTGTAAACAGACAGAATTCAGATAGAAAATTCTCGCATCCACACAATGATGCCCCAAACTTGAGTTTCTTTGAGTTTTTTTCCTTCTTTTTCCTGCTGATTTCGTCGTCACAAATACTTCAATCCCACTATCAATATTTTCCCCCATTGAGCATTTTGCAATCTGCCAATAACACAATAACAACAAGTGATCAAGGTCGTCTGTTGAAAGTAGCCAATCGACCGTGATTGACACTGCAGTCCACCAATCCCTGCTTACAAGCAGTTGCTGTATGACTTCCTCTGACATCTAGTGCCTTTCACACTGTCTGCAACATCATTGTATCTGATAGCGGAAAAAAAAACATTTGGCTACATTACAAAAACATTACAAAGCTTCTTCAGGAAGTGTTTTCTTGGGGAATGTGCAAAACACTGTGAATCTCGGGGGAGTTGTGTTATTTTTATTCCATTCGCAAGCCGAACACAAACTTGGAAAAGTGTCGCTGTGGATAAATCGTTATGGACAATCACACTCGCAGTTTAATGCCAATACCATAATCTATACAGACACATATGCATTTGCTCGAAGGTAAGCTATAATTCTGCTGATTAATACCATCAGATAACATAACTAGTCTATTACCTATTTAGCAGAGTGATTTAATCAAGTTTGTTTGTCAAATGCACAGTTAACAATAGCAAATAGGCTCATATTAAAATATAAGAAATAATAAACTAAAAAATAAAAGACAAGGTAGATAAGAAAGTAAATAAAAACAGAGCTGCCAGAATAGATAGATATTGCACGGCTGTGAAGGTTCAACCTCCTACAACAGTGTAGCATGAATGAGATGCAGCCCCATAGGCAGTGAAGGTTACACCATTACGGTCAAACTAGCTCTAGAAGCATAGCTAACATTAGTGAGTGCTGCTTGGACCATTTTTTTTTTTTAAATATTGCTGTAGTATTGTTATTTCGGCCACTAGTCAGTAGCTAATAGCAGTTCATTGTTTTCAGCACTTTATCAATGGAAGACCGAACAATACCTTCCCCAACTCTGTGGATGTAAGATTGACACACCATAAAGCTAACTTAACATACATAATGTTTGAATGAACACATTTGGAAAGATGAAAGAACAAAGGGCTAAGTTACATGAAATAATTTAGAAGACATTGGGTTACATTGCTTTAAAATAGAGCTTGTTTAATTTGATATCAATACTTTTCATGACAGGCCTAGATTTGGCAAGTTTTTATTAAGGACCTGTAAACAGTGCTTTGAATGTGTCAGTAAGCTGGTATTTTAATTAAGGACCTATAGACAGTGCTTTGAATGCATGAGTTACTTGCCATTTTAATTAAGGATTAAGGACCTATAGACAGCTTTGAATGCATGAGTTACTTGCCATTTTAATTAAGGATAAAGGACCGATAGACAGTGCTTTGAATGCATGAGTTACTTGCCATTTTAATTAAGGATTAAGGACCTATAGACAGCTTTGAATGCATGAGTTACTTGCCATTTTAATTAAGGATTAAGGACCTATAGACAGAGCTTTGAATGCATGAGTTACTTGCCATTTTAATTAAGGATTAAGGACCTATATACAGTGCTTTGAACGCGTGAGCAACCTGTATTTTAATTAAGGACGTATAGACAGTGCTTTTAATGCGTGAGTAAGCTGCCATTTTAATTAAGGACCTATAGACAGTGCTTTGAATGCTTAAGTAATCTGCCATTTTAATTCAGGATTAAGGACCTATAGACAGTGCTTTGAATGTGTGAGTAACTTGGCATTTTGAAAACATTTTTTGTTGAGGTTCCTGTACCCTCTGCAGAATCTGTGAGGGAAGAGGGGTGTGTCGTGTCAGAAGATGGAACGGCCCATTGAGCTCCGCATTTGGCACTGTTCTCTCCGTCTCAGTTTGAATATCTTTGTGAAACTGTATATTTCCCAGTGTTCTGAGGCGGAGTACGGCTGCAGAATGTCTTGTAGGAGCCAGAAGGATTCCTGAGGAGGAAGCTAGTCTGGGGATCGTATTCTTGCTTTGAAGAGCTTGCTACTGCATGCTAGCGTGATTGACTGCACACAGCGTGCCTGTGTGTGCCACATCACTGTTTTATTAGCGATAGCGGGCGATAATCGTCATTCGCGATGATGCTTCTGTTTCCTAGGAGATCAGCTTCACGGGGAAAACACAAACGCCTTTTTCTCAGCACAACTGAAAACATGTCAGGCTGGAATTTATTCTGCCATCCCACGGCCCCTTTAAGAAAGAGAGTTTCTCCTGAAGAGACCACAAAGCAGAGATCCTCTAATTACTGTAAAATACTTCTCATAATCTTTCATATGAAATCACCTGATTTTTTAGCCATGCAAGTGTCTTCGAAAGTCCAAAGACGGCTAGTCTAGGCAGCTGGGTGGGGTCCAACTCGAGCTGCATAACCGTATGAAATACGTTAACGCACTGAAAGCGTGAAGCTCAAAACTAACATGATGTCACCTCCGGTGTTATGGCCTGTCAGTCCGGTAAATTGAGACGGGCCAGCTAAGAGCGATGGCCATTTTCTTTCCTTTGGTTACATTCAGAAAGGAAGATACGCAGCCTTTGTTGGGGTAGGTCCTGTCAAACTAACAAAGTGAGCGAGGGAATAGGGTTTTTTTTTTCTTCCTCTTTTTTTGAGGTCAGCCAAAATCCAACTCTGTTACAAAACGGTGCTGCTGGCTGTCCCAGATGGACAGGCCCAGAATGGCAGCCTGGAGCCGGAGAGAGAAGCTGCCCACCCTCCCCTCAGACACAGAAACACATACATACTATACACACTCACACACACACACACACACACACACACACACACGTACAGACGCACGCACGCACACACACGCACACACATATGCACACACAAACACACACACGCACATACACACACGTACGCACTCATACACTTGCATGCGCACACATGCACACGTGCGCATGTGCACACACACACACGCATGCACACATACACTTGCACGCACAAACATGTGCATACTCACACACACACACGCATGCATGCATGTAGAAATATGCACGCACGTATGTGCACATGGACAAGCAGACGCACACAGTCACACTTAAACAGACATGCACATGTGCGCAAGTGAACACACACTTGCACATGCATAGGCACATGCGCACACACACACGCACGTGAGCACACACATACACACACACACACATGCACCCTCCCACACACACACACACACACGCACGTGCGCACACACACACGCACCCTCCCACACACACACACACACACACACACTGTGGCCTCCAGGAAGCCTGTACCCACTTAGCAGTGAGCTAAGTGCTGAGCCAGGGACGGGCCTGAGTGACTGCTCCAGCGCCTGCAGTGATTGTGTCAATTTCACACGGTTCTCTCTCTCTCTCTCTCTCTCTCTCTCCTGCAGCCTGCTCCAGGTATTGCATCATTCGCACTGCACCAGGGATAAATCTGTTCACAATTTCAATTCCACAGAAAACGATTCTATCATTCATTTCTTTATTTTATCTGAGTACTTGTTTATTAAACTTCGCGACACAATGAAACGTAAATGGCGCAGCAGTGTTAAACGAACAGCACCATCCCGAGGTTCCAGCTGTGTCTTACGCCAGCGTTTGAAGTGCAGTGTGGCTGCGGCGTCATTTAAGCATGTTTAACTGCACATTTCCACCACGCCCTGTTAGCGTGGGCCTCTGCAGGGCTGGGATCACCTGAGAAGGGGTCGGATTGAGCCGACTCTCGGGAACCCCCGCTTCCTTCCCCATGCCCCCCTCCCCCCTCTCTTCCGGTCTCCAGGAACGTCGTCGTGGACACGCCTCTTCCGAAAAGCGAGCCGGGGCCCACCTGCCGGGGCCAGCTGGGCGTACGCGGCCCGGACGACGGGAAAGGGAAGGTCGGCGGGGTCACCCGCCATCTCCTGAGGCCCGGGGGCAGGCGGAAGCGTGGCGCAGGGGTCACCTGCCCCCCCCCCCCACCCGCCCGCACCCCCCTGGCCAGCTGGGATCCAGACCCAGGAGGTCATGGTTAGGGAGCAGGAGGGCCATTTTGCCCCAAAACGCTGCTGATCTCAATGCTGTTGGCCTCCTCTGAAGCTCTGGCCAATCAGCTGCTTCTCCTCTGTGGCCCTGGCCAATCAGCTCGTCCTCCTCTGCAGTCCTGGCCAATCCAATCAGCAGATCCTAATGAGTGGAGTATCAGACACGGGGACAAAGAGGCTGCAGTGACATCCTGTGTTTAGACTGTCTGTTTCTTTACCAGTTCCCATAAATTATATGTAATAATGACTACACACGCACTCACCTCTACTACATTCTGCATGATCTGCCAAACGCCTGAATGCAAATATAATAATAGACTGTTCTGAACAGAATATCTGAATTGATACTGATCTGCATAAATGTCTGGGAAATCATGATAGTTGCATAGTACTAGACAAGTGACATGGTCACTCTATTAATTAATAATGACTCACATACATATGTATATATGTCTTGTCATGTTGAAACTCTCATTGACAGGCACCATTTTTGGTCTTTGTGGGAAGGAGCTTTCTAACAGGTAGTGGATGTGGTAGCCAGTTAACGTTTGAATACTTGGAACCTGTAAGCTGAATGGAGGGTAGGCTGTAGTCACCACACATCTCTTTCCGTAAGCCTCCTTTCAGAAAGGCCCCCAATGATTGGTTAAAAATATGTTTTTTTTTCCCCTCTCCATGTTGACAGATGGCTCCAGCCAACCGGTAACAGACATCAGGTGATGCTGCTGAGTTTGAGCCCTGAAACCCTGGCCCCCCAGTCCCCGGTTCCTATTTCACGACCGCCAGCGCCGCCGTCCATTTACCCGCCCCGCAGCTCTTTTCGTTCGAAAACAAAGGGAATTCAAAACCCGCGACAGTTAATTAGCTTCAAATTAGGTAGAAGCGGCCCAAATTCGACGCGGTGCTGTTTGAATGGAACTATGAGAACAGGAGCCGTGCCAGGGCCTGTATGACTCCTGCTCTGGATCTCCTGTGGCTCCATCGTGGCCTTGTCGGGGGGGGGGGGCCCACACCCTTAGGCCCCCCCTGTATCACCGGTGTCACGTCGTTGCCGTCGGTTCCAGCGTCGGGACGAGAACAGGACGCCGTGTTCCCCGCGAAGGAGGAGGGGACGGAGTACGCTGGGCTCCTTAATTATGCGGGGCATTCAGCGGATTAGTGGGGGGTGTGGGGTGCGGGGTGTGGGGGGGTCCCTGAGCCCAGCCACCTGGCTCTGCCCATCAGGACCGGCGGCCCCCCCTGCGCGTGTGCATACCGCGCGTTCTCGCGCAGTCACTCTAACCGCCACTTCCTCTCCCTGCTATGGCAAACATGAAAAGGCAGCTTCCTGTTTAGAAAGACGATCCCACCCCCAACCCCCCCTCTGTTTAGTGCTTTCTGGACCTTCCTTAAAAAAAAATAAATAAATAAAATAAAATTAAAAACTCACTCTCCAAATCTCAGCGGGGTTGGGAAGCTGCTGCACCTGAACCCGTCCTGGACGGATCCGAAAAGGCACGCCCCGCCCCCCCGAGCCTTCGGAAAGCGATCCCTGAGAGCCTGGCCTGGGAGGATTCGGCCTGCCCCAGATACGACGGCGCAGGGCCGCGGTGTTCCACCTCGCCCCCCCCCCCCCCCCGGGGGAGCGAAGGTCCTGGAAGCCAGATTAACGGAAGGCTGAGCGATTAGCGCGTTTTATAGCGCGCTCAGGACCGGGACCCGGGAACCTCGAGCCTGCGCCTGGCTGCGCTCAGCACCGCCTGCACCTGGCCTCGCGTTGCCTAGCAGCGCCGGGGTGACAGCAGAGGGGTGTAACCCCCCCCCCCCCCCCACCAGGGCGCTCATAATATCCAGAGTTTAAAAAGTGGGAGTTCATCGCCTGTGCATGTTTCTTACCTCGCCAGTGTTGCGTGGGCTGTGTGGACGGGGGGCGGGACTATGGGGGCAGGGGTGGGACTATGTGGGGGGGGGGGGGGGTGGACTGTGGGAGATATGGGGGGGTTTGACTGTGAGGTGAGGGGCTGTGGGGGGCGGGACTATGGGAGATGGGGGGGGCATGTGGGACTGTGGGGGGTGTGGCTGTGGGGTATAGGGCTGTGGGGGGGGGGGGCAGGACAGGGAGCAGCAGGGCTGCATTTGGCAGTTTTAGATTTAGATGATCACATGGCAGTGGCCTGACAGTCCGGCCTCTGCCTGTGTGCTCGATGCTGGAGCTGAAATGCTTACATGCGCTGATGAAATGGTTTGTGCTGGGAACACATTACAGTGTTTGCATTTCATTAAAGTCTTTTACCGAAAGGCTACTTTTACCCATGCACAGATCGCCTGATTGGGTGCAGTACACTGTTAGTCATTGTGGTTTCAGAGGTAATAAACATACACATCTGCACACAAACACACGAAGAAGACAGCCCACACGCTTCCCTCTGGGCACTACTGAGGTAAATTGCATTATAGCTGATATTCTGACGTTTGCACTGGTTTCTGTCCCGCCATATGGATCCTAATTGCCTGGGGCTTATGGGTTTCCAGAGCTCAAACACGGTAGCTTCACAGCACATGCTCCGCATCTGAAGCACATGAAGAACAGAACAGCAGGGTGAACGGATGCTTCTAATGGCTGGAGCACTGGGATGGGCAGAGCACCGGGAAGGGCAGAGTACTGGGAAGGACAGAGCACCGGGGAGGGCAGAGTACTGGGAAGGACAGAGGACTGGGAAGGGCAGAGTACTGGGAAGGACAGAGGACTGGGAATGGCAGAGTACTGGGAAGGGCAGAGTACTGGGAAGGACAGAGGACTGGGAATGGCAGAAGGGTGGGAAGGACAGAGGACTGGGAAGGGCAGAAGGTGGTGGGAAGGACAGAGAGCTGGGAAGGGACATAACAGTGATTTCCCACATCCACATGTTCCACACACACACACGTACCCACACACACTCCCTCACAAACACACACACATGTACGCACACACACTCTCTCACAAACACACACACATATGTACGCACACACACTCTCACAAACACCCACACACACACACACACACATGTACGCACACACACTCTCTCACAAACACACACACACATACGCACACACTCTCTCACACACACACACAAACACACACGTACACACACACTCTCTCACACACACACATACGTACGCACACACTCTCTCACACACACACACACAAACACACACTCTCTCTCTCTCACACACACACACACACACACATACGCACACGCACACACACACAAACACACACACTCTCTCTCGCACACAAACACACACACACACACACTCTCTCTCTCACACACACACACGTACACACACACTCTCTCGCACACACAAACACACACACACACACTCTCTCTCACACACACACACGTACACACACACTCTCTCACACACACTCACACACACACACATATGCACACACACACACACACAAACACACACACTCTCTCTCGCACACACAAACACACACACACACACACACTCTCTCTCACACACACACACGCACACACAAACACACACACTCTCTCTCGCACACACAAACACACACACACACACACACTCTCTCACACACACACATGTATGTGGGGGCTGGGTGGGCAGGGCTCCTTCCTCTGCGTCAGGGCCCCCCCTTCCCCGAGCTCCCGGCCCCTCGGGGAGACGCTGGCGGAGGCGAAAGGGGATCTGGACTCCGCCCACTCCTCCCATGGCAAACGCTTGGAGAATGCGGTGCTGAAAGGTAGAGGTGGGACGAATGGCCTTCCTCGGGACCAGGGCGTGCAGCGCACACCCCTCTCTACGGACTGGGAGGTCTCGGCCTGCCTTCCCCACCATCCGGAGATGCCCTGAGTCTCATTCTACCCAGAAATGTGCTTTAAACACACCCAGTAAAATGTTAGTGTTAACTTAATGACAAGCTTATACGAGTCGATAATGTACTCTAACAGAGTAAAATCTACTCTTTCAGGGTTAATTTAAAAATGAACATTTTACTGTGGACAGACACAGTCACAGGGCTCCACCAACACAGAGCACTGTGCATTACACAGGGGCCTGTACTCACACAGCACTGTGCATTATGCAGGGGCTGTACTCACACAGCATTGTGCATTACACAGGGGCTGTACTCACACAGCACTGTGCATTACAGAGGGGCTGTACTCACACAGCACTGTGCATTACGCAGGGGCTGTACTCACACAGCACTGTGCATTACACAGGGGCCTGACAGCACTGTGCATTACACAGGGGCTGTACTCACACAGCACTGTGCATTACACAGGGGCCCGACAGCGCTGTGCATTACACAGGGGCTGTACTCACACAGCACTGTGCATTACACAGGCGCCTGACAGCACTGTGCATTACGCAGGGCCTGTACTCACACAGCACTGTGCATTACACAGGGGCCTGACAGCACTGTGCATTACACAGGGGCTGTATTCACACAGCACTGTGCATTACACAGGGGCTGTACTCACAAAGCACTGTGCATTACACAGGGGCCTGACAGCACTGTGCATTATACAGGGGCTGTACTCACACAGCACTGTGCATTACACAGGGGCTGTACTCACAAAGCACTGTGCATTACACAGGGGCCTGACAGCACTGTGCATTATACAGGGGCTGTACTCACACAGCACTGTGCATTACACAGGGGCCTGACAGCACTGTGTATTACACAGGGGCTGTACTCACACAGCACTGTGCATTACACAGGGGCCTGTACTCACACAGCACTGTGCATTACACAGGGGCCTGACAGCGCTGTGCATTACACAGGGGCTGTACTCACACAGCACTGTGCATTACACAGGGGCTGTACTCACACAGCACTGTGCATTACACAGGGGCCTGACAGCACTGTGCATTACACAGGGGCCTGTATAAACTCCCCTGGCTGTGCACACGCTTTTTATCTGGCAGTTGGCCTCCCATTGTCTCAGGACGCAGCTGGTTTGTGAGGTTGAATTACGAGGGGGGGCCCGGGGGCCAAAGGAGCACTTAACGCCTGTGGGTTTGAGCATGATTGATGCACACCTGTGGCTCTGTGTGTGATTGATGGGCAACTGTGGGTTTGATTGATGGGCGGTCCTGTGGGCGGAGCACAGGAACCTGGTCACTGTACCCCCCTCTGCATGGCTCTATGGTCTGCGGCAAAAGCTCAACCCCCAGAGGGGGAGGGGGGGGGGCGGGGGGGTCAGGAACTCCAAGACCTTTGACCTCTTTTTGGCCAACATACCATTCAGCAGATGGTAACGATGGATGGAAACTGGCGGGTGCTGCTCTGCCCGCTCACAATCAGGACAACACCCCCACCCACCCACCCCCCATACCGTGGCCACAGGCGTCTGAGTATGTGAGTTTGGGCCAGCCAATCACAAAATGGCAGAGCTAACACATTTAATAAGGAACTGTGGAACTGCAGTGCAGACGCCCAAGCAGCCTGCTGTAAACTGTGTTACACTGCTCACTGCCATCAGTGTAAAAAAAGTGCAGGTTTCTGGGTCAGATCCAAACCAGGCCCCACCCACACCTGGCCCCGCCCCTCACCTGCAGAACTGGAGGAGTCTGAAAGCTGGACCCACCAAATTGAGACCAGTGGTTGCCCTTCTGTGGGAATTCTCCAGGGAGCCGTAGGCTCCACCTGCACAGCCCCACTCAGGTGCTTTCTCCACCTGTACAACCTACTCAGGTGCTTTCTCCACCTGTACAACCAACTCAGGTACTTTCTCCACCTGCACAGCCCCACTCAGATGCTTTCTCCACCTGTACAACCTACTCAGGTACTTTCTCCACCTGTACAGCCCCACTCAGGTGCTTTCTCCACCTGTACAGCCCCACTCAGGTGCTTGCTCCACCTGTACAGACCCACTCAGGTGATTTCTCCACCTGCACAGCCCCACTCAGGTGATTTCTCCACCTGTACAGCCCCACTCAGATGCTTTCTCCACCTGTACAGACCCACTCAGGTGCTTGCTCCACCTGCACAGACCCACTCAGGTGCTTTCTCCACCTGTACAGCCCCACTCAGATGCTTTCTCCACCTGTACAGACCCACTCAGGTGCTTTCTCCACCTGTACAGCCCCACTCAGATGCTTTCTCCACCTGTACAACCAACTCAGGTACTTTCTCCACCTGTACAGACCCACTCAGATGCTTTCTCCACCTGTACAGCCCCACTCAGGTGCTTTCTCCACCTGTACAACCTACTCAGGTGCTTTCTCCACCTGCACAGCCCCACTCAGGTGCTTTCCCCACCTGTACAGCCCCACTCAGGTGCTTGCTCCACCTGCACAGCCCCACTCAGGTGCTTTCTCCAGCTGTACAACCAACTCAGGTACTTTCTCCACCTGTACAGACCCACTCAGGTGCTTTCTCCACCTGTACAGACCCACTCAGGTACTTTCTCCACATGTACAGCCCCACTCAGGTACTTTCTCCACCTGTACAACCTACTCAGGTACTTTCTCCACCTGTACAGACCCACTCAGGTGCTTTCTCCATCTTTACTCTGGTGATTTCTCCATCTTGGATCCAAAGGCATTCGGAGGGGGTGTAGGGAAAGGAGGGAGGAGGGCATGCTGTTGCTTTTTTAAATGTCATCAGTTGTGCTGACCAATAACAAACTGGAGAGGACACCTGATCCCACCCGCATCCCGGCAACGCAGAGCGGGCTCCGACCTTTGACCCCCCATGCCTGGATATTTATACAGACATGTACTTAACTCCACCGGCGGGGGAAGACTGTGGCCCATACTGCCGGGGGGGGGGCTGTTAATGAAACCGCTGAGGGGGGCGGGGGGGGGGGGGGACTGGGCACCGCACTGTGAGAGCAGCTGAGAGGTCCGGAGAGAGGCCCAGCTCGTATATCTGCAGTAATAACCGTGTCATGTGACACGTGCAGGAGGCGCAGGAGGAGGACGGTGGAGCCGCGGGCCTCCCCGCTGGGACAGATTGATGCGCTCGGGCATAAAGAGCTCCTTCTAATGGCCCGCGTGCCGCCAGCGCCAAACTTCAGAAATTCGCTCAAATATTTGAGTAAAGGATTTGAGAGGGCCAAACTCAAGCACACATCCCTCCAGTCTGCACTGAACCAGCAGCATGTGTAACACACACACACACAGTACACACACACACACACACATGCAAACACGCACACATGCACAGATACGAACAGACACACACACATACACACGCAAATACGCACACACACACAGTACACACACACACATGCAAACACGCACATGCACAGATACGAACAGACACACACACATACACATGCAAACACGCACACACACCCAGTACACACACACATGAACACATGTGCTCACCACACACACACACACACACAATACACACACATGCAAACACGCACACACACCCAGTACACATACACATGCACATACACACATACACACCCAGTACACATACACATGAACACATGTGCACACACACACACACACACACACAATACACACGCATGGGCACACATACACAGTACACACACACACACACACGCACACACACGCACATTGCCCATCCTCTCTAATACCAGGAATTCACATCAAGCGCAGCAGCCACGCTAATAGCCATTCCATATCATTAAAGTGTTTTACAGATTTTTTTACATTTTTTTTTTAACATCCCTTATTTATAGACGGGAGAGAAATAAAAACATCCCAGTGGGAGAGAAATGCAAAGCAGGCACGCGTGTGAACCTTTGCAATAACATCCTGCGGCGAGCGTTCCTGTATTTTTAGTCTGGAATCGGAGTGGGGCCCAGCGGTGTTTCACAGGCCCGTCCGAGCTCTGGAGTTTGGGGGGGGGGGGGGGGGCGTCCCATGGGCAGTCTGAACGGAGGCATGAGTCAGGACGGACACACACACACACACACACACACACACACACGTACGCGCGAAAGCGTCCTCCCCCTCGAATCTCTGACCGCGACGAGCCTTCCCGTAAGGGCAGGTGATTTACGCGCAGTGGGAGCGAGATTAAAGAAATTCATCAGGGCCACCGAGGACCTTCCCAAGGCCGAAGCGCGGCGATTCGCCATTCGTATTGTACTCACAACATCCTGTTTGCCGTTCCCCCGATTAATCTCCCCGAGCCCTGCAGCGCTCGGACTCGCTTTAAAGGCGCGCTACGCAGGATTTCTGGCCTTGCTGAGGTCCTGCGTTTACAATCGAAAGAAGCGTTCTCCCCTGTCCTCGACCCCACCCACTGACCTCCGTATTTACACTGTATTTTATATCCACTTTTATACCCTTTTTATTTTTTCCCCCTCCGTCAAAAGACAGAGATTGCCAGCGCATCGTGGATATGACCGAGCCTGGTTGTTTTATATTTCCAGGGTAAAAAATCCTGCATGGTGTGTTTTTATCGTTTAGGCCTTCGCCGGTGGCACCGCCCCCTGACTGACAGGGCCGTCGGTGACTTCATGTGTGATGGGAGCACGGGGTTTTCCAGGAAACGGGACACCTGCTCCCCAGCAAAGATTACTGCGCTCCGCTACCAGACGAAATATTGATTTTGAGATTTTCCTCCCTGGTGAACAAAGCTCTTTATGATTTGGATTCCACTTAGATTTGAGTGCTCTTACCCCCTCCACTCCCTCTCACCAAACCCCTCCTACCCTCCCCCCCCCAGCCCCCCCCCCCCCCCCCATCTTGTAATCGGAACCCCGCTGGGTGCAAATTGGCAATTTCATGAGTAAGGACGATATTTGAGGAAGCAATGTTAATCTTATGGAAGGGAAGCCATGGCGCACGTGTAGGAACAAAGATCTGGTTGTGCTTCCTTATTGCCCGTAACGTCAGATGGAGAGATAGATCCCCGCTAAACTGCGACGTGTCCAAGGCTGCTGGAACAGACCGGCCCCATTGTCTCACTCTCGTGAAACCTTTCGTCCGTGACTACTCTTACGTGGGGAACAGGCGATCTCAGCGGCCCTATCTGCCCCATTATCTACACCAATACCAGCATCAACAGAGCAGAGGTTCTGTGTAAACGAGAGAGAGTCAGGTGACCAGCTCCTGTCCGCGTGCCGGGCCATCTTCTTCTTTTGAAGAGAAACACTGACATCAAGTGGACATGATGTGTACTACAAACAAAAAAATAAGATCCTCTTGCTGTCACTGTTACAGATATGGCACAGAGTCAATACAAATAGCTCACCTCAGAACAAACACAGATGTGATCGGTACAGAAGTGAGATCATAATGCGACTGACCTTTCAGTTAAAACGGTAATAAGAAATGATTTTACGTGATCCTGCGTAGTGTAGCTCTTGTTCACAGAATACATTTAATTGTGTTTAATGATTTCTTGATCTACTCTACCACAATCCAGTGCATGATCTTTACACAGACACAAACAAACAAACAAAAAAACACATAAGTGTGTAATTGTTTTGTACCAACAAAGTCTTGCTTTCATTAAAGTCCCTAAGGTAACACAGGGAACACCTTTCTGGCGGTTTATAGAATAATTTAGTTCCATGTCAAAACACATGTACAGTATGCCACATACAACGGAGAATTGCTGGGAATCCACCAGTGTGACCTCAAAAATTCAGTCATGAAAATATCCCACAAATGCTGAATAAATATCACAGTATCCACACTCAGACATCAGAATTAACTAAATACACAGTTCATGACTTGTATACATAGTTTAGTCTACAGAGATTCAGTGGGTGCAGTGGGTAGCACTGTCACCTCACAGCAAGGTGGTCCCAGGTTCGAATCCGGCCTGGGTCTTTCTGTGTGAAGTTTGTATGTTGTCCATGTGGGTTTCCTCCGGGCATTCCGGTTTCCTCCCACAGCCCAAAGACACGCGTGTTAGGCTAATTGGAGGCTCTAAATTGCCCATAGGTATGAGTGTGTGAGCGAGTGGTGTGTGTTTGCGGCCTATCCAGGGTTTTATAATTCTGTCCAGAATTATGGCTGAAAGGCATTTATTTCACTTTAAGGTATAGTGGTATAGTATACATGGTTGCAGATCATTTTTTTCCCAGCTCAGTTCTTTCAAGTAAACAGAACACCCAGGAAAGTGTGAGAAAACCTGTCAGACCACTACAGAACAGCCGACATTACACCTCTCCTTATTTTGGGAAAACTGAATAAAAAGTCTGTTTTAGAGAATGCAAGCTCCTTTATGAAATGGGTATTATATTTAGTGTATTAGTGTGAAAAAATAATAATCCTTTTGGGTGTGGGTGAGAATCAAGAGGAAGCTGCACCCCCTGGTGGACGCAAAGTAGTATGGCAGGCTTGTGGCTGCCTTGTCCCACGTTCAGCTCGGGACTGGCATTGCTGCCCTCATCCTGTGTGCGTTGTGGCCTCTTCCCACTGTACTTTGCCCATACCTGCTGCCCCAAATAGAGAAGCTTTTGAAAATACTCATTAAACAGTATGAGGCTTTCATCATTAAAACAAAGGTTCAATCTCTCTGGCTCTCTGCTGTATACTTAATGTGACACTGCATTAAGCTGTATGTGTGTCCACGCATGCGTGTGTTTGCATGCACACATACATGCATGCACTTGCATGTGTGGGTTTACGTGTGTGCACGTGTAATAGCGTGAATCTGTGTTTGTGAGTCGTGTATGCGCTTGTGCGTGCATGTCTTCATGTGGTTGCGTGTATGTGTGTGTAAGTGCTGTGCGTATGCGCACACATGCACATCTGTAGGAAAGAGGCAGCTCACTTTCAATGAGGAGACGTACGTGCTTGCATGCAATCCCACATGTAGTTTAGACAGCTGAGTATCCTGCTAAAAACAGTATCCTGCTATCTGAAAAAGTGACAAAGTGACTGTCCTCCTGAGTGAAACACTGAGGTCCTGTAGCTATCCCATAGTTCACACCGGCACGTTCACTCCAGCACCTTCTTCCACTCGGAAAAAACAGCAATTTTAACACTGCAGGTTTGCTAATCCCATCTCTACAGGTTTCTAATGCATTTTGTTTTACAGCCATTGCATAAAAATTGTGCTAAAATGGTGAAAGGAAAATCTTTTTAAATCAAAAATATTTCCTTTTATTATTCCCTTAAAACCATGGAATTCATATTCGCTGTGCAAGTTGTGTAGGCTCCCAGTAGTTCAAATTTGAAAGAATAAATTATAGAAATATGTTGTGCTTGTTATTGCCAGGAAAGGCTGCATCTTTTAAAGGAGTAACATGGTGGTTGAACGTGACACTTCCCAGTTGTCTTTAGGCAACAAAACAAATGTGCATAATTTTTTTATTATTCAGTCATTTCAATGTACTTTAAAACGTATTTTTCTAAGCCTAAATTTCCCACTATAAAAGTTCACCCGAACCGTCTGGGCATGGTAATGAGAACTGTCAGTTAGCTATGATTGACAGACCGTGCCCCGTTACCATAGCTACCCCCATGATACGCGCTCTTTTTGGGAGATTTTTCACAAGTTAGCTAGCTTAGTAGTATATCAAGTATCGATAGATAGCTAAGGTAAGGACGTTGACTTATATCCAATTATAATTTTTGCTATCTAGCTAGACAAGTTAAGATAAAAGCACAACTATAACGTCCTCATAAAAGCAAACTAGCCAGCTAGGTAACGTTAGCTAGCTAGCTAAATGAATATAACCAGAAATAATCTAATAGTCCTTAAAAGGCACTCTAATTTAAGTGAACCTAACGTTAGTCAAATATTTGCATTGTCTTGCCTGTAAGCCAGCGGCGCAACCTATGGGTCTCGAGTTATCCATGGGTTTACGGGGTGTGGAAAAGGGAGTGGTTACTGTGTTCCTGACGCACCAAGTTGACAACTTTCTCAACCGGTTGAAAATAGGACGGTAAATTTAAAATGCATATTTCTCCACAAATACAGAACGGACATATTTCATACTTTACTCATTGTGTTTCTTCAATGCCTCTTGTGCAAATAGCACATAAAACTGAGAAAGTGTGAAAATCACCATGGTACTCCTTTAACTCTCTACAGAACATTGTTGAAATGTTGGCCATGAAAACATTTGCATAAGTTCTAATGGCATGGCAGAAAATAGCAACTGGGAGCCCAACCCTTCGTTGTCTTCGTTGCTGATGAGGCATTCCCTCTGCAGAGCCTACCTCATGCGGCCAGTCCCCAAGTCCAATCTGCCACCCACAGAAATGGTGTTCAGTTACCGCCTGTCTCGTACCAGGATGGTTGTTGAGCGCACCTTTGGCATCTTTGCTTCACAGGGGAGGAGGATGTACCGGCGCATGATTGGTCTGACACCATGGGATGTACCGGCGCATGATTGGTCTGACATCGTCGGATGTATAGGCGTGTGCAAATGCAACGAGTGTCTTACACAACTTCCTCCACTGGACTCAGAGGGATCAGGAACCTCCAGCACCTGACTGCGTGAGGGGAGGGAAGGAGGCTCGGCCACCAGGTGGTATGTTGCACCTTGGCAGAGCTGCCACGCGGGAGGCCGTGAGATTCAGGCATATGTACACCTCCTACTTCCCCAGTGAAGGGGCAGTGCTGTAATTTCAGCTAACATCTGACTGTCCAGAGGTGACAGCTTCTGTTCAGCCAGACAAAGATTCGGTGGAGGCCTTTGTGCAGCTCAGGGGTGGCCAAGATGAGAAGGTTTTCAGAAAGGTAGGCTACGTATGATGTTGATGTATGATGTTGTATCCTATTATAAATGGACAATTCAGTGGTTACTTCTGGCTGCTTAGTGAATTTATCTTTATTTATTATTTATTCTCTGGTAAATGTTCCAAAATCTATCAATCTCCAATCAATCAGGTGATAAGCAGTGTGGAGAGGGCCTGGGAGAGACAGAATCTGGCCTACCGGTGGAGGATGAAGAAGCAAGCACTTCATCATCTGTCGCACTACTAACAATCAGTTTTCAATCCGATACAGAGGATCTATATTGTGGAACACCTATAACAATACTGCGAAACAATCATCATCTCTTAACATTTTCAAATCCAAGCTTAGGAAATCCCTGCTGAACCAAATCCACACAGTCTACATAACCCTCCCAGATATAGCAAGTACTTGCTATATTTCATATATAAACACACACAGCCATACTCCAATCATACACACACTTCACTAATTACACCCTCCCTTTATGCTCTGTGTTTGTTTTTGCATGTTTATTGCCTTTATTATCATCACTTTCTCTATCTATTTTATTATTTTCTATTATGTTTTTTTCTATGTTCTCTCCTGTTTGCTTGTTTTGTGTTTTTTTGTTTGGATTAATTATATGTTTTGATGTAATGTGTTGTAAATATACATGTAAACCATATATTATTATAGGTAGAGACCTTACATAAGCCCCTCAGGGTTTCTTGTCACTACCTGCACGATTTTCTGCTTACTAGTTTCTTTTCCTTTGTTGATTTTAAATTTGTGCAAAAAAAAAAAAGAACTAAAAAAAAAAGAACCCCTGGGATGGAGGTCCTCAAGAAGGATGAGAGGGAGAAGGGGAGGCCTGGGCATACCATGAACCCAAACTGGAGCCAAGCCACGTTTAAGTATGCAAACATACATCTAATTCAATTTGATTCTACTCACCTTGTTGAATGAAATATTTAATTCTGACCATGCAATGTTATTGGTCAAGTGGTAAACGATTGTGACTTCATGATGACCTCATATCAGATTAGACATCAAGCAATAGCACACTCCCTCTCATTTTCTAGAGTTACAGTCCTGCCAAACAGCATGGTGCCGCTGGAGACCCTGGATGGATGGAACTGATGCATAAGACACCTTATGCATCAGTGAAACCTCTGCGCCAGAGTATGTCAACTAAATGTTTAGGTAACTTTTATTTAGTGTTGATATCTATATTCACATCATAATATACCTGCTCTCTCGTTTAGGGACAGGACCTGGCTGGCCCACTGTTGTTTCCGTCGCAGCACTTTCGACACAAGTAATATCGGAAAAATCCTAAAATTTATTCTTATGGTGAAGAGTGCCTGACCGGCAACCGTAGAAATGTTAACACAGCGGCAAAATTAGGCTATATCTAGAAATACCATCTTTGGGGAAAAAAACGCTATGGTTGAGGGTCAGGCACTCTTCACGGTAAGAAGAAATTTCAGGATATTTTTTGATATTGCTTGTGTCTAAAGTGCGACAGAAACAAAGATAGATTTACTCAGGAGCCACATCTGTCCAAAATGTAAACAATCAGGCAGTTTTCACGGTCAGGAAAAATTTTATGACAACGTGGTCATGTAGCTAACTTAGCTAGCTAGCCAAACAGTCAGTAACACAGATACTTCCTTTGTGCCATTTACGGATAATGTCAAGGAGGAAAGGTAGCCTACTGTAAAAGCCAAAAAACCTTAGACAGTTTTTTAAATGTTTAAATGTGCTCAGCTTGTTGTAAGATTCAGTAGCCAATCAGGACTTGAATACAAGTTTTTTGTAGAGTGCAAAAACCTTAGTATTATTTATTTTAATTTAATTTATTTTGTTGTTGTTGAAATGTGCCCAGCATTCCAAGGCTTGTTGTAAGATTCAGTAGCCAATCAGGACTTTTTTCAAGTTTGTTGTAGAGTGCAAAAACTTTGATATTATTTATTTTAATTTAAATTCCTTCAATTGTTGTTGTTGAAAACACAGCATTCCAAGACCGTACATTGTTGTCAGATTCTTTGTAAGACTCTGCTATGCTGTAAATAGTTGTTGATTTTTTAAAATGTGTGTTGAATAAACGACTTATTTATAACAACATTCACATTACGTAGTCATATTTTCAAATCTCCAGTCAGCTTTTAGCACTGACTTAATGTAGGGCCCTATGGAATCTGTGTTATAGCTTTCTTAAATTCTCAATTCCGCGATTCAGTCCGTGATTCTGTTATCACAGAAACTATAGGGCCCTACCTTAATGCTGCCATCAGTCTGTCGCTGGCCCGCGCCGGGCCCCCGTCAAAAAAGACACTTGGCCGTCGGGCCCTGTCAAAAGATACTTGCCACCAGGCCCAACAACTTTTCTGGGGGAAACCCTGCACTATGATGCAATCCGAATGGATGAAGTGCTAGACATACAAGGACCTTAATTACTTTTCCCAGAACAGGCTATCATCAGTGCACTTTCTGCACTTGGGAAGAGCAGAGGGTGGCAGAGGAGTTGTCTTGCAGCACACATCTCCAGGAAAGGTAAGGATAGATTTTAATTATTGGTTAGTTGTAATCAAACCCTGATGTTACCTAGATTTATTTGATGCCTCTTTTTAAATCCTTGTTTATTTCAGTGAAAGAGACAAGTTCAACAGGAAGGGGGACAAGAAGTGGACTTTCTTAATTCTGCTGTCTAATTTTCTTCCTCTTCACACTGTGTACTTCATGTTAATGTTTATAAGTGTTCTGACAATCTTTTCCTTTCTTCTGTTTTGTCTGTCTTTTTCAAAATGATTTTATCCCTTTGGGCAGTGGTTCCAAAATTAGTCCTGGGGGCCCCCCTGTGTATACTGGTTTTTGTTCCAACCACAATTGCAGAATTTCAACAAGATGTAAATCTTGCTTAATTAGGTTTGTGAAATTATGATACAACTCCATAATTATTACCATTTCACCACCACATATTTCCACCAAAGTCTTTGCACCCTGTTACGCCCTTTATGTAAATTCTTTCACAGTTGACATAATTGGTAGGAAGGTCAAACCCGTTTTGGCGATTTTTCTAAAAACATATTTTGAGTTTATTTTTCATATATAAGGTCATACGTGCTACCGTATAATGCAATAAAAACATATAAATCACTAACCTGCCAGAAAATGACGGTTGTTTGCTTTAATAAGATTTTTTAAAATTAGCCGCTTCCTTTTTCCGTGCAATCACTCTCGTTGGTGGGAAACACATCGTCGCCTGTGCGACTTTGAGTGTAGGGTTATGTTTTTTTATCCTACAACGTGAACCCATATTTTGTGGTATTCGTACAGTAAAACTAATTTACTGAACGTATTTACTCATATTTATTGTTATACGATGCGGCATTGAATTAAATATGCGCTCCCAAAATGCTGCCAAAACTTCCCAGTTCCAAACCATGCAGTCCCGCGGCATCAAAATTCCATTGTATTTACTACACCATTGGTAACACTTGTCATTTATTTTAACATTGTCGGGGGCATTTAATACATTGTATTCAATCCTATTGGCTTTTGTTTGTAAAATGCTGTCGGCCATTCACAACTAGAGGGCAGAATCATGGGACGGATCATTTGCCAGTAATGCTGCATTGTTTGTATAAACTATATGCTTAGTAGGTCTATAAATAAAGTAGCCTATTTGCGCCATTTATAGTTTTGTATTCCTGTAGGCATCATGACTGATTACCACGCGTTTGGATCATCGGGAGCTCGCTGATCGCCAGGCTGCAGGCTCATTTAGGAGCTTTTGGACTGGACCAGAACTTGGGGCTACGTTGCCAGATCACCTGGGATGGAAGAGGCGGCAGAAGGTGGGAGCACTTAATGCCTATTCTCCGCTCGAAACGGGCTGCCACCCGCGACGACCCAGATGTGATGGTGATTCACCTCGGTGGGAACAGTATTGGGATGTATGGAAATTCGAGGGTTACTCTGTTGCGACGTATGAAGGCAGATATCAAGGAAATCACAATTTGCTATTTCCCAATACCAAATTGATGTTTTCCGACATCCTCCCTCGCTGGAACGGGCGGGGCCAGACCGTGCCTAGCGGATATGGCCTTGAAAGGACCAGACGAAGGCTAAATGGGGCCATGTTTGTCAGACATGGGCATGAGTTGCATTATGCATCCCAACATCGACTTAAATCATTTAGACAGGGATGGGACACATCTAAATTTAGAGGGTAACACTTAATATACAATGTGACCACAATTTGCATTCTTGGACAATTTCATGTGCTTAACACAACCTGATACAGTACAATTATTAAGTATTGCACTATGGCCCCAGGGGGGCCACAGTGCAAAAGCAATGCTACCCAATATTTCCTCAATTCTTTCAAGTCACTTGGCCCTGTGTGTATAAGCATGCACTACGTGGACGGGGCAAACATATGTATGGATGGCTCTCTCACAGTCAAGATTGATTGAATAGGCGTGTATATGTCAAATTTGTATTGGTATGTATGTATTTCGCTGCCCAGCCTTTCTGTTGTGTGAATGATAGTATGTTTCTTGGTATAATTGTGTGTTCGTGAATGTGAATGTAACATGTAACTTGTTAGCTGAAGAGTCGTCTGGACGAACGCATGTACTTTCCGGGGCAAAAGGGAGGAGCCTCTGCCGCCGGGAGCCAGTGGAAGCTTCCCTACTGGTTAATCGAACTGTCTGTCTCAGTGTGCCAGTTCTCCCCCCCCCCCCCATTCTGTGTGGGCTGTAATCCAAGTCCCGACTGAAACACACCAGTGAAACGGACAAAGCTATCGAGCTTACCCAAATTATCTGCTAAAAACAGAATTATGGACAAATTCAAAGAAGATTTTAATTCTGTTATATCACAGATTTGCCAAATACATGACTTTGTTGAAGGACTTTTAGCGCGTATATTTGGATACGATGTTATCGAACAGAGATGTACTCGCTTGCTTACCTACAGGATTTGGCAAAACTTAAATTTTTCAAGCGTGGCCTATAGTATTCAGTCTGCTATCAAATAAATACCCAGAAAAAGCAATGGTTTTGATTGTTTGCCCGTTACAATCAATAATGGATGAGCAAGTAGAATTATTGAACCAAAAAGGAATTAAATAAATAAATAAATAAATAAATAAATGTATCACCGATAAAAAAACTGTGTTTGTTTCTTTTATTATCGCACCTCGAACCGCAGACTCTGTATATCTCGGTGATAAACTCTGATGGAGTGGTCGTTGTTCTGACGTTAACGTTAGCCATTTCCCCCAAATAGTGGCAAACTGATGCGGGTCTGTGGAAAGGTTTGCCTCCGGTAATGTTTTTCCAGTGCACGTTTCAGACCACGCCTGGCCAAAATCGTCACCACATTTGGAGCGCCGCCCGTCTGCACTCTTCTTTCGTTTATGCCTAGAATGTCAAGGCATTGGCCAGGCTCTGTTTAACAAAGTGAAAAGAGACTAGCTCGTGAGGCTAGCCCAAGAGTTACAGACTTGCGGATGCAAGATTCATGAGAGTTTCAAGGTGAAAAAGTTACACCAGCTTGGCATCACACGAACCTTGCCGTCAACGGAAGTGGTGGCTTCATCGGTATGTGATCTAGTAGACATCGACTGCATGTACAATACAGTCGATGTGACAAGTGCAAGAAAGCAACATTCTCTGTTGAAATGAATCCTAACACAAAGGACAACATTGTGTCTTTGTCTTAAAGGGATAACCTGTGGTTCATTTGAGACAGTGGCTCTCCTTCCACTTTATGTTGTTTTGGTCATTTGCTGAGCTCATTTGCTGCTGTTTACTGAATTTAAATGCACTCACCAATTTGCATTATGGCTCTGGCAGACATAGCAGTGAATAGGATAGCTTCCAATGGAGGAAAAAATGACATACCCAAAGCATGTTTATGTAAATATTGTGTTTAAAATTACAACAAATACTGTTCTGAAACATCGTGGATTAACCCAAGTTAAAGGATAACTAAACGATGTTGCACTATTTTCCTGATGTAGTCATTAGCCTTGTGTTTGAAAATATGCTTACGTTATGTTTTTCATATCCTGAAATTCACCTATAGTACATTGCTTCTGCCTCATTGTATTATGTTAATGACATCAAAATACACTACTTGACGTAACTACTTTTATCTTACGATAGCTGCAGATGTATCATGGACATTTACCATCTTGGCCCATCAGAATTAATAATTTGACAGGACTAAACTTCAAGAGGCCAAATGAAAGCTGGGTTTAAAAAAATATATTACAAATTACAAAAAAAAAAAAAAAAAACCCTCTCTTGGCCTGTACCTTGACGTGGTGTGAGGGCTTTTCACTAAAACAAGTCTACTTTGTGTCTCTGCCCGCTCCACAGTTTTAGGAGCACTATGGTGATGTGGTGTGGCAACCATAATAAATAAGTCATTACACTGAATTTTCAAATAAACATTATTAAAACTGTGCATTAGGCATTTGTCTTAATTGTTGTTTTCTTTATTAGATTAAGATAAGATGAATACAGTTTGTCATTACTGAGGGATGATTTCAGTAGACTACATACTAGCAATGGTGTTCGCATTTTGGACGTACAATTAATCATAATTATGGCTGGGTTGTGCCAACACGTTTCAGGGTTGTGCCTAGCTTCTGCTCTTAATTATTTAATTCATCTCAGTCGTTATCTGATTTGTATAAGCACCAGCTAGCTACAGCCGAAGGAGCAAGTGTATGCTAAAGGTTTTACTGTACTCAAGCACTAGATTGTACCAGCATAGTTCAGACCTGTCAGAAAACTAAAACTAGTAACTGGTTGGAACAAAAACCACAACACAGACAGTCCTCCAGCACCGGAATCACTCTTGGAAAACACATTACAGTGGCATATTGAATATCACCTCGGTCATCAAACAAAACTAGTGCTGCATGTACTAGGCTGTAATGACGAATAATATCTGTTTCGATAGCTTGTATGCTTAATATGTTAGGGCTGACTTACTCTTCCAACTACGACAACGGTTGTACATACACAAGTTTATACATGCCATGGTTTATAAGTAGACTGTGCTGTTGGTGATCTAGCAATAAAAATACATAGGTAGCCAGTGAGACAGCCCGATAGACAGATCACTACCAAGCTAGCTAGAGATCTCAAACTGTCTTGCGAGCTGTCTATCTATTACTCTTGCTAGCTAGCTGGCAATCTATGAATCTCACTAGAGAGAGAGATAGGCGATGGCTAGCTAGCGAATGGTATCTTTTGCTAGCTAATGAAATATTTTTTTCAACAGTCTATGGCTAATACAGAGCTAACATTGACGTTCACATAACGGCGCAACTAATCCGTAATGGAATAGGGGGATGAAATTTGTACGGGGGGAAAAATTTTGTTGTGACATAGCCAAACATTACAACAAGCCAGTGAACTGTATAATAACTAGAAAGGAAGAGCTCTATATACGGCTCTTGGTAGGCCCTAGTACAGCTAAATAGCACGTTAACTACTTGTGAGCTAACCAATATGATTTCTACTATTTTAGCTGGCTAGCAACTGTTGCCTAGGTGTTTTTACCTTGTGCTTAATAAAGAGAGTTTCAAATGCTTTGAAGTGAGTAATATTTCCCAAGACAGAAAATTTCAAGTCACGTGTTGCACCGTTTACTGTAAGGGGAATAGCATCTATGATACAACCTGTTGTCCACAGGGTAGTTTGCAATCGCCTAGTCTAACTAGCTAATGTCAGCTAACGGTTATAAAGGCTATTTCAATAACATCTTGAATAATAATACTATGGTTTCATATCTCAGGTGTTGTTAGACTATAACATATAACGATGAAAAGTACTGACAGCAGGCTGTTTGCTAAATAGGTTACACCATTGTTCACACAGCACTTCTGCCACCTAAACAGAGATGCTAAGAAGCTAAGCTGTTTAAATGAAAAGATATTTACTTGCTACCCCTGACTCATTTCTCCTATATTGTGATGGCATTTTTGAATACAGGCTGTACTGAAGGAAAAAAATGTATGGTCATATTGCCGCAGATATCCAGTGACACCAAGACGGATCTGGCAGTCGCTGGCTAGCTGTCAGGCCCGTCTCTCTACTGTGATTTAAACGGGCATGCACCATTAAAACCAGCATACCCAATTTACATAACCAAAACCAAGTTTCCCATGTTAAATATGTTTAGACCATATACCAGATGTAGCCTACCTATCATAAGTAGCTTATTAAGCTATGCTTGTTCAGCTATTTTAGCATACTTGCGACTCATTTCTCTGGCATTGTGATAACATTTTGACTGTACTGACACCAAATGTTTATCATCAGAATCTGCCTGGAGCTGCTGGCTATCTGGCAACTGTCTTTCTGCTGTGATCTACATGGTTTGCACCATTATCAACCTATATAGCCATTTGAAGAAGCAAAACCAAGTTTCCCTTGTGAAATAAATTTAGGTCACTTCAATTGAGAATTATTGCAGTGTCCGGGTTAGGCAAAATGTGCATGTCAGTCAAAACTTCATTTAAGGTTGGGTACCAATTTAAATGTAGGCTAACCCTGCCTGCAATGAACTCCAAGATGATAGTTTATTCTGTCAATATAGCCGAACTGTGACATTCTGGGGCTGAAAAATAGGCTTCTTTTTCCATTGTGCATTTCCATCATGATTTCTCGTTATTTAGGCCTAATAGATAGCCGCATAAGGCAGATCTACGGATAGCCTGAGAGCGGTGATACTTGTGGGTAGCCTGTCAGAACTACCAAAGACGGCTGATGGATTAGGAAAAATCTACAAGGATGTCTAGTCTGAAAATTGACAGTATTATTTTATACTCGTTTTAAGTGACCTGCGAAAGGTTAGCTATAGACTAGCGTTAAAGTTTGCAGGTGGCCTTATATGGAGATGTTGGTGGTTGGACTGGAAAAAACCTACGGTGACAGTTAGCAGCAGCTCAGTGGGGAAAAAAAGGGTGCTTCTGTGATCGACTGACCGTCAAGTGTATAACCAATCGATATTCTGCAATATGCTACGGTGCTATGTGAACTAACTGACTTAGCTAGCTAACAAGGCAAGCTAATTTATCATAAAATAGCCATTGTCGCTAGCTGCAAATTACTCGGCAGCCATTACACTGTGCAAAAAAGACCACGTTCACACGCCATGTCACGTTGGCCAATCAGAGAATTAACTGTGGGCTGTTGGAAAAGCACCATTTTCAGAATAGTGATGGGCATAGCAGTTCCTTTCAGTGTACTGAAAAACCCTGAAAAGTGTCAAACTCTCGGTGCTGTATAGGTATGGGGCATGCCCCCGCCAAGGCGTAACTTGGCGGGATGGCATACCCGCCATCCCAATCATTAGAATCAGTTCATTAAAAAGATTTGTTCAAAAGATTTGTTCACTGAATCGTTCAGTGCTTGACTGGAGCTCTGACTGCGTAGTCCCGCTCACTGCACTGAAACACGGCCGAACGTTCAGTTCAGCTCGCTGACTAGTGAACCGATAATAGTCATTCGTGAATGATAACGCCGGGCACCCACCGCACGCGTCGCGTAAGCAGCACGGCGAAGCGGCGCGGCGCGTAGTGTCTCCACTGGTTCCGTTTGTGTCGCGCAAAGGCTTGCTTAAAGCTCTATATTCCTAGTGTCTCTTGCAGTCTGCAGTGGGATTACATCGTATATTTCACGTTTGTTCAGGACTGTTGATTATGGGTAAGTGAATACTTGGTGAGAGACCTTTTTCAGTCTGTTAATTTGGTAATATTTTTTAACACATGTAAATACGTGAGAAAGTAAACGCTTTAAAGAATTACCATAAGCTTAAATCGCAACGTAGCCTGCATAATAATCAATCTCAAACCGTATTAATTTATTTGCTTGGTTAACAAGCGTGCCAATTTCACGAAGAATATGTAATGATCATAATAATAATAAATAATCCGTAATCAACCATTGGGAATTCCCGTGTCGTCTTATCATTCACGTCAAAACATTTATAGGATCAGATTTAGTAAAATCAGCTAATCACGGCGAACGAAGACATCGGAGAAGTCAGATAGGCTGAGCAATGGCTGGTTAAAAACTACCTTCCAACACTCGAGCTAACAAACTGCTGCTCGGTGCATTCACTTCTACATCATTCAATAGGCTACGTCTTTCTGTGGTGTATTTTCAAATTTACCCCACCCCCTCCGCAAAATAAGATAGCGAAACTAAGTTTGCCTTTTCCCCAGGTTCCAGTTTTTTTTTTTTTTTCTTTTTCGGCAAGGACAATACAAAAACGAAAAGGCTTGTATTTTTTTAGCTGCGTATAAAATATCTGGGAGGTAACTAGGGACACACCCCCAGTCATATAAGGATGAAATATAAATCAGAGCATGTATACCTAGCATTTCAAAGCATATTTCTGTGTATGAACAGGCCATCGTGACGCGCGACAAGCCGGAAAAATAGAACAGAAGCGAAAAACTACGCGTCAGTTCGCCTGTGTCGCGCGAGCTTCGCAGCTGGTTCGCGATGTGTTCGCATCTGGTGGAGACGACGTCGCCCACTGCCGTTGTAATAACAGTACTTCAAGTACGCTTCAGTTACGCGCGTAATACGCGCGTAGTGCGCTCGCGGTCGATACGCGTGCGATGGGTGCCCGGCTTAAGCCAGTGAGCATTTAGTTGGATAAAGATTAGGGAGTGTGAAAAAATCCAGTGTACCAAAAAACCGTACCGAAAACAGCTGACGGTTCCGAAAATGAAAACAGGCGAACCGCGGTTCATATATTAGCACGTTATTTTAATTTAATTTTAGTTTTCCAGTTTAAAAAGCATAGACAGAGCATTTTCCCACAGAATATTTAATAGCCTGAGAACCAAGCACTTTCTTTCCCTATTTTTTTTGTTTCGATTTTATTCTAAACAATGTAGTTTGAAAGAATGTGTTTAATATGGCCATTTTATTTTACTAAATTTCCCAAGATGGGTTGTTTTAGCACTGGATGCTGATTTGTTTACCGTGACTTGTCCTAACGGCTGCTTGAAAGAGAAAGTGCTGATATACGTCGGCTAAGTAGACACATCGTTTTCTGATGAAATGTAGTCGATAAAATAGTACTTCTTTAAGACATGTAAAAAATACAAAGTCTTGTTATTTCATTGAAAATAAACAGCACACTTTAAAAAGTGATGTTCGATTATTACCCATTTATTATCCATTATTCCATACCGTACCTACTCTCCTCCCCAGAGACTCCTCGCTCCTTGCATTCGCTACCAGCAAGAGGAATGAAGCCACGCCCTGTGAGGATGAGATTGTACCGTACTGTACCGTGAGCTCTGTATCGTGATACGAACCGTACCGTCAGTTCAGTGTACCGTCACATCCCTAGTACGTTCAGTGAACGAATCACTGAACTGATGAACTGTGAACGATAGTCAGTGAACGACCAGTTCACGTTCGCTCGCAACTGACTGAGAGTTCAACTGAACTAACTGAGAAATGAACGGATCGTTTTAGGAAGTGATTCAGTTCAGTTTGTTCGCCCGAAAGATTTGTTCTTTTGAATCATTCGCGAACGGCACAACACTATTTCAGAAGGCTGTTTCTCTTCTAGTTCTTATACAGTTCATTGCAACAAGCTCACTTTTACACCATATGGTGCCCTCACATGAACAGTTTATACATCAGGTCGCTAATTTAGCTAATGTTGGCTGGATAGCTTGTTTGTCTTAAACTTTAAATGAGAAAGCTGTATATGGGGAAAAGGTGGGTAAATTTTGATTTCTGAAAGTTGTGAGGCGAGCCTGTTCTGGCGACAGTGTTCATAATTTTAGTAGGCCTCCCATGTGCTCAAGTTGGTTAGCTAACTAAATGGCTAACGTTATCTATCCTGTTAAGGCACAATAAATGCACATGATTAGGAAAATGGTACTACAATATCCATTTAGTTTTAATTTCATTTATGGTGTTTCCCCTACATACAGGCAGCATTGAAAACCTGTGCTGCTGGTGCCTCCTGTGCTGAAGGCCACAGTACTGGTGCCTGCTGTGCTGGAGGCCACAGTGCTGGTGCCTGTGCTGCTGGTGCCTGCTGTGGTAGTGCCCATGGCTCTGGATTTGCTGGCTGCTGAGCTCTCAGTCGTTTTACTTGGTTCATAAACATCAGCATACCAGTTCCTCTATACCCATTTTGGGCAATCTCCACAGTAGCAGCCTTTTTCCATGCTCGGGAAAACAGGGTGAAGAATTCTGACTTTCTTAACTTCTGACCTCCTGTTTCCCAAGTAAATCTCCTCCCCTCTTCGTTCCAGCTGTTTTTTAAACTTTTAAAGAGGGACTAGTCTGCAGGCTGTAGGCAGTGTGTTGTGTGTCTTGGCTAACACATGACATGCACATTGTTCTCTTTCATTAAATTTAGAAAGTCGATGTTGTAAACATAGGTAGTGTGTCCATCCAGAAGAATCAAATGTGGCCTTGGGTCCCATTTTGGCAGGTTTTTCACAAATTGCCTCCCCCAGTCCAGGATCAGTTCGCGGTTAATCCACCTGTTGGATTAGAACGAACTCGAGGTAAGCTGATTGTCTGCCGTTATGTTTTAAAATATATTATCAAATGTGTACAGGGTTTAATTTCCATCCGTGACTGTTCAGTGTCATGTAAGCACGTTATATGTATGACATTAATAATAAAATGATGTTCAGTTATCTTCAATTTATGTTTCTCAGCAAAGCATCACCGAATATGTTTAGCTAGCATATCAGCTTGCCAGTGAGCTAGGTAGGCTATCCGTGGTTAGCTCACGCATTAGCAATATGAACCACAGGGAAACAACGACTACACTGATGGCCAATCAATCAGAGATGTGTACTGGTGATTTTTGACTAGGCTAATTTTCATATAACTGTCTGGTAGACCTGCTGTTAACCGAGAAAGTTACCACTGTAGGTTTTCGCCACAGTCAGTTAATGAGCCAATAACTGTTACTCCACCGCTGTTTGTGGTGTTCGCTCGCTGGGTGATGCTAGCTGACTGATCCTTCGCTAGTCACTTTTAAACAAATAAAAATTAACAATGTCAGCGGTGATTAATAATTCTACGAAGTATTTTAATAACTGATCTCCAGGCATGTAAATATGACAACGCACTTTGTAGCGGAAGTTTGCCACCTGGTGCATGAAGACAAAAATAATTACATTTCTAATTATTTGTTTTTTTCTTGTAGATCATCAAAACCAATGGAGAAAAGCCAACATACGCAAGGAGCCCCCAGAACCGATTCTGAGAACCACTGTCTTAAATGCTCTTGTCGGTCTCTTAAATGCTAAAAACATGTTCCTTTCTAAATTCCAGTCTTATAATGATGGTTAATTTCGTTAGATTCTGTGTGTGATTTCACAGCATGTTGTATGTTATCCAGCAAATTAAATCATAAACTTTAAGACTCTTAATTCGCTTCGTGAAACTGAAAATTCTGCAGTTTATCCCAAATTCGGGATTATAGTAGCTTTATCACATCCGTGAAGCATGGCCCAGGTAGACATTGATGGAATGTACACGACTGACAAGCTGTCAGGTGCTCAAAGCCCTCAATAACTTCTAGAGCTCCCTCTTAAGTTACTGATATGCATCTGTGTATTTGTCCTCCAGAACCTCAAACCCTTCCTTACCAACAGAATGGGTGACAAATTAAAGCAAAAACCAACATAAATTGTCTTAGTAAGGTGTTAGGCCACCACAAGCCACCAAACAGCTTCAATGCACCTTGGCATAGATTCTACAAGTCTCTGGAACTCTACTGGACGGATGGAACACCATTCTTCCAAAAGATATTCCCTCATTTGGCGTTTTGATGATGGTGGTAGAGAACGCTGTTTAACACATCTGTCCAAAACCTCCCATAGGTGTTCAATTGGGCTGAGATTTGGTGACTGCGAAGGCCATAGCATATAATTCATGTCATTTTCATACATCATACATCAAACCATTCAGTGACCCCTCCTGGCCCGTGGATGGGGGGAATGAGACCACTCCCATCAGGATAGAAATGTTTCATCATAGGATAAAAGTGATCACCCAGAATAACTTTGTATTGATTTGCAGTGACCCTTCTCCCCTCTAAGTGGACAATTGGAATTAAACCATGCCAAGAAAATGCCCCCCACAGCATAACAGAAATGGCCTACCTCCATATGGTGGCGATATCCTATCAGTAAAATGGCGTCATACAAGTTAATTCATTATTTGTTATAACATAACAAATTGTAGATGATAAGTGATATTTATGGATATTTCACTGAATAAACAGGCTGGTTTTAAAAGAATACTAGAATTGAAGTAGACGCAAGTATTGCAATAAATGAACAGTGTATTGAGGCAGTAAAGCCAAAATATTTTAGCTATGTAATATTTTTGCTTTATAATCAAGCAGTTTTAATTTGTGATCAAAAGAAGAATATGCCAGTAATTTATGGAGGTATGTTAATTTAATTTATTGGGATTTTCTATACATATACTGTATTTTTTTACAGTTTGAAAGTAACAGCTCTGTTATGGTTTACAAGGAATTAAATGCAATGACATAATGACTTTTAACAGACTATTAATGAACTTTAATTTGTCCCACATTACCTAAATATAACCTAAAATGGGGGAATTGAACACAAACAGTGCTGTTACTTTAAAACTGTTAAATAAATACACATAGAAATCCAAACTGCTTCAGTATTGAGTAAAAAAGAACCAAAATGACTTCACTGTCCCAGTACTTATGCAGGGCACTGTACTGTGTGTTTGTGTCTCACTCTGGCACTGTCTGATGCAAGTATTTCTATTAACTAGCATTAATTGGCCATTTAGAGGATTTTTATTTTATTACTATTTATTTTTATTTTTTAACCTGTTTTTCAGTTTCGCTGAATTTATGAACGTCAGAAGCTGTGGTGGTGTCTTCCTCCCCCAGTAGTCTGTTCATTTTGTCCTGCAGGGACTCTTCTGGTATTTGTGGCAGAGCCAGGCTGGAGATTGATGGCTCTTCTGGTTTGTCCATCTGCCTGTTGCCCAATACCCTCGAAAGAGCTAGGTGTCCCTGCGCACTGGTGCAGTCCCGTTCTACTGTTCGGTAGCACCGGGATGCAGTCGACACCGTGTGCCCCATCAGGTCGGACAGATTGTTCTTCTCGTTGGGGCATGCCTGGTGGACTGCAGATACTGCCGACTTACACATCAGTGTGCAGATAATGGCCCTTCCTAGCCCAGCCCTCATCCATGTGGACTGTATGGACCTCGACACTTGTCCACTTTTCATGGACTCTGGTCGCATTCGTCTTTGGCAGCATGTGGCCTGAAGTTGCTTATGTAATGGTCCAGCCACCCTAGTACATTGGCCTCCAATACCAGCTTGGCTGGACCATAATGATATGCGGTCTTATGTTCTTTCACACTGATGACCCAGTGGTCATCAACCTGTTTTACTCCACGAAATTCAGCGACCGTTAAATTAGAAAGTACTCCTGATCTGTGTGCATTAGTAATTACTATTTTTGTCATCAGCTAATCTCTCATTTGTACATATTCGGACATCGTGAGGCCTGTATTTTTATTGACCTTACCTAGCAACTTCAGTGCCTCCCGAGTGGACATGCTTTTATTGAATTTCTGTATATCTGCAGGGCTAATGAGCTTCACCAGGTCAGTGTCCATTTTTTGGAGGGAACATTTGTTGTTCTCTTTCCTGTAGGCCCCTATCCACCGGCCCACCATGTCCACCATGGCCTTCGCCCTCTCTACCTTAAACTCATTTTCTGAGTAGCTGTACCAGTGCTTGAGTGATGACAGGTATGACCTTATTGTACCTGGCAGGAAATTATGCTTCCTGGCATAATTCTGCAGGAAGTGGGTCCTAAGACCTTCCTTTTCATACAGAGACCCTGGATTTTCCTCATCGCCATCCACTTAAAAAATTACACACGCCTGCTGTGCGTGTTGTGCTGCCAATTTCGTGCATACACGACCCCCGTCTGCCGACTGGAGCCATTCCGAGAACAGTGACATGTGGTCACCCTTCATGTGCTCTCCAGCTCTTCCTCTGTCTCCTCTTCTTCATACTGAGTAGCAGACTTCTTTCCAGCCTTCTATTCTCTTGATTTGATGAGTCTGTTGTATTCTGCTGTCCCTTTCTTTATTTTGTGTAGAAGGTGCAGGTGCGGGCCTAATCTTTAAATTTTGGACTTGCATCCTTCAATCGGAGAGTTCCGGGGATGATGGTAATCCTTACTTTTTGAATTGCTGCGGTTTTTTTGCGCAAGCCAAACTGCTGGACAGCCATCCTGGCGCTTTCCTTCTCCTTCTCCCAGCCATGAATATGACTTAGGTGTCATGACAGATTCACCACCAACACCTGGCAGTCCTCAACTGGACACGCTTTCTTCTGCCTTCCAGTGCCCTTCTTCAGTTGCTGAAGGAATTCCTTCGCCGACAGTGTCCCTTTCCCTCTCCCTTTCTTTCCTGGCGGAGTTGGTGGTACAAGGGATTCCGATGGTGAGGAAGTTGCTGAGGGTGCGGGCACAAAAAGATTCCCACTTCCAGAACATTCTGAAGTTGAAGTTGAATCCATGTTGTTTTATCTTTGGAAACAAATCACAGATGTTTAGAGAAGATATACAAGGTGACTAACAATTGTAGAATTTTGGTAAGATGTCTTGGCTAAACCCATAAAATAAACTTAACACAAAAAAAACTTTTTTATTCTCACTCTTCTTATAATCTATGCTGTCTTTGGATGGGAGGACTTGGTATTATCAGAGGGGGTGAAATGTTGGAATGAGATAATGTAAGGTACCACCAAAATGTAGTGAATAGATAAGCTGGGCAGTTTCAACAATTAGGCTATTTAAGTCACAATAAATATTTAGACTAAAGTATGCATGTGATTATTATAGTGGGATCATATTTAGTCTAAACCCTGTCTGTTATATGTTTTTTTATTTCTCTTTTTGGGAGACTGAATTTTCACAAGCTAGCTAGCTTAGTAGTATATCAAGTATCGATAGATAGCTAAGGTAAGGACGTTGACTTATATCCAATTATAATTTTTGCTATCTAGCTAGCCAAGTTAAGATAAAAGCACAACTATAACGTCCTCATAAAAGCAAACTAGCAAGCTAACGTTATCGATAACATTGCCTATGAAAGCAAACCTCCTAGCTAGCTAACGTTAGCTAGCTAGCTAAATGAATATAACCAGAAATAATCTAAAGGCACTCTAAGTGAACCTAACGTTAGTCAAATATTTGCATTGTCTTGCCTGTAAGCCAGCGGCGCAAACCATGGGTCTCGAGTTATCCATGGATCCCCAAACGATTTAGAATTAGATTTCTTTACGGGGCGTGGAAATGGGAGTGGTTACTGTATTCGTGACGTAGCAAAATGACAACTTTCTCAACCGGCTGAAAATAGGACGATGAATTTAAAACGCATATTTCTCCAAAAATACAGAACGGACATATTTAATACTTTGCTCATTGTGTTTCTTCAATGCCTCTTGTGCAAATAGCACATAAAACCGAGAAAGTGTGAAAATCACCATGGTACTCCTTTAAGGAACAAAATCACAATAACCAAACAAAAAGGCAAAGAACAACAAGAGGACAAGGAAAAGAAAGGCAAAGATAGGAAAAAGAAAAGGACTGTAAACAAGAAAACATATATAAAAACAAAAAGGAAACAACCAAAAATAATAAACAGAATAATAATAATAATATATGAAGGAGAAAAAAGGCAAAACAAATAGGGATAAATACACTATAAAGACGCACAAGGACAGGTAGGGACAGTAAAAGGGACGCAAAAGGTAGGGACAGTACATTTATCTAAAAGATAATTTAATATAAAGGCTCATTTTAGTGCAGTCTTTATAATTAATAAGTTTTGATCAACATTTTTGCTCAAAAAATGACAATTTACAGAACTATTGACAGTTAAGTTTTCAGTTGAAAATAGGCCTATTTCACATTTCCGGGTATGAAAACCGGATGTAGGGGTCTCTCGTTTCCGGTTATCTTAACAGCCACCAAAACAATGGCAGCGACGAAGAGCAACCAGTTTTGTCGCGTTCCCCTGTGTACCAATTCGAAGAAGAATTTATTTACCCTTTCACAGCTTCCCACAGATGTGCTCCAAAATAAGAAAAAAACCTGCGAGGTAGCATGACTGTCATAATGTTGCAAACTAACATAAACTCATTACGATAGCTAGCTAGTTAGCTACTGCTTTGTGAATAAGATTACACTCGATATTAAAACTTTTCTCCTCACATACATTTGGGTCCAAAAGTCTGAGTCCACTACCAGCTCCTTTGTTTTTTTATCGTTCATTGAGAACTAACGCAGTTTCAGTCGTGGTATTTGTTACTCAAGAATGTCATAAAATCAGTTAGCTAGCTATATTTTATGTTATGATTAGCAAATTATGTTTTAGCCAGCTAGCTTGTTAGCAAGCACATATTTGGATATTCAATGTTGAAACTGCAGATGTATGCTTATTTTAGTTTGTAATTACAAAATGTATTGACGGACATCGCAACAAGCCTACTTAAGATATATCAGCTGATTTAAAAATGTGTGGGTAGTTTTTATCAGCGATGAAAACAAACAGCTCGGTAGTGAACTGAACACCATTACACAGGCGATCTGACAAGCAATATAAATCAGTACAGCACAAACAACATGTCACAAAATAACGTAACGGTAGTACGAAACTTGGATCAGAGATATTTCACTTCGGTATAACATAAGTAATTTTATGGGGCCTAACACATTGTACTTACATAGCTTTGCCTCCCCTGCTGACCGTCAACATTAACAGAATCGCTTTTCCTCACAGTTGTCAGGCTCCCTATTGATTCATTTTCGGGACAACCGAGAGGAACAGAGATGCTGATAACGGACAGCAGATGTTGCTTCACGCTATGAAAACACAATGGAGTAGCCTCCAGACAATAATTTATGTTATGTCGAAGTGAAATATCTCTTTAATCGGCTAACTTGCTGTGGTTAGCAAGCTAGCTATTTAGCTTTCTGGTGAGCTAACGTTATACTTACCTTCATAACCGAATATAAACTTCTCAAAAAATAATTTATAGCCCTTGTCTAGTTTAGACCGCTTAACGTTCACTGGCAATGCTTCGACAATGCAGATAACATCGGACAGTGAACTTTGGCAGAGCTATTAGGGACTGTGAGTGAAAAATAGTTTACTGTGCTGGTGAATGGATGGTTCAAATCACTGTGGAGAGTCGGTCAGAACTCTGGCTTTGCTTATTGGTGGGGTTCCAATGACCAGGCCGTAGTTGCAATGAAGGGTTTTATTGACATTGATCAAGGTGCAGTAGCTTTGTATCTGGGTGTGTGTGTGTGTGTGTGTGGTCTGGTTTCATGAACGCACAAAACACCTTAACTAGCCTTATTTCAGAAAACAGAACAGAGAACTGTGGTATTAAACCATGACAGCCCTATAATGCAGACCATGACAGCCCTATAATGTCTGTAAATATATATAACAAAGCCAGCTTCCACTGCTTTGAGGAAACATTTTTAGAGCTAAAAAGAAAGGTAGAGAGTGAGAAGGCCACAGCAACTGACAGTCAGGAAGAAGATTTAGAGGAAGACACTGAGCCCTCAAACCACACAGACAGCCTGCCAGTCCCTGACCCCCCCACACTCAGGCCCCACTCTCAACACATCGCAGAAAGCCTGGCCCTGCTGGAGTTGGAATTTATTGAATTCAGAGAGCACACCCTGTCCAGGCTGTCTGAAACCAGCTCAGTCCAGCTCCTGAGAGATGATGTCACCCAGATGCGGAGTGAATGCCATCTTGCCATTAAGGAGCTGAGCGCAGAGATGGCTGAGCTGCGGCAAGACAACCAGGCCCTGAGAGCTCAGCTGGCCAAAGTAAAGGAAGACGCGCTGCACAGGGAGAGGGCCTTCTCCAGAGAGCTGCAGGACCTAAGGGAGCAGCTCCGGGAACACGCTGCAACCCCCTGCCCCAACCCACACCTGCTCCACAGACACAGACACACACTGCTCAACCCCCAAAAACACAGTCCTTCCCCCTGACACTGACACACAGCTGCCGTCACCCGTACCTGAACACTCTGGCACTACCACACTACCTGTCACACAGGAGAGTCACACACACCCGGCAGACAGCCCTGCTGTTCCCAACACACAGCATCACCCAGAGATCCAGCCACCCTCAGACACACAACCTCCTTCCAGCAACAAGGCTAAAAAGCCCCAGGCACAGGTAGTCCTGCTCATGGACTCAAATGGAAAATTCCTGGAAGCAAAGAGGCTGTTCCCTGGTCAAGAAGGCAATCCGCTGCAGCAACACAGGAAGGGCCACGGACCTGCTGTAGAAAGACAAACTGGGAAAGCCTTCCTGCATCGTGGTGCACACTGGCACCAATGGCCTGCCCAACATGCACCACAAAACTGCCAGAGCAGTGTGGAAGGTGGCAAAAAGATCAGCACAAGAGTTTCCCCACTCACGAGTTGTCATGTCCACACTGCTGCCCAGAACAGATACACCTCCCCACATCCTGCAGGAGATAAATTCAGAGATCGCCCGGGGTTGTGCCACGCTGCCAAATGGCATCTCTATGATGGACTCCATTTAAACCAGGAGGGAGTCAAAAGTTTTGCTAAAACCCTAAAAGATGCAGCCCTGGGACGCAACCCAACAGTCCTGCCTTACATATCTGCCAACAGGGGGCGCCAAAGAATGCAGCCGCACCCCCCTACCCACACACCCCGAGCTCCACAGAGACCATGCCATTCTGCTCCTCCTCCTTTCCCCCCACGCCACCCCAGCACCCCACACCCTAAGCACCAGCCCCGTCCCCCAACAGAGCCCCTGTACAGCAGCAGCCCCAAAGCTATGTCTGCCCTGTCAAAACCATTGTCCATTTCCAGGCCCAGGGTAATGTGATGGTCTGTGGAGACTTTAATGTCCGCACAGGCACAGAAAATGACTGCATAGAGTCAAAAGGAAATAATCATGTGTCTGGACAGACCCCTCTGCCCCTCACACCCACACAAATAAAAAGAAACAACTCAGACAAAATAGTAAACAAGAATGGAAGAGAGTTAGTGCATTTCTGTCAAGCCTTAGGTCTGTATATCCTTAATGGCAGGATCAGAGGGGACTCCTTAGGGCGGTTCACGTATTCTTCAGCTCTTGGGAGTAGTGTAGTTGATTATGCAATCACTGACATGAACCCCTCTATCAGTGCATTTACTGTCAGGCAGCAAACTCCCCTCTCAGACCACAATCAAGTAAATGTGTTCCTGAAAAAAACTGTACATATGAAAAAATCTGAAAAACAACCCAGTAAGCTGTACAATCTCACCCAACCATACAGATGGGGCACAAGACAGCAAAGATAAATATATCAAAGCAATCAGTTCAAATGAGTTAACTAACACTATTAACATTTTTAACAATACATATTACCAGAATAACAATGAAGGAATTAATCTGGCAGTTAATAACATTAATTGTATATTTCACAAAGCAGCAATTGATGCCAGCCTTCTAAAAACAAGGCATAAAAATGTGAAACAAAAACCTACTAAAAAATGGTTTGATTTGGAATGCAAAGATATCAGAAAACAATTGAGACAAATATCAAACCAAAAACATAAACAGCAGGATAACCCAGATTTACGCCTCAAGTATTGTGAAATACTTAAACAATACAAACAAATCCTAAAAACAAAGAAACAAAGCTACATCAATAAACAATCAAACAATCAATCAAAATCAGTTCTGGGATATGTGGAATAACTTGAGCACAACAGCACCACAAGAATTGGCTGTACAAGATGGAACCATTTGGAAAGACTATTTTGAGAATCTATACAAAGTAATCCCACAAAAAGATTTAAAATATAATCAGAATATAATTAAAGACAAACTAAACCACCTTGAATCAACAATTAAAAACAATCAAAATCCACTAGATAACCCAATCTCATTGCTAGAACAGACTGAAAAACTCCAGTCTCTAAAACCAAAAAAAGCTTGTGGTCCTGACAGCATCAGAAATGAGATGCTAAAACACAGCACTACTGAGCTGCAGAAGGCTGTGCTGAAGTTATTCAACCTGGTACTGAGCTCTGGCTGCTTTCCTGACATCTGGAACCAAGGGCTTATATCCCCAATTCACAAAGGTGGAGACAAATTGGACCCTAATAATTACCGAGGCATTTGTGTAAGCAGTAATCTGGGGAAGTTATTTTGCAGCATCCTTAATACAAGACTTTTAAACTTCCTTAACGAGCACAATGTCTTGAGTAAGTAAGATTGGATTTCTATCAAACCACCATACAACTGACCATATTTACACCCTACACACCCTAATAAATAAACATGTCCACCAAACAAAAAATGGAAAAATCTTTGCATGTTTCATTGACTTCAAAAAAGCCTTTGATTCTATTTGGCACCATGGCCTATTCTATAAAATTATTCAAAGTGGTGTAGGGGGTAAAGTTTATGACATATTTAAATCTATGTATATATAGGAAGCAAGTGTGCGGTACGAATTGGCAATAAAAGAACAGAGTTCTTCACGCAAGGACATGGTGTGAGACAGGGCTGTAACCTCAGTCCAGCATTGTTCAATATATACATTAATGAGCTAGCGGTGTTGTTGGAACAGTCTGCAGCTCCTGGTCTCACACTGTGTGACAAAGAGATCAAATGTTTGCTCTATGCAGATGATTTGGTCCTGCTGTCACCCACAAAAAAGGGGTTACAGCAACACCTAGATCTTCTTCATCAATACTGCCTGAACTGGGCCCAGGCAGTAAATTTCGAAAAGACAAAAATCATTATTTTTCAAAAGAAGCCCAGATGTCAGGAAAACATACAAATAATCTCTAGGTAACACCGCCCTAGAGCACACTCTGAATTACCTACCTTGGTCTGACTATCACTGCATCAGGAAGTTTCCACATGGCAGTAAAGGCATTAAAAGAAAAAGCTTGAAAAGCAATATATGCAATAAAGAGACAACTTTTCAAAATAAATATCCCAATTAGAATCTGGTCCAAATTATTTGACAGTGTAATTCAGCCTATTGCTCTTTATGAAAGTGAGGTCTGGGGTCCACTCAGTCAGCAAGACTACACTGCATGGGACAAGAATCCAATTGAAACCCTACATACTGAATTCTGCAGAAATATCTTGCAAATACAAATGAAAACACCTAACAACGCATGTAGGGCAGAATTAGGCCGATTCCCATTGGTAATAAATATACAAAAAAGAGCTCTAAAATTCTGGATACATCTCAAATCAAGTCCCAATGACACGCTACAATCTAAAGCGCTAAAATCCCAAGAACTGAACCCAGAAAAGAGTCCCCTCAGTCAGCTGATACTGAAGCTTACTAATTCAGTAACCCAAACTAACGTGCATCACGCTCAGAGCAGCACTGCTTAACAGCCGCAAATCAGAATAACCCAAATTATGCAACAAGCAAAAAATTTGTATTTGGAACATTGGGATAAAGAAACCAAAACACAAAGTCGACTAAATTGCTGTCGAACCCTGAAAAAAGACTATACTCCAGCAGAGTATCTCTTCTTTGTCAGAGATACAAAGCAGAGACGGATCCTGACCAAATACAGACTCAGTGACCACACCCTTGAAATTTAAAAAGGCAGACACAAAAATTCATGGTTACCAAAAGAAAAACGAATATGTGGTCACTGTAAGACAGGAGAGGTTGAGACAGAGATGAACTTCCTCCTAAACTGTACAAAGTATACAAATATAAGAAATATATATTACCACAAATTTTCAGAAATAATAAAAAACTTCCATTCTTTATCAAAGAATGAAAAATGTGCAGTCCTTTTAGGACAAGGACCAACAGCCTCAATTGCGGCTCAATATGTCTCAGCTTGCCATAACCTGAGGGACACTGAGTGACCATCCTACATAATTATATATATATATATTTTTTTTTTTAATTTATTTATTTTATTTATTTTATTTTTTTTCTTTAAATGCTTGTGCCAATTGAACATTAATATTGTTATTGTTCTGTTTTTTTATATATATAGAATATTCATTGTTATTGGTATTCCACTGTAAATATATATTTTGAATTGATTGATGCTTTGGCAATATGTACGTATGTATTTCCTGCCAATAAAGCTATTTAAATTTGAATTTGAGAGCGAAAGAGAGAGAGAGGCTGTGTCCCAAACCGCATACTTCCATGCTCAGAGTGCGCATAGCGAGCGTGCCTCCATCTTGGAGTGTGAGTCCAAACCGAAGTTCGGTAGTGCGGAGCACGGATAAAGTACCCGGATGCGCACTCTGTTTGAGCAAAATTTGAAGTGTGCATCCGTGCATGCTCCGACTGGGAAAAATCCCATAATTCATTTCGAGAAAAACTGTTAGAAGAACAACGACAATGGCGGATGACGGACGTGAGGTTGTTTCTCCTGAGGCCTTCTACAAATGTAATTTATCAACAGTTTGTATGCTAAAATCCTTAAAAGTTTGAAAACATGTGGTGCAGCACAATGGTAACATAGCCAGCTGAATAATGTGGCTAACCGGAGCTACCAATCTCCAGTTCGTTAACTAGCTATCTTGCTATCCATACAAAGGCAATAATAGTAGCGATTTAGCTAGAGGGACGTGAATATTATTGAACTAATATTCATAATATTTATTACGAATTTATTCCCATGTGCTCTTACTTGCTACCTGGCTGGATATCGACCCACTTAGCTAGAATTACACTTTAAGAAAGTATTCTATATTACTGAGTTTTTTTTTTGGTTCTACCATGTCAAAGTTTCAGCCTAAAACCGGTTAAAGTGGTACGCCTGTCATATGATACCATGAAAGACATCCCAGCACCACTCCATCATATAATTCAAGGGAGAATTTGTAGTTAGTAAACAAGAAAACTGAAGTGAGCCTCACCCTTGTTCTTGGGTTTAGTAAACTGATTGTACAGGCAAAGATGTTATTATTGAGAAATCATTTAAAGTGCATGGAAGTAGGACAGCACAGTGTAGCTTGATTATATTTTGTCATAATGTATGTTTGCTTGTTTACTTTATGTAGTTAATAAAATTTGAAGGACATTTGTGGTCAGTATACCAATTGCTTGTCTCTTTAGGTGCTAAAGAACCCCCCCCCCCCCCCCCCACAGGGGTCAGCACTGAAGGGGGGGAGACCACTGCTGCATCCTGGCGGTGGTTTGCCATGATGGATGAGGCAATCGGGGGGAGGCTGTCCATTACGCCTCCTGTCCTGATTGCGTCAGCCAGTGGTGAAGGGGATGCAGTGGTGGTCTCCCCTCAAAGCAGAAGGCAGGAAAGGGCAGGCGGCAGCAAGAAACGGAGGAACTCCGACCTGTTGGAGTTCCCCCAGAGGGAGGCATTAGAGAGGGAGAGGCAGAGGGAAGTGGAAGCCTTGCAGAGGGAGGAGAGGAGAGAAGCCCGTGAGAGAGAGGAGAGGAGGGAGTTTCTGGGCCACTTTCTTGCCGTGTTTGAGAAATATGCTAATAAATAATTATTTTAAGCAGCTGTGTTAGTTTTGTCATTATTACAAGGCTAAATTACATACTACACTTGCTGTAAACCTCTGTCCTCATAGAAGTAATATAACCTGTTGGAAATTAATCTGTTTTTCATGTTACACAAGTATAGCTTTTTATCAAATATCAGTGGTTTGCGTGTCAAGTGGCAACCAAAAAAAAAGGTTAATTCTAAAAGTTTTTAATTTGCTATTTAAAAGATGTGCCACTTTTGATAAGCAACAAGTATTTAAATGAACAGATTACCATACTTAATTGTTGACAATTGAGTGAACTGTTAAAAACAATTTAATTATTGTGATGAGAAAGAGGGACATGGACATGGATGGAGAGATGGAACAACATTTACAAACAATAAGCTATATGGCAAAAAAAAAAAGTATGTAGCAGATAATGCGCTACAGGGAAGGTACTATAAAAAATTTAGAAAAATAAGCAAATTGAAAAAAACACATTTTATACTACATCAGAGTGCCAATAAATGTGATCTTGCAGACCAGCAGGACACACATCTGGGGCTGACACCTCCTCCGCCAGTCTTGCCCTCAGGTGCTGTCCCGGCATCTCCCCTCTAAGGATGGGTACTGGGTCAGGGTCATTTTCTGACAGTGGTCTTCTGTCTTCCTCCAGCACATCGTCAGCAGCCAGGCTGACATTGTGAAGGATAGCACAGGCTGCAATAACCTTCGGTGCAAATGAAGGGTGCACCTCCAGGGATGAAAGGAAGATGCTCCTCCATCTGGACTTCATCAGTCCAAAAGCTTGCTCAATTATGGAGCGAGCTTTGGAATGATGCCGGTTAAAGTGGGGCTCCACCGGCCCCTGGACAGGCTCCCTGTAGGGGGTTATGAGGTGGATTGGATCCTCCAAGCAGGGATACCCTCCATCACCAAGCAGCATGTATCCACGGGGAGGACACAGCTGCTGTACATATATGGGGCTGTTCCGCAGGACCCGTGAGTCATGAACAGACCCCGGGTAACCCACAAAGACATCCAGGAATTTCCCGGAGGAGTCACAGACAGCCTGCAGGATAATTGATGGAAACAATTTCCTACGCTGTTGTGGGGGTGAGCGTGCCTAGCGGACTTCTTCCTCCTCCTCGTAGCAGTCGCTTTCGCGGACGCGGGGCCGGGTTGTCTGCTCTGGAGCCAAGCAGAGGACGTCTCCCGCCCTCTCTACTTCCTTCAGAGCGTCGTCGAGGGAGCAGGGCGTGGTCAGGATGACGTGCTGGCGCAGCCGTTCCGGGGAGAGGGTCTGGAGGAAGGCGTACAGTGCGAGCTCATCCTGCCCTGCCGAGTTGAGGGACGGGTAGCCCTGCCGAGCGTGGAACCGCACGTCCGCAGCCATGGTCCCCCAGCTCTCTTTTCCTTCACGGCGGCGGCTGTTGAGCTTCTCCCGGCTGCTCTGCATCGACCGCCTCTGGCCGAAACGCCTTGCCAAGGCGTCAGCGCCTTGAGATCGCCCTGTTCGGCAGCATCGAGGTCTAGCAGGACCTGCAGCGCTGGGCCCTCCAGGGCGAGTCCTAGGTGCGTCGCCGTCTGGCTCTCGCTCCAGCCGCAGTGACGGGCAGCCAGCTGCAGCTGGGCAAGGTACGTCTCCCACTGTGCTGCTCCGCTGAACCGGGCTAGCTTCGGCTGTGTGCTAGCTGGCGTGCTGGTTGTCATGCTAGCGCTAGCTGGGATGCAAGCGCTGGCTGGTGTGCTAGCGCTAGCTGCCGTGCTAGCGCTAGCTCCCCTCGGGCGCGTAGGTCGAACAGCACTGGCTCCGTCTGGTTGTCTGGGGGCCCTCTCTCGTTGCGCCACCGAGCTCTGCAGGTCGGCGCCCGTCGCCATCTCTGCTGCCTCGGTCTTCCGCCGCCTCAGTACCCCCAGTCTCTCTTCCAGCTCTCGGATCGCCTTCTCCACTTCAGCTAGCTGAATCCCACTTCCGGACACCAATGTGGCAGTTTCGCAAGGAAGCAGAGACGGGCTTGGCTGCTCTCGAATCGCTCCCAGGGAGCTTCGCTTTATTTGTGACATCTCTTCAACAGCAATTCGTAGACTGACCAACATAGCTGGGTGAAGCCTGCTTTTATCAAAACCCCGGTTCGCTGTGATTGGCTACCAAGGCACAGTAGACAAACCAATCACGCAGCCTTAACGTCACACCACACAAAGGTCGGATAAGTTTGCATACAGCGGGAAACAGCAGCGCGAGACACGCGCAAAACGGGAGACAGGCAGGGAATACAACATAGCAGTAGTAGCTAGGTGGCTAATGACAGAAACATGACGGTACAAATCATAAACCCGAGGGGCTGCTAGCGCTACGTAAGTGATTCCTAGCAGGCTACACACATTTAAAATAACATAACGAGTATTTACACGATCGCGGAGTGGGACAAGTTAACCGCTAACAAGTTAACACAATTATTTACATTATACACAGGCAAGTTCGCCACAATACGAAATAAATACGGTATGAAATAAATGCTCTCACGTTATTCCCCTCAGGTTTATTACCGGAATTTCACCAATAGTTTCGGCAAAGGTTAAAGGTTATGGCCAGATGTCGTCACAAAGTGCATCCCACACATTTAACTGTTTCTCCGTGCTACCGCACTTCCATGGTTCGGAGTGCATAGTCCCAAGCCTTGCCTGGAGTGCATATTCCGGAGCAATTATGCGGTTTGGGACGCAGCCAGAGAGATAGAGGTCATGCTTACAATGAGCTCCTGAACCTCTAAATAATTTGTTTTAAATCAGATAAAAAGTTGGAATATACGGTATAAAAACTAGTCAAGAACAAATCCAAAACTGAGAAATTAAGACAAAATTATTGGAAAACAACTTTTACTGACCAGACAGCTAAAGGAAGCTAAGAGAAGCTAAAGCCAAAGCTCAAAAAACCAGAAAGACAAGAATAAGATTATAAAAGGAAAAGAAAAGAGGACATAAGACCTGGGTAAGCCCCCAAATCAAATACTTCGAAAAAGTACAATTTTATATATTTATTGGAAAAGAAGATAAAGAAAACTAAAAAAAAACTAGCCATTAGCCATTACCATTGTTAGCAGCTAATAATATAGTGTTGATAACTAGCCTCCAAAAAGTGACAGTTGGGCTACCAGTGGCTGTTTAAAATTGTTACATTGTAACAGTTCCTCAGAATGGCTGCAGCAGCAGAGCCCCTCCCCCATCTATTTGAAATTATTTACCCAGAGACACTGACTACTAAACAGGCCAGAAAGAAGTACAAAGATAAAGTACTGAGAAGCTGCCCTGAGAAACTGGCTGCAGATCACGTACAATATGAAGACAGGAGTGTCATCTCAAACCTGCTGTTTTATACACAGCACACAGACATCTGGCATCATGCTTTCAAGCAGTACTTTAAATTCACTTTGCTGAGAGGCATTTGCAAGGGAAGGCAAATTCTGACTTTTGAAGATGAGGAAAAAGACCCACAAAATCCTAAATTAGCAGTAAATATATATCACAATGGAACCATTCTGATTCAGGGCAGTGAAAAGGCTCTCTGCTCATTTGCAAATTACTTTAAGACCATAGCAAAGAGAGCACACACAGACAAAGCCAAACAGAGATGCCAGAGCCACACCAAATCACCCAAACACTCCATAAAAACCAAGTTTGGCCCCAGCCCCAGAAGCCCAGTCCAACCCCCCCCTGCCCGTGCGGAGGATGAGCCCGCCCCAGAGGACCCAGCCCAGCGCAGCCTCCACAGCACCATGGCCCAGATGAGGGAGAGCCCTTCCCTGCAGGAGGTGGAGCTGGTGGAGCTGAAGGAGCTGGTGCTGACCCACCTCACTGCCAGCAAGGACACAGAACTCCTTAAAGGAGTACCATGGTGGTTGAACGTGACACTTCCCAGTTGTCTTTAGGCAACAACAAAACAAATGTGCATAATTTTTTTTATTATTCAGTCATTTCAATGTACTTTAAAACGTATTTTTCTAAGCCTAAATTTCCCACTATAAAAATTCACCCGAACCGTCTGGGCGTGGTAATGAGAACTGTCAGTTAGCTATGATTGACAGACCGTGCCCCGTTACCAGAGCTACCCCCATGATACGCACTCTTTTTGGGAGACTGAATTTTCACAAGCTAGCTAGCTTAGTAGTATATCAAGTATCGATAGATAACTAAGGTAAGGACGTTGACTTATATCCAATTATAATTTTTGCTATCTAGCTAGCCAAGTTAAGATAAAAGCACAATATAACGTCCTCATAAAAGCAAACTAGCAAGCTAACGTTATCGATAACACTGCCTTATGAAAGCAAACCTCCTAGCTAGCTAACGTTAGCTAGCTAGCTAAATGAATATAACCAGAAATAATCTAAAGGCACTCTAATTTAAGTGAACCTAACGTTAGTCAAATATTTGCATTGTCTTGCCTGTAATCCAGCGGCGCAAACCATGGGTCTCGAGTTATCCATGGGTCCCCAAACGATTTAGAATTAGATTTCTTTACGAGGCGTGGAAATGGGAGTGGTTACTGTATTCGTGACGTAGAAAAATGACAACTTTCTCAACCGGTTGAAAATAGGACGATGAATTTAAAACGCATATTTCTCCAAAAATACAGAACGGACATATTTAATACTTTGCTCATTGTGTTTCTTCAATGCCTCTTGTGCAAATAGCACATAAAACCGAGAAAGTGTGAAAATCACCATTAAAGAGCAGCTCAGCCAGATGAGCAGGGAGCTGACAGAGACACAGAGAGAGGTGAGGGAGCTGAAAGAGGAGGTGAAGGTGCTGCAGGAGGACAGAGAGACTGTAGAGAGGGAGCTGTCCACAGTGAGGGAGGAGCTGCAGCACAGTGACAGGACTGTACAAAGCCTGGAGGAGCAACTGCACTCCTTACCATATCCAACACAGTTCACATGGAGAGCAAAGAGGCCCAGACTGAGAGTCCCCCATCCACAACCAACTCCCCCCCAGCAGCAGAGTCGCAGGTAAACGCAGAGACAGCCACCAACACAAGCACGCGTACACCAGCTAGCACTGCACCTACCTCCCCTGACCCACACACCGCTGAGGATACTGTCACAGATGCACAAACCTCAGCAACACAGAGCAACCAGGGCACAACCGAAGCAACTCCAACCAGCACGGAGATTGCTATATTAATTGACTCGAATGGGAAATTCTTAAATGAGGAGCAGTTATTCCCTGGCAGAGCTGTTTCAAAAATCTGGTGCCCCACAACAAGAGAGGCCCTAAAGATACTTTCCCCATCACAGCTCGGCAGCCCCAGCCACATTATAATTCACACAGGAACCAATGACTTGAGAGCACAGCAGGAGAGGGTGGCTGGGTCCATCAGGAGAGTGGCAGAGAGGGCAACAGAGGCCTTCCCAAACAGTGGCCTTCCCCTTCTGCCCTGGAGAGATTTTCAGCCCCTCACAGTCCACAAGGTGAACGCTGAAATTTCATGAGGTTGTGCTCTTATGGCCAACGTACACCTGGCACGCCACTCTACCCTCGGAACCTATGACCTCCACGACCATGTTCACCTGCACAAACAGGCAGTTCCCATCTTTTCCAAAACGCTAAAGGACACAGCTTTGGGCAGACCTTCTATTAACACCCCCCGGAACAACAGGATGCCGCCCAGCACTCATTCCCCTGGACCCCACATTGCCAGACCACCGAGAGGCCAGCGTATCCTTCCAAGGCCTGCTGCAGCTCAGAAACCCCACCTACAGGATCAGCAACACCAGCCCAGCCAACCAGGGACGTCTAGAGCCTACCCATCCCACCCATAACATCAGCAACACCAGCCCAGGCAACCAGGGACGTCTAGAGCCTACCCATCCCACCCACAACATCAGCAAGACCAGCCCAGCCAACCAGAAACATCTGGAGCCTACCCACTGCACCCACAGCATCAGCAACATCAGCCTAGCCAACCAGGATCGCCAGGAGCCTACCCACCGCACCCAATACCCTGGCAGCAGAAACCAGGCCAGCCCAGATCTGTCTAGAGCCTACCCATCCCACCCATAACATCAGGAACACCAGCCCAGGCAACCAGGGACGTCTAGAGCCTACCCATCCCACCCACAACATCAGCAAGACCAGCCCAGCCAACCAGAAACATCTGGAGCCTACCCACTGCACCCACAGCATCAGCAACATCAGCCTAGCCAACCAGGATCGCCAGGAGCCTACCCACCGCACCCAATACCCTGGCAGCAGAAACCAGGCCAGCCCAGATCTGGGCTAACACAGCCTCCCCCCGGCCCAGTACAGCAGCGGTACCCCAGCTACGCAGCGGCACTCAGGGCCCCAGGGAACACAGAGGACCTGGGTGAGATAAGAAATCTCCTCAGTCTTATCTGCACTAGACTGATGAGCTAAATAAATTAATGTATGTAATGTACCAATTTTCTTTCTAATTGTTAAAATCACAAATGTAAAAATATATTTTAAGTAGATTAGTTTAGTATAAATATTAGTACCATATCAATAATTATATAAATAATTTATTATATATTCCAACATTGTTTGTCTGTTTTAAAACAAATAAGTTCCATAAGTAAAATAAATGCAGAAATCATTTTCCATTTAGCATGTGGAATATCCAGGGCCTGAACTCCTGTTTTTGGCTTAAAAAGTTCAACCCTGGAATTCCAAGAGAGGATAAAAACATTGACATGATAATCCTTCAGGAATCTTGGTGTAGAGCCAATATCGTTACTCACTGTCCCCCAGAATACCAAGAAACAATTGTCCCATCAATTAAAATGCCCCTAACTAATCGTGGAAGAGATTCTGGTGGTATACTAATTTGGTTTAAATCAGAGTTCAAAAATGACATCACAGCAATAAAATGGGAGTCACATATTTGGTTTAAAATGAATGCAAAAAATGAATTGCATCCAAAAATGATCTATATTTATGTGCAATCTATGTCCCACCCTCTGAATCCCCATATTACAAGGAGGACATGTTCCCCAACCTCCACAGTGAAATCAGCCATTTCCAGGCCCAGGGAAATGTGCTGATCTGTGGAGACCTAAATGCCCGAACAGGCACACAGCTAACAAATCTACCCAGAAATAACTCCGACCACCATATTAATAAAAATGGAAGACAGCTACTGCAGTTCTGTCACAACCTGAGTCTATATATTGTCAATGGTAGGATACGAGGCGACTCTTTGGGAAGATACACCTGCAGCTCACCTCTTGGTAACAGTACAGTAGACGATGTGGTCACAGACCTAGATCCATTCTCTCTCAGAGCATTTATCGCCAAGCCACTAACCCCTCTGTCCGACCACAGCCAAATCACAGTCTATCTCAAAAGGACAGAAGCTAACACCAGCACCCACAACCCTCCCAGTAAGCTGTACAACATCAACCACATGACAAACTTCACATGCTCCAATCTGGAAAAGCCAGCGGACCAGATGGCATTTTAAATGAAATGCTAAAATACAGCAACCAAAAATTACAAAATGCAATTTTAAAGCTATTTAATTTGGTTCTGAGTGTGGGTTATTTCCCTGAAATCTGGAATCAAGGATTAATTACCCCTATATTTAAAAGTGGAGACAAATTGGACCCGAACAACTACCGAGGCATTTGTGTGAACAGTAATCTGGGGAAGGTTCTGTGTAGTATAATAAACACAAGACTCATAGACTTCCTTATTGAGCACAATGTCTTGAGTAAAAGTCAAATTGGATTTCTTCCTAAACACTGTACAACTGATCATATTTACACCCTACACACATTAGTAGAAAAACATGTCAACCAAAATAAAAACAAAATTTTTGCCTGTTTTATAGATTTCAAGAAGGCATTTGATTCTATTTGGCACAATGGTTTGTTCTACACACTTATCCAAAGTGGTGTAGGGGGTAAAGTATATGATATAGTCAAATCAATGTACACCAAAAACAAATGCGGAGTCAAAATTGGAAAAGAACAGAATTCTTCTCCCAGGGGCGGGGAGTGAGGCAGGGCTGCAGCTTGAATCCCACTCTGTTCAACATTTATATCAATGAACTGGCCAAAGGGTTGGAACAATCTGCAGCACCTGGACTCACCCTCGATGACAAAGAAATAAAATTCCTTCTCTATGCAGATGACTTGGTTCTGCTATCGCCCACAGAACATGGACTGCAGCAGAGCCTGGCTCTAGTAGAGAAACACTGTCAAGCCTGGGCCCTGACAGTGAATATGAACAAAAACAAAAATTATGATTCTTCAAAGAAGATCCAGATTTCAGGGAAACAAATACAGATTCAAATTAGGAAATAAAACAATTGAACACAGTAACAATTACAGTTATTTAGGTTTAAAAATAAGCTCAACAGGAAGCTTCAACTTGGCGGTAAATGAACTGAAGGAGAAATCACGCAGGGCATTCTATGGCATAAAGAAAAATACTCAAATTATACTGCCTGTCAAAATTTGGCTTAAAATATTCCAATCAGTGATTCAACCAATTGCATTATATGGCAGCGAAGTGTGGGGTCCGCTCATAGAGCAAGATTTTACAAAATGGGACAAACACCCCATAGAAACCCTGCATGCAGAACTTTGTAAAAATGTCCTCCATGTCCAGAGGAAAGCACCAAACAATGCATGCAGGGCAGAATTAGGCCAATACCCATTATTAATTAACATCCAAAAGAGGGCAGTTAAATTTTGGACTCACCTCAAAAACAGCGACCCCCACTCTTATCATTACAAGGCCCTGAAATACCAAGAGATGAGCCCAAAGAAGAGTCCCCTCAGCCAGCTAGTCTTGAAGCTTAGTTCATTAACCCCTACTAACACAAAGCAGCCTCAAAACAGCAACATACAAACAATTAGAGTCAACCAAATTATAGCAAAACATAAAGAAAATTACATCACCTATTGGGACACACAAACAAGAGCACAAAGCAAATTAGAATGCTATCGGGCCCTAAAAAGAGAGTACACTGTGGCAGATTACCTGACCACAGTGAAAGATTTAAAAACAAGGAAAATATTGACAAGATATAGACTCAGTGAACACAACCTGGCTATCGAGACAGGTAGACACCGGCAGACCTGGCTGCCCAGAGAGGACAGGTTGTGCTCACTTTGTGACATTGAAGAGGTGGAGACAGGGCTTCATTTCCTCACGAAATGTGAGAAATACAGAGAGACAAGGTCGCTGTTCTTCCTCAAAATGAAACAAATCTGCCCACAATTCGAGATGCACTCAGAGACAGAGAAGCTGCCATTCCTTTTGGGAGAAAAAAGGGAATGTGTGGATTTGGCAGCACAATACATTGCCACTTGCCACAAACTGAGGGACAGGGAGTAACAAAGCTAACTGGATTGGAAAGCTGAAAAGAAAAGAAAGGAAAAATAAAAACAGAACAAAACAAGAACACAGAACACAGAAGGTAGGCCTGAACTATATTATCAATAAATAAGATACCACAGTAAACAATATAGTAGCTAAACAAACAAAAGGCTCAAAAAGAAGCCCCACAATATTAACCATCAACATATACCACAGTGGGACAGTGTTAGTTCAAGGCAGTGAGGCCAGCTTGGACTCCTTTGAGGAGATATTTTTATTTTTGAAAGAGGAGGCAGAAAAAAATTAAGGGAACCCCTGAACTTATCAGTCCTGACCCCAATGATTCCCCAACCACCAAAAGCACTGTCCACCTAACCCAACCTCCCAATACACCCCCTGTGCCTGCCAACGCCAGCCCAGTACGAAGCCCAAAGTACATGGAGCAAATGCGGGAGACCCTGGCCTTGCTGGAGCAGGACTTAAAAGAATTTAAAGAATTCACCATGGCCCGCCTGTGTGAACACAGCTTCTCTCAGCAGCTACGGGATGAGGTGTGCCAGGTGAACGGAGAGTGCAGGATGGCAGTTAGTGAGGCAATGAATGGATTAAAAGAGTTGCAGCAGGACAATGAAGCTCTTAGAATACAGCTGGCCAGCCTTAAAGAGGACCTGAAGCACAGGGACAATGTGCATAACACGGAGCTGCAGAACTTAAAAGAGCAGCTCCACAGGTACACACACAGCACAGCCCTCCCTGACACACACACGCTCCCGGACACACAGCCCCTCCCCATAACACAATCCCCTGCTGACTCACACACACACCCTAACACAACCACAAACCTTACATGACAGCCCGTCACTGACACACAGCCCCTCACTGACGCACAGGCCCTCAATGACGCACACACACATACTGAGACACACACACCCCCTAACACACAACCTCCTACTGACACACAGCCCCTTACAGACACACAGACAAAGCACCCCAATGCCGAGGTGGTCCGGTTAATGGACTCCAATGGGAAGTATCTGGACACACGGAGGATGTTCCCAGGCCGGCGGGTCAGCGCACTGCGCTGTGTGAGCACAGGACAGGCCCTGCAGCTGCTGAAGAGGGACACACTGGGGAGCCCCGCCTGCATCATCATACACACCGGCACCAACGACCTCCGATCTCTGCAGCAGCACACCGTGAGGAAGATGGCAGTGAAGGCCACACAGGAGTTCCCCGACTCCAGAGTGGTGGTCTCCACACTGCTGCCCTGAGCTGACACACCCCCACACATCATTGCAGCAATCAATGCCGAGATTACCAGAGGATGTGCCACTCTACCCAGTGTACACCTGGTACACCACCCTGCCCTGGGCCCTTGGCACCTGCATGACGTTGTGCACCTGAACAGACCAGGAGTCAGGATCTTCGCCAAGTCCCTAAAGGACATCGCCCTGGGCCGCAGCCCCACCAGCACTCCCCACCTCCTGCCCAGCAGAGCCCCATACAGCCGGAGGCCACAGCCCCACCAGCACTCCCCACCCCCCCACCTCCCCCCCAGCAGAGCCCAGTACAGCAGAAGGCCCCCCCTTCTCCCAGCCCCACCTCACCAGCGCAGCAACATGTGAGTACCTGCTGCCCACAACCCCCCGCCCAGCCCATCCCCCCCAGGCTCCCCATCCACAGGCCCAGAGCCCACCAGGAGCAGCAGCTCAGCTATGCTGCAGTCCTGAGCCAGCCACCCTGCCAACACCCTCCGCCCCCTGCCCCCAGCCTCGCCCCCACCACCACCGAGTTGGGAGAGATTAAGAGCCTCCTCAGCCTCCTCTGCAGTAAACTGATGGGTTAAAGGTCACCAAAGCGGGTAGGAGGGACACTTACTGTCCCATAATAATAATAATAATAATAATAACTAAATAAAATTACATGTGCTAAACAGAAAAAGAAAGGATAATTCTGTTGTTATATACATATTATTTGTTTCACTTTGAACAGTTTAAATTAAATATTAAATCCCTCTCAATCAGTTTGTGGAATGTTCAGGGTATGTGCTCCTCGGCCTTTGGGCTCAAGAGCGCAAACCCTGAGTTTATTAATAATGTAAATAGTCATGATGTAATTGTTTTTTGAGAAACATGGTGCTGTATAGACGCACTGACTCACTGTCCCTCAGGTTACAAAGAAATCATAGTGCCGTCATTTAAATTAAAGCATGTCAAGCATGGCAGGGATTCAGGGGGAATCATAATATGGCTTAAAGAAGACCTGGCACCCGACATCACCCCAGTAAAACAAGGACCAACACATATATGGCTAAAGATTAAAAAGGGAATAGTCATGTGTGATCCGGATGTTTACCTGTGTGCGGCCTACACTCCCCCTACTGAATCACCTTATTATGATGAAGATTTTTTCCACACCGTCCACTCAGAAATCAGCCATTTCCAGGCCCAGGGACATGTGCTACTGTGTGGAGATTTAAATGCAAGGACAGGAATAGAGCCTGATTGCATTAACAATCATGGAAATAGCCAAATATTTGGAAATACCCCTCTAAATCTTATACCAACTGTAACACAGAGAAATAACCCTGACCGTGCTGTAAACAAAAATGGTAGGGAGTTAGTGCGTCTCTGTCAAGCCTTAGGCCTGTACATTCTTAATGGCAGGAGCAGAGGGGACTCTTTAGGAAGGTTTACTTACTGTTCAGCTCTTGGGACTAGTGTAGTGTAGTCGACTATGCCATCACTGACATGGACCCTTCTTCTATTAGTGCATTCACTGTTAGACCACAAACCCCATTTTCAGACCACTGCCAAATCAATGTTTACCTGAAAAGAATTGGACAACCCAGGAACACTGAAGCACAGCCCTCTAAGCTATATAATCTCAATCAAACATACCAATGGGCTGGAAGAATTTACCAAAGCAATCAGTTCCACTGAAATAACTAACAATATTAAGTTTCATTTTAACATAATTTAAACCTGACCAAAGTGGTGTAAACCTAGCAGCTAAAATGATAAATGAAATCTTGAATCAATCAGCACTTAAAGCTAACCTCAAACAAAACTAACAAGAGAATAAATCAGAACCAAAGTCTTGAAGAAAAATGGTTTGATGATGAGTGTAAATCTACAAGAAACTAAGACAACTATCAAATTTGAAACATTAGGCACAAAACCCTGACCTGCATCTCAAATATTGTGAAATCCTTTCATTATATGAACAAATGTTAAAACAAAAAAAAAAACAAATTCATGAAACTCTAAAAGAGATTCCATTAACCAAAATCAGTACTGGGAAAAATGGAATAGCTTAAGTAACAAAACACCTGAAGAATTAGCCATCAAAAATTGTGAACTTTGGAAAAACCATTTTAAAAACCTACAGTCCCCTCCAAAAGTATTGGAAAAGCAAGGCCAATTCCTTTGTTTTTGCAATACACTGAATACATTTGGGGTTGAGATAAAAAGATGAACATGAGACAAGAGTTCAGAATTTCAGCTTTTGTTTCCTGGTATTTACACCTAGATGTGTTATACTACTTAGAACATAACACCTTTGGTATCAGACCACCCAATTTTTAGGTGAGCAAAAGTATTGGAACAGAGAGTATTTAACCCGTTGACATCACCAAACTGTTGCATTCTTCTTTTGTGATGCTTTTCCAGGCTTTTACTGCAGCCTCTTTCAGTTGTTGTTTGTTTCGGGGGGGGGGGGGGGGGGGGGGGTTTCCCTTCAATCTCCTCTTCAGGAGGCGAAATGCATGCTCAATTGGGTTAAGGTCTGGTGATTGACTTGGCCAGTCTAAAACCTTCCACTTTTTCTCCCTAATGAAGTCCTTTGTTGTGTTGGTAGTGTGTTTTGGGTCATTGTCTTGCTGCATGATGAAGTTCCTCCCAATTAGTTTGGACGCATTTCTCCGTAAGTTGGCAGACAGAATGTTTTTGTAGACTTCTGAATTCATCCTGCTGCTACCATCATGAGTTACATCATCAATAAAGATTAGTGAGCCCACTCCAGCCTTTTACTGCAGCCATGCAAGCCCAAGCCATGACACTTCCTCCACCGTGCTTCACAGATGAGCTTATATGTTTTGGATCATGAGCAGATCCCTTCTTTCTCTACACTTTGGCCTTTCCATCACTTTGGTAGAGGTTAATCTTGGTCTCATCAGTCCATAAAACTTTGTTCCAGAACTTTTGTGGCTCATCTCTGTACTTCTTTGCAAATTGTAATCTCGTCTTCCGATTCTTACTACTGATGAGTGGTTTGCATCTTGTGGTATAGCCTCTATATTGCTGCTCTCTAAGTCTTCTTCGAACAGTTGATTGAGATACCTTCGCCCCTGTCCTGTGGAGATTGTTTGTGATGTCACTGACTGATGTTTTGAGGTTTTTCTTCACAGCTTTCACAATGTTTCTGTCATCAACTGCTGTTGTTTTCCTTGGTTGACCTGTTTGATATCTGTTGCTCAGTACGCCAGCGGTTTCTTTCTTTTTCAGGACATTCCAAGTTGTCGTACAAGCTATCCCCAATGCTTGTGCAATGGCTCTGATCGATTTCCCCTTTTCTAAGCTTGCTTTTCTCCCAAAGACAGCTCTCTGGTCTTCATGTTAGTTTATCTAAGAGTAGATATTCAGAACTATTTATTGTTTAACCAATCAATCTAACAGGACACATCTGGGCAACAAGAAACACCTGTCAGTCACATGTTCCAATACTTTTGCTCACCTACAAATTGGGCTGTCTGATACAAAAGGTTATATGTTCTAAGTTGTTTAATAAATCTAGATAAAAATACCAGGAAATAAAAGCTGAAATTCGGATCTGTCATCTCATGTACATCTTTTGACCTCAAACTCAATTGTCTTCAGTGTATAGCAAAAACAAAGGAATTGACCTTGCTGTTCCAATACTTTTGGAGGGGACTGTATATACAGAATTATCTCAGGATGATCTCAATTTGGAACAAAAACTACTTTGAGAAAAACTGAAGATACTTGAAGCAACAATCAAGGACAACCAGTATCCCCTGGACAACCAAATTACTCTAAAAGAACTAAATGAAAAAATCCAAAAACTCAAACCTAAAAAAGCCCTGACAGTATCAGAACAGAAATGCTTAAATACAGCACTCCTGAGCTGCAGAGGGCTTACTTAAGTTATTCAACCTAATATTACAAACAGGCTGCTTCCCTGAGATCTGGAGCCAAGGGCTTATATCCCCAATCTACAAGAGTGGAGATACATTTAACCCCAATAACTACCGAGGCATTTGTGTGAGCAGTAATCTGGGGAAGGTTTTCTGCAGTATTCTTAACGCCCAAATACAAGCCTTCCTTACCAAACACAATGTCTTGAGTAAGAGTCAGATTGGCTTTCCTCCAAAACATCGCACAACTGACCATATTTACACCCTACACACCCTAATCAATAAACATGTATACCAAAAAAATAAAGGAAAAATCTTTGCATGCTTCATTGACTTCAAAAAAGTATTTGATTCAATCTGGCACAAGGACCTATATTATAAAATCCTACAAAGTGGTGTAGGGGTTAAAGTGTATGACATAATTAATATATCAATATATGTAAAAAAAACAAGTGCGGGATCAAACTTGGCAAAAAAAAGAACTGATTAATTCACACAGGGACATGGGGTGAGGCAGGGCTGCAGTTTGAGTCCAACATTGTTCAATATCTACATCAATGAGTTAGCGCTGTTACCGGAACAATCTTCAGCTCCTGGCCTCACCCTAAACAACACAGACGTTAAATTCTTGCTCTATGCAGATGACGTCGTCCTGCTGTCACCCACTGAACAAGGATTACAGCAGAACCTGGATCTGCTGGAGCAATAATGTCAGAACTGGGCACTGACAGTAAATTTGAAAAAGACAAAGATTATAATCTTCCAAAAAAAGCCCAGACATGCAGAGCCTTTGTATTCAGAATGAATCCTCCTTCAGACAGATGTGGTCCACTGAAGTGTGGGGTGGTTTACAGAAGCGTGCACCTTATCAGACCCCCAAAGGAAAATAGACTGTGTTTAAGGTGCTTACAGGGAGTCAGCAAGGTGTGATAAAATTCAACTACCGGCTGAAATAGCAGTATGTTAACCTTAGGTTTTCCATATACAGTTTAATCAAGTTTGGTGTTGCTGGAAAGCCAACGTCATGGGGAACAAGTTGGTGTTACTGACGGTGTGGGACAGTGGGCGCTAAATAAAGATCTTGGAATACCTTTCAAAAGTGAATCATAGGTAATACAAATTACCTATGAGTCAACAACCAACTGTACTACAAAGGTTAACCTGGTTTGATAGGATTAGTCGAGATAACCGAGATGACATTAAATTAACCCTGTTCTAGTAGCACAAGGTAAGACTACACACATTCCTCTGCCACTCAGATACTTCTGCTGTTTGGTGTATCTGAGGGGATTCTTACAGTTGGTGAGCCCAACGTGATGAGTTTTCACCAGTGTCCTGGCTTGGAAATATCGCTTGTCACACTCTGGACCTACATACAGTAGATGGTTTGACTCTTACAAAAATGCAAGACATTCGCTATTCAGAATTGCTAATATTATGATTTATGGTGGAAGTGAATCTCATGGTTGTATTGGTTTCTATGCCAATTTCCCGTTTATAGATCCTGATCAGCTTTTCAGTATTACAATCACCGGAGTAAAGGATCAAGTTACATGATGTAAAATGTTAAAGGTAACATTTTTACCATATGGTCCTGCTGCCATGAAACTGCTTGTTATATAATCTGTATCAGAAGCAACAGGCTCTTTATCAAGCATCAACTTGCTAAGTATCCTTACAGCTGTGGCCTGTGTATGTCTGAAGAACTGTTTATGTCCACATAACCCATGTTAGTTATCTGTATTCTCTGTGTCTCTCATTGTATCGCTACAAAGAGAGGAATTGTACCCACCATCCTGTAGTTTCCATTATTCTAGCTTGTCAGTAAAATACTAATTATTTACAGTGAGGATAAATGAATGATGGATTTTCGTGCTTATAGGCGTCCTTGCCAAGCCTTCGACTGCAACAGTCGGGGTGAACACAAATGGCATGCTGATATCCAACCCATCTAAAAGGAAAACATCCACTTTCTGTAAGCCCCCACCTTCCAAACGAGTGAGCTTGGAAGAATTCATGGAATGGGATCCCTCCGTGAATGATACTGACACCAGTGTCCAGGAAGCTTTGGAAGATCCCTCATATCAACAAAGCTCATCATGTAGAGATTCCTTGTTTGATAATACCAGGGCAGAGATGTAAGTTTTTTCATTTGTAACCTTCAGGAAAAAGTTATGTAACTGTATTTTGACATGCTTAACAACACTCTATATATACAACATCTAATATGGCCACAGGATTCAAGAGAGCACAATCCAAATCAGACTTTTCCTGTTTGAGTATGATCACAATGAAATATTTTGCTGTGAAAATAAAAAATTTGTTCATAAGGGCTATATTTCATTCTTAGTTTGGACATGTTGTTCCAAGAAGTTGTCAGTGACCCAGGACCGTTTGTGGCTAGCTTCCAGGAACTACGCGTCCAAGAGCCACTCTGTGCCCGGTTTGAGAGGCCAGATCGAGCAGAAGCTATCTCTGGTCACCTGTCTCACTTCAGGTGTCGAAGGGAGGTCTGAAGCCAGTATAGTTGCCCTCATCATCGGGGAACTCCCTCTGGATGCGGAGGACTGCACAAGCTGGGATAACCACGCGGTTGTGCCTGCCCTATGTTGCATAGTGTATTTACTATGCGTAGTATGCACCTGTCTTACTTCCTGGCAGCATACATGCAGTTTCCACAGGAGCACCTGTTGGAACAAATAGCTCTTCTTCATTTATGAATATGATTCTATGCATGCTGATGCTTTACATTTTTTGTTTTGCCTGTGTGGTGATTCAGGACTGGCTGGTTTGTGTGTGGTGTTTCAGGACTTATCTAGCTACATCTGCAGTGTTATCTAGCTTGGCAGCTGGCTTGGTAAAGTAGCTAAACATTGCTTACTGATTACCCCGGTTAGCAAGCCAGGTAACATATCAAACGCTATACTATAGCTAGTTATGGTTTACAGTTCGATGAGCAGACATTACAGTGGTTGATATCAACAGACGTTCCCGTGTGACAAGCATGAAGCGTTCAAATGAACGACGATGACGTTTACAGTTACCGGTATGCGGTGCTAGTGATTAGCTATCTAAGTCGCGTGCTCATTGATGGTCATACTAGCAGAGATGGCAAAGCCTATTCACGCACCATTGAATCATGTCTTGTCCCATCCGTATTTGTACAGATAGGGGACTATCCTCATCCGATCCTTATAGGGATGGATTGCCCCAGTCATATTTATGTTCGACATATTAGTTCAGTAGCCTACTTAGCTAAAACAAGCACGAAACCGTCCAGACCCACGGCGCACGCGCACCTCTAAACGTCTATCCCTGAGCGAGTGAGTGAGTCACAATTTGCCACGCATAGACCACGGCGCCAGGCCTCTGCGCGCCGTGGGAAAAACCGGCGATCACTCTAGCTGTAGTCTCAGCCTCAGACGGCCCGTCCATTAGCTGTCACTCAAAACGCCCAGGCAGTATCCGACCTCCATAGTAACACGATAGTAACATTTTTGTGATATGTCCAAAAGTATAAATTTTTATCATTAAAAAAAAAAAACATTTTAAAACCATTTAAAAACAATTTTGCAGTGGTGTAGAATATAAATAATGATACAGTATTCCAAATTTCAGTTCCATGAGATTTCGCGTTTTACCGTTAATTCCATTTGTATGACTGGATTCCGCGATTCTGTCCACGTTTTCCGCATCGGGCCCTAGAAACCGTCATGCAATCATACCTGAACCTATTTTATTAATCTCCACAATGTATTAAGATTACCAACAAATCACTATGATAGGACACAGGGTTAGGCTTAGGTGCCATGCCTTATGTCAGATAGCACAAGATTTATGCATGTTTCTTAACTTGAATGTTTGACATTACACTCACTGACCACAACAAACTGACATAACAGCAACATTTTATTCACTAATAATTATTATATGACAATAACATGATGAATAGTCAATTATGATTCATTGTCATGATCATCAAAAAATGAGGTAGCTCTTTTTTATGGAAAATTGGTCTCCTGTTATTGTAGTCAGTGAGTGCATATGCTTAATTCCTTTTGGGAATGTATACTGTAATTTTTTGTTCCCGAGGATGTTTGACTGTCTCATCTGACCCTCCAGGTACATCCCCCCAAACTTCATTGACACAGTAACAGCGTCTCTGGGCATCCAGCCAGGAGAGTGGAGGCAGGTGGTGGCAGGGGATAACAACCTCATCGATATGGGTCGTCTCTCCAATGCCAGGGCATCACGAGCTGCTGCAGCAACCAGGAACAACCTTAAGCCCTTCTTCCTGTCACCACGGGGTCAGGTGCCTTGGCAGAATGAGATAATCCGAAGAGGTTTCCTCCACTGATCTCCTTAACAAATATGGCCCAACCAACCACCCCGTCCCCTCTTTTTAAATGTATTTTTTTTATTTTTTTATTTCTTTTAGGCAGATGCTATTTACACATTTTCTTACACACAGTTGTTGGCTGCCTGCTGAATTGTGTATAGAGGTTATAGTGAGTACTTAAGTGTAAATAGTGTCTTAATAGTGTAAATAGTGTCTAAATAGTATCTGCAGTCTGGCATTTTTGCACTTGGTGTAAATAGTCAATATTTCTTTTATGCAATAAAAAAAATTATATCAAATCTAATATTTATTGTAAGCATATTGTATTGTACATTTATTATAAATTAAGAATGAAATTGTTTCATAAATAATATTTGTTAAATACTGTAAAGTTTAGAAAATATGAATTAAAAAATGTATCAGAATGAGTATACTGGAGTAAACAAGAAGCTGGTGCAGGATTAACAGTTGGTGAACAGGGTGAAAACATTTTTAAAAAACACACTACTCTTTACTTGGGTTGTACAGTGCTTGTTCCATCTCAAAAAGAAGTTGGTGAATTCTGAACTTGGCTTCAGATTTCTGCCGTGGGGTCAGTTTCTGAAGCATGTCTGCCGTAGCCTGCGCAAAAATGGAAGTCCTCATTCCAAGCCTGGGCCTGCCTCTCCTCTCTGAGCTGCTTCAGTTGATCCAGCCTCTCAGGAATCACATCATCCCCGATTGTTCCCTTTGTACCCCTCCATGCTTGTGGCATCGACGATGAGGATATAGAATTATTAGCTGGAGGTGGAGGTAGAGTTGGGGTAGCTGGAGGTGGAGGAAGAGTTGGGATAACTAGAGGTTGAGGTGGAGGAAGAGTTGGAGTAGATGGAGGTGATGGTGGAATCAGGAAGGCTCAGGAGGGAATCGGAGCTGCTGGAGGTGAGATTTCAGGAAGGAGAGTGGCCAGGTCCTCCAAGCATATTGTGGATAGAGGTGTTACAGAGGGAGGGCTCACAACATCCAGGTTTGCTGACTATGAAGCAAAGAAATAAAAAAGAAAAACTGTTTATGTTATCAATAGCAACATAGCATTTCTGGTATGAATTATACAGTCAGGCAACTTGCTCCACAGGTCCAGAAATCTCAAACTAATGAATGAGTAAATCTGAAATAACAATCATGCACATATGCCAATACACGACCCTGCAATCTCCTCTCTGAAGGAACACAGACATGACCTGGACAAGTATTGCTATCACAGAGCAAATAACCAGCTGCTAGTTTCTGACGTGAAACATTTTCATCCTTTATAACTTTAGGTATGATTGGCATTGGTAAAATGCACAGGCAGATTGTTAGCAACATTAATGTTTTGTAACGTATGGCTACATAATAACAAGAATAATAAATGTATGCCTAGCTCACCTGACTGGCCACTACAAAGTTTGTGTCCGTGTCCCTGCACACTTGGTGCAATCATTCATCCACGATAGACTTAAAAATATAGCTGGGACGCTTTTACTTCCACCACCAGCATCACCGCTCCTGCCCTTCATGCATCTTTTGGCCTTAAACCTGTCTCACACAGCGCCACACACACACACACACAATACATTATAGTCCCTGGAACAGTCAAGAGCAAGCTATTATGTTGACTGTCTATCTATCTAGCTAGCTGGCTAACGTTGGCTAGCTAAATGTCCGTAGCTAACGTTAACATTACGTACCTGTCCCGAAGTTTCTTCCATCTGGTTTTACAGAACAAAAAATTCTTTGTTTTTCCATGGTCTCGGTAGTCGGCCCTTACAGAATCGTAGATGTGAGGATATTTCCTCACCTCTTCGGCCAGCTTCTCCTCAAACCCCTCCATTTTGCTAGCTAGCAAAACCGTCTTCATTCATAAAAACAAGTACATAGTAAACCAGCAACATTGCCATGACACCCTTCTTGCCTTCATTTCAGCCATCCAATCACAGCTGCGTGACACTTATGACGGCGTCTGCAATCTTACAAAAATCAGCAGGTACGCAACACTCGTCACCGGAGTCTGGGACGTTGTGGGTTTTTTTGTGTGCGCTAAGCTCGGTTTTGAAAGTAGTGTTTGCGGTAGCTAGGAGTAGGAAGCAGACTAGTGCGGCCACTGATTGTTGGGTGAAAGCAGATTTTCTGAAACACAGGGAAAACGGTGGTTTGGAAGTGCGGCGCAAAGTTTTGAATTTGTTTGCTGCTTACTGTTTCGCTGGATTAAACTGATTGTTGGATTTGGTAATCGGTAGTCGGTCGAGTGAGGAGTAAAGGGTGGGAGTGTCGGCCGATGGCCTGTATAGGTCCGGTAGCGAGAATCACGCAGTTGACTGTTGTACCATGGCGGGGAAGGAGGTAGATGAAGACAGCTGTAACAGCATGGAGTTGAATGAGGAGGAGGGGTATGGGGGTGAATGGGAACAGGTGGGGAAGGGAGGTGGGCGTCGGACGGCTAAGAGGAAGAAAAAGAGTGACGGTAACCTAGGAGAAACAGAGAGTGAGGGACGGGAGGGTGAGGCAAGGAGTCCAAAGACAGGATCCCTTAATGTTGTGGTGAGGTTTGAGGGAGAAGGTGGAGTGAAGAAAACTGACCCACTTAGACTCACATATTTAATCAGAGCACAAGTAGGTGAAGTCAAGTATGCAAGAGTGCTAGGGGATGGCAACTTGCTAATTGGATGTAACACTGAGAACCAAGTAGAAAAAGCGAGAAAACTACTGTGTATCGGAAAAGTAAAAGTCGCAAAAAGAGTGAAAGTTGGAGAGCCAAGTCTCAATGGGTGTAAGGGGGTGATAACAGGGATCCCCCTTAGTGTCAGTATGAAGGAGTTAGCTCAAAATAAAAGTATAAATAACCTAAGGCGTCAGAATGCGGTCACTGCGCTAAGAGACTGAACGCCTTTAAATGAGGACACAGAATCACCCACAAACACGATCCTGTACAGAGTCCACCGAGCACCTATACCTTACCGGCTTAGTGTAAAAGTTTACACAGAAGCGCTGATTGCTGTTCAGTCAGCGCTTATAAAGGCACCTCCCCAGGTGAAAATAACAGGGAATCAAACACCTGAAACAAATGAAGCATTTCCCAGATGCCGGGTAGCCCTCTAGTGGCAGCACAAGGCCACTGCACCCCAGACCCATAACAGTTGCAGTACAGAAGTTTAGAACACAAGAGAAAGTATCTTATGCCGAGGCAGTTAAGATGGCTGGACAGGAGAAACTGAATGGCAAGCAGGGGGGAGGGAAAGAGCAAACGGCAGCAAGTATAATACAAGAGGCGGAAAATAAGTTGTTGATAGAGAAAAAGAAACTGGTGACGTTAATAGCAGGAGTTATAAATGCAACTGCGGATGTAAATTCAAAAACGGAAAGAATCCAGATTATTGTTAAAGCAGCTGTGCATCACCTGGATATAAAAGGGTTAAAATAGGAGGAAGTCAGGGAGGAGTTAAGTGCTCAGGCAAGTCAAGAAACACAATGTATTGGGTCATAGTAGTACCAATGTTAATTCTCCAATGGAACGCAAGAAGCTTGATTGCTAATGGCCAGGATTTTAAAAAGTTCATTTATAGTCAGAAGGAAAAAGCAGACCTGCTGTGTATCCAGGAGTCATGGTTAAAACCAAGTTTAGATTTTATAATAAATGGATACGTGGCAATCGGGCGGGACAGGAAAGATGGGACAGGAGGAGGTTGTGTCACCTTTGTGAAGGAGGGCATTCCTTATAGAACTATTGATATTGGAAATGAGTTGGAGTGTGTGGTTATTGAAGTGTGGGCAGAAAGGAAGAACCTGGTGGTTATAAATTTCGATAATCCATGCAGGAAATTAGAATTCAGCAGACTGGAAGACATAGAAGGATTAAATAGAGGAAGTATTGTGTGGTGTGGAGACTTCAATGCACATAATACGTTATGGGGGAGTGATAAAACAGATTACAATGGGCAGGTAGTGAAAGAGTTGTTGGAATGGTGGAAAACACCTTGTCTGTATTAATGATGGCAGAAACACAAGGATAGATGTGACCACTGGAAAGGAGTCTGTACTAGATCTGACGTTAGTAACCAATACCTTAGCGCCATTGTGCGAATAGCATGTGTATCAGGAAGGGACCACAGGCAGTGACCATTATTCAATATACAGTAAAATAAATATAGTAATGGTACAGAATACAGAGAACACAGGTGGAAAATGGATTTTTGGAAAAGCTAACCGGAAATTTCATGACTGAAAGTAATAAACATTTACAGCAGATTAGCGACAATATGAGTATAGAAATGAGTAACGGTAAAATATTGCAGGGTCTAATGGCAGCTGCAATAAGTTGTATTCCTAAAAGTGCAGGTAGGACAAAGAGGAAATTAGTACCTTGGTGGGATGATAAGTGTAAACAAGCAGTAAAGAGTAGGAACAATGCATTTAAACTGGTCAAAAGATCCCATAATTTTCAGCATTTGGTCCAGTACAAAAAAGCCCAGGCAATGGTTAAGAAAACGATGAGACAGGCAAAGAGGTAATTTTGGAGGAAGTTCTGTGGGTCAATTGGGAACACCACTCAGATAGGAGAAGTTTGGGGAATGATAAAGAAAATGGGAGAAGATAGGAGGGAATGGAACTACCCTGTCCTGAGCACCAGAAATGAAGTGGCGATAACCAATAAAGAAAAGGCTGAATTTTAAAAACTTTTGTTACAGTACACAGTTCCTATAATCTGAATGAGGAAGGAAAGCAAGGCAGGGAAAAAACCAAAGCTGGAAACATGGAGGCACTAAGGAGAAAGAATAGCAGTGGGAATGAACTAGATGTCCCATTTACTGTTCGAGAGATGAAGAGGGCATGAGCCAAAACAGGAATGAGTGCACCGGGAAAAGACGGAATATGCTATATAATGATTTAACATTTAAGTGAAGGAGGATTAAATAAATTGCTGATGTTATTTAATAAAGTATCGAAGGAGGGGCGAGTCCCTATGAGCTGGAAGGAAGCAATTACCATTCCAATCAGAAAGCCTGGGAAAGATCCTAGTAAGCCAGACCCATTGCTTTAACATCACATATACGTAAACTAATGGAACGGATGGTTAATGAGAGGCTTGTGCACTTTTTGGAGAAAGGGGGACTGATGGCTGCATATCAAAGTGGATTTAGGAGAGGCAGGAACACAATGGATCCGGTTCTGTGTTTAGAGGATGAGATAAGAAAAGCCCAGGTGAGATTGTGGCTGCAGTGTTTTTCGATGTGGAAAAGGCTTATGATATGCTACGGAAAGAAGGGTTGTTAATCAAGCTTCATAAAATGGGAATTGAGGGAAACATCTTCAGTTGGATTAGGGATTTCTAAGTGATAGGTCAATTCAGGTCAAGATATGGTCAGAGATCTCAGGTAAACATGTTGTAGAAAATGATACGCCCCTGGGGAGTGTTGTAAGTCCTACGTTATTTTCAGTCATGATAAATTATGTATTTGAAAGCATACCGTTAAGCATGGGAAGGTCTGTTTGCAGATGATGGGGCTTTATGGAAGAGGGGAGGGAACCTAGAACATATAGTTAAGAAATTACAAGAAGGGATAAATCGAGTGGAAAGATGGGGAATAGAATGGGGTTTTAAATTCTCTGTGGAAAAAACTAAAATGATGTTCTTCACAAGTAAGAAAATCAGGGAAGCAAGGAATCTGAAGTTATATGGAAGTAACCTAGAGAGAGTAGAATGTGTTCGTTTCTTGGGAGTAAATTTTGACCCCAGGCTAACTTGGAAAGAGCATATAAGAAGCATAGTGGAAAAAAGTAAGAAAGTCATTAATGTTATGAGATGTCTTGCTGGGCTGGAATGGGGAGCTGATATAGCATCATTGAAGTATATATATGTAGCGCTAATCCAAGCAAGAATAGATTATGGTAGTGTGGTGTATGGGTCAGCAGCCAAGACTGTGCTGTCAGACCTGGATGTTGTGCAGGCTCGTGCTCTGAGGATTTGCTTAGGGTCAGTAAAAATGGCGCCAGTGTGTGCTCTTCAAGTTGACACAGGAGAAATGCCACTGTGGATTCATAGAAAACATCTGATGGCCAATTACTGGATAAATCTAAGGGAACACACAGAAAGTCATCCAACTAAGAGGGCATTGGAGGCTAGTTGGGAGAGGTAAAAAGCACAAAAAACAAGCTTTGGATGGGTAGGCAAGGACATTGCAGAACAAATGCAAGTTCATGAAATTGAATTTTGTCCAACTGTGTTGTGGCCTGTGAGACCAGTCTGGATGTTGCAAAATGCTTGTATGGACATGGAACTATTGAATATTAAGCACACAAATAAAACAGCAGCTTTAGTTCAGGAATATTACATGCATAGGGACAGGAATTACAGTGATTACTTACAGATTTTTACAGATGGGTCAAAGGATCCAATAACAGAGGTACAGGGGCTGCATTGGTGATTCCCAGTCACCAGACTGGAATCAGTAAGAGAACATCAGATTATTTGAGCGTATATGCTGTTGAGCTAATTGCAGTTCTGTTAACATTAGTGTGGGTAGAAGAAGTGACAGCAAATAATATACTCATCTTTAGTGACTCTGTATCAGCATTGTCAAGCATAAAAACAGGATCAGGAAATAATCACCAAGATATATTCTATAAACTGTTGTTTAATAATTCAAGGATAACTAATCAAGGGAAAAACATAAAGTTCATGTGGGTACCAGCACACTCAGGAATCCAGGGAAATGAGAAAGCAGATAAGTTGGCGAAGGAGGCAGTCAGGAGAGAGTATGTGGACCTTAATGTTAAACTTTCAAAATCAGAGGGGAAAAGCATAGTTTGGAGGGGACTAATAAAACAATGGCCACAAGATTGGGATAGTACAACAAAAGGAAGACATTTATATAAAATACAAAATAAATTAGAAATGGCAAGAAACAGTGGAACCGATAGAAGAGAGAAAGTAATCATGAGTAGAATAAGAATTGGTCACAGCAACTTGAGCCACGTTTCCACCGCAGGAACTTTACCCCGGAACTAGGAACCTTTTGAACTCACTGCATTTCGACCGCAGGAACTAGGGTCTAAATTAAGTTCCGGGGTCTTTATTTTACCCCCTAAAACGTCCCTGCTCGGGGGGTAGTACTTTCCAAAAGTACCGGAACCTTTGGGGTGGGGCGCAAGCACTGAAAATTTCTGATTGGTCGACTACTTGCAGTGTTTTATTTCAACCGCCATGTTTAAAAATCTGCAGCCACAAACTGATTTATTTTCATAATAACTTCAAATCAAACTTGTATGTTATGCGGCGCAGTAGCCTTGTTTTGGTTATAGCCTGCCAACGTCTTGGAATTATAACGTGTGCTCTTCTGTTCTTTTCTTGCTTTAGTATTCGTTTTATAAAATGCTAAGCATTCATGCTGGGACAGCATATTACGTACCAAAACATTCAAACGGATTAAATCAGTTTCTGAATATTTTCTTCCGGATTTTCTTTGTTAGCCCGTTGTAATTGACTCAAAACGTTTGATACAGTTATGTGAGGTACGCGGTAGTTCTGCGTAATTCACATTGGTGATACAGTAAAAGCAAACTGGAAATCACCTTCCGCCTTTTTGTCAGGGTAAAATAGCAGGTTAACTCTAGTAATCATCCCTTTAGCTTTTTCAGACTGCCGTAATTTTACTCTGCCATTCTTCAATTTCACAAAAAGACCAGGAAGATTATGGACAAATTTATGGTGCATGGTTCGCATCTGGAGGGCACACTTTGCTACTCGGCTAGCAGTAACTTTGAAGGAAAGCAAACGGTGGCTGTACCACTGCTAATTTAAATTTTCACGCAAGTCCGAGTTTTCGTTCTATTCTTGTCATTTTGCGATTAGCCTATATGGAATTGACGATGAGAAAGTAATCAAACAGCAAATTGTTTACAACGTGTGCATGTTTTCTGCTGTTGTTGCCGCCAGTTATATTGGAAATGTGAATGCATTCTGTCGCCTCGGATGTCAAGACATGAAAGTGAATGTTCGCATAAAAACATGATGAATGTGTTTGAGAGGATATATAAAACAGTTACAATCTGACTATTGGCCTGTTATATCCTATTTGTTGCATAACAACAGTCCAAGTTCAACTACCAACGACAGTTTTGCTTGACAACGGTAAAATATGCCGAAACAGCTGCAGAAGAATATTTCAATTCCAGGTGATTAAATCGATAAAACTCAATAAATACAAAAGTAACCATATATAGTCATTGTTGGTAACCCGTTGTATATAAGTGGAATAAACCCCTCCGGGCTGTCCCGGTTATTAGAAAATAATGTAGGCTACTTCGGTGGTAGTATGGGGTTACAGAAGAAATCATAGGACAGATGGACCGACGACAACGTCGCTTTTTCATACGTCAGTGGGCTAATTTGCCTAATCTTTGCGGGACTTTAGACCGCGGTGGAAATGCAGACAACAATGGGCTGAAGAAACCTTTTAGTTCCTTGAAAAGTAGTTCCTGGGACTAAAAGTTCCGGGTACTTTTGGTGGAAACGCGGCTTTGAATAGCACACTCTTTATTATAGGAAAACATCCAACTGGCTATTGTGATCAGTGCCAGGAGTCAGAAACAGGGGAGCATGTCCTGATTGTATGCAGGAAGTATGATCAAGAAAGAAGGGTAATGTTTACAGGGTTACGGAGACTAGGAGTGGAGGCAAGGATTACAGATCTGCTTGAATGTGGGGACACGGTGGAGGGAAAGAAGGAGAAGGAGATATTTAGTTTTTTGAGGACAACTGGTCGAAGGATTAAATCCAGAAGGAAGCGGTAATGCAACTACAAAGGATGCAAACTGCCGTAAAACACCGAAGAAGAAGAAGAACACTCGTTGCCGACCCTCTAAAGGTGTCAAAACCATAGACATATATACATAGACGCCGCATTGGCCTTTGGATCGTACGTCAACGATCGTACGTGGACGCAGCGAAAGAAATTTTGGGAATAACGGATGTGAAGGGGGATGAAATACAGGAAATTCTGGTGAAAGGGTTTGGAGGGAGTCAGACGCCAGGGATATAGGGAAATAAAGAATCGCGAATCAGATATGGGAGGGTTGGGCTGCTGTTTTATTTATTGTTTGAGAAAACTAAGCTAGATAGTAATGTATACAGTAGGTGGCGGTAATGCACTTATTTAAGTTTGCCAACCGCCAATAAAAACCAAAGAAGAAGAAGGTGACAGAGTGTTTGTGTCTACCGTCTGAAAGGCACTCAATGCACGTAGCTAACGTAAGGTTAATCCAGTCAATCGCACCATAGCGATTTAGTTTTATGTTGGCAGGGTTCACACACACAATAGCTGAATTTGCAGAGCTAGCGAGTAAACTGATGGAGCAAACTAAAGCAAACATTAGCTAGCTAGCACCTATTCCATTTATGTGGCGTCGTCAAAGATGTAATCTTTGCTATCGTCAGTTTATTCCAAGATCAGCATGCAGCTGTAGTGCTTCGAAGTCTCTGTGATAAGGTTAGCGATAAACTCAACTCCAAACTGAACAGAACTACACTCTCTTCTACCATTGTCTTAAATATCTTTAATGGTCTCGTTGCAACTTGCAAAAGCCAAATTGTCGCTAGGGGACTTTGAAGCTCCTGTGTGCCGATCTTGGAGTAAACTGGCGATAGCAAAGATTATAGCAAACACCACAGAAACGGAATTGGTGCTCGTTAGCTCTGCAAATTCAGCTATTGCGGGAAGCCAGCCAATATAAAACGAAAACATAAACTATATTAAAATTACAAAAGGTTGCAGCTTACGTTGTGTAAGTGGTGAACTCATAGAGCTGTCAACCCTTGTCACTGCAATCCGTTTCACATTTGCTAGCTGACTAGCTAGCTACCTGGTAGATCGAAGTCCATTATGGAATGATAGAAAATAATAGATGATAGAAGCCTATCTCCTACTGTAAATGACCTGCACACTGTATGTGTGTGTGTGTGTGTGTGTGTGTGTGTGTGTGTGTGTGTAGCCAGCCAGCCAGGTAGAACATGGCAGAAAAAAGACACATTTTTCAGTACACCAAAACGCAAAGTAAGAACCTTAGGAGCCTAATATCTCAAAGACTAGTTGATAAAATGTTCATAAGAACGAAGTGAGATGCTAATGGAAATGTCTCATAATGATGCCATTAGGCAGAGCAGGCAACAGATGGCACACAGACAGCAGAGCTGAGGACAGATAGGTAGGGAGAGACTGGCAGAGACAGGGAGTCTCAGGTAAGTTTGTTGAGTTTTTGTTTGGCAACATTATGAAAGGTTCTCTCTTTTTTAGACTTATAAAATAGGGACATAATTGGACAATGCCATGGACACGCACACTCTCAACTTAAACTGGTGACTGAACCAAGATTTGTTTAAGCAAATGGTATTGATGTAGTGATTGATTGTGTAGTGTTGGGTACCGGTAGTTAGGGGTATGGCAAACACCTTATTTCTTTTCTAGGAGACAGACTGTGAGTCAGTGAGGGTGGTGAAAGGGAAAGAGCCAGGGAGAGAGAATTCAGATGACAGTGTCACAGCCATGGCAGGACCAGGTGTCAACCTTGTTGCCAACAGCACCAGTATAGGGGGACAGTGGCACAGCATTGTCCAGTTACCTCAGTGATGACACAAAACCACATCAGCCACACCCACAATTTATAGCACCACAAACTCTTGCCAACAGTGTCGACGTTTCAAGAGAAATGGTTTCGCAGTTTCCCCTGGCTACATTATAATCCATCAATACAAGGAGTGTTGTGTTTTCACTGTAGCCAAGGGTTTTCAAGCCAGCCATCTTTTGGCCAAAGAGCAGATGCTGCTTTCATTAGTGCAGGATTTAGGGACTGGAGAAAAACCATTGTAAAATTCACAGCACATCAAAACTGCCAAACCCACGGCCACTTTGTAACTGTAACAGCACACCAGCTAAATCCAATCAGTGCCCAGTTATCCAGCGCGTGGGGTAAACAGCAGGAGGACGCAAGGCATTGCTTGATGAAGATTGTTAGTTCGGTACGGCATGTAGCAAGACAGGGACAAGCCTTTAGAGGTCACACGGATGACAGTGGGAATTTATACCAGCTTTTGAAACTTAGGGCAGAAGAGGATGATCCCACTTTACTGAAGTGGTTAACAGAGCGTACCACAATGTACACAGGCCCCAAAGCACAGAATTAAATTCTGAACATCATGGCCAATACAGTCATTCGAGGCATTGCAGCTGAGATTAGGTCTCTTCCGATTGTACAATTTTCAGTAATTGTTGATGGTACTCAGGATGTCTCTGGTGCTGAACAGGAGAGTGTATGCCTGCGTTATGTTGACCATGACCTTGTCCCTCACGAGGAGTTTATTGGGCTATACAGGGTGTCGGAGACAACAGGCGAGGGCATTGCGAAAGTGGACACTGATGTGTTGTTGAGGCTCAATTTGCCCATGTCTGGCTTACGTGGGCAGAGTTACGATGGTGCCTCAAACATGGCAGGAAAATACGCAGGTGCACAGGCAATTGTGAGGAGGCAGCAGCCATTAGCCCTCTATGTGCATTGTGGAGCACACTGTAAATCTGATTACACAGGCTGGCTGCTCAGCCTCCCCACTGATCCAGGATTCCCTTTCCTAGGTCCATCAGTTAGCTGTCCTCTATGGCCAGTCAGGAAAGCTTAAGAGCATGCTTGAATCAACTGCCACATCTGAAGATACACATCTGACCACCCTGAAACCCCTATGTCCAACAAGGTGGACAGTGTGGAATATTGCTATTAGAGCTGTGCCAGGGCAGTATGAGCGGATACTAAGAAGCCTAGAGGAGATAGCAAAAACTGTATCCAAGACAGCTTCAACCGCCAGTGGCTTATTTGAGCACTTCAGCAAAGGCAAGACTGTGTTGGCCTCACACTTGCCTCTGCTGTTCTTGGAGAGCTTGAATGCCTAAACATTCAGGCTGCAGTCAAGTGTGTGCGGTCATCTCTTAGGGGCAAGAGAAATGACGAAAGCTACCTTGCACTGTATGAGAAAGCAACAACATTGATTGACTCCATTGAATCCATTGAGACACACTCAAGACGATTTGCTGGCAAAGCAGTGGATCACTATAGGGCAGAATTTTTTAAAGTGTTGGATGGTGTGGAGGTTCAGTTTGGCGACCGTTTTGACCACGACATAACGTCCTGCAAAAGTTGGAAAGCACTTCTCACGGGGGAGTTGGATGAGTCTCTAGATCAGTACCCTGAGTTGAACATAGATTCTCTTTCAGTGCAGCTGCCTCTCTTTCGCAACAAATACCCCTGTAGCAGCAGTGGAGAGGCAGCAGAGGTCCTCAGGAGGCTTCCAGTGGAGGTGCGGGGGTTGTTTGACCAAGTTGAGGTGCTGGTCAGAATTTTGTCTGTGGTGCCAGTGTCTTCATGTGAGGCTGAGAGGAGTTTCAGTGCACACTGCAGGTTGAAGACTTGGCTACGGGCTGGCATGGGCCAAGAGAGACTGAACGGCATAGCCGTCTGTAATGTACATAAAGACAGGCTGGACAGTCTTAAGAGGTTGTAAATACAAATACCTGCATACATACTGGACTGATAAGGAACACGGCTATAGCTATTATTAGTAGTAGTATTATAATGATTTAAACATTTGAACAAGTTGGGACAACCCTTCAGTTAACTACCTATCAATTTTCCAGTAGTAGTAATTATGGTTCCTCAATATACATTTAACATAGTACAACGTAGGCTATGTGTTACAACACTACTTTTGGTGTCCCCCTCTGGAATTGCTCTTGCGAAAATGTCATGTAATTGTCCCCTCCAAAGTTGATATCAGATTTTCGCCCCTGGAGTTCAGGGGTCTTACATTTAGTGAGCCAAATTTTAGAGTAGAGGAGTATTATTGCTGGAATTAATAGCAGTATGTATTGTTTTAACATTGATTACATTTTTGTGGCAAAACTGAAAGTTATTTAGATTTACAGTAACTTGGAATTCTGGGGGTTGATAGGGTGAAGCAGTTTTGATAATCTAGCAGATATCTGTGTTGGACAAAATGTCTGCAGCCTGGCCTTACTCTGATTAGTCGAGAATCAAGAATAGCATAGAATACAAACATACGGATTTATTTATTTATACGGAATAATTCATATTGCAGGCTGATCTTACTGTATATTTGAGGCTTTAAATCTGTAAACACTGGTGGAAGAGGGATAAAGACATGAATAACAATGCCTTCAAGTACTCAATCCTATTAACACCTTCAAATTTTAATGCATGACATATTTTCTGCCTTCACCAACAAAATAAATTTAACACATTAATGAAAACATTTATTATGCATTATTTTTCAAAAATAAAATTTGCATAGTTTGCAAAAGTATGATTCACCACCATCTGCATTACAGCAAAGTTAGAAATAATTAATATGTGTGTTTGTGTTTGAGGGGGGTTCACATTAAGTGCAAGTCTGTATATCACTATACCGCTACATTTAGCCTTGCCTTGTCAATTTAAGTTAAATTTAATAATACATTTTCAGTCTCAAATATAAATATACTTTATCAGTTAAATTGTGAAAAGCCCTTTAACTGTCAGCAGTTGAGAACAAATGGTTACGTTTACTGTCATTCACCCCTTTCCTCCACAACAAACGCCCGGCTAGATGTTCAAGACCCGCTCCCACTCCACACTCCTCCCACTCTGTTCTCCCTCCATTTCCACCCACGCCCCCTCCCCCCCTTCTCTCTCCCTCTCTCCGTTGCTCCTCCCTCTAAGCCTACTGTCAGAACAGCTGCAGACGGTTTGCATATCAGGGGTGGGGTCTGTCCCACCATTGGTCTGAGGGGAAGAAATAATTAGCAAGGGGATAAGCAGAGAAGTTCACAGGCAATGGATCTGGCCTACAGGAAGAGAAAAATAATAAAAAGCAGCACGCGGACTGTGACAGAAGAGACGGGCCAGTAACCTAAACTCCGATTGGAACAGCCTTACGCTTTCTTGAGCTCCATTTCAAGTAAACACCAAACGACTGAGAGGACATTTGTGGGCACTTGAGTCTGGAAACTTGGTGAGTCTTTCAAAAAAGGATGTAAACTTTTTCCACAGTTGAACTCTTTTCGCATTAAGACAAATAGGCTCGTTGTCACAGTATCATGAAAAATAAGTTCCCCCTGGTCATTATGACATCACATTTCAAAGGGGATATCTGTTTCAGCAAGAGTTGGAGTAGACACATCTAGCAATTGATTAAGTTCAGTTGTGTGACATCTAAAAAAATATATAAGCATTTAAACTAATTTCATGCACCAACATGGAAAAAGCAACATGATACAAATAAAATACAGTGACATCATGAATGCATATTTTGGTTTGCTTTAAAAAATTTATGTAGCAACCTATGGGAATTGAAAAAAATATGACTCGTGAAAGTAATTTCATGCTCCAATGTAGAAATAAGGATTGGTCATAATGAAACCATGTACCACCATTTTAAGCAACATGATGCAATTAAACACACATCAAAGCATGGAAAAGGTGAGGTGTAGTCTTTCTACAGGCACTTTCTATATTAAATACAATGTCAAAATAATTAATGTGCTGAAAAATATATAAATATACCTCATGTAGAATTTATTGGGAAAAAAAATTATTTCAGCGGTTGATTTTGTAAGCATAAGGTTTGGCCTATGTCTTGGACTGTTTTTTTCTTATTTCTCAGCCACATAATGGCTTCCTTGACTTCCATTGGCACATTTCTGGTCCTTATGCTGACAAACAACAATGACAGATTCCAAATGCAATTGGAAGCCTAGAAACAAGACTAGATACTGAAGGCTCCCTTGTACCTACGCTAAGGAAGCAACTGAACACACCTGACTATCAGAAACACTTGTGAGGCTATTTGTCCCAAACATTTTGGTGCCCTGAATTGGGGTACTATGTATATAAAATGTTGGCATTTTTACAAGGTGAAACCAAAATGTATTTTAAAAAATACCCTTTTATAAAATAATTTGATTAATTACGAAAATTACTAAAATTGTGGACTATGTAGCCAAATCAAGAAGAAAATAAAAATGCATTTGTCCCAAACATTATGGAGCTCACTATATATACAGTCCAATGGACACAGGGAAATATTTGCTGCCAGGAAAAAGCTAAATCAGACTCCACTGACAAGCACTGGCTGTATATTGGTCCAACTTTTGCTGCATCCTCATAAACTGCAGACTCTGCAAGCTCATATTGCCAACAATTCACAGCACACTTCCTGTTTAGCGAAAATCACATTCATATTTATTACGGTGTTATACTGTAAATTAAAGGTACAAATTAATCCAGTCGTAGTTTGTTATATTGGATTTCATAGTTAAATTATATTAAAGACTGTGTCGTAAATTGGCATGTAGAACCTAGCCCTTTGTAATCTTACCTTTAAATGAGTACTGTCAATCTGTTTCCATGTACTTTGCTTGGTTAAAAATCAAACAATTGATTCACACAATGTGCGGTTTTATAGTCTGAATTATATGTTGTGCTCCACGCTGGTTCGAGCAATTTAACAGAGGTTTTGCTCTTTAAATTCATGTTTTCTAGTGTTGAAATCATTTTGACTTTTGAGTGCCTTCTTAAAATGAATTACGTTGTTTAATGTGAGATACAGTTATTCAGTTATTTCAGTTAATTTTTATTAATTATTCAGGTAATCGCCATCCTTGATAAACAATCTCTCATTATAGTTATCTATGTCATTATAATTTCATAATCATTATAGGCGTGGTCTTGATTATTTACTAAATTGTTTCATAGTTAAATAAAAAATAAAGACAACAGGTAGAGAGTACTGTTCGGTTTAAAGGTAATGCTTTACGGTCCCCTTTTTTCCAGTGCACCAACCAGCACTACATTTAAATGCTGCACAGTTTTACGACAAAGAAAAAAATTATAGCACACAAAACTCTATATTTATTGATGTTTTATTGATGTTCGTTATCCAGTTAAACAATTGCTTGATTGATAACACTGTTATAACAAATGTAAATGGCACCAGGTTGAGTGAATGGGCAAATCATCCGTCTAAACGTACAGTAAGGTCACAGAACAGTTTTGGGGCCCACGGTACATGACTGATAAGGCGCACGGTGCATGACTGATAAAGCGTTATGCAGCAGTAAGGTCATCTCCCAGGGCCCCTCTGAGTATAAATAGGGTGAAGTGGGTCCCAAATAAAATGACCCACTCCGCGCTCGCTCCCTCCCACTTGCTAAGTGTATACTCCTGTTTTACTGGCTGCGTCACATCCTCCTGAGTGAAGTTTGCAAGTGAAGTGCATGAGGGTGGACCAAAACTGGAGTGGAACACAGCCACTGTTGACATAAAGGATAGAATGACATTAGTTAGCCACTCACTAGCATTAGTCAAGTCCGATCGCTCTTCTCTCTTCCAGAAAGTGGCACAAAACAAAAACAATGTCACATCATATCACAGTGACCAGTCAACAGATGTGTCAACCACAGAAGAAGAAAAAAAGACACATTTCAAATAATAGAAGTATAAAGAATACCGTTTTTGTTGTTTTTCATGACATCACAGATTCACCAAGAGAAATGTCTCATCGCAGGCTTTTGCACATGCAGTTGTATTTGTGTTTTTGCATGTGAATTAATTTTTTATTGTCGTGCAGGTTTTGCTATGAGACACGTGTTGATCAATGTACTTGCTCTTGGAAACTTGCAGGTTATGATGGTGATGCTTCAGCAGAGATTTTGAGATTTGCAAGTCACAATACAACTTGTCATTGGGTCTTACTTTCAACATGCTGCAGTTTTTCCTTCCAAAAGTTGTCAGTTGCAGTGACTCAGTTGCTGATAAAGGTTCCATAAAGCTCCATCTCAGACAAGATCACATTCCAAAATGAGTTATTCATATGTTTACTTCTCCAACTATGAAATTCCCAACAACGCCTTCTCAAACTTCTTCAGTCACCTCCACATTTGAGAAGTGATTACTTTTTAATATTTAACTCCACATTTGTAATGTGGTTAATTCGTACACACAAGTCAAGTTTATATTTGATAAATGCGTACACATTGTAAGCCAAATCTAAGATTGGCAGGAGTGGCATACTACTTGTGGCATACTACAAGTGTCCCTGTAATTCAGGAAAGGACTGACATGTGCAGCGTCCTTTCTCCACTCTTCTGTAGTGGTTTGAAACCAGAGCAGACGTCCCAGTCCCCCACACCCCCCACCCCAGGGTGTAAGACTCAAGATTTCCTCCCCCCCTTCTGGCCTCTCCCTTCTCCCCATCAGCTGTCCCTCTCAATCCCTCCTCAGAAAATCCCTACAGCAGTCTGCTATGGCGGCAACGACAAGTCCAGCCATTCCAGGAGTTTCTACCACTCAAGCGAACTTCCAGGTCAACACAGAGACAACGGCAAAGCTCCTCAGCACCGGTCAGTACGTCTGGTTCTTCTTCTCAAACTTGTTGCTGAGCTGTATTTCCCAGAATTTCCCACATACACGTACTGTAGGAGGTGGCAGTTGCTGCACATCTGCCACTCTTTGACATGGAAGGGAATGGGTAGACATGGAGAAGATAAAGACATGCCTAAATGTCTACACTTCTGGTCCAGAACTACCTCCAAACTCTGGGCTGAGAAATAGTTGTAACTCTGGATTTTGAGTGTGTCACTATATTTTAAAGGAAGGAAAATGTTTACCTCTGGGGAACTAATGGAACTGTATTGCGTATGTAGCTAGTTTACTGGCTTTGTTTCTGTAAATCGCAGGGAATTATGGGTATTAGAGTTTCAGGGGTTTGAAGGGAAAAAAAGTCCATCAGGAACTAAAATGAAATGTGATTCCAGTCCACTGGAGCCTGGATATTCTGTCAACCGTGTTGGAATCATTGTCCTTGAGTCACGAACTTCACATTTTAAGTACATGGTACCCAGGCAGAACTAAAGTTGTTTGGGGGGCCTAAAATTTCAAAAAACATTGCAAAGGGGGACCTGACTGAAAAAGTTAAAATACATGAATCTGGGCATAAGTTAAAAAAATAAAATAGAAAGGCCCTCACATGTCAGCCAAGCTATCAGAGTAATGGATATCCCACAGCACGCATGTGCTGGAGTCAGCTCTAAATAATCCGAGCTGGTGACAGGCTACTGTGGTTCTGCCATCACCATGGTGACAGTCTGAAGGATAAAGGGCCCCAGACCTTCTGCATGGCACTTCCTCTGGACAGACAAGCCTGCTTTCATTAAGATAAGAGGAACTGTAAGAACTTCTGACAAACCATTTAAGTAGGTTTCAGGGGGGGAAAACAGTTGTGAAAACAAAGCAGGGTTGAGGAAGGTTAGCATCCTGTTGCATTTTCACGAACTGCTAGCACTGATTTTGATAATAACCAAACTGCAGCCCTTCCAAGCATCAGTGCTCACAGAACCAAAGTGTATCTCCACAGAAGCAAACTGCAGTCCTGTAAGCATTGCTGCTGACAGAACCAAATTATATCTCCACAAGCACTGGCACGGACAGAACCCATCTGCAGCCCTTCCAAGCACTGGTGCTGAGGTAGCCAAATTAAATCAGAACCCAATGCAGATGTGAGCCTGTGACAAGCCACTGCATGTTTAAATTACACCTTTTGAAATGATTATTTAATGTGATGAATCATTAGCAAATATAAAGCTAAAGTGGTGGGTAAATTAAGCAATTTAAGCAGCACGCACCAATCGAAGTTTGGTTCCCATGGGATGGATGCGCTCTTGATTAAAAAGAGAAGTTTTGTACAGCGGCCATATTGAAAGAAGCAGGAAGAGGCAGACTACTGCACCACACCAGTGCCTGACAGAGTGTGACAGAGAAAGAGCAGGACCCCAGGAGATGTGTCTGTATCAGCTGTGTGGGAGCAGGTTCAGTGGAAGAGGAAACAGATGAGGCTTCCACAGAGGCCTGGTGTCGGTGTTGGTGTCAGCTGCTCTCCGGAGCTGTCCTGCCTGAACAAACCCTCTCCAAACACCAACAGCGATTCCTGTCGAGAATATTCCACACAGCTGAACTTACCCCCTCTTCCCTTTCCAAATGATCCCACCACTCCAGCAAAAAAAAAAAAACAGCTTCCCACCATACGTCAGACTCTTAATGTGCAATCCCACGAGCATTTGCACCACAACACGGCTAGAGTATTAGAGAAATACCTTTCTAAATTTCATTTCATCAGAGTAAATTACAATAAGGGGGAAACTGCAATGCAAAATTTTAATTAAGGATTTATAATTTTCATCGGAGTGAACCCTGGGTGTGTCTCCTGCTTGGTGGTTGTAGAAATTCAGTTGATTAAGACAGCATATTCCGCTTGCAGGTCAGCTACCGATGTTAAAGTATGAGGCTGGTCGGTTGTTTATGTGTTTTTTGCACAGACTAAAATGTCCTCAAACCTGAACAGCAAGTACTTTTCTGGGTGATGTCTGCAGTGGCTTGAGGGTTTCTTTCAGGCAGCAGCCAATTCTGTACATACTCAACAAAGAATTGCGTGGAGAACAGAAATGGTGCCTTTTATAGTTCATAAGCTGGCAAAAAACTGAAATGCTGGCCCTGATGAGAGAGAAAAAGAGGGGCAAGCATCTTTCACCAGTTTTTACTTTTTAGCGAAAAGGGGGCAGGGGCAGGAAGGGGCAAGGGCACAAGGAGGCAGGGGCAGGAAGGGGCAAGTGCACAAGGAGGCAGGGGCAGGAGGAGGCAGAGATGTAAATATTCACCTGCTTAGCACAGCATTGGCGCATTCCACAGTTTGGGCAAAAAAAAGAATTTGTGGTATTAGTCAATTTCTTTTGTTCACAATGTTTCAATTACTAACCGGTTATTCTTTCAAACATGAACATTTCATGTGCAGGGAGATCAGTTTTTTGGCAGTGCCTCCTCAGATATGTTTTCTTGCACAAGGAGAGAGAGAGAGAGACATAGAGAGTGTGTGAGAGAGAGAGAGAGAGAGAGAGAGAGAGAGAGAGAGAGAGAGAGCACCTCTGGCTGAGTTGCGGGCCCACAGATTAAGGGGTGTGTGTGCGTTTATCACACAGCTCCAGAGAGGAAGGCTGCAGGAGGAGTCCTGACTCACAGTGGCCTTGCGTTCGTGATAAAAGCAGACAAACTGCAGCTCAGCCCACTTTCCCTGCACTTACTCACGTCCACAGGCACCATCTGCTTATGGCCTCTATCATTATATGTATATTTATTTATATTTATTTCATTTACAGCAGTTAACATGCTCCTCAAATGGTTTTGCGGCATGCTACAAAAACCTGCATGCCTTACATGCAATGCAATTGTCAACTTGATCCATGTTTTCGCATCCATTTTAATTTCTCCCACCAATTGATAATTAATCTACCTCTTTGATCGAGTGACAATTTATTTAGTTTATTTTTTTCAGAAATTGTTCAGTGCTATACACCGGATGAAAGAATACCATCCTCTATCAGGATCTCACTGTTCACAGCAAGTCATTCAGTCCCATTTAACAAGCCTACAAGTGATCATTTGCTACTCTTTCATAATCCACATGGTTTTAATGGTGAAATAGGTAATCAGTGTGCAGTACTGTAGGTAATATGTGTGTGCAGTACTGTAAGTAATGTGTGTGTGCAGTACTGTAGGTAATGTGTGTGTGTGTGTGTGTGTGTGCAGTACTGTAGGTAATGTGTGTGTGTGTGTGTGCAGTACTATAGGTAATGTGTGTTTGCAGTACTGTAGGTAATGTGTGTGTGTGCAGTACTGTAGGTAATGTGTGTGTGTGTGTGCAGTACTATTTGGTAATGTGTGTGTGTGCAGTACTGTAGGTAATGTGTGTGTGTGCAGTACTGTAGGTAATGTGTGTGCGTGTGTGCAGTACTGTAGGTAATATGTGTGTGTGCAGTACTGTAGGTAATGTGTGTGCAGTACTGTAGGTAATATGTGTGTGTGCAGTACTGTAGGTAGTGTGTGTGTGTGTGTGTGTGTGTGTGCAGGACTGTAGGTAATATGTGTGTGTGCAGTACTGTAGGTAATGTGTCTGTGTGTGTGTGTGTGTGTGCAGTACTGTAGGTAATGTGTGTGTGTGTGTGTGTGCGCAGTACTGTAGGTAATGTGTGTGCAATATTATAGGTAATGTGTGTGTGTGCAGTACTGTAGGTAATGTGTGTGTGTGTGTGTGTAGTACTGTAGGTAATGTGTGTGCAGTACTGTAGGTAACATGTGCATTGCTATAGGCAGTTATAGGCAATAATAATAATAATAATAATAATAATAATAGGTTAGCCAGAAGCTTTAACCAGAGAGCCCCGCTCTCACATCATTGCCTTCCCATGGTGCTCTTTCTGCACCTCATTAACTTCTGCAAACGGGCCATAGTGTTGAATGATTTAACCCCACCATGGTTAATACTTTAAGTTCCAAGCTACCCCTGATATCAATGTCAGCACATTAACTATTCTTCAAGGTTTCCAGGTCTGAGCAGCCCACAAGCCTAAGACCACCATGCGCAAAGCCAAGCATCACCATTGGACTCTGGTAGTCTGATAAAAAAAATCTGTGTTCGGCAAAATGCATAGTGCCAACTGTCCTGGCCCAAATAGCGCCCACTGTAAAGATTTTGTAGGAGTAATAATTGTTGGGTTTGTTTTTCATGGTTTGTGCTACAGCATACAATGACATTCTAGAGACATTCTGTTGCCATTCTTGTGGCAAAAGTTTGGGGAAGGCCTTTTCCTGTTTCAGCATGACAATGGTCCCGTGCACAAAGCAAGGTGCTTAAAGAGTTTGGTGGGGAAGAACTTCACTGCCCTGCACGTAGCCCTGACCTCTACCCCATCAAACTTCTTTGGGATGAAATGGAATGCTGACTGTGAGTCAGGCCTAACACCCAACATCAGTGCCCAACCTTACTAACCTCACTTGTGGCTGAATGGAAGCAAATCCCCGCAGCCATGTTCCAAAGTCTACTGGAAAGCCTTCCCAGAATAGTGGACGCTGTTACAGCAGCAAAGGGGGGACCAACTCCATATTAATACCCACGGTTTTGGAATGAGATGTTCAACGATTACCTATGGTTGTGATGTTCAGGTGTCCTCATACTTTTGGAAATGTAGTGTTCCTCACTTATGATTTTGAGTTAAATACCATGATTCAAAGCAGCAGACCCCATACAGACTGACCCATCTATTCAACTGTATGTATTTGCATACAAAGTGTGTTTTTGTGGCAGCATCAATGTTATTGGCCATATCATGTACATATATGCAGCTGCAGTCAAAAGCCTACTTATTGGTGTCACATCATATTTGTAGTGTCGTTGGTAAGGCTGTCCGAAATTCATGATTTTCAGATCTGTAAAATAATTTGGGTATTTAAAAATGTTCAACCTTTACTTTCTTTCAGCTGAAATACCTACGACCTGGAAATCCTCCACCGTCTATCCTCTGTCCAAAGGTGAGGATCAGGCTGACCCTAATTGTTATAGACTCATTTCAATTCTGCCATGTGTATCGAAACTGTTTGAAAAAATTTTCAACAAACAACTGATTCATTTCATGGGATTTTGTCTGATATGCCATCTGGTATGGTTTTGTTTCAGTTATAGCTGTAGCACTGCAACTCTCAAGGTTTTGAATGATGTCAACGCTGCTCTTTATGCAAAGCAAGACTGCCTTAATTTTCACTGATCTTGAAAAAGCTTTCAATCCTGTTGACCATTCTATCCAGGCTGAGGAGTATTGATGTGTTTGAACATTCACTGTGCTGGTTCATTAACTATCTGTATAGGTGTGTGTGAACATTCACTGTGCTGGTTCATTAACTATCTGTATAGGTGTGTGTGAACATTCACTGTGCTGGTTCATTAACTATCTGTATAGGTGTGTGTGAACATTCACTGTGCTGGTTCACAAACTATCTGTACAGGTATGTCTGAACATTCACAGTGCTGGTTCATTAACTATTAACTGTCATTAACTGTCTGGCAGAATGCAGTGTGTTAAATGAGACCATCTGTTCTTACAGCCCCTACCAGTCACCAAGGCAGTGACCCAGGGGTCAGTCCTAGACCCACACTATTCTGTATGTGCATCAACAACATTCCCAGATTTGCTGGAAACTCATCTGTCCATGTACATGCTGATAACACAATACTGTATGCAGTAGGCCCTTCATCTCAATCTGTACTTCACACCCATCAGGACCGTTTTAATAGAGTTCAGGCTTTCTGAACACTTCACTTTGGTTTGAATATATCAAAGACTAAGGTCATGTGGTTGGGAAAAGTTCTTTTAGCCCACGCAGCACAGTTTCTACACCCAACAGAACAGAGACAGTCACATGCTATAAATATGTGGGTTTTTGCTTGATAACACATTAACACATTAGCACATTAACTATTCTTCAAGGTTTCCAGGTCTGAGCAGCCCACAAGCCTAAGACCACCATGCGCAAAGCCAGGCGTCACCATTGGACTCTGGTGGTCTGATAAAAAAATCTGTGTTTGGCAGAATGCATAGTGCCAACTGTCCTGGCCCAAATAGCGCCCACTGTAAAGTTTTTTGTAGGAGTAATAATGGTTGGGTTTGTTTTTCATGGTTTGGGCTGGGACCCTTAGTTCCAGTGAATGTAAATCTTAATGCTACAGCATACAATGACATTCTAGAGGCATTCTGTTGCCAGTCTTGTGGCAAAAGTTTGGGGGAGGCCTTTTCCTGTTTCAGCATGACAATGGTCCCGTGCACAAAGCAAGGTGCTTAAAGAGTTTGGTGGGGAAGAACTTCACTGGCCTGCACATAGCCCTGACCTCTACCCCATCAGACTTCTTTGGGATGAAATGGAATGGAAGCAAATCCCTGCAGCCATGTTCCAAAGTCTACTGTAAAGCCTTCCCAGAAGAGTGGACGCTGTTACAGCAGCAAAGGGGGGTCCAACTCCATATTAATGCCCACGGTTTTGGAATGAGATGTTCAACGAGTACCTATGGTTGTGATGTTCAGGTGTCCTCATACTTTTGGAAATGTAGTGTTCCTCACTTATGATTTTGAGTTAAATACCATGATTCAAAGCAGCAGACCCCGTACAGACTGACCCATCTATTCAGCTGTATGTATTTGCATACAAAGTGTGTTTTTGTGGCAGCATCAATGTTGTTGGCCATATCATTTACATATATGCAGCTGCAATCAAAAGCCTACTTATTGGTGATCAAGTCACATCATATTTGTAGTGTTGTTGGTAAGGCTGTCCGAAATTCATGATTTTCAGATTTGTAAAATAATTTGGGTATTTAAAAATGTTCAACCTTTCCTTTCTTTCAGCTGAAATATCTACGACCTGGAAATCCCCCACCGTTTATCCTCTGTCCAAAGGTGAGGATCAGGCTGACCCTAATTGTTACAGACCCATTTCAATTCTGCCATGTGTATCGAAACTGTTCGAAACTTGTTTGATATTTGTTAGGAGAGTACACATTGGAAAGACTTCACCATTGAGCTAACTGGGAGTTAATTAATAGTGCACCCTTAATTGTGTACTCTCTCTTGCGGTTGGTTACATTTAAATCCCATAAAGGAAAACATTCAGAGGGTTACCACTCCTTCTCGAAAGATACAAACACTGTCAGACCACTGTGGGTTAACTGTACATATACAGTACATCAATACTACAGCAAGACTTGGATGAGACATTTTCATCTTTTCTTCCTTTCAACAAAAACAACTACAGTCAGAAAGCTTTGTGGTGTACGGTGACGGTGAGAGATTCAAAAGTTTCAGTGTTTTGCCTTCATCGAATGGTGCTGCACGTCAATCGAAGGCTTATGGTCCCAACTCTATAGCGTCACCACAGGTGTACAAGGTAATTAGAACTACCAATCAGAAATTCTATTTTCAAGTAGGCTATTAGCAAGTACTTCTCTTGTGCAAATACAGTAAGTAATGTACATTTTAAATGGAAAATGACTGTGCTCTTATGTCAGCCCTTTAGGAAAAAAATATTATCAATCTGGCTGCTATACTTACCGGTAATAAACACATATAAAGAAAAGCAGTTTGATTGATCACATGCATTTGTGTACACTTACTTCACTTAAAAATCTGTGTTTGGCAGAATGCATAGTGCCAACTGTCCTGGCCCAAATAGCGCCCACTGTAAAGTTTTTTGTAGGAGTAATAATGCTTGGGTTTGTTTTTCATGGTTTGGGCTAGGACCCTTAGTTCCAGTGAATGTAAATCTTAATGCTACAGCATACAATGACATTCTAGAGACGTTCTGTTGCCATTCTTGTGGCAAAAGTTTGGGGAAGGCCTTTTCCTGTTTCAGCATGACAATGGTCCCATGCACAAAGCAAGGTGCTTAAAGAGTTTGGTGGAGAAGAACTTCACTGGCCTGCACGTAGCCCTGACCTCTACCCCATCAAACTTATTTGGGATGAAATGGAATGCTGACTGTGAGTCAGGCCTAACACCCAACATCAGTGCCCAACCTTACTAACCTCACTTGTGGCTGAATGGAAGCAGATCCCCGCAGCCATGTTCCAAAGTCTACTGTAAAGCCTTCCCAGAAGAATGGACGCTGTTACAGCAGCAAAGGGGGGACCAACTCCATATTAATACCCATGGTTTTGGAATGAGATGTTCAACAAGTACCTATGGTGGTGATGTTCAGGTGTCCTCATACTTTTGGAAATGTAGTGTTCCTCACTTATGATTTTGAGTTAAATACCATGATTCAAAGCAGCAGACCCCGTACAGACTGACCCATCTATTCAGCTGTATCTATTTGCATACAAAGTGTGTTTTTGTGGCAGCATCAATGTTATTGGCCATATCATGTACATATATGCAGCTGCAGTCAAAAGCCTACTTATTGGTGTCACATCATATTTGTAGTGTTGTTGGTAAGGCTGTCTGAAATTCATGATTTTCAGATCTGTAAAATAATTTGGGTATTTAAAAATGTTCAACCTTTACTTTCTTTCAGCTGAAATACCTACGACCTGGAAATCCTCCACCGTTTATCCTCTGTCCAAAGGTGAGGATCAGGCTGACCCTAATTGTTACAGACTCATTTCAATTCTGCCATGTGTATCGAAACTGTTTGAAAAAATTATCAACAAACAACTGATTCATTTCATGGGATTTTGTCTGATATGCCTTCTGGTATGGTTTTGTTTCAGTTATAGCTGTAGCACTGCAACTCTCAAGGTTTTGAATGATGTCAACGCTGCTCTTTATGCAAAGCAAGACTGCCTTAATTTTCACTGATCTTGAAAAAGCTTTCAATCCTGTTGACCATTCTATCCAGGCTGAGGAGTATTGATGTGTTTGAACATTCACTGTGCTGGTTCATTAACTATCTGTATAGGTGTGTGTGAATATTCACTGTGCTGGTTCATTAACTATCTGTATAGGTGTGTGTGAACATTCACTGTGCTGGTTCACAAACTATCTGTACAGGTATGTCTGAACATTCACAGTGCTGGTTCATTAACTATTAACTGTCATTAACTGTCTGGCAGAATGCAGTGTGTTAAATGAGACCATCTGTTCTCACAGCCCCTACCAGTCACCAAGGCAGTGCCCCAGGGGTCAGTCCTAGACCCACACTATTCTGTATGTGCATCAACAACATTCCCAGATTTGCTGGAAACTCATCTGTCCATGTACATGCTGATAACACAATACTGTATGCAGTAGGCCCTTCATCTCAATCTGTACTTCACACCCATCAGGACCGTTTTAATAGAGCTCAGGCTTTCTGAACACTTCACTTTGTTTTGAATATATCAAAGACTAAGGTCATGTGGTTGGGAAAAGTTCTTTTAGCCCACGCAGCACAGTTTCTACACCCAACAGAACAGAGACAGTCACATGCTATAAATATGTGGGTTTTTGCTTGATAACACATTAACACATTAGCACCTTAACTATTCTTCAAGGTTTCCAGGTCTGAGCAGCCCACAAGCCTAAGACCACCATGCGCAAAGCCAGGCGTCACCATTGGACTCTGGTGGTCTGATAAAAAAAATCTGTGTTTGGCAGAATGCATAGTGCCAACTGTCCTGGCCCAAATAGCGCCCCTGTAAAGTTTTTTGTAGGAGTAATAATGATTGGGTTTGTTTTTCATGGTTTGGGCTGGGACCCTTAGTTCCAGTGAATGTAAATCTTAATGCTACAGCATACAATGACATTCTAGAGGCATTCTGTTGCCAGTCTTGTGGCAAAAGTTTGGGGGAGGCCTTTTCCTGTTTCAGCATGACAATGGTCCCGTGCACAAAGCAAGGTGCTTAAAGAGTTTGGTGGGGAAGAACTTCACTGGCCTGCACATAGCCCTGACCTCTACCCCATCAGACTTCTTTGGGATGAAATGGAATGGAAGCAAATCCCTGCAGCCATGTTCCAAAGTCTACTGTAAAGCCTTCCCAGAAGAGTGGACGCTGTTACAGCAGCAAAGAGGAGTCCAACTCCATATTAATGCCCACGGTTTTGGAATGAGATGTTCAACGAGTACCTATGGTTGTGATGTTCAGGTGTCCTCATACTTTTGGAAATGTAGTGTTCCTCACTTATGATTTTGAGTTAAATACCATGATTCAAAGCAGCAGACCCCGTACAGACTGACCCATCTATTCAGCTGTATGTATTTGCATACAAAGTGTGTTTTTGTGGCAGCATCAATGTTGTTGGCCATATCATGTACATATATGCAGCTGCAATCAAAAGCCTACTTATTGGTGATCAAGTCACATCATATTTGTAGTGTTGTTGGTAAGGCTGTCTGAAATTCATGATTTTCAGACCTGTAAAATAATTTGGGTATTTAAAAATGTTCAACCTTTCCTTTCTTTCAGCTGAAATATCTACGACCTGGAAATCCTCCACCGTTTATCCTCTGTCCAAAGGTGAGGATCAGGCTGACCCTAATTGTTACAGACCCATTTCAATTCTGCCATGTGTATCGAAACTGTTCGAAACTTGTTTGATATTTGTTATGAGCGTACACATTGGAAAGACTTCACCATTGAGCTAACTGGGAGTTAATTAATAGTGCACCCTTAATTGTGTACTTTCTCTTGCGGTTGGTTACATTTAAATCCCATAAAGGAAAACATTTAGAGGGTTACCACTCCTTCTCGAAAGATACAGAACACAGTCAGACCACTGTGGGTTAACTGTACATATACAGTAAATCAATACTACAGCAAGACTTGGATGAGACATTTTCATCTTTTCTTCCTTTCAACAAAAACAACTACAGTCAGAAAGCTTTGTGGTGTACGGTGACGGTGAGAGATTCAAAAGTTTCAGTGTTTTGCCTTCATCGAATGGTGCTGCACGTCAATCGAAGGCTTATGGTCCCAAATCTGTAGCATCACCACAGGTGTACAAGGTGATTAGAACTACCAATCAGAAATTCTATTTTCAAGTAGGCTATTAGCAAGTACTTCTCTTGTGCAAATACAGTAAGTAATGTACATTTTAAATGGAAAATGACTGTGCTCTTATGTCAGCCCTTTAGGAAAAAAACATTATCAATCTGGCTGCTATACTTACTGGTAATAAACACATATAAAGAAAAGCAGTTTGATTGATCACATGCATTTGTGTACACTTACTTCACTTAAAAATCTGTGTTTGGCAGAATGCATAGTGCCAACTGTCCTGGCCCAAATAGCGCCCACTGTAAAGTTTTTTGCAGGAGTAATAATGCTTAGGTTTGTTTTTCATAGTTTGGGCTAGGACCCTTAATTCCAGTGAATGTAAATCTTAATGCTACAGCATACAATGACATTCTAGAGACGTTCTGTTGCCATTCTTGTGGCAAAAGTTTGGGGAAGACCTTTTCCTGTTTCAGCATGACAATGGTTCCGTGCACAAAGCAAGGTGCTTAAAGAGTTTGGTGGGGAAGAACTTCACTGCCCTGCACGTAGCCCTGACCTCTACCCCATCAAACTTATTTGGGATGAAATGGAATGCTGACTGCGAATCAGGCCTAACACCCAACATCAGTGCCCAACCTTACTAACCTCACTTGTGGCTGAATGGAAGCAAATCCCCGCAGCCATGTTCCAAAGTCTACTGTAAAGCCTTCCCAGAATAGTGGACGCTGTTACAGCAGCAAAGGGGGGACCAACTCCATATTAATACCCACGGTTTTGGAATGAGATGTTCAACGAGTACCTATGGTTGTGATGTTCAGGTGTCCTCATACTTTTGGAAATGTAGTGTTCCTCACTTATGATTTTGAGTTAAATACCATGATTCAAAGCAGCAGACCCCGTACAGACTGACCCATCTATTCAGCTGTATGTATTTGCATACAAAGTGTGTTTTTGTGGCAGCATCAATGTTATTGGCCATATCATGTACTTATATGCAGCTGCAGTCAAAAGCCTACTTATTGGTGTCACATCATATTTGTAGTGTTGTTGGTAAGGCTGTCCGAAATTCATGATTTTCAGATCTGTAAAATAATTTGGGTATTTAAAAATGTTCAACCTTTACTTTCTTTCAGCTGAAATACCTACGACCTGGAAATCCTCCACCGTTTATCCTCTGCCCAAAGGTGAGGATCAGGCTGACCCTAATTGTTACAGACTCATTTCAATTCTGCCATGTGTATCGAAACTGTTTGAAAACATTTTCAACAAACAACTGATTCATTTCATGGGATTTTGTCTGATATGGCATCTGGTATGGTTTTGTTTCAGTTATAGCTGTAGCACTGCAACTCTCAAGGTTTTGAATGATGTCAACGCTGCTCTTTATGCAAAGCAAGACTGCCTTAATTTTCACTGATCTTGAAAAAGCTTTCAATCCTGTTGACCATTCTATCCAGGCTGAGGAGTATTGATGTGTTTGAACATTCACTGTGCTGGTTCATTACCTATCTGTATAGGTGTGTGTGAACATTCACTGTGCTGGTTCATTAACTATCTGTATAGGTGTGTGTGAGCATTCACTGTGCTGGTTCATTAACTATCTGTATAGGTGTGTGTGAACATTCACTGTGCTGGTTCATTAACTATCTGTATAGGTGTGTGTGAACATTCACTGTGCTGGTTCACAAACTATCTGTACAGGTATGTCTGAACATTCACAGTGCTGGTTCATTAACTATTAACTGTCATTAACTGTCTGGCAGAATGCAGTGTGTTAAATGAGACCATCTGTTCTCACAGCCCCTACCAGTCAACCTTTCCTTTCTTTCAGCTGAAATATCTACGACCTGGAAATCCTCCACCGTTCATCCTCTGTCCAAAGGTGAGGATCAGGCTGACCCTAATTGTTACAGACCCATTTCAATTCTGCCATGTGTATCGAAACTGTTCGAAACTTGTTTGATATTTGTTATGAGAGTGCACATTGGAAAGACTTCACCATTGAGCTAACTGGGAGTTAACTAATAGTGCACCCTTAATTGTGCACTCTCTCTTGCGGTTGGTTACATTTAAATCCCATAAAGGAAAACATTCAGAGGGTTACCACTCCTTCTCGAAAGATACAGAACACAGTCAGACCACTGTGGGTTAACTGTACATATACAGTAAATCAATACTACAGCAAGACTTGGATGAGACATTTTCATCTTTTCTTCCTTTCAACAAAAACAACTACAGTCAGAAAGCTTTGTGGTGTACGGTGACGGTGAGAGATTCAAAAGTTTCAGTGTTTTGCCTTCATCGAATGGTGCTGCACGTCAATCGAAGGCTTATGGTCCCAAATCTGTAGCATTTCCACAGGTGTACAAGGTAATTAGAACTACCAATCAGAAATTCTATTTTCAAGTAGGCTATTAGCAAGTACTTCTCTTGTGCAAATACAGTAAGTAATGTACATTTTAAATGGAAAATGACTGTGCTCTTATGTCAGCCCTTTAGGAAAAAAACATTATCAATCTGGCTGCTATACTTACTGGTAATAAACACATATAAAGAAAAGCAGTTTGATTGATCACATGCATTTGTGTACACTTACTTCACTTAAAAATCTGTGTTTGGCAGAATGCATAGTGCCAACTGTCCTGGCCCAAATAGCGCCCACTGTAAAGTTCTTTTAGCCCACGCAGCACAGTTTCTACACCCAACAGAACAGAGACAGTCACATGCTATAAATATGTGGGTTTTTGCTTGATAACACCTTATCCTTCATGGACCCTTTTTAATTTGCAGACAAAAATAAAACCCAGTCTCAGTTTTCTACATCACAATCACTCATCCTTCACTTCATCAGCCAAATTACTCTTAGTCCAACTTAATCCAATTCTTCCAATTCTAGATTATGGTGAAGTCATTTATAAATCAGCATCTAAGGATACACTTCAGCATCTTTATGTGTTCTACCAGTCTGCCATCAGATCTTCTACTAGTGCCCCTTACAAAACACACCATTGCCAACTTTATGCATCCATTAACTGGCCATCCTTACACATGACACAAGTTCTACTGGCTCACACTTAGACTCTGCTTGGTTTGACCCCTTCATATATGTGTAATCTGATTTTAAAAAATGTCATCCTCTTGTTATAATACTCAATCAGCTAAATTCATTAAGCTCAGTGTCCCCACTGTAAGGACTTCATCGGGGTCAGTCGTCTTTCACTTTCTCAGCTGCTACATGACTACCCTTAAAAAAAGCATAAATAGGGACAATTTTACCCCTCTACCTGCCTTTAAAAACAGTCTTATGGGTTCTGTCTCAGAAACACGCTGATGTTTTAATTCATAATGATCTGTTATATCCTGTTAATGCAAAATGTGTTTCTGCTCACCTTGCCATACATGTGGACGTCGACCTGTCATTAGTTTGTGTTTCCACTGTAGCATTTTGTATTTGTCTGCCACTTGTTTGATATTTGTTATGAGCGTACACATTGGAAAGACTTCACCATTGAGCTAACTGGGAGTTAATTAATAGTGCACCCTTAATTGTGTACTCTCTCTTGCGGTTGGTTACATTTAAATCCCATAAAGGAAAACATTCAGAGGGTTACCACTCCTTCTCGAAAGATACAGAACACAGTCAGACCACTGTGGGTTAACTGTACATATACAGTAAATCAATACTACAGCAAGACTTGGATGAGACATTTTCATCTTTTCTTCCTTTCAACAAAAACAACTACAGTCAGAAAGCTTTGTGGTGTACGGTGACGGTGAGAGATTCAAAAGTTTCAGTGTTTTGCCTTCATCGAATGGTGCTGCACGTCAATCGAAGGCTTATGGTCCCAAATCTGTAGCATCACCACAGGTGTACAAGGTAATTAGAACTACCAATCAGAAATTATATTTTCAAGTAGGCTATTAGCAAGTACTTCTCTTGTGCAAATACAGTAAGTAATGTACATTTTTATTAAAGGATTCATGGCGGTAACATCCCAATGGCTAGTTATAGCCATTAAATAAAACTACGTACATTAGCCACTTCTGCTTCTGCATTGAATTGTGGCCTAGGAAACATAAATTACTGTCTATCACCAATCAGAGGAGAGTTACAGTATATCTCTCACTGATGATGACTAGCAGCCTGTGGATACCTGTGGTTACCTGGGATTGGTGTGACCCACCCAGACTTCAGGCCACAGTTGTCTAATGGAACAGCTGAGCCTTGAACATCTGCGTTTGAGGTGGATTCCTCCAACTGGGTAATTCTGGGTCTCATTAATGGTAATTTTTATAAATAACCCATTTCCACAAATAGCCAAACGAACATGCAAAAGTTGTGAGACCCCATCACTGCTTTCTAAATGTATAGAACTGAACACTCTGGTCACCTGCAGCAAGAGTTTCCTGATCGAACCTTCTTTGCGCGTTTCATGCACAACGCTCATATGTTCCAGTGCTGTAAAGATCATTGGGCTGAATTTAGCATGCTAGAAATTTGCAACCGAAAACACTTACAAACAAGTCCTTTGTCAATTGATTTTCCAAGTGTGCTGTTTTCCCTAATTATCTGTCCTTGGTGTTTGCCAGTATTTGCTGAGAGTCTGTATTAAGTTCTCACGTTTAGCCTGAATTACATATAAATATCAGTGGTGGTGCTCAACTAATAGCAGTTAGTGCTATTTGCTAGATGCTAGCTGACACTTGAAATTCTGAATTCCTTCATCCTCAGCTGAGTTTATGTTCTGTGCACCCTTCAGCTTTCCATTAGAGTCGGGGTCTGCATCTGACGGCCCTTTTCATTCCTCAATAGGTGCTGATGTAGAAGATGGAACCTTCAATGCCGTCCTGGTAGGTGAGTGAAATCAAGTAATTTCATGTCTCAGCTTCCAAGCTTGCACTGATCGTGAGCCCCGTATGGAAGAAGTGTGCTGAACAGGAGTGCAGGTCTATTGTTTATGCACCATGCTGATGTTTGTTCGTGCTGAATAAGCCAACAAGAACGGCTGCCATTGAAGAATAACCCAAACCAACCCAACTGCTGCAAATGAAGTATAACCCAACACACATGCTGCCACTGAAAAATAACACAACACAAATACTACCCTCATCTACTCCCAGAGGCAGCGATGGATCTAATGTTGGCCTTACACTTAACATTTTAAGGATATTTTGAGGAATGTCACAGTCTTAGAAGTCGCAGTAAAATCTTTGCAGGCTTACCCCAGTTGGTGCGTGCCCCGGTCACGACTCACGATTAGTGAGTGATCGTATTAAGACGACTCCAGTTTGTGAGAGTGTTTTTAATTAAGTGTTTAATTAAGTCTTTAGTCTTGGCTCAAAAGCTTTGTGATGGTCAACAACGCAATTTATAATCCTACACTGCCAACAGCCAATAGATGCTCTGTCTTTGTCTGACATTTGCTCCCCGGAGGGCTAAGATTAAAAATCCTCACTATTAAGAGTCACATAATGTGTGAAGCTGCATGATTCCCAGTCTTTGCAGAATCTGAAGATGTGTGCACCTCTAAGACTGAAAACCCATGATTGTTGTTAAATGTGAGACTATGCCAAACTTTACTTGTCTAGAAGTCGTGGAGTGTAAGGCCATCTTAAGTGGGGATAACAGGAAAAGCTTTCCTGGGCATGAGCAGGTCCAGGGGACCCCTAGAGGTGTGCAGTGTTTATGCTATTTTCCACACAGGCCTTGACTAAAAATTACAGGGAAAAAATAACCACGAATGATTGTTGGACAAAATCGATTAGCCGAATATTTTTTCTTTTTGACAATCAACGTATTCACGGTGAATCTCACCCCAGTCTGTGATCGCAACCCCCTGCCCAGTCGCAGTCTACCCCCTGCCCAATCGCAGTCTACCCCCTGCCCAGTCGCAGTCTACCCCCTGCCCAATCGCAGTCTACCCCCTGCCCAATCGCAATCTACCCCCTGCCCAATCGCAGTCTACCCCCTGCCCAATCGCAATCAACCCCCTGCCCAATCACAGTCTACCCCCTGCCCAATCACAGGCTACCCCCTGCCCAATCGCAGACTACCCCCTGCCCAATCGCAGTCTACCCCCTGCCCAATCGCAGACTACCCCCTGCCCAGTCGCAGTCTACCCCCTGCCCAATCACAGTCTACCCCCTGCCCAGTCGCAGTCTACCCCCTGCCCAATCACAGTCTACCCCCTGCCCAGTCGCAGTCTACCCCCTGCCCAATCACAGTCTACCCCCTGCCCAATCGCAGTCTACCCCCTGCCCAATCGCAGACTACCCCCTGCCCAATCGCAGTCTACCCCCTGCCCAATCGCAATCCACCCCCTGCCCAATCGCAGTCTACCCCCTGCCCAATCGCAGTCTACCTCCTGCCCAATTGCAGTCTACCCCCTGCCCAATCGCAGTCAACCCCCTGCAAGCATATTTTCTAGATCCGTCCCTGCCCAGGGACTGCAGGTGGATGTTTCCGATTTTTTCGTATGTTACGCACCATCATAAAGTACACCGACCAAAAGGCAGAATTATGGACTACTGCCCCTTTGTAGGAGAGAAAGGAGATTGCCCTGGTGTAGCAGGTTACCGCAGAACAGAAGCATCTTTAAAATGCTTTACACACAGTTTCTCATTGTAGTGGTGCCCATTTAATGGAGAATTGTCTCTTTATGTAATGAATAACAGTCCTTACACACAGAGATAAAGTATGTGACTAGACTTAGTATTATCATGTGATTAAACCTCAGGTTCTGTAAATCAACAGTAGAGTGGCAGTTCCTCCACTCCTGTTCTGTGTTGTGCCTGAATGATGCCCCGCCCACCCCAGGTGTCATCGTCGCGGTGATATTGGTGCTGTTCTGCCTGGTCGCCGTGCTCCGGTACACATGTCGGCGCAAGGGAACCTACCACACCAACGAGGCCAAAGGCACGGAGCTCGCCGAGGACGCCGACGCCGCGCTGAAGAGAGATCCAGTGCTGCAGGAGTCTGTGGACGACGGCAACACGGAGTACTTCATTTAAAATGGCATGCCCTAACCCTGAACCTGAGACTTAACCTGTGCCTCAGCCCATTGCAAGGGTATGAGGAAAGTAAATTCCAAATTGCCATTGGATTTCACAAATTGAATTTAAGAAGTTGTCAAGAGCTAAAAAATATAGCTCCTCCCACTCATATGAAGGGTATTAAGATGTCTCACCTGGCACCTACACAACTGGCAGTGACACAAACACACACACATACAAAACTGCACAGTGAGACAGACACACACACACACAGAACTGCACAATGAGACAGACAGACAGACACACACACACACAGAACTGCACAATGAGACAGACAGACACACACACACACACACACACAACTGCACAGACAGTGAGACACAGACACACACAGACATACAGACACGCACAGAACTGCACAGACAGTGAGACACAGACACACACAGGACTGCACAGACAGTGAGACACAGACACACAGACATGCAGACACACACACAACTGTGCAGTGAAACACAGACACAGAGAACTGCACAAACAGTGAGACACAGACACACACACATAACTGCAATGACACTGAGAAACACTGCTGCTGTACTACCGCAGTGTTTACAATAGACATATTTTATAGGGGACAAAGGAAGACAGAGGACAAATAATGCCAAAAACCTGACCAACAGATGCAATGTCTGACTGCGTAGTGGGACGTTGTTTTGTGATTTTATTTTTTGAGAAATATGATGTGATGCATGCTTTCAAAATCATCATCACCAATTAATCATAGAATTCCCTCCCTGGGACCGACTGCACTAAAATTATTTTGAGCCATGGAAGATATTCTGCAGCATGTAAATCGTGCCATTGTCTACTTCAGTGCAGACAGAGATAGAATGGCAGTCAAATGCCAGTCACGGAGTACTGAGATATCGAAAACCCAGTGTCTACTCAAAGCTTAGCAGAGATAGCACAGTCCAAGTAGATCCATACATCAAAAACTACTAATCATAGATATGAACCAAGGAGTCTGTCACACCTGAAAAACATATTCAGCATATCATTTTTTAAGTTATTGCTTTTATAGAGACATAAATGCATTCAAGTCTGATTAGACCTTTAGGGCCTCTCAGACATCATCTCAATAACCCTCAAGGTCTTCCGATTAAGGACTTTAAGGCTGTAGAATTCTATTACTCCAAGTAAAACATAGTTTCTACCTGACTCTTAATGTAGTGAGTATAACCAATGCTGTCATCTCTATGTTCCTTCATAGGAAGCTATCTGCAGCAGAGAGTTTGTAGTCTTGTACTATAATGGCTTCAGTATGAATGATCTTAATGACTTATATCTGCTCCTGTTTGCTGTACAATTAATGAAGTTTTTTTTTTTTCAAAATTGAAAACCTGTTACTCTTAAGTGACTGTGTGGGACTTTGTATGATCTAAAACATAATGCTCAGGACATTTGAGTTATTGGACTTATATTTCAGTTAGAATGCACTGGTACCTGGTATAAAAATAAAAAGAATTGGCCATGAAATGGCCACAATATTGAAACCCTGAAGCTAGCCGATATTTATTCCTTCCTCTAGGGCTACATGAGATTTGTAGGTTTGCCATGTGTTCAAAAGAATTTTAAAAATGAAGGGTTTTTATATATGGTCATATAATCCTCATTACAGTTTATAGCATATGCTGTAGAACAAGTTTTTATATATATATATATATATATATATATATATATATATATATATATATATATATATATATATATATATATATATATATATATAGAGAGAGAGAGAGAGAGAGAGAGAGAGAGAGAGTATGTGAATTATTATGATTGAAAACCATGCTTTATAGAAAATAGAAAATATGTTATTCTGATACTCTTGGTAAAAGACTGTAGCTTAAATGTTCTGTATGAACAGTTTATATCAACAGTTCCAGCAGCCCTATTTCTCCTGCAGCCTGTATTACTGTGAGTTACAGGAGCTCACCTTTGGCAAGTCATTACACTTTCAACAGCTCCCTATAAAATTATTTTATAAAAGTGCATATATATATAAACACAATGTCCTCCAAACACTTGGTAACTGAAGAGTGAAATGTGTTATGTTTGCAAGATACTTAGTGTACAGCTACTCCAGCTTTTGGCCTGCCTCCACCCAATTCACAATTATAAAAGATGCAAATTAGAGTGGAAAATCGTGCTACATTTGGTCTGTCTCAGCTTGGAAAAAATAGCAAGTGACCAAGTAGTATATACTTGGTGTTTGCAATCGGGTGGTCATCGGTAACTGGTAAGTTTATCACGTGAACAATACATATGTCCGCATATGTCAAGAAGCTGGACCAATCAGATCGCCCACTACAAGGTGTAAAAATTGGAAGCCAGAGAAGAACTCGGCAGTGTCTTGATAATAGCGGCATACAAAAAGTACAAAAGCCACCAAAAAACGGAATAAATCTCATGCTCTCACCAACAAAAGTTATACATTTTTGCGAAATATACTTTATTCTTGTAATTTATATAATTTATAACCTGGTAATTTTGACTGAGTGTAATTTTAGGTTGCTTGCTAACAGTACCTGCTGTCCCTCAACAGAGCAAGTAGTTAGTTAAGGCATGTGGCACCCAAATAATGCAACAAAATCTGCATTGCGATGATTTAGTAATGTTCGGAATTTACACTTGCAGGTACCAACCTAGATGAGGGTCGAAAGATCTATAACTACCGCCATTCTTGGGCTGAGTGCGTTACAGAAAATTAATTTGGTATCTCTGCTGCCGGATGTAGAGTTCTGAGCCGGCCGCTGGAATTCCATGCTGACGAAGCGGTCAGTGTTGTGAAGGCATGCATCGCCCTACACTGTTTCCTTGCCCACACAGTGCTGCCATACAGGTACATTCTGCCAAACTTCACAGATTACACCTCAGCATCTGGTGAGCCACAGCCAGATTAAGATGCTCAAATTAAGCACTGGAGTTTTAAAATAATCTCTCTTAAATGGATACACTGGTACAGTCTGCACAGAGAGCAGCTGTCAGCTGTGGAACCATCTGGAGAAGACACCTTGAATATGGAATGAAAGAAGACTTTGATCCCATTTCTGACCATCACCTTGACGTGCTGATTACTCTTTCATCTGACAACACTATTCAGTGCTCACATTATCCATTAGAGGTGCAGGTTACTCATACGTCAATACTATGATATTGAGACCCCTAATAATAATAAAAATGAACAAACAAAACAGGGTTCCAGCAGCTGTGACAAACAAATACTGTATTTCTCCACTAGGTGGTGCCAGTGTCCCTGGGAACACCTCAAACTCTTAAATAATAAAGAAGAAGGTGAAGTTTTTTCCACCATCTTCGTGAGGACATTTGGTTGCAGGGCAAATAATATGATGTCGTTTTCACTGCTTTGTGGGCTACTGTAATGGCCTCAGAAACCACTGGCTCCACCATGAGGCAGAAACACATTAAAAGGACGCCACACCAAGTTAGAATAAACAAGCGAAGGAATTTATTTAACAAAACACAAAAATACTCACACATGATGAAGCATTAACAGCAGGGAGGTCTGGCCAAAAAGAATGAAAGGAAGGAGAAGCCTGGGACCAACCGCGCAGTGGGTCGTCGGACCCAGGACTTCTCCCGAAACTAACAAAACAGAGAAAAAAAAACTAAACTACAACAATAAAGCCACGATAACTAGACTACCAGACCTCCCTCCCCAAAAGAAAAAGGAAAAATAGGAAACTTAGACAAAAACACTAAAGGGGAAGAGGGACCAATCAAAAGGGAATGCTGCCAGCCAGTAGTCTCGCTCTCCACTCTCCACTGAGCCCTTTTGAAAGGAGGGGCACTACGGGTGCAATCAGCCCCTAATCATAGGCACCTGAGAGATGAGCGAGGGAGAGACAAAGGGGAATAAAAGCAGAACAGGAGGAGCGTGTAACAGTTACTGACAGATGAATCCATCCAATGGGAGGCACCACCATTAAACAAGAAAAAAATTCAGGGATTTAAAAAATATTATCCATCCATTATCTATCCCAGCTTATCCTGGGCAGGGTTGCGGGGGGTGCTAGAGCCATATCCCAGTGCGCATTGGGTGACAGGCAGGAATACACCCTGCACAGGCCGCCGATCTATCACAGGACACACACCATTCACTCACACACTCATACCTGTGAGCAATTTTAGAGTCTCCAATTAGCCTACCTGCATGTCTTTGGACTGTGGGAGGAAACTGGAGTACAAGGAGGAAACCCATGCAGACACGGAGAGAACATGCAAACTCCACACAGAAAGGCCGAGGCTGGGTTTCGAACCCAGGACTTTCTTGCTGTGAGGCAACAGTGCTACCCACTGTCTTTTTTATATTATGACTTTATTTCTAAAAAATAGCTTAGTAAATATGCACCAATTTGCACATTACAGCAAACACCCAAATCTCAACAGATAAAATCAGAACTGTTATCCTTTTTTTATGAGATTAATAACTCATTGCTTGGTCACTCATAGAGCCGTTTGTCAAAATGTTCAAAAACCCACAAAAATGACAATGACAAAACACATGAAATAAGCTCACTTGCCTCACAGCAATAAGGTCCTGAGTTTGAATTCCACCTGGGCATTTCTGTGTGGAGTTTTCATGTTCTCCCCATATCCGCATTGGTTTCCTCCCACAGTCCAAAGACATGCAGGTAAGTTCATTGGAGACTCTAAATTGCCCATAGGTATGAGTGTGAGTAAATGGTGAGTGACTGGTGTGTGTGCCCTGTGTATTCCTGTCTCTTGCCCAGTGCATGCTGGGTAATCTTGGAGGAGAGTAATAAGCAATGTCACCCACTAAGAGGGTTATACGTTAACAGCAGAATCTTATACTCAGCTGTAGATTTCACAGGCAGTCAGTGAAGAGATTTGAGCATTGGACTGTTATGTTCCCATTCATTAGTTCTAGTAAGAACCCTAGCAGCTGCAAGTTGAAGATGTTTCAGGGCCAAATTGGGGCAACCAGTGTGATGCCAGGAAGGGAATTTGGGTGCTCCCCACCAGGTGCTCCCCACTGGCCCTACAGGCAGGTATAGCTGAGGCGGAATTTAAAAATGAATTAGGAGGGTCCATAACAACAGGAATGGTAGGTCTGCTACTTCCTTTGTTTATACTATATGCAAAAAAAACTGATGGTTTCAATAACAACACCCTGTATGCCACTCCAGCCCTGTTGCAGAAATGCGAGGACAACAAGCTCACCATATACACGTTCAAGAGCATCACTGGAAAACTGCGACAGTGAATACCTCTCAAGAGCTGACTTACTGTGTGCAGGGAATATTGGGTAACGCTATATTTGAAAGGCACTCATAATAAGGAATTCATGATGAATGACCAAAGTTGTACTCTGCCTTGCCTGTCGTTGAGTTGTGCATTAATGCTTCTGTGTATTACAGTATACTGTGTAATAATATTTGTATCTTCTCCAATGCAAAGAAATGTTCCCAGACCCCAGGAATGAAGAGGAGAGTACAGACTGTGACGAGGAATAAGACACAATAATATCAAGTTAAAGTTTTGTTTGATTTTATTGTTTTCTTTACTAATTGCTTTTTAAGGAGAAAACTGACCAAGCTGAAGACAGCATCATATAAAATGCTTGGTCTGATGTTTTTGTTTTATTATTTTTGTTGAGAACAAAAAATGATGTCAGAATCGTGTCGTCGCGTTGTTTTTTTTTTTCCATTGGAAGACAAAAGTTTGCATGCTTCAATAAAGTATGTTTTATCCATTTGCAGACTAGAGTTTGTCACATTTCAAATAAAGTATGTTTTTTCCTCATTTGCAGACAAGAGTCACAGTCCAAAAAGAATGTTTTTTCCTAAGGAATCCTGACTCCATACCAAGAATTTCATATGAAATCCTAACTCTGTATGGTTGTTTTACGAAATTCTGATATGAAGTCAGGATTTCATAAAACAAGACCATATCAGGCCTTGTGAAAGTGTGATTTTTGAAAAGTTTGAAGGCAGTAGCTTGCGCTCCGAACATCCATTTGTCCCAGAACATGGGATTCCGGATTGACTCTGTGAGCCCTGCAAATTGTCTCAGATCCAGACCAGTAGCTCTTACTTAACGCTGAACTAAAAGCTTTCCGCTAGGGGCTCCACCAAAATGTTTGGAGCATCTGCAAATCACCCATGTTTGAAACATGGGCACGGCTGATTTGGAAAACACAAACCCCCTGCAAATCAGCAGCGCCCCAGTGAAGGTGTGATTTTTGACTAATTTGAAGGCAATTTGTAGCTCCGGCTCCAAGCATCCACTCGGACCCACACTTGAGATTCTGGATCACCTCTGTGAGCCCGACAGATAATGTCAGACCGGTAGCTGTTATATTACGCTGATATAAATCCTTTCGGCTAAATACTTTCAGTCTCGGCACGTCACTCAGCTTCTCACTTTGTCTGAGTGCCTGTTACGACCTGGTCTAGGGTCAGACCATAACAGGGCGATTAAGGGAAATGGGTAGGGATGGAGTATGAATGGAGGGGTTTTTGAATATAGACAACGCTAGTGAGAAGCAATGGCGTATGAGGCGTACCAAACAGATATAGGGTAACTGAATAGCTACCTATAGATGTTTGATAGAGATCAGCATGCCCTGTTTTGACCGGTTAGTAATTAAAATAGATCACATGCAAGATATTTATGTGCGTGACATATATTAAACTAACGCAGCGCGGTGGATGGCTTAGAGCCAACCGAACAAACTGAACGTTTACATTAATCATTAAAACACAATAACGGTCACTTACATCTAGTCATAAATATGGCTAAATTCGGTCCGTAGCTAATTGTACTAAGCCCAGAGTTACAGCCTAGTCGTTTGCTTCTTGGGACTCGCTATGCAGGATGCGTTGGTCGTGCGTGGCCCTCCTGGTTCTTCGACCACCTCTAAAAATAGCGCTTCGTAGCGCCCAGAGACTGTAAAAAATAGGTAGCGCCTCGTTCCGCCGGCAGCCACCGAGGATATTCGGGCCTGGCTCCGTGGCAGGCCTTGCGAACTGTTCCAGGCGTGCGGACTCACGCGGGAGGGAGACGGGTGGTCAGTCCAGGGAGAGGACAAAGGAAGCGAGAGCGAAATGGGAAAAGGAGAAGAGAGGAGAGAAAGAAGAGAGAGCGAAACGCCGGCAACCTCTGTTTTTACTGAAGGCTGGGCGTTTCGGATTTACAGTGAGCCAATTCTGTTACAGGAGAGGTGCGGAAAGGGGGCGTGCTTACGTGAGTCACTCTGAGGTAGACATATGGGCTTTGTAGTTGAAAAAATAGCTCCTAGAGAATAGGACCAAGGAACTTCAAACCACTTTTAAATTGTTCACAAACAATGGACAGAGGATGCACAGCCTTTGCTTTGTGCATTTTTACCTCATGCAATTTTATATGAATATTTCAAATTAGGAATATCAATAGCTTTTTGAACAAATTACCGATGACAGCTCTGTCAAGGTTTTCTGGGAAATGGACCGGAAATATGCGTTTTAAATTTATCGTCCTATTTTCAACCGGTTGAGAAAGTTGTCAATTTGGTGCGTCACGAATACAGTAACCACTCCCCTTTCCACGCCCGTAAAGAAATCTGACAGGACCAAGCGGCCAAAACCAGACTTCGTTTTTGAAGCTCATTTCCTGGTGTTTGTAGTTCCTGGTTGCTCACTAGCGCCACTACGGATGGCTCCAGTATAGGTGTTTTCATATCCGGTTTCCATGTAAGTCTACGGTACAAATGCGATCAAAATACAAAGTCAATAATTTTTTCTCACAAGAACAAATAGTCATAATAGGTGTATTTTATTCGTCTTATGACTGTCCATGGGTCGATTTCATGATTTATTGCGTCATTTGGACACAGTGCCAATATTTGTTCTGGACCAATGAGGTACAGCTTGCGTCAGTTCTGGATTACTGCAGAGGACTGAGCTACAGGAGGGGCTACAGTCTATGGTCACTGGGGTGGGCGGTGGCGCCTCTTGGCCTTGACATTGCGGCTCCGGCCACGGTCCACCTGTGCTAAGTCTGAAAATGCAGGCATCCTATTTCGTGGTGATATCATTATGGCGTGTGCTATTTACAGCTCCACTAGACGACCATAAAATAATCCTCCTCTTAAGTTTTTCGGTAGCCTACTTAACCAAATAATTACTTGGCAGAAAGCGTAATCATCTTGCTTTATTTGGTAGTCCAGTAGTACCCTATGCTAAAACAGTTCGCAACTTCGGCTACCAAGCCATTTGACTAGCTAGCTAACCTTAACCGGCAAACATTCAATCTGTCAGACGTGTTTGACGGCTTGTCAGTCGTGCACATTCCGTAAATGTCTACCTGGGCCATGTCACGCATGTGACAAAGCTACTATAATCCCGATTTTGGGATAAACACTTTTTCAGTTTCACGAAGCGAATTAAGAGTCTCAAGGTTCATTTGCTGAATAACATACAACACACGATGAAATCACACACACAGAATTTAACGAAATTAACCATCTTGGCATTTAGAAAGGAACATGTTTTTAGCATTTAAGAGACCGACAAGCTAGGCATTTAAGACAGTGGTTCTCAGAATCGGTCCTGGGGGCTCCTTGCATATATTGGCTTTTCTCCATTGGTTTTGATGATTTACAAGAAAAAAATAATAGCCTAATAATAATTAGAAATTCAATGTAGGCTACATTATTGTTGTCTTCATGCACCAGGTGGAAAACTTGCTGTACAAAGTGCGTTGTCATATTTACACGCCTACAGATCAGTTATTAAAATACCTGGTAGATTTGTTCATCACCGCTGACAGTGTTAATTTTTATTCGGTAGAAAGTGATTTGCGAACGATCGGTCAGCTAGCGTCACCCAGCAAGTGAACACCACAAACGGCGATGGAGTAGCAAGTAGCAGTTACTGGCTCATTAACTGACTGTGGCGAAAACCTACGACGATAACTTGCTCGGTTAACAGCAGGTCTACCAGACAGTTATACGAAAATTAGCCTAGTCAAATCACCAGTAGCCTACACATCTCTGATTGATTGACCATCAGTGTAGTTGATGTTCTTCCCCTGTGGTTCATATTGCTAATGCGTGAGCTAACCACGGATAGCCTACCTAGCTCACTGGCAAACTGATATGCTAGCTAAGCATATTCGTTTTGCTGAGAAACATAAATTGAAGATAACTGAACATAGCCTAATTTTATTTTTAATTTCATACATATAACGTGATTACATGACACAGTACAGTCACGGATAGAAATTAAACTCCGTAAACATCAGATAATATATTTTAAAACATAACAGCAGACAGTCAGCTAGCCTCAAGTTCGTTCTGCAATCGTTCGTTCAGGTTGATGGGCTTTTCCGCACTGGACTGTCAATCAAAATGTAAAAATCACAAGACCGCTTAACTCTATGGTTTTGGCTCCAAATCGAGAAAATGGCCGCGCCCGCCATTGAGCTTCAAAACGTGTTTTAGAGACCCACGGAGAGTCAATGGGTGACGTCACAGTAGCTTTGTCCATATTTTTTACAGTCTCTGGGAGTAGCTAGTAGCAGTTACTGGCTCATTAACTGACTGTGGCGAAAACCTACGACGATAACTTGCTCGGTTAACAGCAGGTCTACCACTCAGTTATACGAAAATTAGCCTAGTCAAATCACCAGTAGCCTACACATCTCTGATTGATTGACCATCAGTGTAGTCAATGTTCTTCCCCTGTGGTTCATATTGCTAATGCGTGAGCTAATCACGGATAGCCTACCTAGCTCACTGGCAAACTGATATGCTAGGTAAGCATATTCGTTTTGCTGAGAAACATAAATTCAAGATAACTGAACATAGCCTAATTGTATTTTTAATGTCATACATATAACATGATTACATGACACAGTACAGTCACGGATAGAAATTAAACTCCGTAAACATCAGATAATATATTTTAAAACATAACGGCAGACAGTCAGCTATCCTCAAGTTCGTTCTGCAATCGTTCGTTCAGGTTGATGGGCTTTTCCGCACCGGACTGTCAATCAAATAGAAAAATCACAAGACCGCTTAACTCTATGGTTTTGGCTCCAAATCGACAACATGGCCGTGCCCGCCATTGAGCTTCAAAACGTGTTTTAGAGACCCAAATGGGTGACGTCACAGCAGCTTTGTCCATATTTTTTACAGTCTGTGACACAGGACACACCGCTGGCTTACAGACACGACAATGCAAATATTTGACTAACGTTAGGTTCACTTAAATTAGAGTGCCTTTTAAGGACTATTAGATTATTTCTGGTTATATTCATTTAGCTAGCTAGCTAAGGTTAGCTAGCTAGGTAGTTTGCTTTCATAAGGCAATGTTATCGATAACGTTAGCTAGCTAGTTTGCTTTTATGAAGACGTTATAGTTGTGCTTTTATCTTAACTTGGCTAGCTAGATAGCAAAAAATATAATTGGATATAAGTCAACGTCCTTACTTTAGCTATCTATCGATACTTGATATACTACTAAGCTAGCTAGCTTGTGAAAATTCACTCTCCCAAAAAGAGCGCGTATCATGGGGGTAGCTATGGTAACGGGGCACGGTCTGTCAATCATAGCTAACTGACAGTTCTCATTACCACGCCCAGACGGTTCAGGTGAACTTTTATAGTGGGAAATTTAGGCTTAGAAAAATACGTTTTAAAGTACATTGAAATGACTGAATAATAAAAAAAAATATGCACATTTGTTTTGTTGTTGCCTAAAGACAACTGGGAAGTGTCAAGTTCAACCACCATGTTACTCCTTTAAGTGCCCAGTGAAAACAAAAACCAGCAGACCCTGTGGCTCTCCAGGACCTGGATTGGCCACCCCTGTCCTAGAGAAAAGGCCCTAGGACCTTCAAACCACTTTTAAATTGTTCACAAACAATGGACACAGCTTGCACAGCCTTTGCTTTCTCCATTTTTATCTCATGCAATTAGCAAGCAAAAGACGTTGATAGGCCAGGGTACAGTAAAAACGGAAGTTAAAGGCCCTGGGGGATTCCCCTTGGGAAGTTCCCCGGACTTTACGGCCCTGTAGAGCAGTAAATTCGGGGCAAGCAGACTACTTGGTTTCCTCTCCTGCCTGGCCGTTGTTAAATAGGGAAGCTGCATTTGAAGAGTAAAAACCAGCAGCCTTGGAGAGATGTGAATAAATGTAGATCTTGTTGAGGATTTCCTAATTAAGCTATGGTAATATTTTTCAGATGTTTCTGTTTTGGGATAGGCTATGTTTTTTTCTGCCGGTAGCCAATAAATGCAGTCGGTATTGAATTTATAATTTAGCACATGGGCTTCAGATAAGGAACTTGAAGTCCGTTTTATCGTTTGTCCCGTTATAGGGGGAAGTCCTGTTAAATTCAGAGTTGTAAGATTTTACAGTTGCAGTACATTCAGGGAAAGGACTGTATTAACTGTATTGACTTGACACAGATTTTGATTGACTCAATAGGTGTTAGCTCAATTGTAAATAGCTACTACGGTGGCTTTGTTGAAATGTTGCAGTCTATCGGTATTGTACGTAAATGAACGAGGTATGAATTGGGCAGTCGTACTGAAAGCATACCGTTCAGATGAAAGTTTACCTCCAAAGATTGCCGGAAGGTATTGATCGTAAATCGATTAATAATTATTACATCGTATTACACATGAAACGTTTTTTAGATGCTAATTTCTTATTTATATATATTGCACTATAATTAGCTAAATTGTCTGTTGTTTGACCTGTCACCTCTAAATCTACTTCAGATTGCATCCATTCGCTGTATTTCTCTAGGCTATATTTTTACTGTTTGAAGACTGTTTGCACGTGTACTTCTTTGTCTCATGCCGTGAACAGGTTATGTTGAATTCGTCTCTCATTCACTCCTCAAATCAAATTAATCCCCACCGTCGTTAAAGTACAAAATAATCTTTACGGTAGTTTCCCGTTCAGTTTAAATACGTTAATTTTTCATTAAATTATAATTTTTCAGGACATTGTATATAGGTTGTCTGTGTGGAATTTCTCTTAAACTGGTTTTATTGAAACCTACTTAACCAGTCGCGAATAGCCTGCTTCTACACGTGTTTAATAGCTCTGGGATTAATTGAGTGTCATATTTTTACTTTTTAACGTAACAGTCCACAGATTACCAGCTGCATATAAACATGCCCATAAATGAACTTGTACATGCTGTTAAATCCCATCAATAATATTTTTGTTTCGATGCTAAATATCGATCGCTTCTTTTTCATACGTAACTTCATTCACATGCGCCCTGAGTACATACATTTTCTCTTCCTGGATTGAGTATTATTACTCGACCTCCGAAACGCAGAGACTGTGTAGGTTACTTGTCCGTTTAATTGTGCTTGCTACTGTAAATGTTGTTGCCATCTGTGAGCACAGGGTCCATGACTGCTGCATCAGTAATGGTTCGTAAGAAGAAAGTATGGAGAATATTGGGGACCAGCTCAAAAAAGCATTTGAAGCTTACAGGCAAGCCTCTATTGAGAAGGACAGTGCTAAAAGGGAGCTCCAGCAGAAGGTATGCAGTCTTCTGTGCATTTGGAGTGGGGTGGGGGTAATATTTAATCAAACCACTGTGGCAGTTCATTTGTAACCTTGAGTCCCAGCTTTAAGCAATAACAACGGTAGCACTGAACACACTTCCAGGCTTGACCTCTTCTATGTGTTCGCATGGCAATAATTTAGCAGAATTCTTGATTTTGCAGACAGAATACTACCAAAGCTACACCCAACAGCTGGAGCAACAAATAGAAGACCAAAATAAATTGATTACTGAACTTAAAGCTCTGCTGAGTTCAGCAGCAACAAAACTTGCTTCAGGTTTGTGATATTTAGAAGTTGAATTTATTTCTAGAAGTCAAATTCCAGAAATTACTCTTATTATTGTTGATGCAATGAAGGTGAAGCTCCATGCTGATTGTTTTTTTTCTCTCAAATGATTTATTGATCATTTTATATAGGTGTTAGAAGACTCAAGATCCTTTAAACATGGTACAAGGTGCTATAAGGCATTAGTTCTTTAGACACAACCGAATGAAAATTTAATTGCCTAATGAATGTTTTATATGTTAGAGAGCCCACATTTCTCTGCTGGAATACATCTTAGAATACATATCATGAAGTCTGTTCATTTTGATGGGTGATTGTTTGTGACGATCTTTCCCAGATGAGGTATCCCAGAAGTACCCTGCTCTTCAGAAACAGGAAGTGGAATCCTTGTCATCCTGTGATCATCACACAGATGACCTATTGTGCAGCCACCAAATGTTTCTGGTATGATGTTTCTTGTATAATTGTATATGTCTGTACAAAATTCGCCATAATCGATGTTTCTCATTTACATCATATTATTTTAATGGCACAGTGATATAGGTACCATTCAGGCTTATTAGAATCATAGTAGACATAAAGAAAGGATGAGGTGACTAGTAATGAAGTCTGTGCTTGTAAGGCACAAACATTTCTCATGTGGTTCCTGTAATTTCTCATGCAAAAAGTTTTACAAAATTTGGGGAAGTGTAATACTCAAGTGTTGGATTCCAGCATTGTGTGGTGCAAGCTGACTCATTTTATTTCCCTGAACATATAGCTGACATGTTCTGGTTGTGTCTTGTTTATGTAATGAGGACATTCTTTCAGTTGTCCTTATTACATATCGGAATCTTTCACTTGCTTTATTTTATGCCTGATCGAGCAACATCACAAACCTGAGTGCGAAGTTACTACGCTTACACACGTGCCCAACTATGCGCATGTTTACTATTCAGACTGTGTGATGCCATTGTTAATTTGACATTACATTTATTTGGCAGACGCTTTTATCCCAAAAAAATGGTAGTACTGAACACACTTCCACTATCGACCTCTACTGTGTGTTTGCAGGGATATAATTTTGCAGAATTCTTGATTTTTACACAGAACGTATTCATTTCACCAACTCTTGACCTCTAAGTCATCTTTCTATGTTGCTCTGGATAAACAAAGAGAATGCAATGTAAAATTTGAGTTGAAGTAAAGTTCACGTTTGTCAACAATGCTCACAGAAGCATACAAACTATTCTTTAAGTAGTCTTCTCTTCACACTTGAAGTGGTAGTGTTCACTAATCATGCGAGCAACTATGATCATTGTTTTCCTTCATTGTTATTTATCTCTGACTGTTGTTAGTCTAAAGTGAGAATCTTGATGTACAAGAATCTATCATTACCACTTCGGTGTAGCATAGAATCGTCCACTTACCAGGACTGCTGAATATTTTAGGGCCAGAAAATATGATTTATGTAATCGTAAATGATCGGTGAATATTTATTAATTTAATTTATTTAATTTCAGTTTCAGTTGAATAGTATCTATGAACTCCTATGTGGTGTTGTCTTTGTGTTTGGCGGCTAGGGCTTCCTTGAATGTGTGCAGTGTGTACACTCGCTGAAACAAAACTTTATTGAGAAAATTAGAGATATCACATCACAACATGCTGAGACACGATGGCAGTCCTTTTAAGAATGGTTGCAACTACATGTGAAACACTTCCTGGTTTTATCATTGACCTTTGTTTTGTACGCTCAGTTTTTTTTTTCTGATCGCCATTTTATCATATCATTATATTATGCATTTGTTTCACACAACAAGGGTCTTCATTATTGGTCTATTCATTGTTTGAATTTGTACTGTAAACTCAGTTCTACTGATATGTTCTGGTTCAGATGAGAGAGAACATGGATACTGCAGAGATGCCTCCATGCAGACTACCCAGGACCAGTAGCGTTGGGAAGTACGTTTCCTTCTCAGCACGCAAAACAGTTTAATTTTTCTTGAGATCCAATCTACTAGCTTTATTGCTGAAATTATCCTTGGAAACGCAACTTGTTTTCTAATATTCTACTATTTTGTCTTTCACAGTGAAGATGTTCTTGATGTGTTTTGGGAACTTCAGGGACATTTCCAGTTGATCCAGGCGTTGACACGGAAACAGACGAACCAGTTGAGGAAGATGTCTAGGAGAGACAATATAGCAAACGGTAATACGATTTGCATACTAATCGTTGATGTCTTTCAATGTTTTGGTGATGCTTTGTGCTGGTCAAGAAGTCTATTTTGGTTAAAGTCATTAGATTGATCAGGTGAATTTAAGCAGCAGTTGAACTGAAATAAAGAGAATAGGGACATAGCTTTAATGAAAAAAAAAGATGTAAATAATTGTGCATTTGAGCTTGGCAGTGTACCTTTAACATACTATGACAATGTAACTCACATATAAGTCTAACGGAAGCATTTACACATGGTGAAAACAAAGGGTGAAAACAGTGAAAACAAATGTCGGTTTTTAGTTTTCTGTAAGACTTTTTCTGATGGAATTCAGAATGGTACAACAGTTAACTGGAAATAATGCTCTTGAATAAATAACGATGCCTCTTAAATAAACAGTTAACCTGCACTCTATATTGAGAAATGAAGTGTAATTCTGAGAGTTACCTTCCATTAACCAGACAAAGGCCCTCATTTACGGAACGAACGTACGACAGAAGACTGGGCGTAGGGTCATTTCCACGCAAAGCTTGGCATTTTTCAATTTGGACGTGAGCGGAGGCTACGATCAAATCTCGGGTCAAGTCTCGACTCGTTTACGCAAGTTTTCATGTCAGCGTGGACTTGCGGTGCAGCATAGTAAATTTGGCTGAGTCGGGGAATTGTTATTAGACCATATTCTGACTGGCATCTAAGCATATGCAGCCACATATTCATCACTTAAAAATATGTAGCCTATGGCAAAATATTCTATTTTGTAAAGGCCTACATCGACTGTGTCATATCCCTAACATAAATAGGTATTTTCAAATTGTTTGCAATTAACGGGGTTAACAGTTTTTTGGTGTAGGCTATGAGATTAATTTCTCTTTCATTTTGAGATAGCCTACTTGTTAGACTACGCTACTGGTGACATAATTACAAGCAATTAGGTTAGGTGCTTATTCAGTCACCTATTTAAACAAGGGCTTTGACAGTCATCAAATCTCGGCAATGGCAGATCTGGCTCTGTTAGAAGACCTACTTCGGTAAAGTTGGAAATATATTCACAGATTCGAACTTCTCAGATCAATAACTCTTAAACGAAACGTTGTTAAAACACAAACAATGCCTGTTTAGTACCGTAGTAATGTAGACAATGAGCTACAACCTAATTTTAGCCAAAACGAGCCGTCCTCCGAGCTGGACAAATAACATAGGTCTCTATGTACAGCCGGCTGTGAGACGAGTGCACAGGGACCGTCTAAAAATGCAACACCGAAAAGAGATACTACAAAAATATTCAATAACTCCACTCTTGTACAGTGTAGTGTCAACAAAATCACTTCACACATCAATGGTCTCCTGTTGGTTATACTACAACACAGAGTTTGGGAAAATGTCATTTGCATAATTTTGGGGAATTTTTATTGGGGAAAAATATTCAATATCTCCACTCTTATACAGTGTAGTGTCACCAAAATCACTTCACACATCAATGGTCTCCTTTTGGTTATACTACAACACTTAGTTTGAGAAAATGTGCATGCGCATAATTTTGGGGAATTTTTATTGGATAAAATACAAAAATATTCAATAATTTCTCTCTTATACAGTGTAGTGTCACCAAAATCACTTCACACATCAGTGGTCTCCTCTTGGTTATACTACAACACTTAGTTTGAGAAAATGTGCATGCGCATAATTTTGGGGAATTTTTATTGGATAAAATACAAAAATATTCAATAACTTCTCTCTTATACAGTGTAGTGTCACCAAAATCACTTCACACATCAATGGTCTCGTCTTGGTTATACTACAACACTTAGTTTGGGAAAGTGTCTTCGTTTTTAATGGTCTTAATGTTTTTTAAGATAAAGTGTAGTGGCACCAAATTCACATCGAACACCAGGAGACCCCTGATGGTTATACGAAACCACCTAGTTTTTGAAGATTTTTTGCTTAATTTCGCTTAATTAGCATTGAAACCATGTAAGAAGGTGTCCTATTTGCTTTCCACAAACCAGAACATTGGTTTAGGCTACTTTCATGAATTGACATACAGACTCAAACACACAATCCATCTTATATTTACTGAACTGTTTCTTCTGAGAAGGATGAAAGTTTGGTTTAGGAGCCCTTCCCAGTGGTCAGTAGTTGAATACTGGTGTTCACTCTGAACAGTTTATTGGTGCATTACAGTCCCAAAATAAAAATAATTTTTAGGGAATTATAGGGGCGTGATATTTAAATGATGATTGTTTTAAGCCGCCACATTTATCAACGCCCGATCATTCTTACGCTGTGATTGGTGAGATACGAACGTTTCTTGAATCACGCGTGAACCCAGTCGTAAGATGATTTCTGCGCTCGGATCTGCGCTGGTTTCTACGTTAGATTGATAAATGGGGGCCAAAGTGTCTGTAGAAGCCCCCACTCTTCTTTATGGCAAAAGGCCGATTTAAAGTCCAGGTCGTGTGTGTCGCGCAGAGCTGCAGTTCTCCATACCCATTCAGTGCACAGACGTGTCGGCGGAGCGGTCCGAGGGGCCCCTGGGGTCCTTCTCTACAGCCGTCAGGTCGAGGGGAGAGGAGGAGGAGGAGGAGGACGAAGAGGGCGGGGAGCTGGCCCCCGTGTCCCGGCCGTCCGGCGGTGTGAACCCCGAGGACGGCCGCTTTTTCGCGGACTCCCTAATGGAGCTGAGCGTGCGGTTCCCGCCGTCCACTGACGGCGAGCGTGAGTTCCTGAACAGCGCTGTGGGGATCCCCGCGGGCGCGGTCACCGGCGTCTCCATGGTGACGGAGGAAATGTCTCTGGGGAAGGCCGTCCCCTTACCAATGCCCCACGCGGACTCCGCCTCCACCAACCTCCCCCACGAGGGTATTCGCGGACCCCAGCAGGTAAGCCCCAAACGAATCCCTGTCCCGTTTACCTTATTTGGAATCCAACCACAGTTAAAAGCAGCCACAGTGATTCTCAGCCGTAAAATGAAAAGCAGAATATACTGTACACTCGGGGATACAGTAGTCTTCCGCTTTATAACCCTTACAATCACAAATCAGCACCCCACCAGACTCCACTCATTTAACATCAGTGTAGAATTCCAATGTGCAAAATCGTTATATTTTGGGCCTTACCATTTTAACAATATTTTGATTGTTCAGTCTTAAACTTGTTCTTGCAGTTTTATTAATAGCTTATGGAGATCCTGACAAGCTCATGGGAGCCACAATTTCTATTATGTCATTGGGATGGCAGGTATGCCATCCCGCCAAGTTACGCCTTGGCGCGGGCATGCCCCATACCTATACAGCACCGAGAGTTTGGCACTTTTCAGGGTTCCCCACAGAAATAACCACAACAGCCACAGACACTCAGCCGTTAAAAACATTAAATTCTGTACATTCTGACCCCATTTCAACAGACGGATTTCATAAACAACTTCACATGTCCACACAATAAAGCCCCAAACTAAGGGGATTTTGCGTTTTCTCCTTCTTCTTCTCTTTCTTCTTCTCATTCTTATTTTTCCTGCCGCCTATCCCACTAACAACATGTCTCCCCATTGGACATTTTATCGACACCAGCCAAATCTTCACCTACACGACCCAATGAAAAACTCGCATACACACGCAAAATACCCATACCTTTTTACTCTGAAACATTTCCAGTTTAAACAGCTAGTCCGCCTGTGGCCTAGTGGGCAAGGTTCCAGTCTTGGGAATGTGGGGTTCTTGGTTCAAGCCCAGTTAAGAACACGTTTCTTCAACCTGCTTTTACCCTCACTAATAATTGTCTACTACCTCGGGCAAAACCACAGGCAGGTTTGCTAATGATATTTCACACATTGCACAGCTATGTCATGGTGCTGCACTAACAAAGTCACACACTGGTAAACCTCCGGTTGAAGGATTGAATCCCGCCTCGCCCTCAGGCAGATAATTTCCTCTTTTATACTAACGTTTTCTTACGCTTATATTTGCTTTACCAAAACTCACTCACAGCCACCCATATGTATTTCATGACGGCAAATGTATTCCTTTTATTAAAAAAGTGACACCAGTTCACCACTGTGTCATTTCTACTAACTATATTTCTTCACTTGGCTACCCTACAAAACCTTCTTATCAGCAAACAGCACGTTTCTACATTCATGTTACCTCGTCCCGTTCTCTATCTAGCCACATACAAACAATTACTACTTATGTACGTTCTGCAACTTCCCATTAAAACATTACATTTAAAATCATGACTCACTCATAATTATAACTACTAGAACTGAACATGATAAAAGCACATCACTGCAATAGATTTCACACGTTACTTAACCCTCCATTTTAACGATCAATGTTTTCTACAGACTGTTATATATACCGTTCAATAAGGAAACTAAGCTCGCTCATGGTCACTTCATTTACTTCGCACTGAAGTCTGTTATGTCAACCTTCACCTACATGCCCATTGTGCTAAAAACATATTGTTTCAACTACGCAATTTCATTATTTCTCCTAATTTATCTCACACTGTTGTTATTTTCTCATATGCAAAGCCTGCTGGGACATATGCATCTGCTCCTATTCTCCACTATCAAGTTTTCCGGTTCTAGCTTAGCAAAACAGCGAAGAGGATTCCTCCCTGCAGATAAGCCTATCAAAATGCCTTATAAACCTTACAAACACTAAAAGTGCATCTCCACGAAATAACAGACAACGGAGCAGGACAGAAGGGTACACAAGTTGTGACCTAGGGAGCTCTAATTCTAAGGGCTTGCTGATTCTTTTGTCAATCAAGGCTCGTTGGATGGCCGTCAAATCCGTGAGTACATACACTGGCCATATTTCACCTGCGCTTCTGATGCGTTTACGCTTACGCCATCGCACCCTTTGTCACAGCCACTGTTTTAAATATATAGCAAACTGAAACTGCTGAACGGTACACGCTCATCAGACTGTACAAATTCACACAAGGAAAGCCATAATCCACAACCGTTTCTTACAGGGTCACTTCACATTTCTCACTCTCATAATAAAACGCTTTGCAAAAAGAAATATCTCATAAAAAACACGTTTTTAACGTACAAAAATGCCAAGTTACTCACACAGACAAGACATACACCAAGACATACAAGTGACTTGAACTGAGGAAATATTGGGTAGCATTGCTTTGGAATACATTTTATTTAATTTCGGCAAGGCAAGATAGCCTATATTGTTTGTAGTACCGTAACTTGGCGTCATTTTGATATCAATACTTTTAATGGCAGGCCTGGATTTTGGCAGTCTGAATGAATGAGTTATAGACGGTGTATGTCTTGTATGTGTGAGTAACTTGGCATTTTTGTACGTTAAAAACGTGTTTTTTATGAGATTTAGTTTACTGTTCATCTGGTACGTTTTTTTTTGGTAGCTACACAAAACTATGTTTATCTGAAAAAAAAACTGCATTCAAGTAAATTATTACAATTTCAAAAGATTCAGGATGTATTGCTGCCCTCTGCTGGTCAAAATGGAGCAACTACAGTACGATGTACACTGTCGTAATTTTTTGTGACGCGAATACACTTTGATAGACTTTAACCAGTTTAACACAAAATGTAATGGCAGTTAACCAGTTATAGTTTCAGTTTTTGTTTGTTTTTAAAAATCACATATGGTTGATAGGTAATACAAAAAAGTTATACTCTGCTAGTGTCTGGAGTATTAAAAAGGGTTACATTAATTCAAAATGTAGGGGGTATGGTAAATATATTTTAAGGAAACAAAATTTAAGTCTTACCTGGAATAATATGTCATTTGCTAACCTTATGAACTTCAGAGACTGGGAGTCAAAACATCAACCCTCAATAAACAGTTAGGAAGTTAATAATTGAATGAAATGAAAATAATTAAGTTAAATTAAGCTAATAATAGGTTAATAAATAAATGAATACATGAACGAAGGTGTGAAACTTAGCCTGAGAAATGGTATTGACACACTATATCTAAAGCAATCTCAGTTGCCCCGATCATTTTACATTGTGCATCTCATTTGTTGTACATTTAAAAAAATTAACAACAACTGTCAAAAGTAGATTCAGCTTTGGGCCACATCAGTGCTAAGGAAGAGCAATTGCGCTTGCTTGAAATACAGGACTGCATTAATGAACTATATTCCAAAATAAATAATGGCAAAACAATGATCAAATAATCAGTTGATTAAAGAAACAATAGCATATCAATTGCGGTGTGTGTGGAGAAATCTCTATGCTACATTGTTTCTAACGGTGTGAAGCAGTTTTTAAGTGCAAGATAAGATTTTATATGTTTAATCAAGATTAGTCTGCTAAAATGCTGAAATAAATTAATTTATTTGAGGTTGGACATAAAAAAGGTTTGAGTCGTTTTGACCTTATCTGCATTGTTAAATGATTAAGGTTGACTTGAAGTGGTGTACTTCAGTCCACATTGTTCCACAAATACCTATGTGTAGGTGGAGAGAATCTGGCAGCAGTTTGGCCACCGTTGTTTCCATATATTTATTTCAGCATGGCTCTATAAGCCTCAATGTGGGAATGTCTGCAAATACACTGTTGTTTCGAAAAGCGTAAAAGTGGTCACTGAATGTGTTTCCTCAAAGAGATGGACAAATACTCAACAATGAATGAAACATATCATGCACAAAATAGTGCGATAGGCAATAGAAGTAATTGTCATCTATGGGAAGCATCATACGATGAGAGGAAGTAACATATTAGAGTATGCTCTGAAAAATCAGATGCACAGTTCATTTTCTGAAACTTACTTTTTTTTTCAATTTTGGGATGCTCCTTGTAAAACGTAGGCTACATATATGTCATATACATATGTCAAAGCATATACATAAGCATCACACCACTTAAAGTAGAGGCAAATGCACCACAGAGTAATGGAGAGACTCTTGATTCTGGGACTGTGGGATTCTGGGATTGTTCAGCTCCACAGAGGGACGCTGCTGTTGCAGTATGAATGGGCGAGTGGAAACGGTAGGGAGAGTATAAGGGATGAAATATAACGTGAGATCTCTCTCTCCCATACAGCTACGCTGGAGCCCTGATCTTTGTGAGTCTACGGCGCAGGGGGCGTGTGAGGCTCCCCCACGGGACCCGAACCACGGAAAATGCGAGTTCTGCAATGCCCTCGTTCCTTTTGCCGAAATCTACAGCCACCTCAATTCACACTTTCAGAGTCCAACCAGCAATGGACACTAATGGGCACAAAGGGTGCATATACAGGGTTCATGGCTTTGTAGCTTGCTCTGTATACCATTTACCTGCATTAAATGCAGCAGGACTTAAGCAAGCAGCTCTCCCTTTGACAGTGTATTTATTTTGTCTCTGTAAAACGCTTGACTCTGTTTTAAATTAAAGGCCTACATTGTGTCTTGAATTGTGGGTGTATTTTGTACTAATGATCTGCATCCTGTTCATCAGTCAGTACAGAGATAACATGCACAGTTTCTACATGAAGCCTGGCATTGTGTTTTGCTGCTTTACTACGTCCTTATTCTGTAAATTTTAGAACACCTGTTGCTACTGCCGAGTTGAAATTTCCATCAGTACAATGCACATGTGTGATTTAGAGTGCGATGCATATCTTATAGATTGAGATATGGCATGAATAAGGCCATTCGTGACTTGTGATTGACACAGACATGATATGATTACTCTGTAATGTGTTGGTCAGTCTTTATTTTATGTAGGCTTAAATTTTCTTTCCAGTTCATGTACAAGGTAAAGTGCATGAAGGACATACTTTATTCATTGAAAGTACTACAAACCAATCAAAATTATCACTGCTTTTAAGGATTATTGTATTCAGATGTATGAGACCACATGATGCTGATCATTAGATTTTTAATAAAAACTTTAGACTGTTTTCAGCTCCTAAGTCACAAAATTAAATAAATTGATTTTAATTTGAACCAGTTGTGTTCTATGCTCTGTGTGGATTGACATAATTCAGTAAATTAAAACATGTTTTTCAGTTAATACACCTTATGTTCTTGTGCAAAACACTATTTTTGTACAGTTGTTTCGGTTTGATAAATACTTCGCATACACCTTTAACATATCATGCACCCGTGGAATTATATGCAAGGTTTAGAAATTCTGAATTTCTGTGTTTGTATTCCTACAACTGTTCAGTGATCCAAATGTAAATCTTTTTCAGAAATGTGATATAATAAGCTTTAGGTATCCAAACTGATTTATTTCTTCTTACAAGACTTTTCATAAATTTATGTTTTATAATGACTGTTTGTATGATTTGGAAATAAAATGTTTTTGGACAGAACAAAACATAGTTATCCTTATATGTGTGTTACGTGCCAGGTTTGTTTTTTTTCTTCCGGTCTCATTATTCCATCAAGTCTGTTACAGGTCACTCCGCAATTGGTGAAGAACAGGAAGAGGGCGTTGTTTTCCCCCCAATCCTCTTCTGCGGACCTGCCTGGCGGCCAATGAGGAACAGACCCACACCTATAAATAGCGAATATTCTCAGTTGCACCCCAGTGACTTGGATTTTGAATTTTAGTTCACTCCTCTATAGCTATTGTGACTTCATGCTATGTTGACCTCTGTGTACCGATCGTAATTTCTGAAAAGACTTCGAGTTTGGTTTTGCGTCTCTGGTTTGGTTGCTGGTTTTGTGTATATATATTAGGAGTGGGATTTAGGTAGGTGTTTGTTTTCTTAACTGTCACTGTTAGTTTCACTTGTGTATATGTATATAGCTACGGGCGTGTACCACCCTTGTACAAAAACCCTTGTTTTTGTTCAGTTTAGAATAGTTAGTGTAGTTAGTTAGGTTCGGAAGATTTTCGGGTTTCAGTTAGTTAGTTTCTTTCATTTCTAGAATTGGTAGAAGCTTATATATTTCTGTTTTGGTTGTCTTCTTTTGTTTGATACCGCCCAGTGTTTCCCCTCCTGTTTGTTCATTGTAAATAATTAATTGTGTATATAAACTTTAATCTTTAATGATCATTCATTTTGTTACTCCCCTGTACCCCTAGACCACAGTAGGGACGTAACAATGTGTTAATACTTGCAGCTTACATTTTATATATTATTCGATAATATTTAGGAATGTAAATTCCTTAATTCGCAGAATAGTGTGTATTAACAGTACTCATCCTCTGATTTTTTTTATACCTTATTGATTTGTATTGACTATTTTAAGTTATACAGAGATTGGCTAATGGCGTGTTTTAGTATCTTGCCTAAAAACAACATTTGATGAAAGGGTATGTGTGTCAACAGCTTTGCAAACAAATGTAGTCGTTCTCAAAAGCCTGTGAAATGACGTGTTTCAGTGCCAGGCAATACGTGTATGTCAACTTAGCCTTGTAGAAAGAGCACCTTGCAACCCCACAATTACAGAATGGCAATGCTTGCGCTTAGTCGATGAGCTGGTGTCACAACTCAAGATGGTTATTTTATGACTTCAGTTTTGTGTCTACAGTTTTGGCATGCATGTATTAGAAGGCCTGTGTTTGCATTGCTAGAGGGTCATGGAGACAAAGAAGGCTGTGGTTTTGGTTATTGTTTGTATAATTGCTTGTTGGAACCTGCACTGCCTTCTCTGTATAATAGTGATTTAATTTTGGTGATTTAGATTATTGAGCAGTTACTATTGAGGAAATTTACAAAGCCATAATGTTTGGGACACAAACATTTCTTTTCTTGATTTGACTCTGTACTGAAAAATTTTGTATTTGTAATCAAAACAATTCATTTGTGGTGAAAGTGAACATTTTCAGCATTTGTATGCAGGTATAATAGAGCTATCAGTATCTAGTCTTGATTCTAGGCTTTTGATTGCCTTCGGGGTCTGTTATTGGTATTTGTCAACATGAAAACCAGAATTGTGCCAGTGAAAGTCAAGGAAGCCATTATGAGGCTGAGAAATAAAAAGATAACAGTCCAAGACATAGGCCAAACATTTGGCTTACCAAAATCAACAGATTGGAGCATCATTGAGAAGAAAGCACTGGTGACTGCAGCAGTCACAAAGGGTCTGGTAGGCTAATTCAAATCTCTTCAGTTCATGAGCAAAGAATTCTCTCTAAAATGAAAAAAATGCCCCCAAATAGCTGTCTGACAGATGTTCAGGAAGCAGGTGTGGATGTGTCAGTGACTACTATTCGCATTAGACTACACAGACAGAACTACAGAGGCTACACTGCAAGGTACAAACCACTAGTTAGCCGCAAATCAGGATGGCCAGGTTATAGATTGCTTAGAAGTACCTAAAAGAGTCTGCAGAGTTTTGGAAAAAAGTTCTTGTGGACAGAGCCAAAAGGAACTGCCTAAGATTAGAATACAGGACCAACATTACCAGATCAATGTATAACATGTCATTGCTGAAGCCTCCTGAAGTCACTTTCCCTTTCAGGTCCAGGTCCGTCCACATGGAATTCATCTTCAGATGACCTCACTTTGTAGCGGTTTCCATAGATCATTTCGCTTGCTTGATAAATTTTGGAATATGACGGTGCAGTTTTTGCAGGCTTCATACTCCGAAATCAAAGGAAATGGTATTCTAGAGTGGCATCGTTGTATAGTGGTTAGAGAACTGGCCTTGTAACCCAGAGGACTCATTCCCAGGTTGGACACTGCCATTGTATCCCTGATGAAGGTACTTAACCTGACTTGTTTTGATATATATCCACCTGTATAAATGGAAACTATGTAAAGGAACAAAGAAATGGATGCTGTTTTAGCATTCTGAATAAGTGCATTTACAGAGTTATTTATTCAACACTTCTGTATTATTGCATGCAAGAAGGCTGTCAACTCGTAGTCGACTGAAGACACATTTTCAGTCTCTGATATACTCCTCACAAGGCTCTCTGTTACGACCCTTCTAGGGGTTAAGGGTGAAAGGTGAAATATTTACAAATGATGTTTGGCACCAGGAGATGTAATTGAACATATAAGCACACTTGTAAGAACAATAAGAGACACCCAAGGCGGACTACGGTTATTGGGGTGTTTACTGTGATAGAGGTAGGATTATTTACAAGTAGGCCTATTTTACAGTATTTACACAAGTTTTCAAACACAAAAACACACCAGAGACACACAACCAAGACCAGTCAAAAATAAAAGGAGTGGTGCCGAAAATAACAAACAAAATACCCTAACTACGAATTTATAATATAACTAACTACAGAATACAAATACAGAAAACAAAACCTAACTAACCTAACAATGACCAGCGGTCATAAATACAGGGAGCGACACCACCACGAAACTAATGTGCATAGACAGAGAACTCACCCTACGTGTCAGCACGTGTATAGGGGCCCCCGTATCTTACCTATCACTGGTCTCTGAAGTGAAACAGGGAGGACGGATTTTAGACAGCAAAACTCTCTCACACACAAAACTTAGCGTTGCACACACACAACCGAATGAGGAAGCAAACTTCAGCAGGAACAGAATGGGGGTATTTCAAATGGAGAGCTGAGGGATGATTGGAGAAGACATGATTGCAGAAGGGAGCTGATTGGCGGGGCAGGGGGTTGAGTAGATAGAATGATGATGCTTGGCAGCGGGGATGATGAATGGGAATGATGATGGGCGGCACACGGACTCCTGCGGAAATTGAAAGCAACAGAGAGAATAGAACGAAAGAGGGGAGGAAAATGCACGCACGCATCTCACACACGAACGTAACACTCTCCCAGGAGTAGCTTCACTTTGTTCAAGTAATTGTACAGCTAAAATTGTACAGCTAAAGTTACAAACAGTCTTTACATTGTATCCATTTATACAGCTGGAGTACCTTGCTCAAGGGTACAACAATTTTGTGCTCTCTATGTGGGTCCTATAGCAAGATTTGAGCACAGTCTTTCAAAAAGGGGGCATTGCCCGAATGTAAAGTGATTCACTGAACAACACACTTCGAAGGCACCCTTCTACTCTGTAAACAAGGGCAGTCAAAATGTTGCTCAATTAGAAATGATAGATGAATGATTGAATTAGGATATAATATTCATTAACAGGAATCTTTTGCTTTGGAATACAGCTTGTTTAATTTGTGTGAGCTAAGATAGCCAATATTGTTTCTCGTAACTTGGTGCAATTTTTATATCAATACTTTTAATGGAAGGCCTAGATTTTAATTAATGACTTAAAGACAGTGTTTTGTACTGTGTGTGTGTGTAACTCTGCATTTTTGTACGTTGAAAACATGTTTTTATTCAGATATAATTTCTTTCTGTACTGTTTGTTATGAGTTAGTGATAATAGTCATTCATATAAATGTAGGCGATGAGAGACATACATACACATGCAAACACATATTCTAGCTGAAAGAAACACATAAAGTAGGCATGGATTCAATAATTTTTCCTTTACCATGAATGACAAATAAATGAAAGTGTATGTCATATTTTTAAATGTAAGTGTTTTTAATGGGCTATTGTGCACAACAGAGCTACTAATTGTTTGTATGTCTGTAGAGGATATAGAGGGCTAGCAAACATTAATTTATAAATGTGGCGTTGCAGGGTAGCTACAGTGGTGTAATTAAAAATGAGTGAAGAAGTCATTATCTTGCGCTAGTTTCTGCAAGACCGGTACCGTTACCTACCGGACCAAAGTGCAAGGCTGATTTTGGTGCTTAATTTCAGAGCCGTCTGTAGTAACGTTATACACTCGGTCTGTCGCCTCGCTAGGAAGCTAGCTAACGTCAAAATGTTGATAGCAGAACTGCCTGAAGTGAGGGTATAATTATTTGCATTTCAGAAATATAAATTTGTTTCCCACAAAGATTGTGCAGATGCAAAAGCAATAGTTTAAATGTTTTATTTTTAGTTACCCAGCAAGGCAGTGTAATGAGTGAGAGGCTTGCTTGAGTCTGAGGGGGGATTTGAACCGGGCCTGTCACTCATCCATTATTGTGGCAGGTAGACGTGCCACCCGGTGAGCTACTAATGAAGAAGACACAGGAGTAGCCAATTTTTGTTCTCTTAAACAAGTGGACTTCTATGTCCATTTTGCACATGTATGCAATATTTGTATTGGCTGATGCACCTAAATGTCCAATGGGGAGACATATTCTTTGTGGGCCTGGAGCATTTCTGGTGATGTAATCAGGCAGGAAAAAGAAGAAGAAGAGGAAGGAAAAAACACAAAATTCCCTAAGTTTTGGGGCTTTATTGTGTGGATGTGTGAAGTTGTTCATGAATTCTGTCTGTTGAAATGGGGTCAGAAGGTAGAAAAATGACTGTTTTTAAGGGAGTCTGTGGTCATTGTGGCCATTGCTTTAGGGAACCCTGAAAAGTACCAAACTCTCGGTGCTGTATAGGTATGGGGCATGCCGCCCCGCCATCCAGATGACATGGAGAGCAGTGTTAGCTTGCTGTTAACAAGATAATTATTTTGTTTGGAAAGGGGCAGAATTCAGTGGATCAAATGCCATTTAAGACAGAATTAAAAACCTCCAAGTTGTAAACATCAGCTTAAATCACAGATTATGACAGGGGGTCACACAACGACGTGCCGGTTCCATGGATTCCTATGGGTGCTGCTCTTGGGGCTCCGTGGCACATGAGGCCAGTTGATGGAGGCTGCCATGTTTGACTGTGGGGCTTTTGGCACCAGAGAATGCACACTGGGTACCTAAATGTGAAGCATCATGGTAAACCAATGGGCTGGCAGGTATGCCATCCCGCCAAGTTACGCCTTGGTGGGGCGACATGCCCAATACCTATACAGCGCCGAGAGTTCGGCCCTTTTCAGGGTTTCCTACTGAAATAACCACAATGACCACAGACTCTCAGCCCTTAAAAAGATTGATTTTTATACGTACAGCAATCTTTCAGGGAGGCAGACAAGACAGACAACCAGGCAGAAGACAGTCAGTCAGGCAGAAGACCTAATGTATCTGAGAGGTGACTCCCAATTTTAGCGAATGCAGTATCAAACCACCACTTATGTATATTTGCGTAACATGTGACTTATGTGTATCATTAATGTTCCAAATTTAATCTCACTAGAAGTACACAAATAAGAGCACAATAACACAGTGCATTAAATAATTGTTCATTTTGGTCATGACTACAAAGCCAACAAAAAAAAATCACTGATTATCGATACTTTTTCTATTACAAGTCAAGTGTTCACTGTTTTTGACATAAGAGCTTTTTGATTCATGAGAATATTCTTTATAAATGATGGTAATTTTTGGTAATGAGTAATGACATGTTCAAGCCGTTTCCATCCAAAGTACCCGGAACTTTTAGTCCCAGGAACTACTTTTCAAGGAACTAAAAGGTTTCTTCAGCCCATTGTTGTCTGCATTTCCACCGCGGTCTAAAGACCTGCGAAGATTAGGCAAATTAGTCCACTGACGTATGAAAAAGCAACGTCGTCGTCGGTCCATCTGTCGTATGATTTCTTCTGCCCCATACTACCACCGAAGTAGTCTACATTATTTTCTAATAACTGGGACAGCCCGGAGGGGTTTATTCCACTTATACAACGGGTTACCAACAATGACTATATATGGTTACTTTAGTATTTATTTATTTTTATCGACTTAATCACCTGGAATTGAAATATTCTTCCACGGCCGTTTGGGCATATTTTACCGTTGTCAAGCAAAACTCCCGTTGGTAGTTCGACTCGGACCGTTTTTATGCAACACATAGGATATAACCGGCCAATAGTCAGATTGTAACTGTTTTATATATCCTCTCAAACACATTCATTATGTTTTTTATACGAATATTCACTTAACGTTTGCTTAGCGTTTTATAAAATGAATACTAAAGCAAGAAAAGAACAGAAGAGCACACGTTATAACCCTCGATCTTAATTTCTCATCTGTTCCAAGACGTTGGCAGGCTATAACCAAAAGTAGGCTACTGCACCACATAACATACAAGTTTGAATTCAAGTTATTATTATGAAAATAAATTGGTTTGTGGCTGCAGACTTTTAAACATGGCGATTGAAATAAAATACTGCAAGTAGTCGACCAATCCGAAATATTCAGCGCTTGCGCCCCCCCCCCAAATGTTCCGGTACTTTTGGAAAGTACTACCCCCTGAGCAGGGACTTTTTTGGGGTAAAATAAAGTCCCCGGAACTTAATTTAGACCCTGGTCCCTGCGGCGGAAACGCACTGAGTTCCTCAAAAGATTCCTAGTTCCTGGGGAAAGTTCCTGCGGTGGAAATGCGGCTTTATTATAGGAAACGTGCTAGCCTCTTGGTCAGTTCATTGTGGATACATTTGGTTTTCAATAGTCTTATTAAGTTAAATTTGAAATACATTTAAATGAAATAAAACATAAGCAGTATTGCCAGGGTTTACATGGAATGTAAGAGTTAAGTGAGATCATAATATTGAAAGCTTACCTGAAAAAAACCTATTTTAAAATGCATTGTATTTTCTCCAAAGTTAGGTTACGATATCATCAACACCTCCAGAAAGTTTAGTCTTGGATATTTGAATCGTTGTCGAGATATCATTACTAAGGCCACCAGTCTGATTCTACTTGCTTTTAAGAACTGATTCTGAAACAGCACTCTGAAGCTGTCTAAGAATTCAATCAGGACATAATTCACAAAATGAATATGAATTTGAAAATATTGAAATTTTAAAAACATTTGGCATGGGCCCGCAGCCCGCTTTAGTGTCTATATAGTGGGGAAGCAGTAGGGGCGATGTGCACACTCCCATGGGCTGACGGGATCTGTACCTGAGGATGTGGTAGGGGTGTTCGGAGGTGGTGGGTGAACTGAAACTTTGTAGATGGTCCCTTTAATCTGTGGAAGACCGAAGTCCATTTAAATATAGGAATATAGGACAGACTTTGGTAAATGCTAAGGTTGTAGTTTATAGTATTTTATGTCCGCATTCAGAATTTGTGGTTTGTTTAATTATTTGACGTTTCGTTCGCGAGCTATTGAAGACGGAATATCTCAATATAAGGGCGCGGTCACACATACGCGAAATTAACATTGGCGAATATTCGTCTCCCGTTCACTTCCATTCTATGCGAGCGAAGGGGCGAATAATCAAACATTTGCTTCCGGTAGCGAAGCAAATTCGCACCTTTGATTCGCGTGGAATTCAACTTTGGTGAACTTTGACCGGCGAATTCGCAGCCTCAACCAATAGCAAAGAAGTGTGTGTGGTTGACCCCACTTACAGCCCCGCTGTTATTGGCTGTAGTTTTCTTAGTGAGGATGGAGGAGACTTTGATTGTTGCTGTGTCTAACCAGCCGGTATTGTACAATCTTCAGTATACATTTTCCTGTCGCAAAACCAATAACCGCTCATGTGTGACCAACAACCACAACCACTCAACCCATCAGGGCCGGCCCGTCATAAACGGTCTATGCAGTTGTTTAGGGCCACAAACGCTAAGGGGGGGCCACACGACCACGAGGGGGGGCCACACGATCCAATATTTATCTGAGGTAAATAACGTTATTTTTGCAATTACGTTATTCACCCCGTATCGCTTAACTAGCGCTATAAATTTTAAATTGAATGGCAGACATACATTTCATAACAATGCAATGTAAGAAGGATTTTACCAAGCATACACCCCCCCCCCCCCCCCCCCCCCCCCCCCCCCCCGTATTTGCTAGTAGACTTGGACACTGTTATAGATTAATCACAATCTGGGTTCATGAGGAAATGAAATATTGCAAACAATATTATATTGGTATTAGATTTATTAGATTATAATGATCTTGTTAATGACAATAGTTGCATTTTGTTTCTTGATTTTTATAAAGCTTTTGATTCACATCCTGCACTGCCTGCCCTACATTCAGCACGACACGTGTGACCGCGTGCTAAAACCAACGGTTTGGGGTTGTAAAATGATCAACCCCCTCTCGACCAGCGTCAGGGCCCAGCTAAGCAAAACCACTGCAATTCTTCAAGTCAAGTCAAGTCAAGTCAAGAGTAGTGATGGAAATACCTGCTCCTTTCGGTGAGTCAGATCATTTGGCTCGGCTCACCAATGTTTCAGATCCCAAACGGCTCTTTGTTCAGTAGCATTTCTGGTTTTTCAAAATCAGCCAAAGTTAGCAATATTTTGACCTATGATTGGTGTTTGTGCACGTCTATCACTTAAATTGTCCAGTGGAATCTTCTGTACCTTCTAATTACCAAAATAATGTTAGTTTGCATCATGTTTGTGATAAAAACTATTTAAATAAATGTAAAAACAGCAAGACGCGATTACACGTGCATTGAAAGTAGGGAATTTTTATATATTGAAAAATTGCACAATAAACACAATGCATAGTTTCACAATTCAAACCAAATCACACATAAAATAGAACATAATATTGTGTCACAACAAAGAAAAATAAATAACAATGTGCAAAACTGCAGCATCCAAACTCAATTAAACTGGCTCAATTAAATTATTATTACTTTTATTCTCATAGTGGTTTTATTTATTTTCGGCCTAAAAAATGCTTCTCTTTGATTATAGATGGAACTTAAAGAAAAAAACAAAAAAAGTTCTAACAAGATCAGAAGCACACAACTAAAATTATGACCGTATTACCACTAATTATTTTTATAACAGATTTGCATTGAGAAAGACAAGGTGTCCAGATTAAAGATTCGATTTAAAACAATATCAGTAATCGAAAATATATTACAATTAATGCTGTAGGCTAACTTGTTTGTATTAATGGTTACTATAATGGTTACTACACACTGTAAGAAAAAAATCCGTAGAAAAATGGATAATGTCCTGGCAGAAAATTACCAGTACCTTTTCCGTTAAGTTTACAGACATTTCCTTCAACTCTAAATGGATTTCCATAGATTTACAGTATATCCTCTGTACTATTCACGGACACTTCCGTCAACCCTAAAGCAGAAATTTCTGTAAAATTACAGCATATCCTCAGTAGCATTGGCCGAAAATTTCTTCACCACTGAAAATTCTAATCAAATCTGTACCATTTCTATGTACAGTTTCCTCAAAGCTGAAATGTAAAATTCTGTATAGTCACTAGCACCCTACATTTTCTTGTAAATATACATGTATTTTCTTCCACTCTAAAACAATACTAAAATACAATAATGACTGGTATCCATCACCAAACCAATGTAATGTTCTAATGTGATAAAATAACTATTTAAACAGCTAATACAGCAACATGATCAAATAAATCCACCATATATATGAATTGAACATGTTTATTTTTTCTTCAAGTCAATTTTTTCCTCTTGTAAACATGTATTCATAAAAGTGCATTCAATGGCTTTTTCCTCATGTAAACATATTCATAAAAGTGCATTCAATGGCTTTTGTTTGCTTTAAACAGGTTAACAGACTAAAACGTTGAAATGACGACTCATTCAACAATTAACATTAAAAAAAGTGCTCGTTTTGTAGAACACTTTTTTTGTTGTTGCTTTAAATAGCAACAAACAGAATAAAACACAACAAAATAAAACATTAAAATGAAGATACATTTTTATACTCGTATTTTTGATGGGCTGTAATTAACAGTCACATATGGATGATATGTACTGTTATGTGCTTTTGTGTCCTTGACAAGATTAACTTCTCTTACTTATCTTACTTGCATCCCTCTCCGCTGGTGTGTGAGCGTGTGTTGTGTATGTTCAAGTTGGGTTTTGGGTATTGATTTTTGTGTGGTTTAAATGTTGGTATGAATAATGTGTCAATAAAAATAATACTAAAAAAAATAATAATGAAGATACATTCAATAATGAGCAATGTACCTGTACAATAATGGAATGGCTTTTGTTTGCTTTAAACAGGTTAACAGACTACAATTGAGAAATGAATGTGATAGACGATGATGATAATAATAATATATATATATATTTTTTAAAGGGTATATCTGGCAGAATGCGACTAAATGGTCGCAGTCTGGAGCCCTGTAGTAGCAGTAGTAGTAACAGTAGTATTGAAAGGACAACAACTCATTTAACAATGTGCAAAGCACCATTAAAAAGTGCTTGTTTTGCATAAGACTTTTTTTTTTGCTTTAAACAGCAACAAACAGAATAAAACACAACCAAGTAAAACGTTAAAATGAAGATACATTCAATAATGAGCAATGTACCTGTACAATAATGGTGTTGCACCAAAGGGTGGTCACAATAAAGTTTTAAACTTCGAAACAAGCGAAACTTAAGATTTAAAACCATTTTCAAATACATGGCAAAAAACAAATTACAAGCACCAACCCAAATCTGGCATACAAAGATAGGGCTGCAGCTTTTATCATCAATAACAATTGCTATGATACATAACAAGACTATTGTCACCATTGAAATGTTTCAATGTTGGTGCCTTTTTTCTTTAACAGAACATTAAATATTCTTTAAGTTGGGTTATTAACCTCTTATTCATTGAAGTGCTAAATTATGGTAGTGTTACAAACTTTAATTGGCATGGTTCTGCAACAATGCTTTCTTGTATCTTTGTCAATTTGTCATATTTCCAAATGCTGCACATGCACTCATGCCTGACAACATTATTCAATGTGAAACTAATAAGAAAATGGTATAATCAGAGGTTGAGGTCAGAGCAAGCATGAAGCGAGAGGCAGGGCTCCATGCGTGTGTGTGCGCACACTTCTTAAGGAAATGGATAAGTTTTTTTTTTAGCTACACAAGTAATGAAATGAATGAAACTGAACTACAGAGTAACATGCAGACCAAGCTGAGATGGAAAAATACTCATATACTCCAAGACTTAGGCTGCATTCACACCAGATCAGGCAATGCAGCACCTTGCCACAGGGTTGTGCGGCGGTGTGGGCGTGTCACAGCATGGCCTATTTGTGTGACGTCATGTTGTGAGCTTTAACCCCCCCCCCCTCCATTTCCTGTCCGCTAAAACTCAAAAAAAAAAAAAAATGGACACAAACGCAAACCGATGGAAGCTTCTTGCTAGAGTTATTTTGCAGCGTAGTCTGCCAGCCGGACGCAGACGTCGAAGCTGGGTACACGAAATAAACCAAGTGAGGACACAACTGGGAGAGTATCGTCGTTTGGTCCATGAACTCCATAGTGCTAGGTAGCCTACAATGAACTAACATGCAAGAACTGCTAAATAGCGAATCTTTTATAAAGCTTAATTCCGACGTTCGGAATTGATATTTAGCTAGTAGCCTAATTATTGTTTCGGTACTCGTCCCATTACCCGGTACTGTCAAATCACGATGATGATTATAAAATTAAATCTTAGGAAATGAACTGCGTCAGAAATTCATCTGACAGTTGCTCGATAAACAGCGGACTGCTACCTGGTAATTTAAACAACTTACGTGATTGGCCACTGCAGCGTGACGTCGGGTTGCGTTCAAAAAAGTTGACTCTGGTTCAACTTTCTTTTCGGCACCCTATGCGGTCAACCACTGCCGCAGCCTAAACGCACTACCCCCATTCAAATGAATGGGAAGACTGCCGTTTTTGCCGCACGACCCTGCGGCAAGCTGATCTGGTGTGAATCCGGCCTTATGAATTGGTCCCCGAAGCCTACCGGCAAAAATTCAGAGCATTTAAACGAAGTGACAAACAGACTCATATGGAGCTTGTGCGAGATTTGGAAATCCAGTTTGATCGCTGGAGGAAATCCTCCAGAGCCACTTCATATGAGGAACTTTGTGATTTGTTAGTCATGGAGCAATTTAAAAACACGGTGTCAGAGCCAATCGCTACTCATTTGAGTGAGCGTGGCGTACTTAAGCCAATGGACGCTGCGGTGATGGCTGACAATTATGCATTGACCTATAAGCATGGTTTTGGCGGTTTTCGGCCCCATGGCAATGGTCCTCAAACCCGGAGTGAGAAGCCTACAGGCTCTGCTCACTCTAGCTCACCAGTCATGAAACAGACCAGCAGCGGATCTGTAAATCCTAGAGAGGAGCGATTGTTTCTACTGTAAAAAGCCTGGTCACCGTATTGCTGATTGCAGGGCATGGCAGAGCAAAAATAAGACATCCCAGGCACTCAAGCCCACGGGCTTTGTGAGAACAGTCTCCCAGACATCTCCCCTGGTTGACCCTGATAAGAAAACTGACTCTGGCTATGAGCCGTTCATTTTCGAGGGTCTGATATCTCTTCCTGGTGCGCCGGCTGATCAAAAATCTGTGCGGTTTCTTCAAGATAATGGTGCGTCACAGTCGTTCATGTTGGCTGATGTGTTGCCTGTGTCAGAAGCAACTTCCAGTGGCGCTAATGTGATCATTCAGGGAATTGAGATGGGGTATAAAACTGTTCCATTACAGAGCGCAGGTTGACACTGAGTTGGCCTCAGGATGTTTCGATGTTGCTGTGTGGTAAAGTGCAACCTCTGCTAGAGGTCGTAGAACAGCCCAAAACAGGTCTTATATCCCAAGCCATGTCTGAGGTGTTTCTGGCCTGTGTGCTCACTCGTGCCCAAGCACGGAAGCAGGGGGAAGAGATTTATTTATCAGAGTCTGTGTTAGCACCCCCTTGTGATGTTGATGAGTCAGAAACTGAATCTAAAGTTTTACATAGTGAGATGCGTAAAACTGAGACCTCAGAGAGAGCTGGAGGAGGCGAAGGACAGGCAATCGACTAATCCACAGTCGGAATTGGCTTCTCTTGTATTGCCTGTCACTTGTGAAAATCTTGTTTCAGCTCAGCAGTGTGATCCGTCACTGCGTCAGTGTTTTGATGCGGCTGTTTCACCTGAAGCAGCAAAAAAAGATGCCTGTAGCTTATTTTGTGGACAATGGTATGTTGATGCGGAAGTGGTCTTCTCCTGTTGCTGCTGGTATGGAGTGGGGCGTGACTTATCAGATTGTTGTGCCCGTTGCTTACCGACCGCAAGTGTTATCATTGGCACATGAAAACCCATGGTCTGGTCATTTGGGTGTCACAAAGACGTATAACCATGTGTTAAAGCACTTTTCTGGCCCGGACTTAAATGCTGTAGCGAAACACTGTAGGTCATGTCATGTTTGTCAGATCACTGGAAAACCTAATCAGGCTATTCCTCCTGCCCCTCTCTGTCCAATTCCTGTAATGGGTGAGCCCTTCCAGCACGTAATTGTGGATTGTGTGGGACCCCTCCCCAAGGCAAAATCTGGTCAACCATTCCTACTTACAATTATGTGTACAGCGACCAGATTTCCTGAGGCTATTTTTCTGCGTACAATTACCGCTAAAAATGTGATTAAAGCACTGACTAAATTTTTCTCTACATTTGCATTCCCAAAGGTCAGACAGATCAAGGCACCAATTTTCTGTCCAAGGCCTTTAAACAGTTCTTACATTCTCTGTCTGTCACGCATCAAGTTTCTAGTCCGTATCATCCAGAGTCGCAGGGTGCACTGGAATGGTGGCACCAAACACGCAAGTCGGCTCTCCGCAAATACTGTCTGGAGATGGGAACATGTTTGGATGGCGCTGTGCCCTTTGCGTTGTTTGCTTTGAGAGAAGCGGTACAACAATCGTTAGGGTTCAGCCCAGCTGAATTGGTGTTTGGACATGTTGTACGAGGTCCTTTGAAGGTTTAAAAAAACAGTTTATGTCTGACTCGACCTCCCATTCTAATGTGTTGGATTGTGTCAGTCAGTTTAAAGAGCGTTTACACGATGACTGCTCGCTTGCCAAAGAGGCGCTTTATTCCTCACAGAGGACTATGAAGCGTCGTTATGACGAGAAGGCTGTAGTGCGCTCTTTCAAGCCAGGAGTTCAGGTCTTGGTGTTGCTGTCTATTCTTGGATCTACTCTGTTTGCTCGCTTTTCTGGTCCATACGCTGTGGAAGAGAAACTTAGTGAAACGGACTATGTAATTCAAACACCCGACCGCAAGCGCCAGTCGCGTGTTTGCCACATTAATATGCTTAAGACATATCATGTTAGAGAAACACCCCCGTCAGTGGACAGGAAGAAGATATTGCCTGTTTCTATTGCTAGTCCTGTCCTTATAACCTTCTGTCTCTGTTGTGCAGAAGATGAAGATGGTCTTGTGTTTCGGAACGCACCTCAACAGTGCGCTAGACTAACAAATTCTGAGACCTTGTTAAACTTTTCTTCTCATCTGGCTCATTTATCAGATCATCAGTGCTGTGATATATTTCAGTGAATCGGTGAGTATCCGTCTCACTTCAGTGACATCCCCTCTCAGACAACTGTCTTGCAGCATGATATTGATGTCAATGCCTCTGTTCCCATTAGACAACATCCCACCCTGTCAATGCTGTAAAACGGGATGCTATAAAACAGGAAGTGCAGTATCTCTTAGACAATGAATTGGCTTAGCCCAGCTCCAGTCCCTGAAGTTCACCCTGTCTTCTTGTTCCAAAGCCCGACAGTACATCACGTTTCTGTACAGATTTTCGCAAGGTCAATGCAGTTACAATGCCAGACTCCTACCCTCTGCCGAGGATGGAGGACTGCATCGATAACATTGGCTCCGCAAAATTCGTGACTAAACTCGACCTACTTAAGGGGTATCCACAGGTTCCTTTGACACCCCCACCCCAGGCTTCTGCCTTCATCACCCCAGATAACCTTCTGCAGCATTATGTTTTGGCCTTTGGACTTCGGAACGCCCCCGCCACCTTTCAGCGGTTGGTGAATACAGTTCTAGCTGGTGTACCTAATTGCTATGCTTATTTGGATGATTTGGTTGTAAAGTCGGACAGTTGGTCCGATCACGTTCAATTATTGTGATTAGTGTTTGACAGGTTGGCCGAAGCAACTCTCACCCTGAATCTGGCCAAGTGTGAATTTTGTAAAGCGACTGCAACCTACTTGGGGAAATAAATTTCCTCAATAGTAATCATAACTGCTCAATAATCTAAATCACCAAAATTAAATCATTATTATACAGAGAAGGCAGTGCAGGTTCCAACAAGAAATTATACAAACAATAACAAAAACCACAGCCTTCTTTGTCTCCATGACCCTCTAGCAATACAAACACAGGCCTTCTAATACGTGCATGCCAAAACTGTAGACACAAAACTGAAGTCATAAAATAACCAGCTTGAGTTGTGACACCAGCTCATCGAATAAGCGCAAGCATTGCCATTCTGTAACTGCGGGGTTGCAAGGTACACTTTCTACAAGGCTAAGGTGACACGTATTGCCTGGCACTGAAACACATCATTTCACAGGCTTTTGAGAACGACTACATTTGTTTGCAAAGCTGTTGACACACATACCCTTTCATCAAATGTTGTTTGTAGGCAAGATGCTAAAACACACCATTAGCTAATCTCTGTGTAACTTAAAATAGTAAATACAAATCAATAAGGTATAAAAAAAAATCAGAGGATGAGTACTATTAATATTAAGGAATTTACATTCCTGAATATTATCGAATAATATATAAAATGTAAGCTGCAAGTATTATCACATATAAGGATAACTATGTTTTGTACTGTCCAAAAACATTTTATTTCCAAATCAAACAAATAGTCATTATAAAACATACATTTATGAACAGTCTAGTAAGAAGAAAAAAATCTGTTTGGATATCTAAAGCTTATTATGTCACATTTCTGAAAAAGATTTACATTTGGATCACTGAACAGTTGTAGGAATACAAACACAGAAATTCAGAATTTCTAAAGTTGCATATAATTGCACGGGTGCATGATATGTCAAGTTTGTATGCAAAGTATTCATCAAACCTAAACAATTGTACAAAAATAGTGTTTTGCACAAGAACATAAGGTGTATTAACTGAAAAACGTTTTAATTTACTGAATTATGTCAATCCACACAGAGCATAGAACACAACTGGTTCAAATTAAAATCAATTTATTTAATTTTGTGACTTAGGAGCTGAAAACAGTCTAAAGTTTTTATTAAGAATCTAATGATCAGCATCATGTGGTCTCATACAAATGAATACAATAATCCTTAAAAGCAGTGATCATTTTGATTGGTTTCTAGTACTTTCAATGAATAAAGTATGTTACTCCCCTCCAAATTAGTTCACGAACACAAGGCGTTCTTTGGTTACAGGCATTTATTGCATATCCATGCCGTTAAACATGCCGTGAGAACTAGACAAAATAAAGCACAAATCATAAAATGAGTACAGTGCAGTAGAGCATTCTCATAGAGAATAACCGTTAAACAGATATTTCACAACACATACATAGTTTGCATAATCCATTATCTTAGATTAAAGCCACGAAATTAGCTTGCTAAACTCCCGCAAACGTAGGTGGGCTACCGCTAACTCCACCAGAATATTAGCCGTAGCTAGCCCGTTAACACACATTTAATAACTATAGGCACAATATATAATAATGCACAGATAACATTACACACCTCATTGGCCGCGTAACTCGAAGGGGGGTACAAAAGAAACTTCAACCTTACAAATCCTCAGCCAATTCCAATCCTCATGAACGCAACCATAAGCAACGTAACCCAAAAAACATCATCCTCTGCAGAATCTGACATGTGCTCTGCCTCTCGTGGTAATTCCAGAGCGCAACCAACAACCATGCCCCAACCCCACTGTAACACAATGACATTGGTTCCGCTATGGAAATATTACACAGGTCCTTTTAGACATATGTCTTAATTGCATTATGATAATTAACAAAAAATATTATTTTATTAAAACGTAAATTATTATTGTATTAACTCAAAATTATTAAATGAACTTAAACTGTACAACTGACGCTGACGGCAGCTACAAAGTATGTCTTTCATGCACTTTACCTTGTACATGAAAATTTACATGAAAATTTAAACCTACATAAAATAAAGAATGACCAACACAGAGTATTCATTCCATGTCTGTGTCAATCACAAGTTACGAATGACCTTATTCATGCCATATCTCAATCTACAAGATATGCATCGCACTCTAGAACACAATGCCAGGCTTCGTGTAGAAACTGTGCATGTTCTCTCTGTACTGACTGATGAACAGGATGCAGATCATTATTACAAAATACACCCACAATTCAAGACCCAATGTAGGCCTTTAATTTAAAACAGAGTCAAGCGTTTTACAGAGACAAAATAAATACACTGTCAAAGGGGGAGCTGCTTGCTTAAGCCCCGATGTTAATAGCAGTAAGAATTACGTTTCGACATTAGCATGCTATTATACGGTTCATCTGACGCGTAAATTCGCTATGCTTCTTTCTGAGTGGAGTGGAACATTGATAGATTATAGGCTATGCGTTCAGCGTGGTTTCTTGCAAACAATGTCGTCGCCCCGAACACAGATTATGTCCTGTAATAGCTGCATCCTCGTGCATGCACCAAACAGGCAACAGAAATCCAGTTCAGTCCGGAGCACTTTTTTAATCAAATCCAGCAGAGGCCGCAAGAGAGCCGTTCACGTTGACCTTAGATCAGCCTGATTTATTGTTGCGTGGTGCAACACGGTGAAGGAATGAGTGGAAAACGTTTAAAATAATGGATGCGGTGTGTATTAATTATGCCTGTGTTTATGTAAAGTAGCAACATATAATGCAATTATATGACCCAAATAAACAAAATATTTCTATTTGTTGTTAGTGCCATACTGTGGCACATCAAAGCACCCAAAAGATATGAATCTGTCAGTTTACAAAAAGCTCATCAGTAACCTGTATACTAGGGTAAAATAATACATACTAAGAAAGGCATTGGATAAAATCTTGGTAAGGCATTCTATTTGCTTGTTTTTTTCGGGGGGTGTAATTCATGCCATGAAAGACTGAAAGACAGTTTAGATGTACTGCAGGCACGTCTGCTCCTCTAATTCAGCCACTTTCAGATGTTCTCACTAACTCTCAAAGCCCGGGTTGCCCAACCCTGTTCCTGGAGATCTATTCCTGTAGGTTTTCACTCCAACCCTAACAAAGCACACCTCATTCAATAGCTAGAGATATCCTTGAGCTGCTAATTAGTACAATCAGGTGTGCCAAATTATGGTTTAAATGAACCTACAGGATGGTAGAATTCCAGGAACAGGGTTATGCAGCTCTGCTCTAAGCCTTGGAGGCATTTAGGAAAACGGACAGCGGCAGCCTCACCTGCTTACATGCACTGCTGGTGTGTCATTTGCCTGGTACTTTGTAATTTTCAGTAGTTAGGGTTTCCAAATACACACAATGTTACACTAGCAGCACACAGTAAACACATAGCAACCCAAACTGGGTATTGCCAAGACCTCCGTATAGGAGTTTAGTTTTGCAGTCATCTACTTTGCTTAACGATGTGCGTCATAGTAATTCAGCACTGGCAGATAAAATTTGTAGGCCATTGGGAAATAGAGGACATATATGAACATCCACTTATGGCTGAAATACAAGATGTCTACAGGATCAAGCCATTGATGCGACAGTAAACTGACATGAAATGTTCTGAATGGAAAAGGGGGTATGATCAGTCACAGCACTGCTCTAAGAGAATAACTTAACAACTTTTGGTCACTTTTTCATGGTTTGTAACAGAATCTTCATACAGCCTCCTGCTTATTTGTAATGCACTGCAAAGTGTTAGCTGCACTGGTAAAATTAACCGCTGTCACTCCAACTTGACTTTTCCAAAGTAGCAAAAAAAGCAATCCCAAGGTAATGACAAATAATGTTATGTATATGGGAACATAAATATAGCATAATGCAAGATGCTGTTTTATGCAGGGCCCAAAAAGGAGACAAAAGGGGAAGGAGTCTCTAACAAGAAGGTGTCATCTCTGGATGGCCTGGCCAGGCCACCTCCGCCAACCAGCCCTGGTACCTGTATTTATCTACATTGGCCACTTGATGTCGCTGTTTGCCTTAAAATATACAAAATAATGTATTAGCATGTAGCAAACAACATGCTGCACTTATTAATATAATGGGTTCTTACATTAAAGCTGGCCGTATCATTAGAGAAATTATATTTAAGACTGCTTTGCATTTCAAATTGACTGACACTGCTGTGGTTTAACCCAAATGTCTATTACTCTGAATAAGGTCAATGAATATAGACCCACAGAATACGGAACGAAGATTGGACTGTGATTTTGACAAATTATGCCTGATGAGTTCAACAAACAACCGCATAAGGAATTTTTATTCATTACCACATCATCTGTAGTGAGAACCCTTTCAGAAGTAACTGATTTGAACTAGAATCATAATGATCCGGCTGCTTGTAAATTGTATGGACATGCCAATATTAATATTAAGTGTGTCCTGTTCCATACTGCGACAAACAGAATTTACCTTCCTAGTGCGCACATCCTGATTGGCAGAGCTGGTCATAATTAGCATATCCAGTGAGGTAGCTATAGTGGCTATTGTAGGATTCATGCCAGGTGGGGGAATGCCTCAGGCTGTTTTTGTTGCTTTATTGTTCCTTTGTTGGATGAGATCGAAGCACTCAGAGTGGCTGTCAGTTAGCTTTTGGCTAGCTTTGCTCCAGTAAAACTTGTGCTTTCAGGGGGTTAGCACAGTTACGTTAAGTTTGATGTGATTTCTCTGTCAAAACGAGCGCAGATTCAGCTGAAACATAACTAAACTGAGGTTAAACCAGATATGCTCTCAAGTGACCTTAAAGGCATACTGCACAGGATTTTCTAGCCTGTGTTTACTATCAAAGAAGCTTCCTCCTCAGTCTTCAACCTACTCACCCCCAAGTACCCAGCCTAGTCACTGACATGGAAATTCATTAGATACTACCGGTAAATTTCTCCCATCAGTTACTCAGACCGACATTACCAACATTGTCCAGTCGGGACCACAAACATGTACAAAATAATTTGAAACCCGGACATTCTGTAATGTTCCTCACAGGTCCAACTGAAAACAAGCCAACTCCGCGTCACTTTTCATCCCCTTGGATAACGTCAGTGGATGCCAAAGAGCAAAAGCAATTCCAAGGTAAACGCTATATTGAACAAGCCCTGTCGGCTTGTCTTTTTGCTTTGCTGTATCTAGGCCATTGTAATAGCAGCTAGCAACAAACCGAAAATCTAATCCCAAATCACAGGCTCTGTAGCCACACCCACCCCTCCCCACACAGAAAAGAGTATCACACCAAGAAAAGTCCCGAACAAATTAGAAATACAGGTAAAGGTGCACAAATTTGGTGAAAGTGCTTAGACAGAGATTTCCAGTGCATCACAGATTAGCATTTTTATTTTATAATATTTTCAAGTTAAAAATCCTTTATAGTATGCCTTTAAGGTCCATCCAACAGGGGTGATTTAAAAGAAACGTAATAATGGCCCAGTTCAATTTTCTCAAGTCTTTCTGCAAATGGTGAAATTGAAATTTGGTATCATTTTGCCAGTTCCTTCCTATATAAACTAATTATTTAACCGTTTGCTAACAGAAATCAGGAAATTGAACTGAAATTTACCAACAGGCCTACACACGTCATCATTTAATTTTCGATTCTCACAAATATTAAGCCTATTTATGATAGCCAACTTTAAATACAAATTATTGTATCCACAAAGAACTGTGATTTGTAAGTCCTGTAGGCATACTTTTGATATTTTTCTTGTGATTAACATATCCTATGAAAAGACCTACAATGAATTTATCCTACCAATAAGTAGGCCTATCGTCCATTTAGCTAATGCCAGATATAGCTAATATCTCGGTAGTCAAAGAACTCTGTTGTTCTCCAAAAAAACAATGAATGGCTTAAGGCTGAGTGCTAAATGGGAAAGGAGAATGCCAGACAGTAGGCTATTGAGAGATGAACACAAGTAGCTATTGTAGGTTTTGGTCTTTTCATAGGATGCTGATAATAAGAAAATACAAAATTTTGACGGCCTTATCCTTTAAAAAATTATAAATGCAGATATGACACATTTTAAATGTACTTCCACAATACTGCATTTGGTTCACCCTTGTATTTGAGTAGTCTAAATAACGCCATACATAGTTTAAGACATTAACGTTTTGAAATATAAAAATGATCAGAGCAGTAGACATCCCCCTTCATTTCAGCCTAGTCCTTTATTGCTATATCCATTTTACAGTACTTAGGAATGTGTTTCAGTTTCAGTGCATACAAAAATACAAAACATACATGTTTCTGTAAACAAATTTCCCAAACAAAAAATTATTAATAGCTTCCACAGACCATACAAATCGGCTATAAAAAATGAAACATTGTAACGCATGGTCATTAGTGCATTGAAATACCTTTTAGCTTGCAGCTCGCTCTGTTGGCACAATCGAACAAACAACAGAGCTCTTTGGCACAGTGAGAGGAGGGGAAGAGCTGGCTTCACAATGGATAGCACCATTTTGCTTAGTGTAGCTTTCATTTTATCTCAAATCACCAAACAACAAAAAAGCCCAAAAATAAATCAACTAAAACAACTTCAAAACACTGAAACCAACTTTTTAAAGGGTAAGCACCACATCACTGCATCCCCCAAAGATATTAGACCTTTTTTATGTCCAGGGGCTCTGATTCAGTTAAGCTGCAATTGTTGTTAGTATGGCTCCAAATATAACAAATTGATCACTTCTGACAGAAACACCTGGGGCCTCATTTATAAAACGGAAAACCACGTATAACTAGTTACTTATAAAACCTTACTTTGGCGTGGAAATGATCTTATCTCTACGCAAAGTCTAGACTTGACATAAGTGATTTTCCTGCTGGTTATGTAGGAGTATTGCAGTTGAAGGTCAGACCATTTCTTTTTCAGATCAGCCACAGCTCTGTCTTGCTGCCCCACCTCGTTCACTGCAGCGGCGACACACTCCCAAGCTACCTGTTTGGCTTTGTCAACCCACTATTTAGTCCACCGAATAATACGTGTTGCCTGTCTTCAATCTCCTCTACCATCGCCGTGATCTTGTCTTACAAAAAGTTTGCTTTTCTCTTTTGGTCCATGGTTATTCCCGACTAAACCCTCATTTGTGCTAGCATTATATAAGGGGAAATCGCTGATTGTAAGGCACGTTCAGGTGCTGTCAATTTCAAGTTAATTTGAGATTTATAGATCACAGGTGCGTAAGTTACAAATGGGCTTCTTAGAACCGGCGTTCATCATCTCCATTAAGAAGATCCATCTTCACGTTTTTGTCAGGGGGAACGCTCCCCGTCCTGTCCTGTCCGTCCCGACGCCTCTTATGCCTGAGGAGGAAGAGCCAAAATTATATTTCCTGTTGACTGTCAACAAGAGGTCACCTTAATGTGTAAACCTCTTCACACGTGGAAATAAAATGATCCAGTTGTGCTGGTCTGTGTGAAGGATGAGTAGTTCTGTTCCAGGCTTTCTCTTCCACCATTTACCCTGCTTTAATTAGCCGTTACACCAGGGGTGCACATCTCTGGTCCTGGAGGGTTGGTCAGTGTGCTGATTTTTGTTTAAACCAATTCCCTCAGTTTTAGTTCTTGGATCACTGGATAAACTGCTGTACCTGATCATAGTAAAATATTTAGGATGCACTTGCACTCTGTGACTGTAGCTGGTGCTTATACAAATGTCAGGTCAAGATATCCATCCATCCACTATCTATACCCACTTAACCTGGTCAGGGTTACGGGGGGTGCTGGAGCCTATCCCAGCATGCATTGGGCGAGAGGCAGGAATACACCCTGGACAGACAGCCAATCTATCACTGGGCACACACACCATTCACTCAACATTCACTCACACACTCATACCTATGGACAATTTAGAGTCTCCAATTAGCCTACCTGCACGTCTTTGGACTGTGGGAGGAAACCGGAGTACCCGGAGGAAACCCACACGGACACGGGGAGAACATGCAAACTCCCCACAGAAAAGCACCGGGCCAGATTCGAACCCGGGACCTTCTTGTGACAGTGCTACCCACTGCACCACCGTGCCGTCCCAGATCAAGATATGAGTGAGCTAATCAAATAATTAAGAGCAGAAGTTGGTAAGAAATCTTGAAACAGATCGCCCTTGTTGTGCACCCCTGCTTTAAACCAATGCAGTTTCGCATGCAGAGGAAACCGCGGTAGCCTGTCTCAGTTTTGTCTCAGTTTTCAGCTGTGCGCAAGCTTATCAGAACATGCAGTCATGTCATCACATGCAAGCGGCCAATTCATCTACTGAGCTGGATTTGACATGAAATCCAGATACAGATTTCCCTCCTTGCCCACCCTGGATTCATACACAGCATTGGTTTCACACCATCAATACAATACAATAAGATCTTATATAGCGCTCTTCATGCGAACATCCCAGGGCGCTTTTCAAAAAAAAAAAATAAATAAATAAATAAATAACCTAAGAAGTCAAAACTAAGAGGAATGAGAACAAGTAAGTCTTAAGTTTTAAAAGAACCAATTGTAGCTGCACCTCTGATATGGCTTGGGATTGAATTCCAGAGGCACGGTGCACCTAATCTACACACACAAGTTACCTGTAAATATTCACTATAATTGCCCCATTTTTCCCCAAGTATTGTAGATTCTGTGGGTTCTGTGGGTCCCCCCCCCCATTCAGTTTTAAACAATTTATGTCTGTTTCCATTTTGTGCACATCTATGAATTCTGCATGGCCTACGAAAATGTTTTTTTGGAAACAACTTACCGTCTTCGATAAATAACGATGGCAATGACACCAATGATGACAATGACAGCAACTACTGTGTGAGGAGAAGAACAATCAATTAATCGACACCTTGGACATTGGGATGGCAGGTAAGTTACGCCTTGGCGGGGGCATGCCCCATACCTATACAGCACCGAGAGTTTGGCACTTTTCAGGGTTCCCCACAGAAATAACCACAACAGCCACAGACACTCAGCCCTTAAAAACATTAAATTCTGTACGTTCTCACCCCATTTCAACAGACAGAATTCAAAAACAACTTCACATGTCCACACAATAAAGCCCCAAACTAAGGGGATTTTGCGTTTTCTCCTTCTTCTCATTCATTCTTCTTCTTCTTCTTCTTCTTCTTCTTTATTTTTCCTGCCGTCAATCCCACTAACAACATGTCTCCCCACTGGACATTTTACCGACACCAGCCAAATCTTCACCTACACGACCCAATCAAAAACTCGCATACACACGCAAAATACCCATACCTTTTTATTCTGAAACATTTCCAGTTTAAACAGCTAGTCTGCTGCTAGTGGGCAAGGTTACAGTCTTGGGAACAGAGGGTCGCAGGTTCAAGCCCAGCTAGGAACACGTTTCTTTAACATACTTTTACCCTTACTAATAATTGTCTACTACTTCTCAATTATTGCTTTTGCACCATATCTACCCGGCGTTCACCGAACGTATACACTGCATTATCACGTACCGTCTGCACGTTCAGTTATTAACCGGCTACAATATTGCAAAGCAATAACCTCCGGTCATGAAATGCATATGGGTGGCCGTGAGTGAGTTTTGGTAAAGCAAATATAAACGTAAGAAAACGTTAGTGTAAAAGAGGAAATTATCTGCCTGAGGACGAGGAGGGATTCAATCATTCAACCGGAGGTTTACCAGTCTGTGACTTAGTTAGTGCAGCACCATGACATAGCTATGCAATGTGTGAAATATCATTAGCAAACCTGTCTGTGGTTTTAAAGAAGAACACAGGCCAGTAAGCACAGAAGTGCTCCCGTTGAATCCATATGGCTTTGCAATATTGTTCGGTGAACGGCGGGTAGATCTGGTGCAAAAGCAATAATTGAGAAGTAGTAGACAATTATTAGTGAGGGTAAAAGCATGTTAAAGAAACATGTTCCTAACTGGGCTTGAACCTGCGACCCTGTGTTCCCAAGACTGTAACCTTGCCCACTAGCAGCAGACTAGCTGTTTAAACTGGAAATGTTTCAGAATAAAAAGGTATGGGTATTTTGCGTGTGTATGCGAGTTTTTGATTGGGTCGTGTAGGTGAAGATTTGGCTGGTGTCGGGAAAATGTCCAATGGGGAGACATGTTGTTAGTGGGACTGGCGGCAGGAAAAATAAGAAGAAGGAGAAGAAGGAGAAGAAGGAGAAAACGCAAAATCCCCTTAGTTTGGGGCTTTATTGTGTGGACATGTGAAGTTGTTTTTGAATTCTGTCTGTTGAAATGGGGTGAGAATGTACAGAATTTAATGTTTTTAAGGGCTGAGTGTCTGTGGCTGTTGTGGTTATTTCTGTGGGGAACCCTGAAAAATGCCAAACTCTCGGTGCTGTATAGGTATGGGGCATGCCCCCGCCAAGGCGTAACTTGGCGGGATGGCATACCTGCCATCCCAATTACATTACAGTCTCTTATTAGGGGTGCACCGAGCATGAATTTTTATGGCCGATTCCAGTGGCCGATTGTTTAAAGCCAAATCAGCCGATTCCAATACATGAAAGTTTTTTATTTTTATTTTTTATAAAACAACAGGTAAGCTAACAAGGAAAACATAAGATTGTTTATTGTTTATTATCACACCGTGATTTGCGCCAGCACGTGATGACGGCAGTCGTGGCAGAAGAGTCGATTTCTCTAGTAAGCTTCTTGAAAGCTGCAGGTAGTGCATGCTCACGTTTTTTACGTCATAAAACCGGAATACAGATCGGCCAACTGAAAATAACCCAGCCAGTCACCGATCGTGTGTTCTGGAGTGAAAACCGTCCTGTTCTGCTCCACAGCCGATCAGTCGGTGCACCCCTAGCTCTTACGCAGAGTGACTAACAGAAGCGGAGAGCATCAGTAAGACAGAAGTGTGACATCACCTACTGTAAAAGGCTACAGATATTGAGGTGCCAACATTTCAGAGTTCAATATCACAGAGTCAGTGAGTATGGGACTAAGCACTGAAACATAAGCACTGTATGTTTTAGTACAATTAGTACAATACCAAACGGAAAATGCGGGTATAGTACTATTAGCCAATAAGCACTAGCCTCCAATCTCTTTGGTACAATCAACATGTACTGTAATGTTTGCAACTGCAAGTTTGAATGCTGGATATGCAGTAGCCGTAGGAAACTTACCTGAACCACACACAGTTATAGCAATTTCTGGAAGGAAAAAAAACAGAAGAATGGATGAAATCATTGAGTTCTAAAGAAGATCAGCAGGCAGTTTTTTGGTAGTGCCTATTCCTTTTCTCAGAACTCACCCCAGGGTGACATGGTGGGTGCGGGCGCGGGCGTGGTCATGGGGTTGGCGGTAGCATTAATATGGTTCAAGTGCTGTGTTCCTGTGCAGCCAAGAGGGTAAAAACCAAAAAAGTTCCATGGCTTTACATTCTGATAGAGGCTACTCAGAATATGCCTTTCCATTGCAGCAGCATCACCACACAAACACACACAAATATACACAGTGAGCTCCAGAATGTTGGAGACAAAGATGAATTTTGTATGTATTGTTTGATCACAAATTTTAGATTTGTGATCAAACAATACACAAGGGGTAAAGTGCAGATTCTCAGGTTTTATTTTTTTATCTTGGTTTCATCATGTAGTCCCCCCATTTCAGGGCACCATAATGCTTAGGACATAATAATATGTAAATGAAAGTAGTCATGTTTAATACTTTGTCACAAGAGTACAAAGCCAAATAAATAAATAAAAATGAATTAATAAAACCGGTTGTCCCAAACAGCACTTAGGCCTTGAACCCATAGTACACCTGGTTTTGGTTTATCATTTTTGAGAAAATAAATTAGATTTACATCTAACACAGCCTGCGAATTTGCTCGAAATGCATGTGGAGAACCCTCCTAGTCTAGCGGTGACTTAAGAGAACTAGATAGTTACTATAACCCCCATAAGATTGAGGGGGGGGGGGGGGGTTATATCTTGGCCAGTTCCTTTTGGCCTCCATACTTTGCTCGAGCCATCACTCTGATACAAGTTAATCTTGGTCTCATTTGTCCACAAAATCATTTTACAGAACTCTGTGGTCTGTTTAAGATCCTTCTTAGCAAACTGTAGCCTGGCCATCCTGTTTTTGCAGATAACTAGTGGTTTGCATCTTGCAGTGTAGCCTCCGTAGTTCTGTGCTTTAAGGCTTCTGCGGACAGTAGTCACTAACATACAGTATCCACACCTGCCTCCTGAAGAGTGTTTCTGATCCGTCGGACATGTGTTTGGGGTCATTTCTTCATTCCATCTCCAAGCACTTACCAGCAGAAAGGTTGAGATTGGGCGGTAGGTCAAGATCAGCGCAGGCTGCAGAAAGAGGTTATGATTACACACAACTTACATATGATTGCAAATGATCACAAAACTACACACAGGGAAGTCTGATAGCTGTGCTAACTGCATTTCTATTGTGTCCTAGACACCTACATTGTATGTGAAATGAAGGAATTTCAAGCAGGTTTTGGCTTGGGTCTTGGGTATATATATACACAAATGCACTCATCAAAAATAAATCCATTCAATTTCAGCTGCCTTCAGGATTTTGAATGATCAACAATCTACGAATAGTCCCGCATTTTAGGTTTTGATTTTTACAATGTAATCATCTGCAAGGTTTCTAGAATCTTTGTTCCCACTACTCTTCACCACAATAACCGCACTCAAACTGGAGCAGGGCAGGAATACTCACGAATGTTGTTTGAGTGGAATGCCTTCCAGTCGCCTGAAGAGTCGTCCTCCCCTTCGAAATGAAGGGGTTGCTCAGTCCGTAGGACAAGGTTCCCATTAGTCAAGGTACAGGGTGTATCTTCCTTTAGGTTGTCCTCAAAGCAGTTTTGGATTTCTTCATTTCCTTTCGTCCATAGCTTTCTGTGGCTGCTGGCCAGCATGATTCTCCTCACACCAGATTTGCAGCCCTGTTCCAAGCAAACTGCACACTGTCCTGTGACATGGAAACGGGAAGATTTACTTTCCCGAGACGGGGTTTGTGCATAGATGACAGATTAAAGAGCAGGGTTCCCAGTCGTCATGACAGGACACCCAAGACCAAACAAGTAAGGCATGTGTAGGCCTGTCATCAGCCTTCATAAAGTGTTGTAAACCTCCATGCTGTTCTGCAACACAGAGTGACATTTCACCCTCTTTATTCCCCTTTGGTTTTACTGGAGTATCAGGGTCAGATTCATCACTTAGAGGCATAAGATCAGGACTCTAGCTGCAGAACGAGCATAGCATGTTCCATATTATGTTTCCGATACTGCTTTTGTGTATGTTGGTTAGAAATATCGCCACATTAGTTCTGACTAGTCATAATTTCAATAGAAGATATCTTAAATTGCGAGGAATTTAAGGTATCTAAATGACCTTTATAGATATCCGAAACTGGTCATGCTATTAAATGTTAAAAGGGCTTGCCATAAGTCAAAATACATTTGCAGATATCTTGAATTATCATTCTTACTAGTCAGTTTATAATATGCATTATATTATAAATAATTATTATATATGCATCATTCTGACTAATCACATTGTAATTATGACTAGTCAAAATATATTTGTAGATAACTAAAATATAATTATGGACAGTCAAGAGAAGCTATTAAATGTCAAAAGGGCTTGCCATAAATCTCAGCCTAACATAATTACTACACTGAATATTTCACCTGCATATTGCAAACCACTTCATTTGGTTTAGTAAAGGGAATGATTTCCTCTAAAACGAGGATAGAGTATGCCTTAAAATTACATGATTTTACTACTTTACAATCTAAATTGAGTCAGTCACTAGGGCTGCAGTATAATAATGATACTAATAATACTACTACTACTACTACTAATAATAATAATAATAATAATAATAATAATAATGATAATAATGATAATAATAATAATAATAAACTATTCTCATCGTTCTGAACCATGTTTGCGTTTTAGTTTCAGGTGCTATGTCTAGCACCCAGTAGGAATTAAAAACCAGAAACTCATAGGCTACTCACCGTCACATTGATATATCTCAACGAAGACAACCCATAAAATTCCACACTGAAATATCCATGGTCTCCACATGTTCATGAGAGTATGCTGCCGAAAAAACAAATTTGATAATCGCCCAGCAGTTTAAAAGAAGCATCAAGTAGTATAAGAATAGTTTTTAAAATACTAATTTAATAGAAGAACGTTTCTGAACTTAACCAAGGACAGTAGTTTTGGAAAAACAGTCAATAACACGACAAGCAGTGCAATTATTATATGCTTTGCACCGATTTGCCTAGTAACACAGGAACTCTGCTGTTGACCTATCCATATTGTATCTTATTTTGTTGGGTAATCTTGATAACCCTGGGTCTGGTATCTGAGTGTATGTACACCTTTTTGGTTCTGTAACACAAAAACATATTGACTCCAGTGTTTTTTTGTTTTTTTTTTCCCATCACTGATATTTTACCATGTCGAACTTAGCTTTTTAACTTGAATTTGCATAATAAAATAAATAAAACACAGGCTTACATTTTCTGAACCTCAGTGACATAGTGGTGTAAGCAGACTATTTAGCAATCAGTTAGCTGCTCCGCTAGCCAGCGCTACGCTAATATCAACACAACGCACACAGCGCTCATGCACCGGTATGCACTTATAGCTGATGCCACCGCTACACCATTTTCAACAAAATGGGAGCATGCAGCTGAAATCCTCTGGCAGTGGTTCCCAACCTCGGTCCTGGAGTACCCCTGTGTATGCTGGATTTTGTTCCAACCACAAATGCAATTCCAGAATTATAACAAGTTGTAAATTTTTCTTAATTAGGTGCTCTTTATGTTTAGAGGGATTATTTACCCTCTTCAACCACATTATGTCAGAAATAGCTAAGCATTCCATGAAGAATAAAATTCCCATGTTCACACTGTGCTTATTGTGCTACATTGCTAGTTAGTTAGTTCGCGTTTATAGCAGCTAATGTTAGCAAGTCTATATAACTATATAGCTAACGTTAATGTTACCTTCACGTTAATTTACTTAACTTAATTAACGTATTGCTAACGTCAGAGTTTAACTTTTCTTGGTTTATCAAAGTTAACGTTAAAGTTAGCTAACGTTAATGTTAAATTAGCTAACGTTAGCTAACGTTAAGTTAACTTCGGCTATTCCGGTAAACGTAAATCATCACCGTAGTTGCAGTTAAATTTATTACAACTAACAAGCCTAAACTAAACTAAGAAAAATGCACTGTATTAATGTTTTTAACATGCGATTACCTGCGCACTTCCTCCTGCAGCCCAATCACGGTGACAGACCGAGATTGTGCCTCTGTTTGCAGTGCATTTCCAGCGGTTTTCTCCTGACCTTCAAAACGTGTTTTAGAGACCCACGGAGAGTCAATGGATGAGTCACAGTAGCTTTGTCGATATTTTTTTACAGTCTCTGTGAGAAACCCTGTTTTCACGAAAGAACATGAAGAGGAACTGGTGACGCTGATAGCAGTGTGAAGCTAGCGACAGTAAGGACTTTCGCGCGGGTCTGAAAATTTCAAAATAAAGGTCCGACGATAAAAACCACTGTTACGTTCAACAAAATGAAATTAAGGAAAACTTGGACTGTAGTTGTCCTAAAATATGAACTATTCGTTTTCTATTTGTACAATATTAAAACAACTTCGATTTTAAACACAGACATTGTAAAACTATTCACAACACTAATATTAATTACAAATCTGTTCATTTTTTCCCTACATTTTTAACAATGACAATGCAAAAATTTAAAAGGAGAATTGAAGATAAAATACACCCATTACTTTTAATTATTATTGCAATATCCAATACAACATTACATCAGTACATGAGTTTAACTGAATGGTAAGGGAAGAATTAGAGTAATTTAAAATGCATTACTTCAACATTCTGTGCTACCTTGTAACATCAACTATGCCTGGACATGTTGTCTCAATGATATGGGGTTTTTTGAATACCTTGGACCCTCCACTCTTCAGATATGGTGTCACTTATATCAAATAAGCATCACAGTGTCAGGGGGAGCGAGGGTAGGACCCAAGCGCGGAGTCAAAAAAAAACACCAAATCCACAGAGAAAACGCTAAACCAAGAGTTGCTTTTAATCAGAACAAAAAACAAAAGGGAACAAAAACGAAGCCGCGCAGGGCAAGTCAAAAGGACAAAGTTCTTAAACCCCAAAAACAGGAAAAGCAGAAATTCCAAAAAAACTAAGCAAAACAGAACACGGGCAGGGAGGAAAACACTCACGGCAGAAACACTGAGTAACACGAAGGAGCACAAGCTGAAACACAAACTAATGCACACACGAGGAACAAGCAACCAACAACTAACCAACCAATTAAAGCCGCAAGCGGCGTTGGGAGGGGTCCAAGCATTGGCACTATCGCACCCCCTATGGAGCGATTTTAAAATGGCTTTGTCCTCATGATCATATACCTTCACCCAACATATCTACTGAATATCATGATAAGCAATGGATTGGAATATGTGTCTGACGTAGTAAAATATTGATGACTTATGGCTAATTTTGTGCTAAGAGACGCTGGCAGATGACTTCGTTGCGTCGCCATGGATGTGTCCTGGCCACTTCCCGTAAAGGTCTTTACTATGTTGTAACACTTAGATGGCCCGATGGGTATGTACAGCTGCAGCGCTTCCATGCTGTAACTGAAAAAGGCGTCACACTAGTGTTGTCACGATTCCAAAATTTTGACTTTCATACCGATACCAGGTTTAGTATCACGATACTCGATACTGAAACAATATTGATTCAATATTCGGTACCTAACAATACTGAAAATACCTTCATAGATCAGAAACCTAATGTCCAAAAGGATTAACCTCATTTTCAAATTCACAGTTTATTAAAAACCTGGTTTATTAACAACCTTTAAGTTGAAGCCTGTTCAACATATTAATAAGCATAGGCCTATAGTGTTACACCACTAAACAACAGAAAAATATATGATATACATTCCAACAATTAAACAATTGTAAACTAAATAATCTTTAAAACGGGTCTTTCACTTTTAAATGGATCTAAAAACAGCATATTTTAATAACAATACAGCATCTTCCTATAATAAAATATTTCCAAATTAGAACACCTATTGCTACTGAAGTGAACTGAGTCGAAGCTTGTGCTGTATCAACGAGTGAGTGAGGAAGCGCAAGTCACCTCACTTGACAACCTTAGTTGCCATCTGGCGAAGATTCTGACAAATTACACCTTTCATCCTCTCAATCAGTAATGCGGGAGACACATTTCCCTGGCTTTTACATTTGACACAAAACTACCGAATGTCGGAAAATTCTAATATCGAACAGTTTCTTTTTTTAAGTACCGAAGAAGTGCTGAAGTTTCGGTATACCGTGCAACACTACGTCAGACACATATTCCAATCCATTGCTCAGTTAGCAGAGAATGCACATTTCAAAGCACCTCAGAGACAGATAGGATAAAAATACATATTTCATATCGCCTAATAAATACGACATTTTAAAAAATGAAACAAAAAACGAAATATCAACTCGACAACCCTGCCAGCATGCGTGCTGCGCGAAGAATACCTTATTATTTATTTAGACATTGGCAGACTACAGCATTTGCGTCTTTTGTTTATATTCAATAGTAATTGCAGCGAGAAACTGCAGCTGTAGACACAAGATAGTTGATATTAAGGTAGCAACAGAATGAAGCGGACTACATATATAGGCTATATTTACCGTCATTGTTTTATTATACCAGCGTGTTTTCGCGCGTTTCCAGAGAAACTCAATTACTATCAATAAAAACGGTTTAGCTATTTCTCAGCGGATGGAGATGGGACGAAAATAATTTTCAACCACCACGTTTTAGCAAAGTTCCAACACTGTCGTCATCACTGTTCCATGGGTCACAAAAACCATAACACTAACGCCGGGCACCCACCGCACGCGTCGCGTACGGTGGGTGCCCGGCGTAAGCAGCACGGCGAAGCAGCACGGCGCAGCGCGTAGCGTGTCTCCACAGGTTCCGTTTGTGTCGCGCAAAGGCTTGCTTAAAGCTCTATATTCCTAGTAGCTCTCGCAGTCTGCAGTGGGATTACATCGTGTATTTCACGTTTGTTCACGACTGTTGATTATGGGTCAAGTGAATACTTGGTGAGAGACCTTTTTCAGTTTGTTAATTTGGTAATATTTTGTTAACTCATGTAAATACGTGAGAAAGTAAACGCTTTAAAGAATTACCATAAGCTCAAATCGCGACGTAGCCTACATAATAATCAATCTCAAACTGTATTAATTTATTTGCTTGGTTAACAAGCGTGCAAACTTTATGAAGAATATGTTATGATAATAAGAATAATAAATAATCCGTAATCAACCATTGGGAATTCCCGTGTTGTCTTGTCATTCACGTCAAAACATTTATAGGATCAGATTTAGTAAAATCAGCTAATCACCAAAAAGATAGCGTAACAGTTTAATCTTGAAGGGATATGAACACCACAACGCCATGAACACCAGAAGCTTTGAAGTACAAGTGCAATGAAAGCTTGCTTACAACTTCATTTATAAAATAGGTGCATTTTCATCGGCAAGACCACTAAATAATCTGATTTTTAAAGCTCTGTGGATTATCTGATTTTTATTAACAAGCCCTTTTTGAAAGCACGGCGAACGAAGACATCGGAGAAGTCAAATAGGCTGAGCAATGGTTGGTTAAAAACTACCTTCCGACACTCGAGCTAACAAACCGCTGCTCGGTGCATTCACTTCTACATCATTCAATTGGCTACGTCGTTCTGTGGTGTATTTTCAAATTTACCCCACCCCCTCCGCAAAATATGATAGCGAAACTAAGTTTGCCTTTTCCCCTGGTTCCAGTTTTTTTTTGTTGTTTGTTTTGTTTTTTTATGCAAGGACAATACAAAAACGAAAATGCTTGTATTTTTTTAGCTGCTTATAAAATATCTGGGAGGGAACTATGGACACACCCCCAGTAGCCTAATATAAGGATGAAATATAAATCAGAGCATGTATACCAGCATTTTAGAGCATATTTCTGTGTATAAACAGGCCATCGTGACGCGCGACAAGCCGAAAAAATAGAACAGAAGCGAAAAACTACGCTTCAGTTCGCTTGTGTCGCGCGAGCTTCGCAGCCGGTTCGCGACGCGTTCGCATCTGGTGGAGACGACGTCGCTCGCTGCCGTTGTAATAACAGTACTTCAACTACGCTTCAGTTACGCGCGTAATACGCGCGTAGTGCGCTCGCGGTCGATACGCGTGCGGTGGGTGTCCGGCTTAACGCTTACATTGCAGAGACAGAAAATCAATGACAAAGTTCTATCCGCTTCTGTTCTGCGTCAGAAAACGATGTCAGATAGGTCTATCAGCAAAGAAATGGCTTAGCTATGCCCCGAGATCCTCAATAATAATAGTACTCTCCAAGAAATTAAGAAAATCGTTGACAACGCTTCGTTAGGTGCATCGTCTTTAATGCTACGCCACAGTGAATGCGCAAGTGAATGCGATAAGAAAATATGCCGTTACCCTGAACAATAAAACGGTATTCCAAATGCAAAATCAGACATGTTATACATCGTTAGAAAGCTTATACTCTCACCTACTGAATAAATAAATTGTCAATCAAGCCAAATTGTACTAAAAAGGGCGACAACGCCGTAAGCAACAGGTGTGGTATTACGCACAGCTTTCTTTGAAGTTAGCCTACCCAGATATAAAAAAATTTGCGTATATTTCACAAACGGAAAGTCCAAGACAATATATGACCACTCAGTCTCAAAGGGACATCTCTACGCGTAAAACCAGTAGTAAGATTGTATATTTATTCAATGTTTAGTCCCAGATATTGACTGTAGAATGACATGGTATAATTTAAAAAATAAAAATTTGTCTCGTTTATTTCGTAATTCAGTGAGCAGCGTTTTCACTGCTGTATTGGCATATATATATATATGTATATGTATATGTATATATATACATAATTAAATATATTAGTATCTCAGTCTAATTGGTACCAACATAAAATGCTAAATGTGACATACTGTAAATTGTTGCATCTGACTTTTCTAAACAGGTCCATCTGAGTGACAATGTTGGCATGCCCATGTTAGCACAAATCATATGGTGCTATGCCTACATGCAGCTCTATGTTTCCTCTACCAATGGGCCAACCCTACAAACCACACCTCCAGCCCCGCCTAATCGCTTCATTCAAAACATAGTGATGAAGGGTGGAGTTAAAATTCCTGCAGGAAAAGACCCTATGCAGTGGGCAGAGGTTCATAAGGGCAGAGTCAGAAGGACAGAGGGAGATGTCCAGTTTCAGGAATTTCGGAGGGTAAGTTTTTTTTAATTTTTTTTAAAGAGTAACTTCTGTTATTTATCAAGGATTTATATTATGTCCATTAAAATATATACTGTAGAACTCATTGACTTATACCATCAATACATGTGCATAATTATAGGGTATTGGTGGCAGTGTTTGCCATGTACTTGGCACTGCGATCATAATCAATCCCAAGGTGATCAGGGTGCAGAAGAGGTGCAGGGAGACTTCAGAGCGAGGAGGACAGGACAAGGAGAGAGCAAGGAGAAAGGCAAGGGTCAAAAACAGAACCCAGGGAAACAAGCAAAATTCTCAGGGAAAACATGCTGTTAAGGGGTGTGCTAAGGTAGTTCATATAGTCTGCACAAAGAAAAATGAATTGAGACTTAAGAACAGAAAAGCAAATGAAACGGGAAAAGTGTTGTGTGGAGTGGAAGTAGAATTTGGGCGTGGGCTAGAATACCAAGAGGGGGTTGTGCTTGGACAGCAAATTACATTTGCAGTGAATGAGGGAGCAGGTGAGAGATCAAGTGAAAGAGAGGATGTGACAATGTTTTATGGAGTGTGTGAAGAAGGGCATAGTGGAGAAGGGGGGAAAATTTTTAAAAATAAACCAACAGTCGAAGTTACATGGTGGAAGCAAACAAGCAGTCAAACATCGTAAATTTAAAGGGAAAAAAAATGCACAAATTGTATAATTTTGAAATTTGAAATGCCATTCATGTAGTTAAAACAGAAAACAGCAGGGTTTTATTTAATAAAAAATTTTGGACAGAGGTGGCAAAAACTCTACAAGTGCCCCTGTGCATTAAGTCGAAGCATTAAACTACTACGTCAAATTTGGTTCAGCAATAAAGGGAACATAAAGACCTTAGTCTATTCAATGGAACAAAACACACAGAGTAAGACTCATTTTGAAGAGAGACAGACACAGATAATAAACTATAATCATGATGCAAATGTTATCCAAAAAAACAAAGGAAGTCAGAAATGAAAAGCAAAAACGAAAAATCATACCAAAACAATATGGGGAAGATTGGATTACAGAACTACCAATAAAAGTTTCAAAACATTTTTGTGTTTGCAAATCCCCAAACAAGAGCAAAAGGCCAATGCTAGCCTGTGATATCTGTGGAAACTGGTATCATTTCCAATGTGTGGGCATATAATATGATAGTCAGATGAACTTTGATTCTATTGGGTTCATTTGTAGCTCTAATGCCTGTAAAATCCAGTTAGAGCCAATGAAGACAGGTTATATGTTAAGAAGGGGGTGGGGGGGTGTAATTTGTTAACTGATCTGAAAAATGGTAATGCTGAAATACAAATAGAAATTGCAAATACCAAAAATACTATTAATAAACCAATAGGACAAACACAGGAACCACAGAAAGATTTCATATTACTGGATGATATAAAAACAGTCCAACAAGAACTACAGGTAATAAACAAGGTTGAAACAACACAATTGGAGGAAAACGCATTTGATTGTATGGATGCGCAGACCAACAAGAATAATATTAATATAGTAAATAATGAAACTGAAGATCAAGAACTATTAATTAGTGAGGAATGTATGAAATGTGTTTTGTCTAATGAGGCAACAATTGGAGAATTCCATATTTCTGTTCCTGATGACAATTGGGATTTAATTGAATGAAATTTGCCTATGTACTGCATGTTCAAACCCCAGCCACATTTTCTAGGACGCTTATTTGATATAAATGACACCATATCTGAAGAGTGGAGGGTCCAAGGTATTCAAAACACCCCCATATCATTGAGACAACATGTCCAGGGAAGGCAGCAGAGCATGATATCTGTTATAGTATCAGAAAGCAACTGGAACTTAATTGAATGAAATTCACCTATGTACTGCATGTTCAAACCTCAGCCACATTTTCTATGACGTTTATTTGATATAAATGACACCATATCTGAAGAGTGGAGGGTCAAAGGTATTCAAAACACCCCCATATCATTGAGACAACATGTCCAGGAAAGGCAGCAGCGCATTATATATGTCATGCTATCAGAAAGCAATTGGGATTTAATTGAATGAAATTCACCCTATGTACTGCATGGTCAAACCCCAGCCACATTTTTTATGACGCTTATTTGATATAAGTGCCATCATATCTGAAGAGTGGAGGGTCCAAGGTATTCAAAACACCCCCATATCATTGAGACAACATGTCCAGGGGAGGCAGCAGAGCATGTTATCTGTTATAGTATCAGAAAGCAATTGGAACATAATTGAATGAAATTCGCCTATGTACTACATGTTCAAACCCCAGCCACATTTTCTATGACGCGTATTTGATGTAAATGACACCATATGTGAAGAGTGGAGGGTCCAAGGTATTCAAAACACCCCCATATCACTGAGACAACATGTCCAGGGGAGGCAGCAGAGCCTGGTGTACACAATCCATTGACCTATACTAGCAGAGGAAAGGAATACACTGTTTAGTTGAACCACAACATTTTCTATCAAATTTTCTATCATGTTTATTTCATATCTTTGTCATCATATCAATTTAGTGAAGGGTTGTATGCAGTAAATGTCCATTGTTAATTCAAGTCTTAAGATAACTTTTGGTCTGACTCTGGAATGTGGGTCCAAATGTTATCTATTTAGAGTTGAACATGAACCAAAAAGCTCTTGTGTCAAAAACAGTGAACACTTGACTTGTAATAGAAAAAGTATAATAATCAGTGATCTTTTTTTGCTGGCTTTGTTGTCAAGACCAAAATGAACAATTCTTTAATGCATTGTGTTATTGTGCTCTTATTTGTGTAATTCTAGTGAGATTCAATTTGGAACATTAATGATACACATAAGTCACATGTTACGCAAATATACATAAGTGGTGGTTTGATACTGCATTCGCTAGAATTGGGAGTCACCTCTCAGATACGTTAGGTCTTCTGTCTGACTGACTGTCTTCTGCCTGGTTGTCTGTCTTGTCTGCCTCCCTGAAAGATTGCTGTCCGTACAAAAATCAACGTTTTTAAGGGCTGAGAGTCTGTGGTCATTGTGGTTATTTCAGTGGGAAACCCTGAAAAGTGCCAAACTCTCGGTGCTGTATAGGTATGGGCCCTGCCGCCCCGCCAAGGCGTAACTTGGCGGGATGGCATACCTGCCAGCCCAATGGTTTACCATGATGCTTCACATTTAGGTACCCAGTGCGCATGCTCTGGTGCCAAAAGCCCCACAGTCAAACATGGCAGCCTCCATCAACTGGCCTCATGTGCCACGGAGTTGTGTGACCCCCTGTCATAATCTGTGATTTAATCTGACGTTTACAACTTGGAGGTTTTTTATCCGCACACAATTCTGTCTTTAATGGCATTTGATCCACTGAATTCTGCCCCTTTGCAACCAAAATAATTATCTTGTTAACAGCAAGCTAACACTGCTCTCCATGTCATCTGGATGGCGGGGCGGCATGCCCCATACCTATACAGCACCGAGAGTTTGGTACTTTTCAGGGTTCCCTGAAGAAATGGCCACAGTGACCACAGACTCCCTTAAAAACAGTCATTTCTCTACCTTCTGACCCCATTTCAACAGACAGAATTCATGAACAACTTCACACATCCAGGCAATAAAGCCCCCAAAACTTAGGGAATTTTGTGTTTTTTCCTTCCTCATCTTCTTCTTTTTCCTGCCTGATTACATCATCAGAAATGCTCCAGACCCACAAAGAATATGTCTCCCCATTGGACATTTAGGTGCATCAGCCAATACAAATATTGCATACATGTGCAAAATGGACATAGAAGTGCGCTTCTTTAAGAGAGCAAAAAATTGCTACTCCCGTGTCTTCTTCATTAGTAGCTCACCGGGTGGCACGTCTACCTGCCACACTAATGGATGAGTGACAGGCCTGGTTCAAATCCCCCCTCAGACTCAAGCAAGCCTCTCACTCATTACACTGCCTTGCTGGGTAACTAAAAATAAAACATTTAAACTATTGCTTTTGCATCTGCACAATCTTTGTGGGAAACAAATTTATATTTCTGAAATACAAATAATTATACCCTCACTTCAGGCAGTTCTGCTATCAACATTTTGACGTTAGCTAGCTTCCTAGCGAGGCGACAGACCGAGTGTATAACGTTACTACAGACGGCTCTGAAATTAAGCACCAAAATCAGCCTTGCACTTTGGTCCGGTAGGTAACGGTACCGGTCTTGCAGAAACTAGCGCAAGATAATGACTTCTTCACTCATTTTAACTACACCACTGTAGCTACCCTGCAACGCCACATTTATAAATTAATGTTTGCTAGCCCTCTATATCCTCTACAGACATACAAATGATTAGTAGCTCTGTTGTGCACAATAGCCCATTAAAAACACTTACATTTAAATATATGACATACACTTTCATTTATATGTCATTCATGGTAAAGGAAAAATTATTGAATCCATGCCTACTTTGTGTTTCTTTCAGCTAGAATATGTGTTTGCATGCATTTATGTGTATGTATGTCTCTCATCGCCTACATTTATATGAATGACTATTATCACTAACTCATAACAAACAGTACAGAAAGAAATTATATCTGAATAAAAACATGTTTTCAACATAAAAAAATGCAGAGTTACACACACATACAGTACAAAACACTGTCTTTAAGTCATTAATTAAAATCTAGGCCTTCCATTAAAAGTATTGATATAAAAATTGCACCAAGTTACGAGAAACAATATTGGCTATCTTAGCTCACACAAATTAAACAAGCTGTATTCCAAAGCAAAAGATTCTTGTGAATGAATATTATATCCTAATTCAATCATTCATCTATCCTTTCTAATTGAGCAACATTTTGACTGCCCTTGTTTACAGAGTACAAGGGTGCCTTCGACTTGTGTTGTTCAGTGAATCACTTCTCATTACATTCGGGCAACGCCCCCTTTTTGAAGGCTGTGCTCAAATCTTGCTATAGGACCCACATAGGGAGTACAAAATTGCATCAACTGTCAGTTGAGATCTTGTGACCTGGTTACAGTCTAGGTGGCAGTGTAGTATAATCTGGTCTTCTAACCTCAAGGTCACAGTTTCGATTCCTGTCGTCGGTCCATCTGTCCTATGATTTCTTCTGTAACCCCATACTACCACCGAAGTAGCCTACATTATTTTATAATAACCGGGACAGCCCGGAGGGCGTTATTCCACTTATATACAACGGGTTACCAACAATGACTATATATGGTTACTTTGTATTTATTGATTTTTATCGATTTAATCACCTGGAATTGAAATATTCTTCTGCAGCCGTTTGGGCATATTTTACCGTTGTCAAGCAAAACTGTCGTTGGTAGTTGAACTTGGACCGTTGTTTTGCAACAAATAGGATATAACAGGCCAATAGTCAGATTGTAACGGTTTTATATATCCTCTCAAACACATTCATTATGTTTTTATGCGAACATTCATTCATGTCTTGACATCCGAGGCGACAGAATGCATTCACATTTCCAATATAACTGGCAACAACAGCAGAAAACATGCACACGTTGTAAAAAATTTGCTGTTTGATTACTTTCTCATCGTCAATTCCATATAGGCTAATCGCAAAATGACAAGGATAGAACGAAAACTCGGACTTGTGTGAAAATTTAAATTAGCAGTGGTACAGCCACCGTTTGCTTTCCTTCGAAGTTACTGCTAGCCGAGCAGCGAAGTGTGCCCTCCAGATGCGAACCATGCACCATAAATTAGTCCATAGTCTTCCTGGTCTTTTTGCGGAATTGAAGAATGGCAGAGTAAAATTACGGCAGTCTGAAAAAGCTAAAGGGACGATTAGCCTACTAGAATTAACCTGTTATTTTACCCTGACAAAAAGTGCGGAAGGTGATTTCCAGTTTGCTTTTACTGTATCACCAATGTGAATTGCGCAGAACTACCGCATACCTCACATAACTGTATCAAACGTTTTGAGTCAACAGGCTAACAAAGAAAATCCGGAAGAAAATATTCAGCAACCAAATTAATCCGTTTGAATGTTTGGTACGTAATATGCTGTCCCAGCACGAATGCTTAGCATTTTATAAAACGAATACTAAAGCAAGAAAAGAACAGAAGGGCACACGTTATAATTCCAAGACGTTGGCAGGCTATAACCAAAACTAGGCTACTGCGCCGCATAACATACAAGTTTGATTTGAAGTTATTATGGAAATAAATCGGTTTGCAGCTGCATATTTTTAAAAATGGCGGTTGAAAATAAAACACTGCAAGTAGTCGACCAATCAGAAATTTTCAGTGCTTGCGCCCCACCCCAAAGGTTCCGGTACTTTTGGAAAGTACTACCCCCCGAGCAGGAACTTTTTTAGGGGTAAAATAAAGCCCCCGGAACTAAATTTAGACCCTAGTTCCTGCGGTGGAAACGCACTGAGTTCCTCAAAAGGTTCTTAGTTCCGGGGTAAAGTTCCTGCGGTGCAAACGCGGCTTTTGTGACTGCTGCAGTCACCAGTGCGTTACGTTAACGTTCACTGAATTAAATCACTTGCCTGTATTTAACATTACAATGTGGCTAACTTATCTAAACTTCGCCAAATTTGCTAGCAAAGTCAATGTTAATACACTCACCTTTATATGTGTTCTTAGATTTGTGTTTGACGTCTTTGCAGTACAGAGTGTATTTACTCTCGGCTTGCATAGCTCACAAGTAAAAATGTAGGTTTTGTCGGTGGAGCTAGTCAGTGTCATGTATTTGCTTAAGTATGGCCATGGTGATTCTTCCTCAGGCTGAGATTTGGGAGGTTTATCCATGATGCCGCTGTCGCTGTGTGAGCACTGAGCAACGCCCGCCCATTTGCACATGCACTACACAAAGGTCAAGTGTGTGGTGGTGGCTGCCTGATGAATGCATTGCCTGGGCATGCCTTCACAGCGGTCAGGATGAAAGAAAAAGGGCGCGGGGCTGGTCAAGGGGGATTCAACTACAGTAGAGAAGCAAGGGTAAAATAAAAATAAAAAATCATTCCTCTCCTTTTATGGCCCAAAATTATTTGTAGTTTCAGTAGTTAACTACACAAAAATGGCAAAAAAAAGTTATTTAACTACTTGAATCACTATGCAAATATGAATTGAACTACCAGCAAGCTACTGCAAAATGTAGTTAAACTACTAGTTTAATTACATGTAGTTCACTACTCCCCAACACTGGTCTCCATGACCCTCTAGCAATACAAACACAGGCCTTCTAATACATGCATGACAAAACTGTAGACACAAAACTGAAGTCATAAAATAACCAGCTTGAGTTGTGACACCAGCTCATCAACTAAGCGCAAGCATTGCCATTCTGTAACTGTGGGGTTGCAAGGTGCTCTTTCTACAAGGCTAAGTTGACATACACGTATTGCCCAGCACTGAAACACATCCTTTCACAGGCTTTTGAGAACGACTACATTTGTTTGCAAAGCTGTTGACACACATACCCTTTCATCAAGTTGTTTGTAGGCAAGATGCTAAAACACACCATTAGCCACTCTCTGTATAACATAAAATAATAAATACAAATCAATAAGGTATAAAAAAATCAGAGGATGAGTACTATTAATACACACTATTCTGCGAATCAAGGAATTTACATTCCTGAATATTATTGAATAATATATAAAATGTAAGCTGCAAGTATTATCACATATATGGATAACTATGTTTTGTACTGTCCAAAATTATTTTATTTCCAAATCAAACAAATAGTCATTATAAAACATAAATTTATGAACAGTCTTGTAAGAAGAAAAAAATCAGTTTGGATACCTAAAGCTTATTATATCACATTTCTGAAAAAGATTTACATTTGGATCACTGAACAGTTGTTTAGAATTTCTAAACCTTGCATATAATTGCACGGGTGCATGATATGTCAAGGGTGTATGTTAAGTATTAATCAAACCGAAACAACTGTACAAAAATAGTGTTTTGCACAAGAACATAAGGTGTATTAACTGAAAAACATGTTTTAATTTATTGAATTATGTCAATCCACACAGAGCATAGAACACAACTGGTTTAAATTAAAATCAATTTATTTAATTTTGTGACTTAGGAGCTAAAAACAGTCTAAAGTTTTTATTAAGAATCTAATGATCAGCATCATGTGGTCTCATACATCTGAATACAATAATCCTTAAAAGCAGTGATCATTTTGATTGGTTTCTAGTACTTTCAATGAATAAAGTATGTCCTTCATGCACTTTACTTTGTACATGAACTGGAAAGAAAATTTAAACCTACATAAAATAAAGACTGACCAATCATTACAGAGTAATCATTCATGTCTGTGTCAATCACAAGTCACAAATGACCTTATGCATGCCATATCTCAATCTACAAGATATGCATCGCACTCTAAATAACACATGTGCATTGTACTGATGAAAATTTAAAGAACTCAGCAGTAGCAACACGTGTTTTAAAATTTACAGATTAAGGACGTAGTAAAGCAGCAAAACACAATGTCAGGCTTCATGTAGAAACTGCATGTTCTCTCTGTACTGACTGATGAACAGGATGCAGATCATTATTACAAAATACACCCACAATTCAAGACACAATGTAGGCCTTCAATTTAAAACAGAGTCAAGCATTTTACAGAGACAAAGGAATGAGTGAAAACGTTTAATATAATGGATGTGGTGTGTATTAATGATGTCTGTGTTTATGTAGAGTAGCAACATATAATGCAATTATATGACCCAAATAAACAAAATATTTTAATTTGAAAATGAATAACTTCTATTTGTTGTTAGTGACATACTGTAGCACATCAAAGCACCCAAAATATATGAATCTGTCAGTTTACAAAAAGCTCATCAGTAAGCTGTATGCTAGAGGATAATAATACATACTAACAAAGGCATTAGATAAAAACAGGTGTGTAACGTATTTCATCTTGGTAAGGCATTCTATTTGCTTGTTTTATTCGGGGGGGGGGGGGTGTAATTCATGCCATGAAAGACTGAAAGACAGTTTGGATGTACTACAGGCACGCCTGCTCCTCTAATGCAGCCACTTTCAGATGTTCTCACTCTCAAAGCCCGGGTTGCCCAACCCTGTTCCTGGAGATCTATTCCTGTAGGTTTTCACTCCAACCCTAACAAAACGCACCTCATTCAACAGCTAGAGATATCCTTGAGCTGCTAATTAGTACAATCAGGTGTGCCAAATTATGGTTTAAATGAACCTACAGGATGGTAAAATTCCAGGAACAGGGTTATGCAGCTCTGCTCTAAGCCTTGGAGGCATTCAGGACAACGGACAACGGACAGCAACAGCCTCACCTGCTTACATGCACTGCTGATGTGTCGTTTGCCTGGTGCTTTGTAATATTCAGTAGTTAGGGTTTCCAAATACATACAATGTTACACTAGCAGCACACAGCAAACACATAGCAACCCAAACTGGGTATTGAAAAGACCTCCATATAGGAGTTTAGTTTTGCAGTCATCTAGTTTGCTTAACGATGTGCATCATAGTAATTCAGCACTGGCAGATAAAATTTGTAGGACATTGGGAAATAGGGGACATATATGAACATCCACTTATGGCTGAAATACAAGATTTCGCAAGTTAATATGGGACTGTTGGCGAGCCTAGAGGTTGCATAGGTAAGCTATGATAAGAGCCAGGACTAAGAGCTATGCTGCTCCTTGTGGACTTCGGATGTTGTAGTGGAAGAATCTACAGGATCAAGCCATTGATGCGACAGTAAACTGACATGAAATGTTCTGAATGGAAAAGGGGGTATGATCAGTCACAGCACTGCTCTAAGAGAATAACTTAACAACTTTTGGTAACTTTTTCATGGTTTGTAACAGAATCTTCGTACAGCCTCCTGCTTATTTGTAATGCACCGCAAAGTGTTTGCTGCACTGGTAAAATTAACCGCTGTCATTCAAACTTGACTTTTCCAAAGTAGCAAAAAAAACAGCAATCCCAAGGTAATGACAAATAATGTTATGTATATGGGAACATAAATATAGCATAATGCAAGATGCTGTTTTATGCAGGGCCCAAAAAGGAGACAAAAGGGGAAGGAGTCTCTAACAAGAAGGTGTCATCTCTGGATGGCCTGGCCTGGCCACCTCCGCCAACCAGCCCTGGTACCTGTATTTATCTACATGGACCACTTGATGTCGCTGTTTGCTTTATTAATTTAAAAAATAATGTATTAACATGTAGCAAACAACATGCTGCACTTAGTAATATAAGGGGTTCTTACATTAAAGCTGGCCGTGTCATTAGAGAAATTATATTTAAGACTGCTTTGCATTTTAAATTGACTGACACTGCTGTGGTTTAACCCAAATGTCTATTACTCTGAATAAGGTCAATGAATATAGACCTACGAAATATGGAATGAAGATTGGACAGTGATTTTGACAAATTATGCCTGATGAGTTCAACAAACAACCGCATAATGAAGTTTTATTTATTACCACATCATCTGTAGTGAGTACCCTTTCAGAAGTAACTGATTTGAACTAGAATCATAATGAACTGGCTGCTCGTAAATTGTGTGGACATGCCAATATTAATATTATGTGTGTCCTGTTCCATACTGCGATAAACAGAATTTACCTTCCTAGTGCGCACATTCTGATTGGTAGAGCTGGTCATAATTAGCATATCCAGTGAGGTAGCTATAGTGGCTATTGTAAGATTCATGCCAGGTGGGGGAAGGCCTCAGGCTGTTTTTGTTGCTTTATTGCTCCTTTGTTGGATGAGGTCGAAGCACGAGTGGCTGTTGCTCTGTCAGTTAGCTTTTGGCTAGCTTTGCTGCAGTTTAGGCCAGCTTCAGTAAAACTTGTGCTTTCAGGGGTTTAGCACACAGTTGCGTTAGGTTTGACGTGATTTCTCTGTCAAAACGAGCGCGGATTCAGCTGAACCATAACTAAACTGAGGTTAAACCAGATATACTGTCAAGTGACCTTAAAGGCATACTGCACAGGATTTTCTAGCCTGTGTTTACACTCAAAGAAGCCTCCTCCTCAGTCTTCAACCTACTCACCCCCAAGTACCCGGCCTAGTCACTGACATGCAAATTCATTAGACACTACCGGTAAATTTCTCCCATCAGTTACTCAGACCGACATTACCAACATTGTCCAGTCGGGACCACAAACATGTACAAAATAATTTGAAATCCGGACATTCTGTAATGTTCCTCACAGGTCCAATTGAAAACAAGCCAACTCCGCGTCACTTTTCATCCCCTTGGCTAACGTCAGTGGATGCCAAAGAGCGAAAGCAATTCCAAGGTTAACACTATATTGAACAAGTCGTCGGCTTTGTCTTTTTGCTTTGCTGTATCTAGGCCATTGTAATGGCAGCTAGCAACAAACCAAAACTCTAATCCCAAACCACAGGCTCTGCAGCCACACCCACCCCTCCCCACACAGAAAAGAGTATCACACCAAGAAAAGTCCCGAACAAATTAGAAATACAGGTAAAGGTGCACAAATTTGGTGAAAGTGCTTAAACAGAGATTTCCAGTGCATCACAGATGTGCCTTAGCATTGGTTATTTTATAATATTTTCAAGGTAAAAATCCTTTATAGTATGTGTGGGCAGGAAAAACAAGCCCCGGCCTGGGCCAGAAATGCCGGGGTCACTCTCCTCCACACTGTTGAATGCTTCTTCAAAAGATGCACACTTCTCAGAGTCTGATGCAACTGGGTTTATTGTAAATGAATCAAAGATTACATACAAGAACCCGGGCTGATCTGCGCAGTTCAGTACAATAAACAGTCACTCATAAGTAAAGACAATACATCCGATCACTCTCCAAGCATTCCCAAAACACACTCTCTCCCCCCTCCTGGGCCAACGGCTTCTTATATCCATTTTTCTCTATGGTTCCATTGTGTAGGTTAACTTTAGTGCTTCCCACATAAACATGTTGATTACGTCCTGTTTTGACACCCTTATTTCCCAATTCTCAGACATCATTATTTATCAGCCCCTTCCCTCCTTAATTTTTTAAAAATAGTACTGCTCGTCTCCCGCTTGAATCTCCCTCCCCCTTCTATCATAAATCACATATTCTGTCAACACATTTTCCAAAAAAGGCAGAAGCTTCCGTTAGTTCCACAGATGTGCTTTTATACAGCTTAATCAGCAGGGCAGAAATTATGTGTGTATTATGTGTTTGTTCTAATCGCACTTATTTTAATATGAGGCGCTTCCCTGCTGTCGGTTGTTACCTTATGACCAAGGTCAAAGTATCCCTCTCGACCTTGGTCCACCTGTATCCTTCCTCCTTTGCCAGCCGGATGATACGTTAGGGAGGAGACAGCTGGTGCTCATTAATACATTTCTTTCCCATATACACTGGGCCTGTGCTCTCTAACTACATATCTTTCCCAATACAATGGGCTTGTGTTTTCTGAGTATATCTATAATTATTTCCCACATATGCCTTTAAGGTCCGCCCAACAGGGGCGATTTAAAAGAAGCGTAATAATGGCCCATGAAATAAGTTCAATTTTCTCATGTCTCTCTGCAAATGGTGAAATAGAAATTTGGTATCATTTCGCTAGTTCCTGCCTATATAAACTAATATTTAACCCTTTGCTAACAGAACTGAAATTTACCAACAGGCCTACACACATCATCATTTAATTTTCGATTCTCACAAATATTATGCCTATTTCTGATAGCCAACTTTAAATACAAATTATTGTATCCACAAAGAACTGTGATTTGTAAGTCCTGTAGGCATATTTTTGATATTTTTCTTGTGATTAACATATCCTATGAAAAGACTACAATGAATTTATCCTACCAATAAGTAGGCCTATCGTCCATTTAGCTGATGCCAGATATAGCTAATATCTCGGTAGTCAAAGAACTCCATTGTTCTCCAAAAACAATCAAAACAACTCAAGCGGTTGCTTTGGTCAGCATAGGGGCCTACTTCATCATCACGTTGAACCTGGCCTTTGTAGTTTCTACTGAAACAACTTCATGAAGTTTTCAGCGATTTCTTTTTTGATATATGGACAGTAGTTCAGTTTTGGCAGACATAGTGAAAATATTTCTCCAACAAAATAAATAATTTGCTCTGCTTCGCAGTAAACTTGGTAAAAACTACTCTGGCCATGTTTTTTGTGATAATAGGTTGTGTTTCCTGAAAATAAAAATAACAGAGCTACATGTAATCATTTTAGCACACAATTTGAGAGTCGAACACAAGTAGCTATCGTAGGTTTTGGTCTTTTCATAGAATACTGATAATAAAATACAAAATTTTGATGGCCTTATCCTTTAAAAAATGATAAATGCAGATTTATTTTATTTATTTATTTATTTATTTATTTAAATATTATATATTTATTCATTCATTCACAGGGACAATACACATTGATCAACATCACTATTCTGTGATGTAAATATGCCAGGTTTAGCCAGATCGCTAATTTACATCAGATATGACACAATTTAAATGTACTTCCACAATACTGCATTTGGTTCACACTTGTATTTGAGTAGTCTAAATAACGCCATACATAGTTTAAGACATTAACGTTTTGAAATATAAAAATGATCAGAGCAGTAGACATCCCCCTTCAATTCAGTCCAGTCCTTTATTGCTACATCCACCTCACGGTACTTGGGAATGTGTTTCAGTTTGCTTGCATACAAAAATACAAAACATACATGTTCCTGTAAACAAAATTCCCAAACAAAAAATAATTCATATCTTCCACAGTCCATACAAATCGCCTATAAAAAATGAAAAATTGTAACACATGGTCATTAGTGCACTGAAAGCTTGCAGCTTGCTCTGTTGGCACAATCAAACATACGACAGAACTCTTTGGCACAGTGAGGGGAGGGGGAGAGCTGGCTTCACAATGGCTAGCACCATTTCCCTTAGTGTAGCTTTCATTTTATCTCAAATCGCCAAACAATAAAAAAGCACAAAAAATACATTAACTAAAACAGGTCCAAAACACTGTAACCAACTTTTTAAAGGGTAAGCACCACATCACTGCATCCCCCAAAGATAATAGACCTTATTTTATTTCGCCCAGGGGCTCTCATTCAATTAAGCTGCAATTGTTGTTAGCATGGCTCCAAATATAACAAATTGATTACTTCTGACAGAAACGCCTGACATCACAACGCTTCTGTGATGACGTGACAGGTGGAAGAAAAACAGCTCTGCTATTATAACTTTAGCTTGAAAAGATGACAGAATAGACAGCACTGAAATATTTGATTCTGAATCAGATGACTCTCAGTCTGATGAGTCTATAGACGACATGGTAAATGGAATGCATTTATATAGCGCTTTTATCCAAAGCGCTTTACAATTGATGCCTCTCATTCACACACACATTCACACACCAACGGTGAAAGGCTGCCATGCAAGGTACCAATCAGCTCGTTGGGAGAAAGATATACTTTTATTGAACCCCGTGGGGTAACTTGTCCTCTGCATTTGACCCATTCTAGTTAACTGGGAGCAGTGGGCAGCCACAGTGCAGCGCCCGGGGACCAACTCCAGTTCTGAGGCCAGTGCCTTGGTCAAGTGTACCTGCTGGCGCTTCCCTGCTGTCGGTTGTTACCTTATGACCAAGGTCAAAGTATCCCTCTCGACCTTGGTCCACCTGTATCCTTCCTCCTTTGCCAGCCGGATGATACGTTAGGGAGGAGACAGCTGGTGCTCATTAATACATTTCTTTCCCATATACACTGGGCCTGTGCTCTCTAACTACATATCTTTCCCAATACAATGGGCTTGTGTTTTCTGAGTATATCTATAATTATTTCCCACATATGCCTTTAAGGTCCGCCCAACAGGGGCGATTTAAAAGAAGCGTATTGAGCGCACCTAACGTGCATGTCTTTGAGTATGGGAGGAAACCGGAGCACCCGGAGTAAACCCACGCGAACACGGGGAGAACATGCAAACTCCGCACAGAGAGGATCCGGTCGGACCCGGATTCGAACCCGAAACCTCCTTCTTGCGAGGCGACAGTGCCAACCACTGTGCCACCGTGCCCGCCAAATTAGGGGTTAGGTGTCTTGCTCAGGAACACTTCGACACGCCCAGGGCAGGGGGATCGAACAACCCTCCAACTGCCAGACAACCGCTCTTACCTCCTGAGCTATGTCACCCCCATAAACGCTGATCCTGAGCCAGTGGTGATCGGAGTTGGACGATTCTTCCCAAACCAGATCACTTTCTGGGAATTCCGCTTTTTAGCTATCTTGCCCATTTTAATATGAGAAGTACTGCATTATACTGTATAATACTGATGCCAATTGTGTGCATCCCTGTCCGTCCAGTACAAGGAAATTAAACAATATGGGCAGAATGCAAACAGTGTTAGGTCTATCAATGGCTTCAGATGGACGGCACTAGCTAATTAGCTTGTACATTACGATATACTCTAATCCACCTCAATCCACCATACATTTATTTGGCAGACGCTTTTATCCAAAGCGACGTACAAAAGTGCATACCACGCTACTGCAATAATTTTCTAATGTGCATCAAGTTGTAGCGATATAGGCTAATACTTCAATGAAAAAAGGGCTAGCTATAGCTAATTTGGCAGTATCTCATTTCTTCACTCTATCACGTTACAAAATATGACGTAGGCTAAGTGATAATTCCGAAGATTGTTGAAAAAGGGAGGCGGGGCAAAAAGAGGTGTATTTCATTGTTTCTAATAAAATCTGGTGCGTCGGTCTTCCCTTCAAATTTAACAGCCACTTAAATTTGAAGGGATTATAATAATAATATCTCTTATAATAAGCCCAAAGTGGCTTATTATAAGAGAACTTGGCAACATTGGAAGGAGGGGGTCAGGCCGCCTGCACAGCAAAATGACACTTGAAAGAATAATGAATACAAAATACAGCTTACAGAAATAAACAACTAACGTAGACTCATGGTGTTCAGAACACTACACAGGAGGCGGCTGCTTTCATGCAAGTCGACGTCCCACAAATGGCAGTTTTTCTCCTGATGAATGATGATTGATTGTGATTGATTTTTAGCTCAGAGACACTAAAAGACTTTTATGTGAATTAGATTAGAATAATTACTGAGAAATACCATTTTATCTCCCACCACAAACTCAGAATAGCATGAGTCTACATTAAATACAAACAAATTTTTTGGGTGGGGGGAAATCGATTTGGGTGGGTGGCCCAAATAAAGTCAAAGAAAGGCACTGTTAGGCATCATTTACACAGTATTCAGTTCACAGCATTACGATTCACATTCATAATGTGTGTTTGTGCACAAAACCGACCTGTAAGGCGGGAAATAGACAGAAACAATTGCGGCAGGTCAGCAGGTCACTCTCAGCAGAATTTAAAGTTTGCAGAAACAAGAAAGAGAGAGCCAGATTTAGAAAAAAAACTCTCCACTCTCTCTCTAAAGCCCCACACTCAGAACATGCGCGCTAGCCCTGTCTGAACGCGCAACAGGACTGACTGACAGGGCCGAGAGCTGTCCTGATTGGCTGTTAAGATTCAGACGCAGTGAGTCTGGGACAGTCGGACAGATCAGATTTTTTCTTAAATGTTTTACTTTACTGATATCTGTCAGGATGTGAAGGAAAGTTCAGTATGAACAACAGTGTTCTAGAACAAACTTACATACTGCACCTTTAACAAAGAGCAGCAACCACTGAGTCATGACCGTCCCCAATGCTCTGCTGGGCCCTACTGACGAGGAAGAACTCAATAAATCAGCACCGACTGAATGAATAACACAAATAGAAAAGATTAATATAGTAATAAAACACATGGAACATCAGACCCAAGATGAACTAATGCCTAATTAATTAATACATTAATATCAATCTACAGTCTCACAATGAATAACATTATTGCACAAGTACATACGAGCAACAAAGTTATTGTGAGTACTGCAAAAGGATTAAGTGCCAGGATCAGTCTAAGTTAGTTCCACTTTTTGCCCAGGTTTATATACTGAAAGTCCTGCAATGACCTTTAAGAGGCTGGAGTTTCATCATTACAGTTCATTACATTAATTTGGCAGACGATTTTATCCAAAGCAAGCAAAGTCAGTGCATACCAAAGGTCACTGGAACAACTACAAAACACAGGACTGATAAGGTACAATACTCATTTTGTAACAGTTACTGCATTCATAGCCATGAACACATGTCCAGTTCACACAGTACGCATAGGCTAGGCCAGAGAGTTATGTTAAGTCAAACTAGGAGGCATGACAACAAGCTACATCAAGATAATGACACAAGTGCTGCATAGAGATACATGTGAAATGTGCCATAGGAACGAAGCAGAAGTACAAGTGCTAAGAGTGATCCTAGGTTGGTAGTGCCCTGCAGAGTGGTGACAGTTAGCCCAGGTACTGTCTGAAGAGATGTGTCTTCAGACTTTGGCAGAAGATGGCCAGCGACTGACTGGTTCATACAGGGTTGTTCTCCTGAGAGTAATTCCTGCGAAAAGTTCAAGTATTTAGATGTGCTGGCCAGTAAAATCACTTAAAATTAGGGAGGTCTTCAGGGGTTAAATTGGGCGTGGACGCAGGTGGACGGCGTCCACCCACCTTTGGTAAATAAATAAATAATTTTGACTGGCAGTTTTACAAATAACTATGACAATCCAGTCCATTTTTCATATGCTCCAGTCCATGTGTTCCATCTAGCCAGTTACTAGCTCAACCAATCAAAAATCCGAAGAAAAAAACTCCGGAGGAACAGTCGTTTATATAGATTATATTATATATAGATTATTATATAGTTTATATAGGCACAGAAAGAAAAATATTGTTGATTGTCTTGATTGTTTGGAAGTGGACGCGGTAGGTAATTTCATTAACATGTAATTTCATCTATGTAACATTTTAAAGAGAGATGAATAAACAGCCCCCACGAATACTGGCTATTATTAACGGCAACTTTGATTGCTTGAGCAAAATCAGCAGGTTGCTGGTCAGCAGCTAAGCTAGGATTGAATATTTCCCACATACATAACGTTTTATTCAGCGGCGACTGGTAGCTGAAAATTGGTGGGGTGCAAAACTTTCCTTTAAACTAATCATTGGTAATTTTTCCTTTATTATCAAGCGTGCCAACGATCGGACTAATGAAATGGCAAGTAGCCTAACACACAGCGTCTTCATACCGTGTTAGGGGGATTAAATCATAAATTCAATTTATCTGTTAAAAATCCGTTTTAATCACCAAGTAGCCTACACTTAATATACAAGATACAGCAGTTTGTTATCTACTGTGTTAGCTTTCAGAATAACCAGCAAAAACAAAAACCTGCACTTCAATTTTGTTTACAATCTACGCATTGCAGATATTTGCCCTGAATTCTAGTGCAGAGAAAGAAGTGCATGTATCCACAAATAATGTTGATTAAAAATGTGCACAATTTCGTACTGCAAATGAAAATAAATGTAGGCTATAACGCCTAGGCTACTCGCTAAAACTGCCTATTTGGGGAGAGCTGGCTATATATGATAGTATTGCTACTGAGTAGCCTATTTTGTGGATTAATTGCATTGATACTCAAGGAAAATCAGGGGAAGATTCCGCCACTGCTTAGTGATTAAAACGGATTTTTCTAAATCGCATTCATCATTTAATCTCCCTAACACAATACGAAGAAGCTGTGTGTCCCTTTCAAATTGCTTAGTCAGATGGTTTGCTTGCTTGTTAATCATTGAAAATTAATTAAAACAGTTTGAGGTCAATGATTAGTTCAAAGAAAAGTGTTGCGCATCACCGATTTTCAGCTCACCAGTCGCCGCTGGTTTTATTTTGTTTCAATTCGACAGTTTAAGAAAGATGGATAAAGGAGGAAGAAAGGGAGGACAAAAGAGGAGGATGACCGATTATTTTCATGGGTAAAACAATTCTCATCATTAATGACACTCAATAAACTTGAAATATTTTATGTAAAAGTTTGCATCATTCATTTTAAAACATTTTTTCCTTAATTACAATTATGTGCAGAATACATTAAAGATACAACTATTTTGAGCTGAGACATTCATTGGTTTGTACCTTTTTTCACCCACCTCCCACCGAATCTCAGGTTCCACCCACCTCCAAAATCCCAATGACCTCAGGTCATCATTAGTTATTTCAAGGCACAGACGCGCTGGCTAGTGACAGCTGGCATGTGGACCATTCAATTGTGTTTAGCGTCTCAATTAAGAAGATTAATTTACAGTGTTGTCAGAAGGACGTTCCCCGTCCTGTCCTTCCCGATGGTTCTCACGCCTGGGCACGAAGAGCCAAAATTACATTTCCTGTTGACCGTCAGCAAGAGGTCACCTTAATGTGTAAACCTCTTCACACGTGGAAATCAAATACTCCAGTTGTGCTGGTCTGTGTGAAGGATGAGTAGTTCTGTTCCAGGCTTTCTCTTCCACCATTTACCCTGCTTTAATTAGCCGTTACACCAGGGGTGCACAACTCCGGTCCTGGAGGGTCGGTCTATGTGCTGGTTTTTGTTCAAACCAATTCCCTCAGTTTTAGTTCTTGGATCACTGGATAAACTGCTGTACTTGAGCTCAGTAAAATCTTTAGGATGCACTTAACCTGGTCAGGATTACGGGAGGTGCTGGAGTCAATCCCAGCATGCATTGGGCAAGAGGCAGGAATACACCCTGGACAGACAGCCAATCTATCGCAGGGCACACACACCATTCACTCAACATTCACTCACACACTCATACCTATGGACAATTTAGAGTCTCCAATTAGCCTACCTGCATGTCTTTGGACTGTGGGAGGAAACCGGAGTACCCGGAGGAAACCCACACGGACATGGGAAGAACATGCAAACTCCCCACAGAAAAGCACTGGGTCAGATTTGAACCCGGGACCTTCTTGTGACAGTGCTACCCACTGCACCACCGTGCCATCCCAGATCAAGATATGAGTGAGCTAATCAAATAATTAAGAGCAGAATTTGGTAAGAAATCTTGAAACGGATTGGCTCTTGTTGTGCACCCCTGCTTTAAACCAATGCAGTTTTGCTTGCAGAGGAAACCGCGGTAGCCTGTCTCAGTTTTGTCTCAGTTTTCAGCTGTGCGCAAGCTTATCAGAACATGCAGTCATGTCATCACATGCAAGCGGCCAATTCATCTACTGAGCTGGATTTGACATGAAATCCAGATACAGATTTCCCTCCTTGCCCACCCTGGATTCATACACAGCATTGGTTACACACCAGCAGTACAATACAATAAGATCTTATATAGCGCTCTTCATGCGTACATCCCAGGGCGCTTTACAAAAAAAAAAAAAAAAAAAAAAAAAAATAATAATAATAATAATAATAATAATAAATAAATAACCTAAGAAGTCAAAACTAAGAGGAATAGGCAAATGAGAACAAGTAAGTCTTAAGATACGTTTTTAAAGAATCAATTGTAGCTGCACCTCTGATATGGCTTGGGATTGAATTCCAGAGGCACGGTGCACCTAATCTACACACAGAAGTTACCTGTAATTATTCACTATAATTGCCTCATTTTTCCCCAGGCATTGTAGATTCTGTGGGTTCTGTGGGTTCTGTGGGTCCCCCCCCCCCCCCCTGCCCTCAAATTCAGTTTTAAACAATTTATGTCTGTTTCCATTTTGTGCGCATCTATGAATTCTGCATGGCCTATGAAAATGTTGTTTTAGGAAACAACTTACCGTCTTCGATAAATAAGGATGGCAATGACACCAATGACAGCAACTACTGTATGAGGAGAAGAACAATCAATTAATCGACACCTTGGACTGCGCACTGATAGCATTGTACACTGCCTGGCCAAAAAAAAAGTCACACACTTTAATATTTCGTTGGACCGCCTTTAGCTTTGATTACGGCGTGCATTCGTCGTGGCATTGTTTCAACAACCTTATGCAACGTCACAACATTTATTTCCATCCAGAATTGCATTAGCTTGTATTGACGACGGGAGAGTCAAACCACTCCGTAAAGTCTTCTCCAGCACATCCCAAAGACTTTCAATGGGGTTAAGGTCAGGACTCTGTGGTGGCCAATTCATGTGTGAAAATGATTCCTCATGCTCCCAGAACCACTCTTTCACAATTTGAGCTTGATGAATCTTGCATTGTCGTCCTGGAATATGCCCGTGCCGTCAGGGAAGAAAAAATCCATTGATGGGATAACCTGGTCATTCAGTACATTCAGGTCCTCAGCTGACTTCATTTTATTGCCGCATAACGTTGCTGAGCCTGGACCTGAAGCAACCCCAGACTGCCTCCAGAGGCTTGTACAGTGGGCACTGTCCAAAAAAATCCAAACGGTGACTTTTTTTTTGGCCAGGCAATGTATATTCACTCAGGCTACTGATCTGCTGAGTGAATATGCAGGCACTGTACAGCGCTATTACATTACAGTTTCTTAGCAGATGCTCTTATTATGGGTGCGCCGAAAATGAATTTTTATGGCCGATTCCAGTGGCCGATTTTTTAAAGCCAAATCAGCCGATTCCGATAGATGAAAGTTTTTAAAAAAAATTTGTACATGTTTTTTCAACAGGTAAGCTAATAAAGAAAAGATAAGATTGTTCATGGTTTATTATAATAATGAAGCATTAGGCCTATTGTTACTGTTGTCATAGCACACGATGAAGGAGCTCTGATTCAGCGTGGCTGAATCTTTTCAGCTGCTTCCAGAAGAGTGCGTTTTGACGCTTCACACCGTGATCTGCGCCAGCACGTGATGACGGCAGTCGCAGCAGAAGAGTCGATTCCTCTAGTGAGCTTCTTGAAAGCTGCAGGTAGCGCATGCTCACGTTTCTTACGTCATAAAACCAGAATACAGATCGGCCAACTGAAAATAACCCAGCCGGTCACCGATCGTGTGTTCTGGAGTGAAAACCGTCCTGTTCTGCTCCACAGCCGATCAGTCGGTGCACCCCTAGCTCTTACGCAGAGTGACTAACAGAAGCGGAGAGCATCAGTAAGACAGAAGTGTGACATCACCTACTGTAAAAGGCTACAGATATTGAGGTGCCAACATTTCAGAGTTCAATATCACAGAGTCAGTGAGTATGGGACTAAGCACTGAAACATAAGCACTGTATATTAGTACAATACCAAACGCAGAAATGCAGGTATGGCCAATAAGCACTAGCCTCCAATCTCTTTGGTACAATCATCATGTACTGTAATGTAAACCCATGGTTATGATTCTTATTATTTATTGATAAGTGCACAAAGGCATGTTCCCTTTGCCCATTTGTCCTTCACAGCCTGCTAGAGATATGGAGGTTGCAAGTTTGAATGCTGGATATGCAGTAGCAGTAGGAAACTTACCTGAACCGCATGCAGCTACAGCCGTTTCTGGAAGGAAAAAAAACAGAAGAATGGATGAAATCTTTGAGTTCTGAAGGAGATCAGCAGGGAGTTTTTTGCTAGTGCCTATTCCTTTTCTCAGAACTCACCCCAGGGTGGCACGGTGGGCACGGGCACGGGCGCGGGCGCGGGCGCGGTCATGGGGTTGGCGGGAGCATTAATCTGGTTCAAGTCCAGTGCTCCTGTGCAGCCAAGAGGGTAAAAACCAAAAAAGTTCCATGGCTTTACATTCTGATAGAGGCTACTCAGAACAAGTCTTCCCATTGCAGCAGCATCACCACACAAACACACACAAATATACACAGTGAGCTCCAGAATGTTTGAGACAAAGATGAATTTTGTGTGTATTGTTTGATCACAAATTTTATATTTGTGATCAAACAATACACAAGGGGTTAAAGTGCAGATTCTCAGGTTTTATTTTTTATCTTGGTTTCATCATGTAGTCCCCCCATTTCAGGGCACCATAATGCTTAGGACATATTAATATGTAAATGAAAGTAGTCATGTTTAGTACTTTGTCACAAGAGTACAAAGCCAAATCAAAAAAAATAAATAAATGAATAAAAACTGTTTGTCCCAAACAGCACTTAGGCATTGAACCCATAGTACACCTGGTTTTGGTTTATCATTTTTGAGAAAATAAATGCATTTACATCTAAAGGAGCCTGCAAATTCGATCGAAATGCGTGTGGGGAGCCCTCCTAGTCTAGCAGTGACTTAAGAAAACTACATAGTCACTATAACCCCCATAAGATTTGGGGGGGGGGGGGGGGGTTTATATCTTGGCCAGTATTTTTTGGCCTCCACACTTTGCTCGAGCCATCACTCTGATACAAGTTAATCTTGGTCTCATTTGTCCACAAAATCATTTTACAGAACTCTGTGGTCTGTTTAAGATCCTTCTCAGCAAACTGTAGCCTGGCCATCCTGTTTTTGCAGATAACTAGTGGTTTGCATCTTGCAGTGTAGCCTCTGTAGTTCTGTGCTTTAAGGCTTCTGTGGACAGTAGTCACTGACATACAGTATCCACACCTGCCTCCTGAAGAGTGTTTCTGATCCATCGGACATGTGTTTGGGGTCATTTCTTCATTCCAGCTCACAGAAAGTACTTACCAGAGGAAGATTTGAGACTGGGAGGCAGGTTAAGATCTGCGCAGGCTGCAGAAAGAGGTTATGATTACACACAACTTACATATGATTGCATATGATTGCAAATGATCACGAAACTACACACAGAGAAGTCTGATAGCTGTGCTAACTGCATTTCTATTGTGTCCTAGACACCTACATTGTATGTGAAATGAAGGAATTTCAAGCAGGTTTTGGCTTGGGCCTTGGGTATATATGCACTTATCAAAAATAAATCCATTCAATTTCAGCAGCTTTCAAAATTTCAAATGACAAACAATCTATGAATAGTCCCACATTTAAGGTTTTGATTTTTACATGTAATCAACTGCAAGGCATCCGGGACCTTCGTTCCCACTACTCTTCACCACAACAACAGTACTCAAACTAGAGCCAGGGCAGGAATACTCACGCATGTTGTTCGAGTAGAATGTCTTCCAGTCGTCTGAAGAGCCATCCTTCCCTTCGAAATGAAGGGGCTGCTCAGTCCGTAGGACAAGGTTCCCATTACTCAAGGTACAGGGTGTATCTTCCTTTAGGTTGTCCTCAAAGCAGTTTTGGATTTCTTCATTTCCTTTCGTCCATGGCTTTTTGTGGCTGCTGGCCAGCATGATTCTCCTCACACCAGATTTGCAGCCCTGTTCCAAGCAAACTGCACACTGTCCTGTGACATGGAAACGGGAAGATTTACTTTCCCGAGACGGGGTTTGTGCATAGATGACAGATTAAAGAGCAGGGTTCCCAGTCGTCATGACAGGACACCCAAGACCAAACAAGTAAGGCATGTGTAGGACTGTGATCAGCTGAATAATTCAATAGTCATAATTTCAATAGAAGATACCTTTAATTCCTCGCAATTTAAGATATCTAAATTACCTTTTTAGATATCCAAAACTGGTCATGCTATTAAATGTTAAAAGGGCTTGCCATAATGAGTCAAAATACATTTGCAGATATCTTAAATTATCATTCTTACTAGTCAGTTTATAATTGCATCATTCTGACTAATCACATTATAATTATGACTAGTCAAAATATATTTGTAGATATCTAAAATATAATTATGGACAGTCAAGAGAAGCTATTAAATGTCAAAAGGGCTTGTCATAAATCTCAGCCTAACATAATTACTACACTGAATATTTCACCTGCATATTGCAAACCACTTAATTTGGTTTAGTAATGGGAATGATTTCCTCTAAAACGAGGATAGAGTATGCCTTAAAATTAAACGATTTTACTACTTTACAATGTAAATTGAGTCAGTCACTAGGGCTGCAGTATAATAATGATACTAATAATAATAATAATAATAATAATAATAATAATAATAATAATAATAATAATAATAATAATAATAAACTATTCTCATCGTTTTGAACAATGTTTGCGTTTTAGTTTCAGGTGCTATGTCTAGCACCCAGTAGGAATTAAAAACCAGAAACTCATAGCCTACTCACCGGCATATGGATATGCCTCACCGAAGAAAAGCCCGACCATTCCACTCAGAAATATCCATGGACTCCACATGTTCATGAGAATATCCTGTCAAAAAAAAAACAAATCTGATAACCGCCCAGCAGTTTATAAAAAGCATCAAGTAGTATAAGAAATAATTTAATAGAAGAATGTTTCTGAACTTAACCAAGGACAGTAGTTTTGGAAACACAGTCAATAACACCACAAGCAGTGTATTTATTATATGCTTTGCACCGATTTGCCTAGTAACACAGGAACTCTGCGGTTGACCTATCCATAGAAATAAGTATATTGTATCTTATTTTGTTGGGTAATCTTGATAAGCCTGGGTCTGGTATCTGAGTGTATGTGCACCTTTTGGTTCTGTAACACAAAAACATATTGACTCCAGCGGTTTATTTATTTATTTATTTATTTATTTATTTATTTATTTATTTATTTATTAAATAATTTTTGGAGGGCTACTTTTTCTTCTACTTGAGCAAATTTTCTTAACGCAATATCTACTTGAGTAATTTTCTTTACGTAACAATACTTCTACATCTACTACTCCTAAATCTAGGCGTGTGGAAGGTGATGAACGCTTCAAATGGAGAAATACGACAGGTGAGTTGGTGCCTGATGGTGGAGTTTCATAGCCAGTAGTAGGCATAATTCAATGTTAAGCATCACCACAATTTCTTACAGTAGTTCTATTGTTTGTGGTAAAAGGTGGAAAACAGCACTCCGACTAATGTTACCTCAATTGCACCTTTGGTATAGCCACTGTTATACAAAAAATATTTAAGGAGGATTGCGATTGAAAGCGTAGACCTATAGGTAAAGATTCAGTGGTCCCATCACTGATATTTGACCATGTCGAACTTCACTTTTTAACTTGAATTTGCATAATAAAATTAATGAAACACAGAAAATGTTATTTCACTCATAAATAAATGCTGCAAATGATATAAGGAAACACCAGACAGTGATACCATATTTACATTTCAGTACTACTACAGTCTAACGTAGTTTCGCGGTTTCGCTCTATTTACTCATTTAATATACTCCTTAACAGTAAAATAAAGCAGCATTTCTCGTGGGAATCCGTGTTTTTTTTTTTTTTTTGAGTAAAACGTGACGTCAGAAGTTCGAATGTTCTTACTTGAAATATCCGAGCGCCGAGTTTCGAGTTTCGAGTTGTTTTGAACGCAGCATCCAAACGGCCAGCTTTCGGTTCTCAACCTCAGTATGAATGTAATGTCACCCCCCCCTCCCCCGCTGATATTTATGTTCAAAAAAGCAAGTTCCCCATTGGGCTCCATTCATTTTTGACAGCAAAAATACAATACTTTCACTCAAATATTGATTTTAACTCCGTGCATTATATTAAAGAAAAATCAATGTTTTTCCGAGATAAAATATTTTTTTCCTACCACACCGTGTAACGTCTACAATTTTATTAAGAAAATCCAATAATTGTATTTATCTACTAAATCCAACTATTTATTTCTTCAGCCTACTTCTAAGATTGCAGTTTGAATTAATGACAGTGCTTTGTATGAGTAACTTGGTATTTTTGTACGCTGACGTACCATCTACAAGGTTTCAGTTCACCCCCTCCTCCTAACTCCCCTACGACACCCTCAGGTACAGATCCCGTCAGCCCATGGGAGTGTGCACATCGCCTCTACTGCTTCCCCACCATATAGACACTAAAGCGGGCTGCGGGCCCATGCCAAATTGCTAACTTAGCTAAATTACATAGATAGGCTATTCATGTAGGCTACTGAATGAAGTTACGTTAGCCAGCGAAGCTAGTTAGTTGACCTTACATAAAGATACCTCGACTGACTAACGTTAGTATCTAACGTGACTTGGTAGCTAAACAAAGGTAGGCTGTGTTCACACACAACGTCTTTTTTTATTTTTTTTAAACGCAGTTCCAAAATGCAGTTGAGTGCATCCTTTGTTACCATAACTTATACTAACCCAAGGCTTTCCACAACGATATGGAGTAGCCAGCCAGTGGGGAAAAGTAGCCGGTAAATTCATTCATTCGTTCATTCATTAAGCCCATAAACGTTTGTGTGGCGTATATGGAAAATGCAGCGCTTTCAGTGGACTTTTTAATACTTACTGCGCATCGTCAAGTTGCTGCCACCGGTGTTTTCCGAAGTAGCCCGTCTAATTAGGATGTCCCCTGTCTGTGCAATCAATGCAATTATTAATGTGTTTTGTAATCAATTATTTTGATAATATTTGTCAAACACTGAAGACGGATCTCCGCTCTCTGATCGGCAGGACACAACCTCTCAACCTCACAACCTCCTATTTTTTACAGTCCCTGGTAGAGACCAGTGTGATGGAGAAATTTAAATACTGTCTTTGGAGTATCACAGTGATCCATGAGAAGAATAGACTTCAATGAATAATCTGACAGTTCTGCTTGTATGAGTCTTCTCTCTGCTTGATAGTTGGTGCATTCATTCCATCAAAACATGCTTCACAGTTTCTGCCTCTCCACAGATGCATTTTCCATCCGGGTGTTTACCAGCCAGTGCCAGCCCATGTTTTACTGCACAATGACCCAATCTCAGCCTAGTTATTACCACATTGTCCCTCTTGCTCATTCTCACATTTGACATGAGATTTGGTGTTGGTTGTATTGAAAAATAAAGCCTGCCTTTGTTTCCCTCCTCCCATTCTTTTTGCCATAACTTTGCTATTCCTTGACGAATTAAGCTCTTACACTTGGCCCTTCCATACAGTACTTCCAGATCTAAATCTTTCCTGTTGATGGCTTTTTTTGCTATCATATCAGCTTCCTCATTCCCCTGTATTCCTATGTGAGCTGGGACCCAGAAAAACCCAACAGTATTCCCCAACTTAGATACTCAATTTAGCATAATCAATATTTCTACTATTAGGTCTGGTCTGGCCCTACCTTTCCCACCTTTCAGTGCCATTAGTGCTACAGAAGAATCTGAACATACAATAACTTTTCCTGGCCTAACTTCCTCCACCCACCCGAGCGCCCACAAAATTGCCACCAGCTCTGAAGTGAAGACTGACACACGATTTGGTCCGCTTTCCATGATGTATCTGTAATTGCGGAATGCTTACTCCTATTGCAGCTTTTCCATTATTCAGATTCTTGGAACCATCAGTGTAAACCTGAATGAAAACAGCCCAATTTCCTTCAAGATAAACATTAACTAAAGTCACAGGATCTCCTATCTCTTTCTTCTTATCTCGATCTAATACGGGAAAGTCTACCTCGGGTTCTGGCAACAGCCATGGCGAAACAGGTGACCAGCATAGATAACTCAAGTCCAATGTAAACTGCATGCTGTTTTATGAGGTGAAGGAAGTTTGACTTCTTTTCCTTACGTATCAACTCCCAAGAATCCTCCAAAAGACATCTTGCTGCAGAGCTAAATTTTTGGCCACTTAACTTTACCCAATAATGGAGCCCCAGTTTATTTCTCCTGGTTGCTAAAGGAGATTCCCCCATTTCCGCCAATCAGCTCGAGCTAAGCTTAGCATGGCATGTTGCTAACGGCTTACAGCTTAATGTTTCCGGGTGGAACTCGCGATTGTAAAATTTGGTTCCACATTACGTTCATCAATCTTCGCACATAGGCTACCATTCTTCGTATGACTGCATGCACTGAACCGTAACGTCCAAACCGTGACGGTTCAGGACGAAGACACATATCGTTACACCCCTACTGTGTGCACAGATATATACCAACCCATAAAACACACACACGAACACACACACACCTACACACACATGCACACATACACACACACACACACACACATGCATGCACACATACACACACACACATGCATGAACACACATACATGCATACACACACATTCACACACACACACACACGCGCGCACACACGAACACATACACGAACACATACAAATGTACACATGCAAACACACAAACACATGCATACATACACACACATTCATACACACACACATACATAAGCTCAGGGACATTCTTCAGCATTCTGTCTTTTCAAACTGAAGATACTTGGCGAACCTTCCAAGGGTTTGTACTATTGTCCAAACAGACTTTGTTGGCATACAATGTAAATTTAATATTGGTTTTGTAACCTGGAATGTCAGATTTTCTTATGCAAAACAGCCTTGATCAAACTGGACTACCCGATGCTTTCGAACATAATCTTAAGGTACACAGTGTTTGGCCAGTATAAATCAACAATTCCTAGAGAAGTTTGGTGATAGTATTAAGTAGGTCTATCATCCGTGACAGACTTCACCTGTGTCAAAAATAAATAAATAATATTCCAGTGAAGACTTTTTTTAACGCAGTAACCGGTAATCCTGTATTTATGTTTACAGCTAGATCAGGGTCTAAGGTTTTGACAATTTGAATCGAGGAAATGTAACTGAACAGGAAAAAGTTTAAATAGAAGCACAGCTTGAAACTGAAAAAAAGGAAAAAAAATATATACATGAATATTTGGAGAATTCAATCACAATGTCACCAACCAAAAAATGTATTTGCTTTAGAATTCAGCCTCAGAAAAAATCTTTTTTTACCTTTTGAAAAAGGCAAACAAACAAGACAAACCAGAACTTTGTGTGCACGTGTGAATAATAAACTACATGTGGATGTGAAATGAAGTTTATTAGTTGACCTGCCAGCTAAGGGCTTAACAGTTAATGGCAATGCAGCACGGACTCTGTTTCACCTAATAGTCTTATCGGGTAATATAGATTTGGTTTAAAAAAAGAGGCTGACATGGGTTAAGGGTATGTGTATGTGCCTGGTTTGCTTGTGTCACCCTTTCTATTGTCATAGTAGAATGTGTGTGTGGAGAAGTAAGACATGCGATTTCAACTTATCCAACCAGGCACAAGATGTGTGACATGCAACAGCCTGAATCAGCAAGAAAGAAATGCTCCGATGGATTGTTTACCCGTTTTCCTCCTCCGCATTTTCATTTCCTATTTTGAACTCTTTGAGTTAACCAGAGCGGGGGGGGGGGGGGGGGGGGGGGGGGGTGACAATGCATATCTAGATGTAGAAAATGAATCAGCACACAGCCAACGGTAATGTGTTTGAGAAAGGGACCGGATAAGTGTGTGTGCATGTGCGTGCCTGCATGTAAGTGTGGATCCGTGCCTTGGTGTGAGTGTGTTTTACTTTTATGATGTAAAACTGAACGGGCAAAGATCAATATAACCGGGTCATAAAACCTTCAAAGATGCATGTCTTGTAGTAACTCACAGTAGAGCGCTCTTAAGTCTTTGATTTCGTCGTCGAATTGGCCTCCTCTCTAAAACAGAGGACATGCTGGCTATCTCCGGATACAACAAATTAGTCTGCACTAATAAGACTCATTTATTACAGATTTGCATTGCCTGAACTCCACTGTAACAAACTGCTCATTAATCTGTTAACTTTGAAAGTCTTGGAGCTTTCCGAAACAGTTAAAATGAACTGATGATAATGTATGTGACAAAATTTTAACTGAACAGACAAAAAACGGCTTTTATTTTCAGACAAACACTCACACACACACACACACACACACAAACTCACACAAGCACACACACATGCGCATGTACATACACATGCACACAACACACACACACACACACACACATACAAAAACCTGCACACGGCATGTTTCACATCTAATGCACCACTATCTCCTTATTTTCAAACAACAGAATGGTGCCAGTCCAGAAAAAAGCATTGCAAAACTGTATTAGCATCGACACACCCTTCGGCAGGCCGGCTCTCATGCTAATGCACTGGCTTTGTTGTCATTTCCCAGCATAGCATCAGATTGGAATTGCCAGTGTGGTCAAGCTGGAACCTCCAATTCGATTAGCTCCTCCCTCACTTCCTCTCCGCCACTACCAGTAGCTGGTCTTCAGAGTGTGTGACAGTACTGCTCTGATTCTCCTGTGACTGGCAGCAACTCTTCAGCTCCTCAGCATTGTGAATCTACAGGACCAGGACAGGACTAGAACCAGGACCAGGTAGAAGCTGTGTTTCTGAATGGGAAGGAGATGTGTGTGTGTGTGCTTAAACTGTACCCCATGTTGTGTTGATGATAAGCATGTATGTCAGGAGACCTCATTACATTTCTGGCTTTTAGAAGACATTGCCGCACAGAGCAGGTTACACAGTTTTACAATTTTTACTCAGTTCACCTAGCTTTACATCTTATCCATGCACACAGCTCAACATAAACGGACGCAATTCAGGCTAAGTACCTCCCAATGGGTACGGCTTTGGCTTACTGGTGGTTCCGACAACTACGTTTACTCGCGGTAAACCCCACTCCTCCAACAGATCCAATACACCCTGTGCTATGTTAAATCAGATGATCTTCGGGAAATAGGAACGCGCACAGGCAGTGAACGTGCAGCTCATAGACATATGTCCAGGGCTGCGTCCCAAATGACTCACTTGTTCACTCATTCACTATTCCCTATATAGTGGAAAATATGTAGCACACTACATTGGCGGAACATGTTTAATTTATTGACACAATGCAGGTTCGACTCGTTATCATTTCCTTTATCTTTGAACTATTAATTATCTTCCAGATGGTTAGTTTTAGTGGCCAGGTGTCCACACTTTGACCAATTAGAAGCCTATTGACTCAATTAAGTCTTTAATTTGATCGGTTAAAAATAATTTACCTTTTAATGTAATTGTTTGTAATGTAGCACAATAAGCACAGTGTGAACATGGGAATTTTATTCTTCATGGAATGCTTAGCTATTTCTGACATAATGTGGTTGAAGAGGGTAAATAATCCCTCTAAACATGAAGAGCACATAATTAAGAAAAATTTACAACTTGTTATAATTCTGGAATTGCATTTGTGGTTGGAACGGAAACCAGCATACACAGGGGTACTCCAGGACCGAGGTTGGGAACCACTGCCAGAGGATTTCAGCTGCATGCTCCCATTTTGTTGAAAATGGTGTAGCGGTGGCATCAGCTATAAGTGCATACCGGATTAAGTGCATTAAATGTAAGCCTGTGTTTTATTAATTTTATGATGCAAATTCAAATTAAAAAGCTTCGACATGGTCAAATATCAGTGATGGGACCACTGACTCTTTACATATGTCTACGCTTTCAATTGCAATCCTCCTTAAATCATTTTTATATAACAGTGGCTATACCAAAGGTGCAATTGAGGTAACATTAGTCGGAGTGCTGTTTTCCACCTTTTACCACAAACAATAGAACTACTATAAGAAATTGTGGTGATGCTTAACATTGAATTATGCCTACTACTGGCTATGCAAATCCACCATCAGGCACCAACTCACCTGTCCTATTTCTCCATTTGAAGCGTCCATCACCTTCCACACGCCTAGATTTAGGAGTAGTAGATGTAGAAGTATTGTTACATAAAGAAAATTACTCAAGTAGATATTACGATAAGAAAATGTGCTCAAGTAGAAGAAAAAGTAGCCCTCCAAAAATTACTTAATTAATTAATTAATTAATAAACCGCTGGAGTCAATATGTTTTTGTGTAACAGAACCAAAAGGTGCACATACACTCAGATACCAGACCCAGGCTTAGCAAGATTACCCAACAAAATGAGATACAATATACTTATTTCTATGGATAGGTCAACCGCAGAGTTCCTGTGTTACTAGGCAAATCGGTGCAAAGCATATAATAAATGCACTGCTTGTGGTGTTATTGACTGTGTTTCCAAAACTACTGTCCTTGGTTAAGTTCAGAAACATTCTTCTATTAAGTTATTTCTTATACTACTTGATGCTTTTTATAAACTGCTGGGCGGTTATCAAATTTGTTTTATTTTTGACAGCATATTCTCATGAACATGCGGAGTCCATGGATATTTCTGAGTGGAATGGTCGGGCTTTTCTTCGGTGAGGCATATCCATATGACAGTGAGTAGGCTATGAGTTTCTGGTTTTTAATTCCTACTGGGTGCTAGACATAGCACCTGAAACTAAAACGCAAACATTGTTCAAAACGATGAGAATAGTTTATTATTATTATCATTGTTGTTGTTGTTATTATTATTATTATTATTAGTATAATTATTATACTGCAGCCCTAGTGACTGACTCAATTTACATTGTAAAGTAGTAAAATCGTTTAATTTTAAGGCATACTCTATCCTCGTTTTAGAGGAAATCATTCCCATTACTAAACCAAATTAAGTGTTTTGCAATATGCAGGTGAAACATTCAGTGTAGTAATTATGTTAGGCTGAGATTTATGGCAAGCCCTTTTGACATTTAATAGCTTCTCTTGACTGTCCATAATTATATTTTAGATATCTACAAATATATTTTGACTAGTCATAATTATAATGTGATTAGTCAGAATGATGCAATTATAAACTGACTAGTAAGAATGATAATTCAAGATATCTGCAAATGTATTTTGACTTATTATGGCAAGCCCTTTTAACATTTAATAGCATGACCAGTTTTGGATATCTAAAAAGGTCATTTAGATATCTTAAATTGCGAGGAATTAAAGGTATCTTCTATTGAAATTATGACCATTGAATTATTCAGCTGATCACAGTCCTACACATGCCTTACTTGTTTGGTCTTGGGTGTCCTGTCATGACAACTGGGAACACTGCTCTTTAATCTGTCATCTATGCACAAACCCTGTCTCGGGAAAGTAAATCTTCCCATTTCCATGTCACAGGACAGTGTGCAGTTTGCTCAGAAAAGGGCTGCAAATCTGGTGTGAGCAGAATCATGCTGGCCAGCAGCCACAGAAAGCTGTGGACAAAAGGAAATGAAGAAATCCAAAACTGCTTTGAGGACAACCTAAAGGAAGATACACCCTGTACCTTGAGTAATGGGAACCTTGTCCTACGGACTGAGCAGCCCCTTCATTTCGAAGGGAAGGATGGCTCTTCAGATGACTGGAAGACATTCTACTCAAACAACATGCGTGAGTATTCCTGCCCTGCTCCAGTCTGAGTGCAGTTGTTGTGGTGAAGAGTAGTGGGAACGAAGGTTCCGGATGCCTTGCAGATGATTACATGTAAAAATCAAAACCTTAAATGTGGGACTATTCATAGATTGTTTGTCATTTGAAATTTTGAAAGCTGCTGAAATTGAATGGATTTATTTTTGATAAGTGCATATATACCCAATACCCAAGCCAAAACCTGCTTGAAATTCCTTCATTTCACATACAATGTAGGTGTCTAGGACACGATAGAAATGCAGTTTGCACAGCTATCAGACTTCTCTGTGTGTAGTTTTGTGATCATTTGCAATCATATGCAATAATATGTAAGTTGTGTGTAATCATAACCTCTTTCTGCAGCCTGCGCAGATCTTAACCTGCCTCCCAGTCTCAAATCTTCCTCTGGTAAGTGCTTTCTGTGAGCTGGAATGAAGAAATGACTGCAAACACCTGTCCGACGGATCAGAAACACTCTTCAGGGGGCAGGTGTGGATACTGTATGTCAGTGACTACTGTCCACAGAAGCCTTAAAGCACAGAACTACGGAGGCTACACTGCAAGATGCAAACCACTAGTTATCTGCAAAAACAGGATGGCCAGGATACTGTTTGCAGAGAAGGATCTTAAACAGACCACAGAGTTCTGTAAAATGATTTTGTGGACAAATGAGACCAAGATTAACTTGTATCAGAGTGATGGCGCGAGCAAAGTGTGGAGGCCAAAAGGAACTGGCCAAGATATAAACCCCCCCCCCCCCCCCAATCTTATGGGGGTTATAGTGACTATGTAGGTTTCTGAAGTCACCGCTAGACTAGGAGGGTTCCCCACACGCATTTCGAGCGAATTCATAGGCTCCGTTAGATGTAAATGCATTTATTTTCTCAAAAATGATAAACCAAAACCAGGTGTACTATGGGTTCAATGCCTAAGTACTGTTTGAGACAACCGGTTTTTATTAATTCATTTTTTTTCTTGGCTTTGTACTCTTGTGACAAAGTACTAAACATGACGACTTTCATTTACATATTAATATGTCCTAAGCATTATGGTGCCCTGAATTGGGGGGACTACATGATGAAACCAAGATAAAAAATAAAACCTGAGAATCTGCACTTTACCCCTTGTGTATTGTTTAATCACAAATCAACAATTTGTGCTCAAACAATACACAAAAAATACATCTTTGTCTCAAACATTCTGGAGCTCACTGTGTATATTTGTGTGTGTTTGTGTGGTGATGCTGCTGCAATGGGAAGACTTGTTCTGAGTAGCCTCTATCAGAATGTAAAGCCATGGAACTTTTTTGGTTTTTACCCTCTTGGCTGCACAGGAACACAGCACTTGGACCAGACTAATGCTCCTGCCAACCTCACGACCATGCCCGCGCCCACCATGCAACCCTGGGGTGAGTTCTGAGAAAAGGAATAAGCACTAGCAAAAAACTCCCTGCTGATCTCCTTCAGAACTCAAAGATTTTTTTCCTTCCAGAAATGGCTGTAGCTGCATGCTGTTCAGGTAAGTTTCCTACCGCTACTGCAGATCCAGCATTCAAACCTGCAACCTCCATATCTCTAGCAGGCTGCGAAGGAGAAATGGGCAAAGGGAACATGCCTCTGTGCACTTATCAGTAAATAATAAGAATCATAACTATGGGTTTACATTATAGTACATGTTGATTGTACCAAAGAGATTGGAGGCTAGTGCTTATTGGCTAATAGTACTATACCCGCATTTCCTCGTTTGGTATTGTACTAATATACAGTGCTTATGTTTCAGTGCTTAGTCCCATACTCACTGACATTACATTACATTACATTACATTATAGGCATTTAGCAGACGCTCTTATCCAGAGCGACGTACAACAAGTGCATTAGTTCCAGGTGCAGAGGTACAGAAGAAACATACTAAAGCGAAATAAAGACTGTAGTGCCAGTAGTGGCCACAGATCAGGACTCCAACCCTGTAGAGTAACCTGTTCAGCAAACAACCCTGCCAAATACAAACTAGCACTGAAATCACAATTTCTTGATCAGAATTAGACAAACAATCCTGCCAAATAATAAAAACTAACATGCTCGAATTAGCCTAACTAGGTACAATGAGCTAAACTACAGGCTAGGGAGGGGTGGGGAGAGGTGCAGCCTGAAGAGATGAGTCTTTAGTCTGCGTTTGAAGGTAGTTAGGTTCTCTGCTGTTCTGACCGCCACGGGGAGGTCATTCCACCAGCGCGGGGCCAGGACAGACAGCAGACGGGAGCGGGAAGTACAGGCACGAAGAGGGGGAGGTGCCAAGCGTCCAGAAGTGGCAGAGCGGAGAGGTCTGGCTGGTGTGTAGGGTCTGATGATCCTCTGGATGTATGCAGGTGCTGACCCCTTAGCTGCCTGGTATGCAAGCACCAAGGTCTTAAATTTGATGCGAGCCATAACAGGCAGCCAGTGGAGGTCAGTGAGCAGGGGGGTGACATGGGAATGTCTGGGGAGGTTGTAGACCAGACGCGCTGCAGCATTCTGAATGAGCTGCAGGGGTCTGATGGCGGATGCTGGCAGACCAGCCAGCAGTGAGTTGCAGTAGTCCAGGCGGGACAGGACCATTGCTTGAATCAGGAGCTGGGTTGCGTAGGTGGTGAGGAAGGGGCGGATTCTCCGGATGTTGTACAGGAAGAACCTGCACGTTCGACTCACCGCCGTGATGTTCAATATCACTGACTCAGTGATATTGAAATCTGAAATGTTAGCACCTCAATATCCTCAATATGTAGCCTTTTAGGTGACGTCACACTTCTGTCTTACTTAGACTAACGCTGATGCTCTCCACTTCTGTTAGTCACTCTGCGTAAGAGCTAGGGGTGCACCGATTGATCGGCTGTGGATTGGAACAGGCTGGAACACACGATCGGTGACCGGCTGGGTTATTTTCAGTTGGCCGATCTGTATTCCGGTTTTATGATGTAAGAAACGTGAGCATGCTCTACCTGCAGCTTTCAAGAAGCTTACTAGAGAAATCGACTCTTCTGCCGCGACTGCCGTCATCACGTGCTGGCGCAGATCACGGTGTGAAGTGTCAAAACGCACTCTTCTGGAAGCAGCTGAAAAGATTCAGCCACGCTGAATCAGAGCTCCTTCATCGTGTGCTATGACAACAGTAACAATAGGCCTAATGCTTCATTATTATAATAAACCATGAACAATCTTATCTTTTCTTTGTTAGCTTACCTGTTGAAACAAAAAAAAAAAAAAATCTTGCCTATCGGAATCGGCTGATTTGGCTTTAAAAAATCGGCCACTGGAATCGGCCATAAAAATTCATTTTCGGTGCACCCATAAGAGCATCTGCTAAGAAACTGTAATGTAATAGTGCTGTACAGTGCTTGCATATTCACTCAGCAGGTCAGTTGCCTGAGAGAATATACGATGCTATCAGTGTGCAGTCTTTGAAGTCGAGTTTAATGTCAAAGGTGTCCATTAATTGATTGTTCTTCTCCTCACACAGTAGTTGCTGTCATTGTCATCACTGCTGTCATCGTCGTTATTTATCGAAAATGGTAAGTTGTTTCCAAAAAGAACATTTTCGTAGGCCATGCAGAATTTGTAGATGTGCACAAAATGGACACAGACATAAATTGTTTAAAACTGAATTTGAGGGCGGGAGGGGAGGAACCCACAGAATCTACAATGCCTGGGGAAAAATGAGGCGGACCCACAATGGGGCAATTATAGTGGCTATTTACAGGTAACTTCTTTGTGTAGATGTGTAACCAATGCAGTGTATGAATCCAGGGTGGGCAAGGAGGGAAATCGGTATCTGGATTTCATGTCAAATCCAGCTCAGTAGCTGAATTGGCCGCTTGCATGTGATGACATGACTGCATGTTCTGAAGCTTGTGCACAGCTGAAAACTGAGACAGGCTACTGTTTCCTCTGCAAGCGAAACTGCATTGGTTTAAAGCAGGGGTGCACAGCAAGGGCCGACCTGTTTCAAGATTTCTTACCAACCTCTGCTCTTAATTATTTGATTAGCTCACTCATATCTTGATCTGGGACGGCACGGTGGTGCAGTGGGTAGCACTGTCACAAGAAGGTCCCGGGTTCGAATCTGGCCCCGTGCTTTTCTGTGGGGAGTTTGCATGTTCTCCCGTGTGTTAGGGTGTATAGTGGAGGGTTAGGACCCAAATGCAGAGGGTAAAACTCAAACACAAAATCAGGAAGAACAAAAAAGACTTTACTTAAAAAGGGGAACACAGGAACCAAACGCAGGGAACAAAAGGGAACAAAAGGCCTCGCAGGGCAATTCTCAAACACAGGGAAAACTACACAAACACAAGAACAAGGAAAATCCAAAAATCCAAAAACATGTAGAAAACAGGAAATAGCAGGTACATACTGGGCAGGAACACATGAAGCAGGAAACATGGGTAGCACAAGCAAGCGACAAGGATCCAGCCCCTGAGTCCAGGGGAAGGGAAACTTAAATAGACCGACACTGACGAGACACAGGAGGGCACAATGAACAATCAAGCCACAGAGAGGGAAGGGAGAACGAGACAGCCAATAGAATAATCGAAACTAATAATACAATTAACAGGGGGGAGCAGGACACAAAACAGAAGTGCCGCCATCTGGCGGCCCAACAGGGAAAGACAGACAAACAGGAACACAGGACCATGACAGTACCCCCCCCCCCCCCCAAGGGACGGCTCCTGACGTCCCAGGAAGCCAACCTGGGGAGGGAGTGAACAGAGGGTGGGAGCAGGAGGCAGGACTGGACTCGGGGACTCGACAGGAACAGGACTCGGGACTGGACTCGACACGGGAACAGGACTCGACTCAGGAACTGGGGCAGGAACCGGAACTGGACTGGGGCAGGAACCGGAACTGGACTGGACTTGGACGAGGAAAACGGACTGACACGGACACCAGAACAACACTGGGAGACTTACAAGGACAGACAAAGGGACAAGCAGGCAGGGAGGCACACAGCAAGACCTACAGACACACTTAGGGACAGGCAGACAGGGAAGGGAAGGGGTACACCCTGACATACAACCTTACAAACGGGCAGACATGACAAAACACAGGCAGACTGACACACGGACAGACATGCAGACAGGCGGGAGAACAGATTGGCCGACGGGCTGACGGCCTGGGGGGCAGACAAACAGGCCAACAAACTGGCTGACACATGCGGGCAAACAGGCGGATAGGCAAGCGGGCAGACAAATGGCCAAGGGGGCAGGTGACAAGACAGACACACGGTTGGGAACAAAGGGGTGAGGTCTCTGGGCACTGGGTTGGGGCAACGACGGCTTGGGAACACTCGGGGGCGCAAGGACACTAGGGGAAAAGGGAACACTAGGGGGCGAGGCACGAACACCAAGGGGGAGCGAGAACACCAAGGGGGAGCGAGAACACCAAGGGGGAGCGAGAACACCAAGGGGGAGCGAGAACACCAAGGGGCACAGGAGCACAAGGCAGGGCAGGAGCACTGGGCAGCTTCGGAGGCCCCACCGGGACTTGGGGCGGAGCAGGCGGCGGAGGCCCCACCGGGACTTGGGGCGGAGCAGGCGGCGGAGGCCCCACCGGGACTTGGGGCGGAGCAGGCGGCGGAGGCCCCACCGGGACTTGGGGCGGAGCAGGCGGCGGAGGCCCCACCGGGACTTGGGGCGGAGCAGGCGGCGGAGGCCCCACCGGGACTTGGGGCGGAGCAGGCGGCGGAGGCCCCACCGGGACTTGGGGCGGAGCAGGCGGCGGAGGCCCCACCGGGACTGGGGGCGGAGCAGGCGGCGGAGGCCCCACCGGGACTGGGGGCGGAGCAGGCGGCGGAGGCCCCACCGGGACTGGGGGCGGAGCAGGCGGCGGAGGCCCCTCCGGGACTGGGGGCGGAGCAGGCGGCGGAGGCCCCTCCGGGACTGGGGGCGGAGCAGGCGGCGGAGGCCGCTCCGGGACTGGGGGCGGAGCAGGCGGCGGAGGCCGCTCCGGGACTGGGGGCGGAGCAGGCAGACCCCACTGCAGTCTGGGCTGGGCAGGGGACAGGAACACGGACCCCAGCTGTAGGGAACCCGGCTGGGCTGCCGGACGGGACCGGCGGGACCCCCGCGGGCCGGGCCCTGGAAAAATCACCAGCCGGGATCCCTCAAGACGCACGCCAGGGATCCGCTGGCTGAGCAGCAGGAGGTCTGGCCAATCGGGAGGCAGCCCGACCACGACGCCTCCGTGACCGCCCGCCTCGGCCACTGGGAGGCTCAAGGGTGAAAACTGGGTTGCGCTCCCAGTCGCTGGGTGGCGAGTCCTCCGGGTCACTCCACCACCCCGGTGGCATGATTAAAAAAAAAAAAACAATTTCAAAAAAGAGGGGGGGAAGAAAAAAAACTCCGCTGGGTCCAGCACTGGCTGGATCCTTCTGTTAGGGTGTATAGTGGAGGGTTAGGACCCAAATGCAGAGGGTAAAACTCAAACACAAAATCAGGAAGAACAAAAAAGACTTTACTTAAAAAGGGGAACACAGGAACCAAACGCAGGGAACAAAAGGGAACAAAAGGCCTCGCAGGGCAATTCTCAAACACAGGGAAAACTACACAAACACAAGAACAAGGAAAATCCAAAAATCCAAAAACATGTAGAAAACAGGAAATAGCAGGTACATACTGGGCAGGAACACATGAAGCAGGAAACATGGGTAGCACAAGCAAGCGACAAGGATCCAGCCCCTGAGTCCAGGGGAAGGGAAACTTAAATAGACCGACACTGACGAGACACAGGAGGGCACAATGAACAATCAAGCCACAGAGAGGGAAGGGAGAACGAGACAGCCAATAGAATAATCGAAACTAATAATACAATTAACAGGGGGGAGCAGGACACAAAACAGAAGTGCCGCCATCTGGCGGCCCAACAGGGAAAGACAGACAAACAGGAACACAGGACCATGACACCGTGTCCGTGTGGGTTTCCTCCGGGTACTCCGGTTTCCTCCCACAGTCCAAAGACATACAGGCAGGCTAACTGGAGACTCTAAATTGCCCATAGGTATGAGTGTGTGAGTGAATGGTGTGTGCCCTGCGATAGATTGGCTGCCTGTCCAGGGTGTATTCCTGCCTCTTGCCCAATGCATGCTGGGATAGACTCCAGCACCCCATGCCCCCCCCCCCCCCCCCGTGACCCTGACCAGAATAAGCAGGTATAGATGTATAGATAATGGATGGATGGATATCTTTATCTGACATTTGTATCAGCACCAGCTACAACCACAGAGTCCAGGTGCATCCTAAAGATTTTACTATGCTCAAGTACAGCAGTTTATCCAGTGATCCAAGAACTAAAACTAAGGGAATTGGTTTGAACAAAAATCAGCACATAGACCGACCCTCCAGGACCGGAGTTTTGCACCCCTGGTGTAAGGTGTAACGGCTAATTAAAGGAGGGTAAATGGTGAAAGAGAAAGCCTGGAACAGAACTACTCATCCTTCACACAGACCAGCACAACTGGATCATTTTATTTCCACATGTGAAGAGGTTTGTACATTAAGGTTACCTCTTGTTGACAGTCAACAGGAAATTTAATTTTGGCTCTTCCTCCTCAGGTGTGAGAACCATCGGGAAGGCCAGGACGGGGAACGTCCTGACAACACTGTGCAGATTAATCTTCTTAATAAACATGATAAACACAATTGAATGTTCCTAACGTGGTTCACATGCCAGCTGTCACTAGCCAGTGCGTCTATGCCTTGAAATAACTAATGATGACCTCCCTAATTTTAAGTGCTTTTTCTGGCCAGCACATCTAAATACTTGATCTTTTCGGAGAAATTATTCTCAGGAGAACACCCCTGTATGAACCAGTCAGTCACTGGCCATCTTCCACCAAGGTCTGAAGACACATCTCTTCAGACTGTACCTGGGCTAACTGTCACCACTCTGTAGGGCACTAACAACCTAGGATCATTCTTATCACTTACCCTTCTGCTTTGTCCCTGTGGCACATTACACATGTCATGTGCCACTGTCATGTCGCATGTACCTCTATCCAGCACTTATATTTTACTTGTGTCATTATCTTGATGTAGCTCGTTGTCATGCCTCCTAGTTTGACTTAACATAACTCTCTGGCCTAGCCTATGCTTACTGTGTGAACTGGACGTAATGTGTTCATGGCTATGAATGCCATGACTGTTACAAAATGAGTACTGTACCTTATCAGACCTGTGTTTTGTAGTTGTTCCAGTGACCTTTGGTATGCACTGACTTTGCTTTGCTTGCTTTAGATAAAAGCATCATCCAAATTAATGTAATGAACTGTAATGATGAAACTCCAGCATCTTAAAGGTCATTGCAGGACTTTCAGTATATAAACCTGGGCAAAAAGTGGAACTAACTTAGACTGATCCTGGCACTTAATCCTTTTGCAGTACTCACAATAACTTTGTTGCTCGTATGTACTTGTGCAATAATGTTATTCATTGTGAAACTGTAGATTGATATTAATGTATTAATTAATTAGGCATTAATTAATCTTGGGTCTGATGTTCCATGTATTTTATTATTATATTAATCTTTTATTTTGTGTTATTCATTCAGTCGGTGCTGATTTATTGAGTTCTTCCTCGTCAGTAGGGCCCAGCAGAGCATTGGGGACGGTCATGACTCAGTGGTTGCTGCTCTTTGTTAAAGGTGCAGTATGTTAGTTTGTTCTAGAACACTGTTGTTCATGCTAAAATTTCCTTCACATCCTTACAGATATCAGTAAAATGTTTTAGAAGAAATCTGATCTCTCGGTCAGTCCCAGGCTCTGAAATCAGTCACTCCAGATTTCACTGCGCCTGAATCTTAACAGCCAATCAGGACAGCTCTCTGCCCTGTAAGTCAGTCCCGTTGCGCGTTCACAGCATTGCCAGAGCAGGCAGTTCTGAGGGTGGGGCTTTGAAGAGAGCTTAGGTGGAGATTTTTTCAGATTCTAACTCTCTCTTTCTCGTTTCTGCAAACATGCGTACTGCATGTTTAAATTCTGCTGAGAGTGACCTGCTGAACTGCTGCAATTGTTTCTATCTATTTAACAGATCTATCTTACAGGTCGGTTTTGTGCACAAACACATGTTATGAATGTGATTCGTAATGCTGTGAACTAAATACTGTGTTGATGATGCCTAACAGTGCCTTCCTTTGACTTTATTTGGGCCACTCACCCAAATCGATTTCCCCCCCACCCAAAAAGATTTTTTGTATTTCGCCTAGACGCATGCTATTCCGAGTTTGTGGTGGGAGATAAAATGGTATTTCTAACACAGGGAAGTAGTGGAGTTGCTTTATCCATTTCTCATTAATTATTCTAATCTAATTCACATCAATCAAATAGTTTTAGTGTGTCATGGTTCTGTATTTTCTGTTTCTGTTTTTCCTTGTTGGGCCGCCAGATGGTGGCACTTCTGTTTTGTGTCCTGCTCGTTCCCCTGTTAATTGTATTATTGCTTTCAATTATTTTAGTAATGTTTCTGATTGTGTCTCATTGTTCCCACCTGTGTCTTGTTATCCCCTCCTTTTCTGGTTTGATTGTTCTTTGAGTTCACTTGTGTCGTGTTACCCCTGTCTGTTTAATTTCTTTGTCCTCTTGACTCGGGTGCTGGTTCCTTGGGTTTGTTTCTGACCATATGTACCTGCCCGTGTTTTTGACCTGCTTGTGTTTTCTGACTTTGTTTCCGCCTGTGTGTTTCTGTGCGTTTCTGTTTTTTTGTATTTTTTTTTCGTTTTCATTATATGCCCCTCGTGGCTCTTTGTTTGTTCTGTTTTTTGTTAGTAAAGTCTTTATTTGTATCAACATTCTTGAGTTTTGTGTTTTTTCCCACTCTGCGCCTGGGTCCTAACCCCCATACCGTGACATAGTGTCTCTGAGAGCCAAAAATCAATCACAATCAATCATTATTCTTCAGGATAAAAACTGCCATTGAAGGGACGTCGACTTGCATGAAAGCAGCCACCTCCTGTGTTGTGTTCGGAACACCATGAGTCTATATTAGTTGCTTACTTCTGTAAGCAACACACTGTATTTTGTGTTCATTATTTTTTCTTTCAAATGTCATTTTGCTGTACCTCCTCCCTCCAATGATGCCAAGTCCTCTAATAGTAATAAGCCACTTTGGGCTTCTTTTTTTAAAAGTGGCTATTAAATTTGAAGGGAAGGCCTACGCACCAGATTTTATTAGAAAAAATGAAATACACCAGCAAAAAGGAAGACGTTGTCCTACTTTATGATTGATAATGTTAATGAACATAATTTTATTAGAATAAAGGCAAGAAATAAGCCCTAAAAGATCTAATTGCTTCCTCTTTTTGCTCCACCTCCCATTTCCAACAATCTTTGGAATGATCACATAGTGTATGTCATATTTTGTGATGTCATAGAGTGAGAAAGTGAGATACCGCCAAATTAGCTATAGCTAGCTATAGCTTTTTTCATTGAAGTATTAGCCTATATTGCTACAACTTGATGCACATTAGAAAATTATTGCAGTAGCATGGTATGCACTTTTGTACGTTGCTTCAGATAAAAGCGTCTGCCAAATAAGTGTAATGAAATGGAAAACAAGTTAAAGTAACATATGTTGCTAGAGTAATTTGCTTGCTAGTGGTGGATTAGAGTATATCGCAATGTACAAGCTAATTAGCTAGTGCCGTTCATCTGAAGGCATTGATACACCTAACACTGTTAGCATGCTGCCTATATTGTCTAATATCCTCGTACTGGACGGAGAGGGATGCACACAATTGGCATCAGTCTTCTTTTGATTCCAAATCAAATATTTCAGTGCTGTCCATTTCCATCATCTTTTCAAGCTAAATGTCTAATAGCAGAGCTGTTTTTCTTTCACGATTCAAGAGGTTTATTGTCATGTCCCATTATACAAGTACAAGAGAGTGAAAATCAAAGGTTTCAGCTCCTCCGCCTCGCAGCACCTGTCACCTCATCACCGAAGCTGCGTGACGTCAAGTGTTTCTGTCAGAAGTGATCAATTTGTCATATTTGGAGCCATACTAATAACAATTTTAGTTCAGCTTAATTTAATGAGAGCCCCTGGACGAAAAAAGGTCTAATATCTTTTGGGGAAGCCATTATGTGGTGCTTACCCTTTAAAAAGTTGGTTGCAGTGTTTTGAACTTGTTTTAGTTCAAGTATTTTTGGGCTTTTTTATTGTTTGGTGATTTGAGATAAAATGAAAGCTACACTAAGGGAAATGGTGCTGGCCATTGTGAAGCCAGCTCTCCCCCTCCCCCCACTCTGCCAAAGAGCTCTGTCGTTCATTTGAATGTGCCAACAGAGCAAGCTGCCAGCAAAAAGGTATTTCAGAGCACTAATGACCACGCATTACAATGTTTCATTTTTTATAGCCGATTTGTGTGGACTGTGGAAGATATGAATTATTTTTTGTTTGGGAAATGTGTTTACAGAAACATGCATGTTTTATATTTTTGTATGCAAGCAAACCAAAACACATTCCTAAGTACTGTAAGGTGGGTGTAGCAATAAAGGACTAGGCTGAATTGAATGGGGATGTCTACTGCTCTGATCGTTTTTATATTTCAAAACGTTAATGTCTTAAACTATGTATGCCATTATTTAGACTACTCCAATACAAGGGTGAAGCAAATGCAATATTGTGGAAATATATTTAAAATGTGTCATATCTGCATTTATCATTTTTTAAAGGATAGGGCCGTCAAAATTTTGTATTTTTTTATTGTCAGCATCCTATGAAAAGACCAAAACCTACAACAGCTACTTCTGTTCAACTCTCAAATTGTGTGTTAAAATTATTACATGTAGCTCCGATATTTTTATTTTCAGGAAACACAACCTATTATCACAAAAAACATGGCCAATGTAGTTTTTACCAAGTTTACTGCGAAGCAGAGCAAATTATTTATTTTGTTGGAGAAATATTTTTACTATGTCTGCCAAAACTGAACTACTGTCCATATATCCAAAAAGAAATCGCTGTAACTTCATAAAGTTGTTTCAGTAGAAACTACAAAGGCCAGGTTCAACATAACGATGAAATAGGCCCCTATGCTGAAAAAAGCAACCGCATGAGTTGTTGGGATTATTTTTTGGAGAACAATAGAGTTCTTTGACTACCGAGATATTAGCTATATCTGGCATTAGCTAAATGGACGATAAGCCTACTTATTGGTAGGATAAATTCATTGTAGGTCTTTTCATAGGATATGTTAATCACAAGAAAAATATCAAAAATATGCCTACAGGACTTACAAATCACAGTTCTTTGTGGATACAATAATTTGTATTTAAAGTTGGCTATCAGAAATAGACTTAATATTTGTGAGAATCGAAAATTAAATGATGACGTGTGTAGGCCTGTTGGTAAATTTCAGTTCTGTTAGCAAAGGGTTAAATATTAGTTTATATAGGAAGGAACTGGCAAAATGATACCAAATTTCTATTTCACCATTTGCAGAGAGACATGAGAAAATTGAACTTATTTCATGGGCCATTATTATGCTTCTTTTAAAGCGGACCTTAAAGGCATACTATAAAGAACATCCCAGAACATCACGGCGGTGAGTCGAACGTGCAGGTTCTTCCTGTACAACATCCGGAGAATCCGCCCCTTCCTCACCACCTACGCAACCCAGCTCCTGATTCAAGCAATGGTCCTGTCCCGCCTGGACTACTGCAACTCACTGCTGGCTGGTCTGCCAGCATCCGCCATCAGACCCCTGCAGCTCATCCAGAATGCTGCAGCGCGTCTGGTCTACAACCTCCCCAGACATTCCCATGTCACCCCCCTGCTCACTGACCTCCACTGGCTGCCTGTTATGGCTCGCATCAAATTTAAGACCTTGGTGCTTGCATACCAGGCAGCTAAGGGGTCAGCACCTGCATACATCCAGAGGATCATCAGACCCTACACACCAGCCAGACCTCTCCGCTCTGCCACTTCTGGACGCTTGGCACCTCCCCCTCTTCGTGCCTGTACTTCCCGCTCCCGTCTGCTGTCTGTCCTGGCCCCGCGCTGGTGGAATGACCTCCCCGTGGCGGTCAGAACAGCAGAGAATCTAACTACCTTCAAACGCAGACTAAAGACTCATCTCTTCAGGCTGCACCTCTCCCCACCCCTCCCTAGCCTGTAGTTTAGCTCATTGTACCTAGTTAGGCTAATTCGAGCATGTTAGTTTTTATTTTTTATTTGGCAGGATTGTTTGTCTAATTCTGATCAAGAAATTGTGATTTCAGTGCTAGTTTGTATTTGGCAGGGTTGTTTGCTGAACAGGTTACTCTACAGGGTTGGAGTCCTGATCTGTGGCCACTACTGGCACTACAATCTTTATTTCGCTTTAGTATGTTTCTTTTGTACCTCTGCACCTGGAACTAATGCACTTGTTGTACGTCGCTCTGGATAAGAGCGTCTGCTAAATGCCTATAATGTAATGTAATGTAATAAAGGATTTTTACCTTGAAAATATTATAAAATAACCAATGCTAAGGAACATCTGTGATGCACTGGAAATCTCTGTCTAAGCACTTTCACCAAATTTGTGCACCTTTACCTGTATTTCTTATTTGTTCGGGACTTTTCTTGGTGTGATACTCTTTTCTGTGTGGGGAGGGGTGGGTGTGGCTACAGAGCCTGTGATTTGGGATTAGATTTTTGGTTTGTTGCTAGCTGCCATTACAATGGCCTAGATACAGCAAAGCAAAAAGACAAGCCGACAGGGCTTGTTCAATATAGCGTTTACCTTGGAATTGCTTTTGCTCTTTGGCATCCACTGACGTTATCCAAGGGGATGAAAAGTGACGCGGAGTTGGCTTGTTTTCAGTTGGACCTGTGAGGAACATTACAGAATGTCCGGATTTCAAATTACTTTGTACATGTTTGTGGTCCCGACTGGACAATGTTGGTAATGTCGGTCTGAGTAACTGATGGGAGAAATTTATGAATTTGCATGTCAGTGACTAGGCCAGGTACTTGGGGGTGAGTAGGTTGAAGACTGAGGAGGAGGCTTCTTTGATAGTAAACACAGGCTAGAAAATCCTGTGCAGTATGCCTTTAAGGTCACTTGACAGTATATCTGGTTTAACCTCAGTTTAGTTATGGTTCAGCTGAATCCGCGCTCGTTTTGACAGAGAAATCACGTCAAATTTAATGCAACTGTGTGCTAAACCCCTGAAAGCACAAGTTTTACTGAAGCTGGCCTAAACTGCAGCAAAGCTAGCCAAAAGCTAACTGACAGAGCAACAGCCACTCGTGCTTCGACCTCATCCAACAAAGGAACAATAAAGCAACAAAAACAGCCTGAGGCCTTCCCCCACCTGGCATGAATCTTACAATAGCCACTATAGCTACCTCACTGTATATGCTAATTATGACCAGCTCTACCAATCAGGATGTGCGCACTAGGAAGGTAAATTCTGTTTATCGCAGTATGGAACAGGACACACATAATATTAATATTGGCATGTCCATAAAATTTACGAGCAGCCAGTTCATTATGATTCTAGTTCAAATCAGTAACTTCTGAAAGGGTACTCACTACAGATGATGTGGTAATAAATAAAAATTCATTATGCGGTTGTTTGTTGAACTCATCAGGCATAATTTGTCAAAATCACAGTCCAATCTTCATTCCATATTTCGTAGGTCTATATTCATTGATATTATTCAGAGTAATAGACATTTTGGTTAAACCACAGCAGTGTCAGTCAATTTGAAATGCAAAGCAGTCTTAAATATAATTTCTCTAATGACACGGCCAGCTTTAATGTAAGAACCCCTTATATTACTAAGTGCAGCATGTTGTTTGCTACACGTTAATACATTATTTTGTATGTAATTAAGCAAACGGCAACATCAAGTGGTCAATGTAGATAAATACAGGTACCAGGGCTGGTTGGCGGAGGTGGCCAGGCCAGGCCATCCAGAGATGACACCTTCTTGTTAGAGATTCCTTCCCCTTTTGTCTCCTTTTTGGGCCCTGCATGAAACAGCATCTTGTATTATGCTATATTTATGTTCCCATATACATAACATTATTTGTCATTACCTTGGATTTGCTTTGTTTTTGCTACTTCGGAAAAGTCAAGTTTGAGTGACAGCGGTTAATTTTACCAGTGCAGCAAACACTTTGCGGTGCATTACAAATAAGCAGGAGGCTGTATGAAGATTCTGTTCCAAACCATGAAAAAGTGACCAAAAGTTGTTAAGTTATTCTCTTAGAGCAGTGCTGTGACTGATCATACCCCCTTTTCCATTCAGAACATTTCATGTCAGTTTACTGTCGCATCAATGGCTTGATCCTGTAGATTCTTCCACTACAACATCCGAAGTCCACAAGGAGCAGCATAGCTCTTAGTCCTGGCTCTTATCATAGCTTACCTATGCAACGTCTGGGCTCGCCAACAGTCACATATTAACTTGCGACATCTTGTATTTCAGCCATAAGTGGATGTTCATATATGTCCCCTATTTCCCAGTGTTCTACAAATTTTATCTGCCAGTGCTGAATTACTATGACACACATCGTTAAGCAAAGTAGATGACTGCAAAACTAAACTCCTATATGGAGGTCTTGGCAATACCCAGTTTGGGTTGCCATGTGTTTGCTGTGTGCTGCTAGTGTAACATTGTGTGTATTTGGAAACCCAAATGACACATCAGCAGTGCATGTAAGCAGATGAGGCTGCCAATGTCCGTTGTCCGTTGTCCTGAATGCCTCCAAGGCTTAGAGCAGAGCTGCATAACCCTGTTCCTGGAATTCTACCGTCCTGTAGGTTCACTTAAACCCTAATTTGGCACACCTGATTGTACTAATTAGCAGCTCAAGGATATCTCTAGCTGTTGAATGAGGTGTGCTTTGTTAGGGTTGGAGTGAAAACCTACAGGAATAGATCTCCAGGAACAGGGTTGGGCAACCCGGGCTTTGAGAGTTAGGGAGAACATACATCTGAAAGTGGCTGAATTAGAGGAGCAGGCATGCCTGTAGTACATCCAAACTGTCTTTCAGTCTTTCATGGCATGAATTACACCCCCCCCCCCCCCCAAAAAAAAACAAGCAAATAGAATGCCTTACCAAGATGAAATACATTACACACCTGTTTTTTTCTAATGCCTTTGTTAGTATGTATTATTATCCTCTAGCATACAGGTTACTGATGAGCTTTTTGTAAACTGACAGATTCATATATTTTGGGTGCTTTGATGTGCTACAGTATGGCACTAACAACAAATAGAAGTTATTCATTTTCAAATTAAAATATTTTGTTTATTTGGGTCATATAATTGCATTATATGTTGCTACTTTACATAAACACAGACATCATTAATACACACCGCATCCATTATATTAAACGTTTTCACTCATAGCTTTGTCTCTGTAAAACGCTTGCCTCTGTTTTAAATTAAAGGCCTACATTGTGTCTTGAATTGTGGGTGTATTTTGTAATAATGATCTGCATCCTGTTCATCAGTCAGTACAGAGAGAACATGCAGTTTCTACATGAAGCCTGACATTGTGTTTTGCTGCTTTACTACGTCCTTATTCTGTAAATTTTAAAACACGTGTTGCTACTGCTGAGTTGAAATTTTCATCAGTACAATGCACATGTGTGATTTAGAGTGCAATGCATATCTTGTAGATTGAGATATGGCATGAATAAGGTCATTCGTGACTTGTGATTGACACAGACATGAAATGATTACTCTGTAATGATTGGTCAGTCTTTATTTTATGTAGGTTTAAATTTTCTTTCCAGTTCATGTACAAGGTAAAGTGCATGAAGGACATACTTTATTCATTGAAAGTACTAGAAACCAATCAGAATGAGCACTGCTTTTAAGGATTATTGTATTCAGATGTATGAGACCACATGATGCTGATCATTAGATTCTTAATAAAAACTTTAGACTGTTTTCAGCTCCTAAGTCACAAAATTAAATAAATTGATTTTAATTTGAACCAGTTGTGTTCTATGCTCTGTGTGGATTGACATAATTCAGTAAATTAAAACATATTTTTCAGTTAATACACCTTATGTTCTTGTGCAAAACACTATTTTTGTACAGTTGTTTCGGTTTGATTAATACTTCGCATACACCCTTGACATATCATGCACTCGTGGAATTATATGCAAGGTTTAGAAATTCTGAATTTCTGTGTTTGTATTCCTACAACTGTTCAGTGATCCAAATGTAAATCTTCTTCAGAAATGTGATATAATAAGCTTTAGGTATCCAAACTGATTTATTTCTTCTTACAAGACTTTTCATAAATTTATGTTTTATAATGACTATTTGTTTGATTTGGAAATAAAATCAGCCAGTACAAAACATAGCTATCCTTATATGTGTTAATACTTGCAGCTTACATTTTATATTTTATCTGATAATATTCAGGAATGTAAATTCCTTACTTCGCAGAATAGTGTGTATTAATAGTACTCATCCTGATTTTTTTTTTTTATACCTTATTGATTTGTATTTGTATTGATTTGACTATTTTAAGTTATACAGAGATTGACTAATGGTGTGTTTTAGTATCTTGCCTACAAACAACATTTGATGAAAGGGTACGTGTGTCAACAGCTTTGCAAACAAATGTAGTCCTTCTCAATAGCCTGTGAAATGACGTGTTTCAGTGCCGGGCAATACGTGTATGTCAACTTAGCCTTGTAGAAAGAGCACCTTGCAACCCCACAATTACAGAATGGCAATGCTTGCGCTTAGTCGATGAGCTGGTGTCACAACTCAAGATGGTTATTTTATGACTTCAGTTTTGTGTCTACAGTTTTGGCATGCACATATTAGAAGGCCTGTGTTTGTATTGCTAGAGGGTCATGGAGGCTGTGGTTTTGGTTATTGTTTGTATAATTGCTTGTTGGAACCTGCACTGCCTTCTCTGTATAATAGTGATTTAATTTTGGTGATTTAGATTATTGAGCAGTTACGATTACTATTGAGGAAATTTACAAAGCCATAATGTTTGGGACACAAACATTTTTTTTCTTGATTTGACTCTGTACTCAAAAATTTTATATTTGTAATCAAACAATTCATATGTGGTGAAAGTGAACATTTTCAGCATTTGTATGCTTTGGATTGCCTTCGGGGTCTGTTATTGGCATTTGTCAACATGAGAACCAGAATTGTGCCAGTGAAAGTCAAGGAAGCCATTATGAGGCTGAGAAATAAAAAGATAACAGTCCAAGACATAGGCCAAATATTTGGCTTACCAAAATCAACAGTTTGGAGCATCATTGAGAAGAAAGCACTGGTGACTGCAGTAGTCACAAAGGGTCTGGTAGGCTAATTCAAATCTCTTCAGTTCATGAGCAAAGACTTCTCTCTAAAATGAAAAGAAATGCCCCCAAATAGCTGTCTGACAGATGTTCAAGGAGCAGGCGTGGATGTGTCAGTGACTACTATTCGCAGAAGACTACACAGACAGAACTACAGAGGCGACACTGCAAGGTACAAACCACTAGTTAGCCGCAAAAACAGGCTGGCCAGGTTATAGATTGCTTAGAAGTACCTAAAAGAGCCTGCAGAGCTCTGGAAAACGTTCTTGTGGACAGAGCCAAAAGGAACTGCTTAAGATTAGAATACGGGACCAACATTACCAGATCAATGTATAACATGTCATTGCTGAAGCCTCCTGAAGTCACTTTCCCTTTCAGGTCCAGGTCCATCCACATGGAATTCATCTTCAGATGACCTCACTTTGTAGCGGTTCCCATAGTTCATTTTGCTTGCTTGATAAATTTTGCAGTACAACGGTGCAGTTTTTGCAGGCTTCATACTCCAAAATCAAAGGAAATGGTATTCTAGAGTGGCAGTGTTGTATAGTGGTTAGAGAATTGGGCTTGTAACCCAGAGGACTCATTCCTAGGTTGGACACTGCCATTGTATCCCTGATGAAGGTACTTAGCCTGACTTGCTTTGATATATATCCACCTGTATAAATGGAAACTATGTAAAGGAACAAAGAAATGGATTCTGTTAGCACTCTGGATAAGTGCATTTGCTGAGTTATTTATTCAACACTTCTGTATTATTGCATGCAAGAAGGCTGTTAACTCGTGGTCAATTGAAGACACATTTTCAGTCTCTGAAATACTCCTCACAAGGCTCTCTGTTACGACCCTTCTAGGGGTTAAGGGTGAAAGGTGAAATATTTACAAATGATGTTTGGCACCAGGAGATGTAATTGAACATATAAGCACACTTGTGAGAACAATAAGAGACACACAAGGCGGACTACGGTTAATGGGGTGTTTACTGTGATAGAGGTAGGATTATTTACAAGTAGGCCTATTTTACAGTATTTACACAAGTTTTCAAACACAAAAACACACCAGAGACACACAACCAAGACCAGTCAAAAATAAAAGGAGTGGTGCCGAAAATAACAAACAAAATACCCTAACTACGAATTTATAATATAACTAACTAAATGACGATACAGAAAACAAAACCTATTTAACTAACCTAACTATGACCAGCAGTCATAAATACAGGGAGCGACACCACCACTAAACTAATGTGCATAGACAGAGAACTCACCCTACGTGTAAACACGTGTATAGGGGCCCCCGTATCTTACCTATCACTGGTCTCTGAAGTGAAACAGGGAGGACGGATTTTAGACAGCAAAACTCTCTCTCACACACAAAACTTAGCGTTGCACACACACAACCGAATGAGGAAGCAAACTTCAGCAGGAACAGAATGGGGGTATTTCAAATGGAGAGCTGAGGGATGATTGGAGAAGACATGATTGCAGAAGGGAGCTGATTGGCAGGGCAGGGGGTTGAGTAGATAGAATGATGATGCTTGGCAGCGGGGATGATGAATGGGAATGATGATGGGCGGCACACGGACTCCTGCGGAAACTGAAAGCAACAGAGAGAACAGAACGAAAGAGGGGAGGAAAATGCACGCACGCATCTCACACACGAACGTAACACTCCCCCAGGAGTAGCTTCACTTTATTCAAGTAATTGTACAGCTAAAATTGTACAGCTAAAGTTACAAACAGTCTTTACATTGTATCCATTTATACAGCTGGAGTACCTTGCTCAAGGGTACAACAATTTTGTGCTCTCTATGTGGGTCCTATAGCAAGATTTGAGCACAGTCTTTCAAAAAGGGGGCATTGCCCGAATGTAAAGTGATTCACTGAACAACACACTTCGAAGGCACCCTTCTACTCTGTAAACAAGGGCAGTCAAAATGTTGCTCAATTAGAAATGATAGATGAATGATTGAATTAGGATATAATATTCATTAACAGGAATCTTTTGCTTTGGAATACAGCTTGTTTAATTTGTGTGAGCTAAGATAGCCAATATTGTTTCTCGTAACTTGGTGCAATTTTTATATCAATACTTTTAATGGAAGGCCTAGATTTTAATTAATGACTTAAAGACAGTGTTTTGTACTGTGTGTGTGTGTAACTCTGCATTTTTGTATGTTGAAAACATGTTTTTATTCAGATATAATTTCTTTCTGTACTGTTTGTTATGAGTTAGTGATAATAGTCATTCATATAAATGTAGGCGATGAGAGACATACATACACATGCAAACACATATTCTAGCTGAAAGAAACACATAAAGTAGGCATGGATTCAATAATTTTTCCTTTACCATGAATGACAAATAAATGAAAGTGTATGTCATATTTTTAAATGTAAGTGTTTTTAATGGGCTATTGTGCACAACAGAGCTACTAATTGTTTGTATGTCTGTAGAGGATAGAGTGTGCAGATGCAAAAGCAATAGTTTAAACGTTTTATTTTTAGTTACCCAGCAAGGCAGTGTAATGAGTGAGAGGCTGGCTTGAGTCTGAGGGGGGATTTGAACCAGGCCTGTCACTCATCCATTAGTGTGGCAGGTAGACGTGCCACCCGGTGAGCTACTAATGAAGAAGACACGGGAGTAGCCAATTTTTGTTCTCTTAAACAAGTGCACTTCTATGTCCATTTTGCACATGTATGCAATATTTGTATTGGCTGATGCACCTAAATGTCCAATGGGGAGACATATTCTTCGTGGGCCTGGAGCATTTCTGATGATGTAATCAGGCGGGAAAAAGAAGAAGAAGAGGAAGGAAAAAACACAAAATTCCCTAAGTTTTGGGGCTTTATTGTGTGGATGTGTGAAGTTGTTCATGAATTCTGTCTGTTGAAATGGGGTCAGAAGGTAGAGAAATGACTGTTTTTAAGGGAGTCTGTGGTCATTGTGGCCATTGCTTTAGGGAACCCTGAAAAGTACCAAACTCTCGGTGCTGTATAGGTATGGGGCATGCCGCCCCGCCATCCAGATGACATGGAGAGCAGTGTTAGCTTGCTGTTAACAAGATAATTATTTTGTTTGGAAAGGGGCAGAATTCAGTGGATCAAATGCCATTAAAGACAGAATTGTGTGTGGATAAAAAACCTCCAAGTTGTAAACATCAGCTTAAATCACAGATTAAGGGGGTCTGTGTGTGACGGGGGTCACACAACGACACGTGCCGGTTCCATGGATTCCTATGGGTGCTGCTCTTGGGGCTCCGTGGCACATGAAGCCAGTTGATGGAGGCTGCCATGTTTGACTGTGGGGCTTTTGGCACCAGAGAATGCGCACTGGGTACCTAAATGTGAAGCATCATGGTAAACCATTGGGCTGGCAGGTACGCCATCCCGCCAAGTAACGCCTTGGCGGGGCGGCATGCCCCATACCTATACAGCACTGAAAGTTTGGCACTTTTCAGGGTTTCCTTCTGAAATCACCACAATGACCACAGACTCTCAGCCCTTAAAAACACTGATTTTTATACGTACAGCAATCTTTCAGGGAGGCAGACAAGACAGACAGCCAGGCAGAAGACAGTCAGTCAGGCAGAAGACCTAACGTATCTGAGAGGTGACTCCCAATTCTAGCGAATGCAGTATCAAACCACCACTTATGTATATTTGCGTAACATGTGACTTATGTGTATCATTAATGTTCCAAATAGAATCTCACTAGAATTACACAAATAAGAGCACAATAACACAGTGCATTAAAGAATTGTTCATTTTGGTCATGACTACAAAGCCAACAAAAAAAAAATCACTGATTATCGATACTTTTTCTATTACAAGTCAAGTGTTCACTGTTTTTGACATAAGAGCTTTTTGATTCATGAGAATATTCTTTATAAATGATGGTAATTTTTGGTAATGAGTAATGACATGTTCAAGCCGTTTCCATCCAAAGTACCCGGAACTTTTAGTCCCAGGAACTACTTTTCAAGGAACTAAAATGTTCCTTCAGCCCATTGTTGTCTGCATTTCCACCGCGGTCTAAAGACCTGCGAAGATTAGGCAAATTAGTCCACTGACGTATAAAAAAGCAACGTCGTCGTCGGTCCATCTGTCGTATGATTTCTTCTGCCCCATACTACCACCGAAGTAGTCTACATTATTTTCTAATAACTGGGACAGCCCGGAGGGGTTTATTCCACTTATACAACGGGTTACCAACAATGACTATATATGGTTACTTTAGTATTTATTTATTTTTATCGACTTAATCACCTGGAATTGAAATATTCTTCCACGGCCGTTTGGGCATATTTTATCGTTGTCAAGCAAAACTCCCGTTGGTAGTTCGACTCGGACCGTTTTTATGCAACACATAGGATATAACAGGCCAATAGTCAGATTGTAACTGTTTTATATATCCTCTCAAACACATTCATTATGTTTTTTATACGAATATTCACTTAACGTTTGCTTAGCGTTTTATAAAATGAATACTAAAGCAAGAAAAGAACAGAAGAGCACACGTTATAACCCTCGATCTTAATTTCTCATCTGTTCCAAGACGTTGGCAGGCTATAACCAAAAGTAGGCTACTGCAGCACATAACATACAAGTTTGAATTCAAGTTATTATTATGAAAATAAATTGGTTTGTGGCTGCAGACTTTTAAAAATGGCGATTGAAATAAAATACTGCAAGTAGTCGACCAATCAGAAATATTCAGCGCTTGCGCCCCCCCCCCCCCCCCCAAATGTTCCGGTACTTTTGGAAAGTACTACCCCCTGAGCAGGGACTTTTTTTGGGGTAAAATAAAGTCCCCGGAACTTAATTTAGACCCTGGTCCCTGCGGCGGAAACGCACTGAGTTCCTCAAAAGATTCCTAGTTCCTGGGGAAAGTTCCTGCGGTGGAAATGCGGCTTTATTATAGGAAACGTGGTAGCCTCTTGGTCAGTTCATTGTGGATACATTTGGTTTTCAATAGTCTTATTAAGTTAAATTTGAAATACATTTAAATGAAATAAAACATAAGCAGTATTGCCAGGGTTTACATGGAATGTAAGAGTTAAGTGAGATCATAATATTGAAAGCTTACCTGAAAAAAACCTATTTTAAAATGCATTGTATTTTCTCCAAAGTTAGGTTACGATATCATCAACACCTCCAGAAGGTTTAGTCTTGGATATTTGAATCGCTGTCGAGATATCATTACTAAGGCCACCAGTCTGATTCTACTTGCTTTTAAGAACTGATTCTGAAACAGCACTCTGAAGCTGTCTATGTCTATTCATAGAATCAGTCTTTAAAAGCAGAATCAAAATTACCTGAAAAACAACCTGAGTGTCTAAGAATTCAATCAGGACATAATTCACAAAATGAATATGAATTTGAAAATATTGAAATTTTAAAAACATTTGGCATGGGCCCGCAGATCGCTTTAGTGTCTATATGGTGGGGAAGCAGTAGGGGCGATGCGCACACTCCCATGGGCTGACGGGATCTGTACCTGAGGATGTGGTAGGGGTGTTCGGAGGTGGTGGGTGAACTGAAACTTTGTAGATGGTCCCTTTAATCTTTGGAAGACCGAAGTCCATTTAAATATAGGAATATAGGACAGACTGTAGATAAAGAATACACATGCTAATTGTGTGGTTGTTAAACTTATGGTAAATGCTAAGGTTGTAGTTTATAGTATTTTATGTCCGCATTCAGAATTTGTGGTTTGTTTAATTATTTGACGTTTCGTTCGCGAGCTATTGAAGACGGAATATCTCAATATAAGGGCGCGGTCACACATACGCGAAATTAACATTGGCGAATATTCGTCTCCCGTTCACTTCCATTCTATGCGAGCGAAGGGGCGAATAATCAAACATTTGCTTCCGGTAGCGAAGCAAATTCGCACCTTTGATTCGCGTGGAATTCAACTTTGGTGAACTTTGACCGGCGAATTCGCAGCCTCAACCAATAGCAAAGAAGTGTGTGTGGTTGACCCCACTTACAGCCCCGCTGTAATTGGCTGTAGTTTTCTTAGTGAGGATGGAGGAGACTTTGATTGTTGCTGTGTCTAACCAGCCGGTATTGTACAATCTTCAGTATACATTTTCCTGTCGCAAAACCAATAACCGCTCATGTGAGACCAACAACCACAACCACTCAACCCATCAGGGCCGGCCCGTCATAAACGGTCTATGCAGTTGCTTAGGGCCACAAACGCTAAGGGGGGCCACACGATCCAATATTTATCTGAGGTAAATAACGTTATTTTTGCAATTACGTTATTCACCCCCTATCGCTTAACTAGCGCTATAAATTTTAAATTGAATGGCAGACATACATTTCATAACAATGCAATGTAAGAAGGATTTTACCAAGCATACACCCCCCCCCCCCCCCCCCCCCCCCCCCCGTATTTGCTAGTAGACTTGGACATTGTTATAGATTAATCACAATCTGGGTTCATGAGGAAATGACATATTGCAAACAATATTATATTGGTATTGGATTTATTACATTATAATGATCTTGTTAATGACAATAGTTGCATTTTGTTTCTTGATTTTTATAAAGCTTTTGATTCACATCCTGCACTGCCTGCCCTACATTCAGCACGACATGTGTGACCACGCGCTAAAACCAACGGTTTGGGGTTGTAAAATGATCAACCCCCTCTCGACCAGCGTCAGGGCCCAGCTAAGCAAAACCACTGCAATTCTTCAAGTCAAGTCAAGTCAAGAGTAGTGATGGAAATACCTGCTCCTTTCGGTGAGTCAGATCATTTGGCTCGGCTCACCAATCTTTCAGATCCCAAACGGCTCTTTGTTCAGTAGCATTTCTGGTTTTTCAAAATCAGCCAAAGTTAGCAATATTTTGACCTATGATTGGTGTTTGTGCACGTCTATCACTTAAATTGTCCAGTGGAATCTTCTGTACCTTCTAATTACCAAAATAATGTTAGTTTGCATCATGTTTGTGATAAAAACTATTTAAATAAATGTAAAAACAGCAAGACGCGATTACACGTGCATTGAAAGTAGGGAATTTTTATATATTGAAAAATTGCACAATAAACACAATGCATAGTTTAACAATTCAAACCAAATCACACATAAAATAGAACATAATATTGTGTCACAACAAAGAAAAATAAATAACAATGTGCAAAACTGCAGCATCCAAACTCAATTAAACTGGCTCAATTAAATTATTATTACTTTTATTTTCTCATAGTGGTTTTATTTATTTTCGGCCTAAAAAATGCTTCTCTTTGATTATAGATGGAACTTAAAGAAAAAAACAAAAAAAGTTCTAACAAGATCAGAAGCACACAACTAAAATTATGACCGTATTACCACTAATTATTTTTATAACAGATTTGCATTGAGAAAGACAAGGTGTCCAGATTAAAGATTCAATTTAAAACAATATCAGTAATCGAAAATATATTACAATTAATGCTGTAGGCTAACTTGTTTGTATTAATGGTTACTATAATGGTTACTACACACTGTAAGAAAAAAATCCGTAGAAAAATGGATAATGTCCTGGCAGAAAATTACCAGTACCTTTTCCGTTAAGTTTACAGACATTTCCTTCAACTCTAAAAGTAAAATTCCATAGATTTACAGTATATCCTCTGTACTATTCACAGACACTTCCGTCAACCCTAAAGCAGAAATTTCTGTAAAATTACAGCATATCCTCAGTAGCATTGGCCGAAAATTTCTTCACCACTGAAAATTCTAATCAAATCTGTACCATTTCTATGTACAGTTTCTTCAAAGCTGAAATGTAAAATTCTGTATAGTCACTAGCACCCTACATTTTCTGGTAAATATACATGTATTTTCTTCCACTCTAAAACAATACTAAAATACAATAATGACTGGTATCCATCACCAAACCAATGTAATGTTCTAATGTGATAAAATAACTATTTAAACAGCTAATACAGCAACATGATCAAATAAATCCACCATATATATGAATTGAACATGTTTATTTTTTCTTCAATTCAATTTTTTCCTCTTGTAAACATGTATTCATAAAAGTGCATTCATTGGCTTTTTCCTCATGTAAACATATTCATAAAAGTGCATTCAATGGCTTTTGTTTGCTTTAAACAGGTTAACAGACTAAAACGTTGAAATGACGACTCATTCAACAATTAACATTAAAAAAAGTGCTCGTTTTGTAGAATACTTTTTTTGTTGTTGCTTTAAATAGCAACAAACAGAATAAAACACAACAAAATAAAACATTAAAATGAAGATACATTTTTATACTCGTATTTTTGATGGGCTGTAATTAACAGTCACATATGGACGATATGTACTGTTATGTGCTTTTGTGTCCTTGACAAGATTAACTTCTCTTACTTATCTTACTTGCATCCCTCTCCGCTGGTGTGTGAGCGTGTGTTGTGTATGTTCAAGTTGGGTTTTGGGTATTGATTTTTGTGTGGTTTAAATGTTGGTATGAATAATGTGTCAATAAAAATAATACTAAAAAAAATAATAATGAAGATACATTCAATAATGAGCAATGTACCTGTACAATAATGGAATGGCTTTTGTTTGCTTTAAACAGGTTAACAGACTACAATTGAGAAATGAATGTGATAGACGATGATGATAATAATAATATATATATTTTTTTTAAAAGGGTATATCTGGCAGAATGCGACTAAACGGTCGCAGTCTGGAGCCCTGTAGTAGCAGTAGTAGTAACAGTAGTATTGAAAGGACAACAACTCATTTAACAATGTGCAAAGCACCATTAAAAAAGTGCTTGTTTTGCATAAGACTTTTTTTTTTGCTTTAAACAGCAACAAACAGAATAAAACACAACCAAGTAAAACGTTAAAATGAAGATACATTCAATAATGAGCAATGTACCTGTACAACAATGGTGTTGCACCAAAGGGTGGTCACAATAAAGTTTTAAACTTCGAAACAAGCGAAACTTAAGATTTAAAACCATTTTCAAATACATGGCAAAAAACAAATTACAAGCACCAACCCAAATCTGGCATACAAAGATAGGGCTGCAGCTTTTATCATCAATAATAATTGCTATGATACATAACAAGACTATTGTCACCATTGAAATGTTTCAATGTTGGTGCCCTTTTTCTTTAACAGAACATTAAATATTCTTTAAGTTGGGTTATTAACCTCTTATTCATTGAAGTGCTAAATTATGGTAGTGTTACAAACTTTAATTGGCATGGTTCTGCAACAATGCTTTCTTGTATCTTTGTCAATTTGTCATATTTCCAAATGCTGCACATGCACTCATGCCTGACAACATTATTCAATGTGAAACTAATAAGAAAATGGTATAATCAGAGGTTGAGGTCAGAGCAAGCATGAAGCGAGAGGCAGGGCTCCATGCGTGTGTGTGCGCACACTTCTTAAGGAAATGGATAAGTTTTTTTTTTAGCTACACAAGTAATGAAATGAATGAAACTGAACTACAGAGTAACATGTAGACCAAGCTGAGATGGAAAAATACTCATATACTCCAAGACTTAGGCTGCATTCACACCAGATCAGGCAATGCAGCACCTTGCCACAGGGTTGTGCGGCGGTGTGGGCGTGTCACAGCATGGCCTATTTGTGTGACGTCATGTTGTGAGCTTTAACCCCCCCCCCCCCCCCCAATTTCCTGTTCGCTAAAACTCAAAAAAAAAAAAAAAATGGACACAAACGCAAACCGAAGGAAGCTTCTTGCTAGAGTTATTTTGCAGCGTAGTCTGCCAGCCGGACGCAGACGTCGAAGCTGGGTACACGAAATAAACCAAGTGAGGACACAACTGGGAGAGTATCGTCGTTTGGTCCATGAACTCCATAGTGCTAGGTAGCCTACAATGAACTAACATGCAAGAACTGCTAAATAGTGAATCTTTTATAAAGCTTAATTCCGACGTTCGGAATTGATATTTAGCTAGTAGCCTAATTATTGTTTCGGTACTCGTCCCATTACCTGGTACTGTCAAATCACGATGATGATTATAAAATTAAATCTTAGGAAATGAACTGCGTCAGAAATTCATCTGACAGTTGCTCGATAAACAGCGGACTGCTACCTGGTAATTTAAACAACTTACGTGATTGGCCACTGCAGCGTGACGTCGGGTTGCCTTCAAAAAAGTTGACTCTGGTTCAACTTTCTTTTCGGCACCCTATGCGGTCAACCACTGCCGCAGCCTGAACGCACTACCCCCATTCAAATGAATGGGAAGACTGCCGTTTTTGCCGCACGACCCTGCGGCAAGCTGATCTGGTGACAAACGAAGTGACAAACAGACTCATATGGAGCTTGTGCGAGATTTGGAAATCCAGTTTGATCGCTGGAGGAAATCCTCCAGAGCCACTTCATATGAGGAACTTTGTGATTTGTTAGTCATGGAGCAATTTAAAAACACGGTGTCAGAGCCAATCGCTACTCATTTGAGTGAGCGTGGCGTACTTAAGCCAATGGACGCTGCGGTGATGGCTGACAATTATGCATTGACCTATAAGCATGGTTTTGGCGGTTTTCGGCCCCATGGCAATGGTCCTCAAACCCGGAGTGAGAAGCCTACAGGCTCTGCTCACTCTAGCTCACCAGTCATGAAACAGACCAGCAGCGGATCTGTAAATCCTAGAGAGGAGCGATTGTTTCTACTGTAAAAAGCCTGGTCACCGTATTGCTGATTGCAGGGCATGGCAGAGCAAAAATAAGACATCCCAGGCACTCAAGCCCACGGGCTTTGTGAGAACAGTCTCCCAGACATCTCCCCTGGTTGACCCTGATAAGAAAACTGACTCTGGCTATGAGCCGTTCATTTTCGAGGGTCTGATATCTCTTCCTGGTGCGCCGGCTGATCAAAAATCTGTGCAGTTTCTTCAAGATAATGGTGCGTCACAGTCGTTCATGTTGGCTGATGTGTTGCCTGTGTCAGAAGCAACTTCCAGTGGCGCTAATGTGATCATTCAGGGAATTGAGATGGGGTATAAAACTGTTCCATTACAGAGCGCAGGTTGACACTGAGTTGGCCTCAGGATGTTTCGATGTTGCTGTGTGGTAAAGTGCGACCTCTGCTAGAGGTCGTAGAACAGCCCAAAACAGGTCTTATATCCCATGTCTGAGGTGTTTCTGGCCTGTGTGCTCACTCGTGCCCAAGCACGGAAGCAGGGGGAAGAGATTTATTTATCGGAGTCTGTGTTAGCACCCCCTTGTGATGTTGATGAGTCAGAAACTGAATCTAAAGTTTTACATAGTGAGATGCGTAAAACTGAGACCTCAGAGAGAGCTGGAGGAGGCGAAGGAAAGGCAATCGACTAATCCACAGTCGGAATTGGCTTCTCTTGTATTGCCTGTCACTTGTGAAAATCTTGTTTCAGCTCAGCAGTGTGATCCGTCACTGCGTCAGTGTTTTGATGCGGCTGTTTCACCTGAAGCGGCGAAAAAAGATGCCTGTAGCTTATTTTGTGGACAATGGTATGTTGATGTGGAAGTGGTCTTCTCCTGTTGCTGCTGGTATGGAGTGGGGCGTGACTTATCAGATTGTTGTGCCCGTTGCTTACCGACCGCAAGTGTTATCATTGGCACATGAAAACCCATGGTCTGGTCATTTGGGTGTCACAAAGACGTATAACCATGTGTTAAAGCACTTTTCTGGCCCGGACTTAAATGCTGTAGCGAAACACTGTAGGTCATGTCATGTTTGTCAGATCACTGGAAAACCTAATCAGGTTGTTCCTCCTGCCCCTCTCTGTCCAATTCCTGTTTGGGACTTGTGTGGGACCCCTCCCCAAGGCAAAATCTGGGCAACCATTCCTACTTACAATTATGTGTACAGCGACCAGATTTCCTGAGGCTATTTTTCTGCGTACAATTACCGCTAAAAATGTGATTAAAGCACTGACTAAATTTTTCTCTACATTTGCGTTCCCAAAGGACAGACAGATCAAGGCACCAATTTTCTGTCCAAGGCCTTTAAACAGTTCTTACTGTCTGTCACGCATCGAGTTTCTAGCCCGTATCATCCAGAGTCGCAGGGTGCACTGGAATGGTGGCACCAAACACGCAAGTCGGCTCTCCGCAAATACTGTCTGGAGATGGGAACATGTTTGGATGGCGCTGTGCCCTTTGCGTTGTTTGCTTTGAGAGAAGCGGTACAACAATCGTTAGGGTTCAGCCCAGCTGAATTGGTGTTTGGACATGTTGTACGAGGTCCTTTGAAGGTTTTAAAAGAACAGTTTATGTCTGACTCGACCTCCCATTCTAATGTGTTGGATTGTGTCAGTCAGTTTAAAGAGCGTTTACACGATGACTGCTCGCTTGCCAAAGAGGCGCTTTATTCCTCACAGAGGACTATGAAGCGTCGTTATGACGAGAAGGCTGTAGTGCGCTCTTTCAAGCCAGGAGTTCAGGTCTTGGTGTTGCTGCCTATTCTTGGATCTACTCTGTTTGCTCGCTTTTCTGGTCCATACGCTGTGGAAGAGAAACTTAGTGAAACGGACTATGTAATTCAAACACCCGACCGCAAGCGCCAGTCGCGTTTGCCACATTAATATGCTTAAGACATATCATGTTAGAGAAACACCCCCGTCAGTGGACAGGAAGAAGATATTGCCTGTTTCTATTGCTAGTCCTGTCCTTATAACGTTCTGTCTCTGTTGTGCAGAAGATGAAGATGGTCTTGTGTTTCGGAATGCACCTCAACAGTGCGCTAGACTAACAAATTCTGAGACCTTGTTAAACTTTTCTTCTCATCTGGCTCATTTATCAGATCATCAGTGCTGTGATATATTTCAGTGAATCGGTGAGTATCCGTCTCACTTCAGTGACATCCCCTCTCAGACAACTGTCTTGCAGCATGATATTGATGTCAATGCCTCTGTTCCCATTAGACAACATCCCACCCTGTCAATGCTGTAAAACGGGATGCTATAAAACAGGAAGTGCAGTATCTCTTAGACAATGAATTGGCTTAGCCCAGCTCCAGTTCCTGAAGTTCACCCTGTCTTCTTGTTCCAAAGCCCGACAGTACATCACGTTTCTGTACAGATTTTCGCAAGGTCAATGCAGTTACAATGCCAGACTCCTACCCTCTGCCGAGGTTGGAGGACTGCATCGATAACATTGGCTCCGCAAAATTCGTGACTAAACTCGACCTACTTAAGGGGTATCCACAGGTTCCTTTGACACCCCCACCCCAGGCTTCTGCCTTCATCACCCCAGATAACCTTCTGCAGCATAATGTTTTGGCCTTTGGACTTCGGAACGCCCCCGCCACCTTTCAGCGGTTGGTGAATACAGTTCTAGCTGGTGTACCTAATTGCTATGCTTATTTGGATGATTTGGTTGTAAAGTCGGACAGTTGGTCCGATCACGTTCAATTATTGTGATTAGTGTTTGACAGGTTGGCCGAAGCAACTCTCACCCTGAACCTGGCCAAGTGTGAATTTTGTAAAGCGACTGCAACCTACTTGGGGAAATAAATTTCCTCAATAGTAATCATAACTGCTCAATAATCTAAATCACCAAAATTAAATCATTATTATACAGAGAAGGCAGTGCAGGTTCCAACAAGAAATTATACAAACAATAACAAAAACCACAGCCTTCTTTGTCTCCATGACCCTCTAGCAATACAAACACAGGCCTTCTAATACGTGCATGCCAAAACTGTAGACACAAAACTGACGTCATAAAATAACCAGTTTGAGTTGTGACACCAGCTCATCCAATAAGCGCAAGCATTGCCATTCTGTAACTGCGAGGTTGCAAGGTGCACTTTCTACAAGGCTAAGGTGACACGTATTGCCTGGCACTGAAACACATCATTTCACAGGCTTTTGAGAACGACTACATTTGTTTGCAAAGCTGTTGACACACATACCCTTTCATCAAATGTTGTTTGTAGGCAAGATGCTAAAACACACCATTAGCTAATCTCTGTGTAACTTAAAATAGTAAATACAAATCAATAAGGTATAAAAAAAAATCAGAGGATGAGTACTATTAATATTAAGGAATTTACATTCCTGAATATTATCGAATAATATATAAAATGTAAGCTGCAAGTATTATCACATATAAGGATAACTATGTTTTGTACTGTCCAAAAACATTTTATTTCCAAATCAAACAAATAGTCATTATAAAACATACATTTATGAACAGTCTAGTAAGAAGAAAAAAATCTGTTTGGATACCTAAAGCTTATTATGTCACATTTCTGAAAAAGATTTACATTTGGATCACTGAACAGTTGTAGGAATACAAACATAGAAATTCAGAATTTCTAAAGTTGCATATAATTGCACGGGTGCATGATATGTCAAGCTTGTATGCAAAGTATTCATCAAACCTAAACAATTGTACAAAAATAGTGTTTTGCACAAGAACATAAGGTGTATTAACTGAAAAACGTTTTAATTTACTGAATTATGTCAATCCACACAGAGCATAGAACACAATTGGTTCAAATTAAAATCAATTTATTTAATTTTGTGACTTAGGAGCTGAAAACAGTCTAAAGTTTTTATTAAGAATCTAATGATCAGCATCATGTGGTCTCATACAAATGAATACAATAATCCTTAAAAGCAGTGATCATTTTGATTGGTTTCTAGTACTTTCAATGAATAAAGTATGTTACTCCCCTCCAAATTAGTTCACGAACACAAGGCGTTCTTTGGTTACAGGCATTTATTGCATATCCATGCCGTTAAACATGCCGTGAGAACTAGACAAAATAAAGCACAAATCATAAAATGAGTACAGTGCAGTAGAGCATTCTCATAGAGAATAACCATTAAACAGATATTTCACAGCACATACATAGTTTGCATAATCCATTATCTTAGATTAAAGCCACGAAATTAGCTTGCTAAACTCCCGCAAACGTAGGTGGGCTACCGCTAACTCCACCAGAATATTAGCCGTAGCTAGCCCGTTAACACACATTTAATAACTATAGGCACAATATATAATAATGCACAGATAACATTACACACCTCATTGGCCGCGTAACTCGAAGGGGGGTACAAAAGAAACTTCAACCTTACAAATTCTCAGCCAATTCCAATCCTCATGAACGCAACCATAAGCAACGTAACCCAAAAAACATCATCCTCTGCAGAATCTGACATGTGCTCTGCCCCTCGTGGTAATTCCAGAGTGCAACCAACAACCATGCCCCAACCCCACTGTAACACAATGACATTGGTTCCGCTATGGAACTTCTTCTTCTTCTTCTTCTTCAGTGTAGTTTAACGGCAGTTTGCATCCTTGAAAGTTGCATTACTGCCATCTTTCGGAGTAAGTTAGCTCCTACAGTTTATTGGCTGTCATACTTTCATTAACAGTCCCGTTCCCCGAAGATAGTTAATAAAACACCTCCTCCCCTGCCCACTAGCACCACACTCCAGTACATTCCTCAATCCTGCTCCTGTTAGCCCCAATCTTCCCATCTCCTCCATCATATCCTTCCTTTCCCCCCTATATTTATTGCAGTAACTGATAACGTGTTCTACGGTTTCTGGTACCTGACAGATTTCACACAGACCGGTTGGATGTTTACCTATAATATGAAGTGTGCTGCGTAAATTGCTGTGTCCTATTCTTAATCTTAATCTCTCAACCTCCTCTCTTCTGTTTCCTCCCCTCTTTCTTACACTGCCTACTCTATTTTGTATCATATGTAAATGTCTCCCCCTTCTCTCCTGATCCCAGTAGTGCTGCCATTCTTTATTGATACTTCCCCACACAATGCCCTTTCCCTCTGACTTTGATAACTTGATATTTATTTCAACACTTTCCTTTTTGACTGCTTCTTTTGCCAATGCATCTGCTCTCTCGTTTCCCGGGATATCTGAATGTGCTGGGACCCACATGACTGTAACATTTTTCCCTTGCCTAACCGCTCTTGAATTGGCAAACAAGATTTCATATAGCAGATCCTGGTGATTTCTGGCTGTACCCGCCTTAATACTTGCAATGGCCGACACAGAATCACTACATATTACTACTTTGTTAACCCTACTCCGTTCAACCCATTCTAATGCCATCAATATGGCAAACAATTCCACAGCATACACACTTAAGCAATCCGATGTTCTCTTGCTAATTCCCACTTGGTAACTAGGCACAGCAACTGCAGCCCCTGTCGCATCTGTCTGCGGATCCTTTGATCCATCTGTAAAAATCTGCACTCTGCCCTTATACTTACAGTCCCTATAGTTATAATATTCACTAACTAAGTCAGCATTCTTATTATTATGCTTAATCTTAAGTAATTCCAAATCCACCCCCACACTTTCTAACTCCCAGACAGGTCTAACAGGCCACACCACAGTTTCGCCAAACTCTTTATTATATACTCCCATATCTCTTGCCACTTGATCTCCTGCCCATCCAAAACTTGCTTTTTCCATCCTCTCCTTCTCCCAGCTTGTCTGCAGGACCCTTTTTGTTGGATGACTATCTCCATGCCCCCTTAGATTAACCCAGTAGTTAGCCACCAGCTGTTTTCGACGCAACCACAGTGGCATTTCACCTGCTTCTACTTGGAGTGCACACACTGGGGAAGTTTTAACTGCTCCTAAACACACTCGTAAAGCCCGAGCTTGTATAATATCTAGGTCCGCCAGCACAGATTTTGCTGCTGATCCATATACGACACTCCCATAGTCTAATCTTGATCTAATTAAGGCTACATAAATATATTTCAGAGATGCTATATCAGCTCCCCACTCCAATCCTGCAAGACACCTCATGACATTTATCACTTTCTTACATCTACTAACAACATAACTAATATGCTCCCTCCATGTTAGCCTCCTATCAAAATATACTCCTAAAAAACGAAAACTCACAACTTTCTCTAAATTATTTCCATACAATTTCAAATTGCATTCCCTGAGTTTCTTTCTTGTAAAAAGCATAGATTTTGTTTTTTTCTACTGAAAATTTAACTCCCCACTTTGTTCCCCACTTTTCAACTTGATTAATTCCATCTTGCACTTTCTTCACTATGTGCTCAACATTTCTCCCTCTTTTCCACAACGCCCCGTCATCTGCAAACAATGCATAAATATGTCATTTATCATGATGGAAAATAAAGTTGGACTTACTACACTTCCCTGAGGTGTCCCGTTTTCCACAACATATTTGGTTGATAACTCTGACCCTATCTTCACCTGAATAGTCCTTCCATCTAAAAAGTCCATAATCCAATTAAACATTTTCCCTCCGACTCCCATTATGTGCAGTTTGATTAGAAGTCCCTCTCTCCATAGCATATCATATGCTTTCTCAACATCAAAAAACACTGCAGCCACTGCCTCTTTATTTACTTGCACTTTCCTTATTTCATTCTCCAGACACAACATTGGATCCATAGTATTCCTTCCTCTCCTAAATCCACTTTGATACGACGCCACCATACCTCCTTTTTCCAAAAAATACATTAACCTCTCATTTATCATACGTTCCATTAACTTACAGATGTGAGATGTCAAGGCAATTGGTCTATAGTTTCCAGGCCTGCTGGCATCTTTTCCAGGTTTCCTTATTGGAATAATTATCGCCTCCTTCCAGCTCCTTGGCATTCTCCCCTCTTCCCACACTTTATTATACAGTAACAACAATTTCCCCAGACTTCCTACACTCAGATGTTTTAACATGTTATAACATATCTCATCTTTACCCGGTGCTGTCTTTCCTGTTTTATCTAGTGCCCTTTTTAATTCTCCCATGCTGAAAGGTACATTTTGTCCATCATCACTACTATCCTTTCTGCATAAAGCCTCCATATTTTCAGACTTTGTTTTCTCTTTGCCTCTTCTTCCTTCTACTGATAAATTATTGGAGCTATGTACCCTAACAAACGTATTTGCCAATAACTCTGCCTTTTCCTTATTTGTTACTGCAGTCTCATTTCCATCGGTCAGAGCCGGATAACTCCACTCCCTCCTGTCCCCTCCCATCTTTTTTTATCATCCCCCACACTTCTCCCACCTGAGTTGTGTACCCAATTGTACCACAGTACTTTCTCCAATGTGTCCTTTTTGTCTGTCTTATTATCCTCCTTACTACTGCCTGGGCCTGCTTGTACTGAATCAGATGTTGAAAATTATGAGTTCTTTTGACTATTTTAAATGCCTTGTTTCTATTTCTCACTGCTTCCTTACACTTATCATCCCACCATGGTACCACTTTCTTCTTCATACTACCTTTACTTTTAGGAATGGATTCGAATGCAGCTGTCATTATGCCTTGTTTTATTTTGCTGTCAAGTGACTCTATGTCCATTCTATCATTAACCTGACTTAAATATCTATCACTTCCTTCCAGAAATTTCTCCCAATCAGCTTTCCCAAGGATCCATTTCCCACCTGTGTTCTCTATGGTCAATGAGACATCAATATTTATCTTACACCAGACTGGGTAATGATCACTCCCTATAGTACCTTCTTGGTACACTGTCCAATCACACACTGCTGCTATGTTGTTTGACACAAGTGTAAGATCAAGCACAGCCTCTCTCCCTGAATTAACATCTATTCTTGTACTACTGCCATCATTTAAACATACTAAGTTCTTTTCATCTAACAACTCTTCTATCACCTGACCATTAGCATCTGTTCTGCCACTCCCCCATAACGTGTTATGTCCATTAAAATCACCACACCAAACCGTGCTACTACCATTCTGCCCTTCTATCTCCTCAAGCTTGCTTAACTCTAGCCTTTTACATGGATTATAGTAATTCACAATCACTAACTCTTTCCTTTCTGCCCACACTTTTATTACCACATACTCTTGCTCATTACCTATACCTATTACTCTGTAAGGGATGCCTTGCTTTACAAAAGTGACACATCCTCCTCCTCCCCCCTCTGCCCTATCTCGCCTCACTGCCACATAACCATATAAAACAAAATCCAAGTTAGACTTTAACCAGGACTCTTGAATACACACAATGTCTGGTTTTTCTCTCCTACTGGCTACAAACTGCTTGAAATCTTGCCCATTAGCAACCAGGCTTCTCGCATTCCACTGAAGAATTAAAATTATTAGTACAATCAACCCACACATGCCGTTTCTTGACTTGACTGTACACTTAGTTCATCCCTTACTTCTTCCCATTTTAAACCTATCATATCCAAGTGGTGTACTGCTGCTTTGACAATAACCTGAATCCTTTCTGTTTTAGATTTTATCTCAGCCGTTGCATTTATCACTCCTGCTATGAAAGTCACCAATTTCTTCTTCTCTATCCATGCACTCTTCTTATCTTGCTTTTCTTTTGCTACTGCTTGTTCCTTACTACATCCTCCCTCCTTATTCTGTTTTTCCTGTCCTGCCATCTTAACTGCCTCAGCAAATGAGACTTTTTCCTTCCTCCTTATCTCCTGCACCTCCACCTCTCTTCTCAACACTTCACAACCCCAATAAGCCACACTATGATTCCCCCCACAGTTACAACATTTTGGTCTCACTCCCTCTCCACACTTCCCATACTCATGATCCCCACCACATCTAGCACACCTTCTCTTCCCTTTGCACACCTTAGCCACATGCCCAAATTCCTGGCAGTTAAAACACCTCATTGGCTTTGGTATGAACTCTCTAACTCTGTATCTCACAAATCCAAAGTATAATTCCTTTGGGAGAACCTTTGTTTCAAACTCAATCAAAACGGTCTCAGTCTCTTCTTTCTCCACCCCCCTTGTCATTCTTTTAGCACTTTTAACTAACCTATTCCGCACCCTCAAGTTCTCTACCAGTTGCTTCATGCTAACTACAAGAGGTAATCCAGAAATTACCCCCTTGCACCCACCACCCCTCTGCTCCCCCACTCTTACTACTTTGGCTACTTTAGCTTTTCCAACACTACTCATTTTCTTTGCCTTCTCCACCTGACCTTCATTGTCGCATCCTATAAGCAAGTTTCCATCTCCCAAAACTCTTGCATACTTCACTTCTCCAATTTGTCCTCTAATAGTTTTAGTTAGCTTCAGTGGGTCGACTTTCTTTACCCCCCCCCCCCCTCCCTCAAATCTCACCACTATATTTATCACTCGTGCCTTCGGGTCCTCCTCCTCCCTCTCGCTCCCCTCACTATCTGTTCCACCTGAGCTAGCTCCGTCCTCTTTTCTCTCTCTTTTACTTCTACTTTCCTTCATGCCTCTGTTCCCTCTCACCACCTGCCACTCACTCTCCCCCCTCTCACCTTCCTCCATGCTGTCACCATCCGTCTCCCTCCCCGCCATCCTGTCAGGGATTGTAAGGAGGAGCAGTGCAGGAATACCGTTCCGGACCTATGCAGGCCGTCGGTCGATACTCCTACAAAACTCCCCCCGACACCCAAACCTATTGCTACCACGTCCCGACGTCCGCAAAACAAAGTCAATATCGTTTAATCACTCAAAATAAAGCCAAACTAAGTAAATAAACAAAAAAAAAAAAACCCAGCGTAGCACAATGCACCCTTTCAGAGACAATTTTATTTATTTTAAACTGTTGCCCGTCGATTCCGCAATAGCGTTGAGGTTGATTTGCAGCTAACCAGCTAAAAGAAATCACAAGCACTAGCAGTCGATCTTCCCAGTCGTTTACCGCCCGTTTCCTGAATCTGAGACAGCTACTGCAACTCCGTATGGACCAAACTCAGCTCCACCTAATCGTCGAACTAGCGCTTCCCTATTTTGAACCTTTTAAAGGTCTTTCTACACGGCTAACCCCGGCCGGAAATCCCAAGCCGGGATGCGCTCGTGCTTCTCTAAATCCTAATCCTTTAAGAGGTGTCCGCACCTAACAGTCAAAGGAAAACAAAAAACAAAACAAAAGCCATAAACTGTTTGAACTTCGCTCCACCAAAACACCACACCGCTCTCCAAACAGCCACGACGGAAAGCGGAAGCTGTCTTCCGCTATGGAAATATTACACAGGTCCTTTTAGACATATGTCTTAATTGAATTATGTTAATTAACAAAAAATATTATTTTATTATAACGTAAATTATTATTGTATTAACTCAAAATTATTAAATGAACTTAAACTGTACAACTGACGCTGACGGCAGCTACAAAGTATGTCTTTCATGCACTTTACCTTGTACATGAACTGGAAAGAAAATTTAAACCTACATAAAATAAAGAATGACCAACACAGAGTATTCATTCCATGTCTGTGTCAATCACAAGTTACGAATGACCTTATTCATGCCATATCTCAATCTACAAGATATGCATCGCACTCTAGAACACAATGCCAGGCTTCGTGTAGAAACTGTGCATGTTCTCTCTGTACTGACTGATGAACAGGATGCAGATCATTATTACAAAATACACCCACAATTCAAGACCCAATGTAGGCCTTTAATTTAAAACAGAGTCAAGCGTTTTACAGAGACAAAATAAATACACTGTCAAAGGGGGAGCTGCTTGCTTAAGCCCCGATGTTAATAGCAGTAAGAATTACGTTTCGACATTAGCATGCTATTATACGGTTCATCTGACGCGTAAATTCGCTATGCTTCTTTCTGAGTGGAGTGGAACATTGATAGATTATAGGCTATGCGTTCAGCGTGGTTTCTTGCAAACAATGTCGTCGCCCCGAACACAGATTATGTCCTGTAATAGCTGCATCCTCGTGTATGCACCAAACAGACAACAGAAATCCAGTTCAGTCAGGAGCACTTTTTTAATCAAATCCAGCAGAGGCCGCAAGAGAGCCGTTCACGTTGACCTTAGATCAGCCTGATTTATTGTTGCGTGGTGCAACACGCTGAAGGAATCAGTGGAAAACGTTTAAAAGAATGGATGCGGTGTGTATTAATTATGCCTGTGTTTATGTAAAGTTGCAACATAAAATGCAATTATATGACCCAAATAAACAAAATATTTTAATTTGAAAATGATTAACTTCTATTTGTTGTTAGTGCCATACTGTGGCACATCAAAGCACCCAAAAGATATGAATCTGTCAGTTTACAAAAAGCTCATCAGTATCCTGTATGCTAGAGGAGAATAACACATACTAACAAAGGCATTAGATAAAAACAGGTGTGTAATGTATTTCATCCTGGTAAGGCATTCTATTTGCTTGTTTTTTTCAGGGGGTGTAATTCATGCCATGAAAGACTGAAAGACAGTTTGGATGTACTACAGGCACGTCTGCTCCTCTAATTCAGCCACTTTCAGATGTATGTTCTCACTAACTCTCAAAGCCCGGGTTGCCCAACCCTGTTCCTGGAAATCTATTCCTATAGGGTTTTCACTCCAACCCTAACAAAACACACCTCATTCAACAGCTAGAGATATGCTTGAGCTGCTAATTAGTACAATCAGATGTGCCAAATTATGGTTTAAATGAACCTACAGGATGGTAGAATTCCAGGAACAGGGTTATGCAGCTCTGCTCTAAGCCTTGGAGGCATTCAGGACAACGGACAGCAACAGCCTCACCTGCTGACATGCACTGCTGATGTGTCATTTGCCTGGTGCTTTCAGTAGTTAGGGTTTCCAAATACACACAATGTTACGCTAGCAGCACACAGTAAACACATGGCAACCCAAACTGGGTATCGCCAAGACCTCCATATAGGAGATTAGTTTTGCAGTCATCTACTTTGCTTAACAATGTGTATCATAGTAATTCAGCACTGACAGATAAAATTTGTAGGACACTGGGAAATAGGGGACATATATGAACATCCACTTATGGCTGAAATACAAGATGTCGCAAGTTAATATGTGACTGTTGGCGAGCCTAGAGGTTGCATAGGTAAGCTATGATAAGAGCCAGGACTAAGAGCTATGCTGCTCCTTGTGGACTCCGGATGTTGTAGTGAAAGAATCTACAGGATCAAGGGGGAATGGAAAAGGGGGTATGATCAGTCACAGCACTGCTCTAAGAGAATAACTTAACAACTTCTGGTCACTTTTTCATGGTTTGTTACAGAATCTTCATACAGCCTCCTGCTTATTTGTAATGCACCACAAAGTGTTTGCTGCAATGGTAAAAGTTTACCGCTGTCACTCAAACTTGACTTTTCCAAAGTAGCAAAAAAAGCAATCCCAAGGTAATGACAAATAATGTTATGTATATGGGAACATAAATATAGCATAATGCAAGATGCTGTTTTATGCAGGGCCCAAAAAGGAGACAAAAGGGGAAGGAATCTCTAACAAGAAGGTGTCATCTCTGGATGGCCTGGCCTGGCCACCTCCGCCAACCAGCCCTGGTACCTGTATTTATCTACATTGACCACTTGATGTCGCTGTTTGCCTTAAAACATACAAAATAATGCATTAACACGTAGCAAACAACATGCTGCACTTAATAATATAACGGGTTCTTACATTAAAGCTGGCCGTGTCATTAGAGAAATTATATTTAAGACTGCTTTACATTTCAAATTGACTGACACTGCTGTGGTTTAACCCAAATGTCTATTACTCTGAATAAGGTCAATGAATACGGAATACGGAGTACGGAATGAAGATTGGACTGTGATTTTAACAAATTATGCCTGATGAGTTCAACAAACAACCGCATAAGGAATTTTTATTCATTACCACATCATCTGTAGTGAGTACCCTTTCAGAAGTAACTGATTTGAACTAGAATCATAATGATCCGGCTGCTTGTAAATTGTATGGACATGCCAATATTAATATTAAGGGTGTCCTGTTCCATACTGCGACAAACAGAATTTACCTTCCTAGTGCGCACATCCTGATTGGCAGAGCTGGTCATAATTAGCATATCCGGCGAAGTAGCTATAGTGGCTATTGTAAAATTCATGCCAGGTGGGGGAAGGCCTCAGGCTGTTTTTGTTGCTTTATTGTTCCTTTGTTGGATGAGGTCGAAGCACTCGGAGCGGCTGTTGCTCTGTCAGTTAGCTTTTGGCTAGCTTTGCTCCAGTAAAACTTGTGCTTTCAGGGGTTTAGCACAGATACGTTAAGTTTGACGTGATTTCTCTGTCAAACCGAGTGCAGATTCAGCTGAAACATAACTAAACTGAGGTTAAACCAGATATACTGTCAAGTGACCTTAAAGGCATACTGCACAGGGTTTTCTAGCCTGTGTGTACTATCAAAGAAGCCTCCTCCTTCAACCTACTAACCCCCAAGTACCCGGCCTAGTCACTGACATGCAAATTCATTAGGCACTACCGGTAAATTTATCCCATCAGTTACTCAGACCGACATTACCAACATTGTCCAGTCGTGACCACAAACATGTACAAAATAATTTGAAATCCGGACATTCTGTAATGTTCCTCACAGGTCCAACTGAAAACAAGCCAACTCCGCGTCACTTCTCATCCCCTTGGCTAACGTCAGTGGATGCCAAAGAGCAAAAGGCTATATTGAACAAGCCCTGTCGGCTTTGTCTTTTTGCTTCGCTGTATCTAGGCCATTGTAATGGCAGCTAGCAACAAACCGAAAATCTAATCCCAAATCACAGGCTCTGTAGCTACACCCACCCCTCCCCACACAGAAAAGAGTATCACACCAAGAAAAGTCCCGAACAAATTAGAAATACAGGTAAAGGTGCACAAATTTGGTGAAAGTGCTTAGACAGAGATTTCCAGTGCATCACAGATGTGTCTTAGCATTGTTATTTTATAATATTTTCAAGGTAAAAATCCTTTATAGTATGCCTTTAAGGTCCGCCCAACAGGGGCGATTTAAAAGAAGCGTAATAATGGCTCATGAAATAAGTTCAATTTTTCACGTCTCTTTGCAAATGGTGAAATAGAAATTTGGTATCATTTTGCCAGTTCCTTTCTATATAAACTAATATTTAACCCTTTGCTAACAGAAGTCAGGAAATTGAACTGAAATTTACCAACAGGCCTACACACATCATCATTTAATTTTCGATTCTCACAAATATAAAGCCAACTTTAAATACAAATTATTGTATCCACAAAGAACTGTGATTTGTAAGTCCTGTAGGCATATTTTTGATTTTTTTCTTGTGATTAACATATCCTATGAAAAGACCTACAATGAATTTATCCTACCAATAAGTAGGCCTATCGTCCATTTAGCTAATGCCAGATATAGCTAATATCTCGGTAGTCAAAGTACTCTGTTGTTCTCCAAAAAAACAATGAATGGCTTAAGGCTGAGTGCTAAATGGGAAAGGAGAATGCCAGACAGTAGGCTATTGAGAGTCGAACAGAAGTAGCTACTGTAGGTTTTGGTCTTTTCATAGGATGCTGATAATAAGAAAATACAAAACTTTGACAGCCTTATCCTTTAAAAAATGACAAATGCAGATTTATTTATTTTTATTTTATTTAAATATTATATATTTATTTATTCATTTGACAGGGACAATACACATTGATCAACATCACTATTCTGTGATGTAAATGTGCCAGGTTTAGCCAGATCGCTAATTTACATCAGATATGACACAATTTAAATGTACTTCCACAATACTGCATTTGGTTCACACTTGTATCTGAGTAGCCTAAATAACGGCATACATAGTTTAAGACATTAACGTTTTGAAATATAAAAATGATCAGAGCAGTAGACATCCCCCTTCAATTCAGTCCAGTTCTTTATTGCTACACCCACCTTACAGTACTTAGGAATGTGTTTCAGTTTGCTTGCATACAAAAATACAAAACATACATGTTTCTGTAAACAAATTTCCCAAACAGAAAATTATTAATAGCTTCCACAGACCATACAAATCGGCTATAAAAAATGAAACATTGTAACACATGGTCATTAGTGCATTGAAATACCTTTTAGCTTGCAGCTCGCTCTGTTGGCACAATCGAACAAACAACAGAGCTCTTTGGCACAGTGAGAGGAGGGGAAGAGCTGCCTTCACAATGGATAGCACCATTTTGCTTAGTGTAGCTTTCATTTTATCTCAAATCACCAAGCAACAAAAAAGCCCAAAAATAAATCAACTAAAACAACTTCAAAACACTGAAACCAACTTTTTAAAGGGTAAGCACCACATCACTGCATCCCCCAAAGATATTAGACCTTTTTTATGTCCAGGGGCTCTGATTCAGTTAAGCTGCAATTGTTGTTAGTATGGCTCCAAATATAACAAATTGATCACTTCTAACAGAAACACCTGGGGCCTCATTTATAAAATGGAAAACCACTTATAAGTAGTTACTTATAAAACCTTACTTTGACGTGGAAATGATCTTATCTCTATGCAAAGTCTATACTTGACGTAAGTGATTTTCCTGCTGGTTATGTAGGGGTATTGCAGTTTAAGGTCAGACCATTTCTTTTTCAGATCAGCCACAGCTCTGTCTTGCTGCCCCACCTCGTTCACTGCAGCGGCGACACACTCCCAAGCTTCCTGTTTGGCTTTGTCAACCCACTATTTAGTCCACCGAATAATACGTGTTGCCTGTCTTCAATCTCCTCTACCATCGCCGTGATCTTGTCTTACAAAAAGTTTGCTTTTCTCTTTTGGTCCATGGTTATTCCCGACTAAACCCTCATTTGTGCTAGCATTATATAAGGGGAAATCGCTGATTGTAAGGCATGTTCAGGTGCTGTCAATTTCAAGTTAATTTGAGATTTATAGATCACAGGTGCGTAAGTTACAAATGGGCTTCTTAGAACCTGCGTTCATCATCTCCATTAAGAAGATCCATCTTCACGTTTTTGTCAGGGGGATGCTCGCCGTCCTGTCCTGTCCTTCCCGATGACTGTGGAGGAAGAGCCAAAATTATATTTCCTGTTGACTGTCAACAAGAGGTCACCTTAATGTGTAAACCTCTTCACACGTGGAAATAAAATGATCCAGTTGTGCTGGTCTGTGTGAAGGATGAGTAGTTCTGTTCCAGGCTTTCTCTTCCACCATTTACCCTGCTTTAATTAGCCGTTACACCTTACACCAGGGGTGCAAAACTCCGGTCCTGGAGGGTCGGTCTATGTGCTGATTTTTGTTCAAACCAATTCCCTTAGTTTTAGTTCTTGGATCACTGAATAAACTGCTGTACTTGAGCATAGTAAAATCTTTAGGATGCACCTGGACTCTGTGGTTGTAGCTGGTGCTGATACAAATGTCAGATAAAGATATCCATCCATCCACTATCTATACCCACTTAACCTGGTCAGGGTTACGGGGGGTGCTGGAGCCTATCCCAGCATGCATTGGGCGAGAGGCAGGAATACACCCTGGACAGACAGCCAATCTATCGCAGGGCACACACACCATTCACTCAACATTCACTCACACACTCATATCTATGGGCAAATTAGAGTCTCCAATTAGCCTACCTGCATGTCTTTGGACTGTGGGAGGAAACCGGAGTACCCGGGGGAAACCCACACGGACACGGGAAGAACATGCAAACTCCCCAAAGAAAAGCACCGGGCCGGATTTCAACCCAGGACCTTCTTGTGACAGTGCTACCCACTGCACCGCCATGCCGTCCCAGGTCAAGATATGAGTGAGCTAATCAAATAATTAAGAGCAGAAGTTGGTAAGAAATCTTGAAACAGATCGGCCCTTGTTGTGCACCCCTGCTTTAAACCAATACAGTTTCGCTTGCAGAGGAAACCGCAGTAGCCTGTCTCAGTTTTCAGCTGTGGGCAAGCTTATCAGAACATGCAGTCATATCATCACATGCAAGCAGCCAATTCAGCTGCTGAGCTGGATTTGACATGAAATCCAGATACAGATTTCCCTCCTTGCCCACCCTGGATTCATACATTGCATTGATTACACATCATTACACATCATCTACACACAGACATTACCTGTAACTATCCACTATAATTGCCCAATTTTTCCCCAAGCATTACGGGTCCGCCTCATTTTTCCCCAGGCATTGTGGGCCTAAATTCAGTTTTAAACAATTCATGTCTGTTTGCCACTTTGTATGGGTCTATGAATTCTGCATGGCCTATGAAAATGTTCTTTTTGGAAACAACTTACCATTCTCGATAATAACACGATGACAGCAGTGATGACAATGACAGCAACTACTGTGTGAGGAGAAGAACAATCAATTAATGGACACCTTAGACGTTAAACTCGACTTCAAAGACTGCACACTGATAGCATTGTATATATTCTCTCAGGCAACTGACCTGCTGAGTGAATATGCAGGCACTGTAAAGCATTATTACATTACAGTTTCTTAGCAGATGCTCTTATTATGGGTGCACCGGAAATGAATTTTTATGGCCGATTCCAGTGGCCGATTTTTTAAAGCCAAATCAGCCGATTCCGATAGGCAAGATTTTTTTTTTTTGTTTCAACAGGTAAGCTAACAAAGAAAAGATAAAATTGTTCATGGATTATTATAATAATGAAGCATTAGGCCTATTGTTACTGTTGTCATAGCACACGATGAAGGAGCTGTGATTCAGCGTGGCTGAATCTTTTCAGCTGCTTCCAGAAGAGTGCGTTTTGACGCTTCACACCGTGATCTGCGCCAGCACGTGATGACGGCAGTCGCGGCAGAAGAGTCGATTTCTCTAGTAAGCTTCTTGAAAGCTGCAGGTAGCGCATGCTCACGTTTCTTACGTCATAAAACCAGAATACAGATTGACCAAATTAAAATAACCCAGCCGGTCACCGATCGTGTGTTCCAGCCTGTTCCGATCCACAGCCGATCAATCGGTGCACCCCTAGCTCTTATGCAGAGTGACTAACAGAAGTGGAGAGCATCAGCGTTAGTCTAAGTAAGACAGAAGTGTGACGTCAACTAAAAGGCTACAGATATTGAGGTGCTAACATTTCAGAAGCTCAGTATCAGTGAGTATGGGACTAAGCACTGAAACATAAGCATTGTATATTCGTACAATACCAAACGCGGAAATGCGGGTATGGTACTATTAGCCAATAAGCACTTGCCTCCAATCTCTTTGGTACAATCAACATGTACTGTAATGTAAACCCATGGTTATGATTCTTGTTATTTATTGATAAGTGCACAAAGGCATGTTCCCTTTGCCCATTTCTCCTTCGCAGCCTGCTAGAGATATGGAGGTTGCAAGTTTGAATGCTGGATATGCAGTAGCAGTAGGAAACTTACTTGAACAGCATGCAGCTACAGCCATTTCTGGAAGGAAAAAAACAGAAGAATGGATGAAATCTTTGAGTTCTGCAGGGAGTTTTTTGCTAGTGCCTATTCCTTTTCTCAGAACTCACCCCAGGGTGGCATGGTGGGCGCGGGCGCGGGCGTGGTCATGGGGTTGGCAGGAGCATTAGTCTGGTCCAAGTGCTGTGCTCCTGTGCAGCTAAGAGGGTAAAAACCAAAAAAGTTCCATGGCTTTACATTCTGATAGAGGCTACTCAGAACAAGTCTTCCCATTGCAGCAGCATCACCACACAAACACACACAAATGTACACAGTGAGCTCCAGAATGTTTGAGACAAAGATGTATTTTTTGTGTATTGTTTGAGCACAAATTTTTGATTTGTGATCAAACAATACACAAGGGGTAAAGTGCAGATTCTCAGGTTTTATTTTTTATCTTGGTTTCATCATGTAGTCCCCCCAATTCAGGGCACCATAATGCTTAGGACATATTAATATGTAAATGAAAGTTGTCATGTTTAGTACGTTGTCACAAGAGTACAAAGCCAAATCAAAAAAAAAAATGAATTAATAAAAACCGTTTGTCCCAAACAGCACTTAGGCATTGAACCCATAGTACACCTGGTTTTGGTTTATCATTTTTGAGAAAATAAATGCATTTACATCTAACGGAGCCTACAAATTCGCTCAAAATGCGTGTGGGGAACCCTCCTAGTCTAGCGGTGACTTAAGAAACCTACATAGTCACTATAACCCCCATAAGTTTGGGGGTTTATCTTGGCCAGTTCCTTTTGGCCTTCACACTGTGCTCGAGCCATCACTCTGATACAAGTTAATCTTGGTCTCATTTGTCCACAAAATCATTTTACAGAACTCTGTGGTCTGTTTAAGATCCTTCTCTGCAAACTGTAGCCTGGCCATCCTGATTTTGCAGATAACTAGTGGTTTGCATCTTGCAGTGTAGCCTCCGTCGTTCTGTGCTTTAAGGCTTCTGCGGACAGTAGTCACTGACATACAGTATCCACACCTGCCTCCTGAAGAGTGTTTCTGATCCGTCGGACATGTGTTTGGGGTCATTTCTTCATTCCAGCTCACAGAAAGCACTTACCAGAGGAAGATTTGAGACTGGGAGGCAGGTTAAGATCTGCGCAGGCTGCAGAAAGAGGTTATGATTACACACAACTTACATATGATTGCATATGATTGCAAATGATCACGAAACTACACACAGAGAAGTCTGATAGCTGTGCTAACTGCATTTCTATTGTGTCCTAGACACCTACATTGTATGTGAAATGAAGGAATTTCAAGCAGGTTTTGGCTTGGGCCTTGGGTATATATGCACTTATCAAAAATAAATCCATTCAATTTCAGCAGCTTTCAAAATTTCAAATGACAAACAATCTATGAATAGTCCCACATTTAAGGTTTTGATTTTTACATGTAATCAACTGCAAGGCATCCGGGACCTTCGTTCCCACTACTCTTCACCACAGCAACAGTACTCAAACTAGAGCCAGGGCAGGAATACTCACGCATGTTGTTCGAGTAGAATGTCTTCCAGTCGTCTGAAGAGCCATCCTTCCCTTCGAAATGAAGGAGCTGTTCAGTCCGTAGGACAAGGTTCCCATTAGTCAAGGTACAGGGTGTATCTTCCTTTAGGTTGTCCTCAAAGCAGTTTTGGATTTCTTCATTTCCTTTCGTCCACAGCTTTCTGTGGCTGCTGGCCAGCATGATTCTGCTCACACCAGATTTACAGCCCTTTTCTGAGCAAACTGCACACTGTCCTGTGACATGGAAACGGGAAGATTTACTTTCCCGAGACGGGGTTTGTGCATAGATGACAGATTAAAGAGCAGGGTTCCCAGTCGTCATGACAGGACACCCAAGACCAAACAAGCATGTGTGGCGTGTATAGGACTGTGATCAGCCGAATAATTCAATAGTCATAATTTCAATAGAAGATACCTTTAATTCCTCGCAATTTAAGATATCTAAATGACCTTTTTAGATATCCAAAACTGGTCATGCTATTAAATGTTAAAAGGGCTTGCCATAATGAGTCAAAATACATTTGCAGATATCTTAAATTATCATTCTTACTAGTCAGTTTATAATTGCATCATTCTGACTAATCACATTATAATTATGACTAGTCAAAATATATTTGTAGATATCTAAAATATAATTATGGACAGTCAAGAGAAGCTATTAAATGTCAAAAGGGCTTGTCATAAATCTCAGCCTAACATAATTACTACACTGAATATTTCACCTGCATATTGCAAACCACTTAAATTGGTTTAGTAATGGGAATGATTTCCTCTAAAACGAGGATAGAGTATGCCTTAAAATTAAACGATTTTACTACTTTACAATGTAAATTGAGTCAGTCACTAGGGCTGCAGTATAATAATGATACTAATAATAATAATAATAATAATAATAATAATAATAATAATAATAATAATAATAATAAACTATTCTCATCGTTTTGAACAATGTTTGCATTTTAGTTTCAGGTGCTATGTCTAGCACCCAGTAGGAATTAAAAACCAGAAACTCATAGCCTACTCACCGGCATATGGATATGCCTCACCGAAGAAAAGCCCGACCATTCCACTCAGAAATATCCATGGACTCCGCATGTCCATGAGAATATCCTGTCAAAAAAAAAACAAATCTGATAACCGCCCAGCAGTTTATAAAAAGCATCAAGTAGTATAAGAAATAATTTAATAGAAGAATGTTTCTGAACTTAACCAAGGACAGTAGTTTTGGAAACACAGTCAATAACACCACAAGCAGTGCATTTATTATATGCTTTGCACCGATTTGCCTAGTAACACAGGAACTCTGCGGTTGACCTATCCATAGAAATAAGTATATTGTATCTTATTTTGTTGGGTAATCTTGATAAGCCTGGGTCTGGTATCTGAGTGTATGTGCACCTTTTGGTTCTGTTACACAAAAGCATATTGACTCCAGCGGTTTATTTATTTATTCATTTATTTATTTATTAAATAATTTTTGGAGGGCTACTTTTTCTTCTACTTGAGCAAATTTTCTTAACGCAATATCTACTTGAGTAATTTTCTTTACGTAACAATACTTCTACATCTACTACTCCTAAATCTAGGCGTGTGGAAGGTGATGGACGCTTCAAATGGAGAAATAGGACAGGTGAGTTGGTGCCTGATGGTGGAGTTTCATAGCCAGTAGTAGGCATAATTCAATGTTAAGCATCACCACAATTTCTTACAGTAGTTCTATTGTTTGTGGTAAAAGGTGGAAAACAGCACTCCGACTAATGTTACCTCAATTGCACCTTTGGTATAGCCACTGTTATACAAAAAATATTTAAGGAGGATTGCGATTGAAAGCGTAGACCTATAGGTAAAGATTCAGTGGTCCCATCACTGATATTTGACCATGTCGAACTTCACTTTTTAACTTGAATTTGCATAATAAAATTAATGAAACACAGAAAATGTTATTTCACTCATAAATAAATGCTGCAAATGATATAAGGAAACACCAGACAGTGATACCATATTTACATTTCAGTACTACTACAGTCTAACGTAGTTTCGCGGTTTCGCTCTATTTACTCATTTAATATACTCCTTAACAGTAAAATAAAGCAGCATTTCTCGTGGGAATCCGTGTTTTTTTTGTTTTTTTTTGAGTAAAACGTGACGTCAGAAGTTCGAATGTTCTTACTTGAAATATCCGAGCGCCGAGTTTCGAGTTTCGAGTTGTTTTGAACGCAGCATCCAAACGGCCAGCTTTCGGTTCTCAATCTCAGTATGAATGTAATGTCACCCCCCCCCCCCCCCCCCTCCCCCCCCCCGCTGATATTTATGTTCAAAAAAGCAAGTTCCCCATTGGGCTCCATTCATTTTTGACAGCAAAAATACAATACTTTCACTCAAATATTGATTTTAACTCCGTGCATTATATTAAAGAAAAATCAATGTTTTTCCGAGATAAAATATTTTTTTCCTACCACACCGTGTAACGTCTACAATTTTATTAAGAAAATCCAATAATTGTATTTATCTACTAAATCCAACTATTTATTTCTTCAGCCTACTTCTAAGATTGCAGTTTGAATTAATGACAGTGCTTTGTATGAGTAACTTGGTATTTTTGTACGCTGACGTACCATCTACAAGGTTTCAGTTCACCCCCTCCTCCTAACTCCCCTACGACACCCTCAGGTACAGATCCCGTCAGCCCATGGGAGTGTGCACATCGCCCCTACTGCTTCCCCACCATATAGACACTAAAGCGGGCTGCGGGCCCATGCCAAATTGCTAACTTAGCTAAATTACATAGATATTCATGTAGGCTACTGAATGAAGTTACGTTAGCCAGCGAAGCTAGTTAGTTGACCTTACATAAAGATACCTCGACTGACTAACGTTAGTATCTAACGTGACTTGGTAGCTAAACAAAGGTAGGCTGTGTTCACACACAACGTCTTTTTTAATTTTTTTTTAAACGCAGTTCCAAAATGCAGTTGAGTGCATCCTTTGTTACCATAACTTATACTAACCCAAGGCTTTCCACAACGATATGGAGTAGCCAGCCAGTGGGGAAAAGTAGCCGGTAAATTCATTCATTCGTTCATTCATTAAGCCCATAAACGTTTGTGTGGCGTATATGGAAAATGCAGCGCTTTCAGTGGACTTTTTAATACTTACTGCGCATCGTCAAGTTGCTGCCACCGGTGTTTTCCGAAGTAGCCCGTCTAATTAGGATGTCCCCTGTCTGTGCAATCAATGCAATTATTAATGTGTTTTGTAATCAATTATTTTGATAATATTTGTCAAACACTGAAGACGGATCTCCGCTCTCTGATCGGCAGGACACAACCTCTCAACCTCACAACCTCCTATTTTTTACAGTCCCTGGTAGAGACCAGTGTGATGGAGAAATTTAAATACTGTCTTTGGAGTATCACAGTGATCCATGAGAAGAATAGACTTCAATGAATAATCTGACAGTTCTGCTTGTATGAGTCTTCTCTCTGCTTGATAGTTGGTGCATTCATTCCATCAAAACATGCTTCACAGTTTCTGCCTCTCCACAGATGCATTTTCCATCCGGGTGTTTACCAGCCAGTGCCAGCCCATGTTTTACTGCACAATGACCCAATCTCAGCCTAGTTATTACCACATTGTCCCTCTTGCTCATTCTCACATTTGACATGAGATTTGGTGTTGGTTGTATTGAAAAATAAAACCTGCCTTTGTTTCCCTCCTCCCATTCTTTTTGCCATAACTTTGCTATTCCTTGACGAATTAAGCTCTTACACTTGGCCCTTCCATACAGTACTTCCAGATCTAAATCTTTCCTGTTGATGGCTTTTTTTGCTATCATATCAGCTTCCTCATTCCCCTGTATTCCTATGTGAGCTGGGACCCAGAAAAACCCAACAGTATTCCCCAACTTAGATACTCAGTTTAGCATAATCAATATTTCTACTATTAGGTCTGGTCTGGCCCTACCTTTCCCACCTTTCAGTGCCATTAGTGCTACAGAAGAATCTGAACATACAATAACTTTTCCTGGCCTAACTTCCTCCACCCACCCGAGCGCCCACAAAATTGCCACCAGCTCTGAAGTGAAGACTGACACACGATTTGGTCCGCTTTCCATGATGTATCTGTAATTGCGGAATGCTTACTCCTATTGCAGCTTTTCCATTATTCAGATTCTTGGAACCATCAGTGTAAACCTGAATGAAAACAGCCCAATTTCCTTCAAGATAAACATTAACTAAAGTCACAGGATCTCCTATCTCTTTCTTCTTAACTCGATCTAATACGGGAAAGTCTACCTCGGGTTCTGGCAACAGCCATGGCGAAACAGGTGACCAGCATAGATAACTCAAGTCCAATGTAAACTGCATGCTGTTTTATGAGGTGAAGGAAGTTTGACTTCTTTTCCTTACGTATCAACTCCCAAGAATCCTCCAAAAGACATCTTGCTGCAGAGCTAAATTTTTGGCCACTTAACTTTACCCAATAATGGAGCCCCAGTTTATTTCTCCTGGTTGCTAAAGGAGATTCCCCCATTTCCGCCAATCAGCTCGAGCTAAGCTTAGCATGGCATGTTGCTAACGGCTTACAGCTTAATGTTTCCGGGTGGAACTCGCGATTGTAAAATTTGGTTCCACATTACGTTCATCAATCTTCGCACATAGGCTACCATTCTTCGTATGACTGCATGCACCGAACCGTAACGTCCAAACCGTGACGGTTCAGGACGAAGACACATATCGTTACACCCCTACTGTGTGCACAGATATATACCAACCCATAAAACACACACACGAACACACACACACCTACACACACATGCACACATACACACACACACACACACATGCATGCACACATACACACACACACATGCATGAACACACATACATGCATACACACACATTCACACACACACACACACGCGCGCACACACGAACACATACACGAACACATACAAATGTACACATGCAAACACACAAACACATGCATACATACACACACATTCATACACACACACATACATAAGCTCAGGGACATTCTTCAGCATTCTGTCTTTTCAAACTGAAGATACTTGGCGAACCTTCCAAGGGTTTGTACTATTGTCCAAACAGACTTTGTTGGCATACAATGTAAATTTAATATTGGTTTTGTAACCTGGAATGTCAGATTTTCTTATGCAAAACAGCCTTGATCAAACTGGACTACCCGATGCTTTCGAACATAATCTTAAGGTACACAGTGTTTGGCCAGTATAAATCAACAATTCCTAGAGAAGTTTGGTGATAGTATTAAGTAGGTCTATCATCCGTGACAGACTTCACCTGTGTCAAAAATAAATAAATAATATTCCAGTGAAGACTTTTTTTAACGCAGTAACCGGTAATCCTGTATTTATGTTTACAGCTAGATCAGGGTCTAAGGTTTTGACAATTTGAATCGAGGAAATGTAACTGAACAGGAAAAAGTTTAAATAGAAGCACAGCTTGAAACTGAAAAAAAGGAAAAAAAATATATACATGAATATTTGGAGAATTCAATCACAATGTCACCAACCAAAAAATGTATTTGCTTTAGAATTCAGCTTCAGAAAAAATCTTTTTTTACCTTTTGAAAAAGGCAAACAAACAAGACAAACCAGAACTTTGTGTGCACGTGTGAATAATAAACTACATGTGGATGTGAAATGAAGTTTATTAGTTGACCTGCCAGCTAAGGGCTTAACAGTTAATGGCAATGCAGCACGGACTCTGTTTCACCTAATAGTCTTATCGGGTAATATAGTTCTGTCAGGACCACTGTCGTCAAGTAGAACTTTATTGACAATAAAGGCAATACAGTTATGTTTGGCGGTATGGCTCTGTTCTGGAGCTCTCCCGCCAACCACGCAGCCCGCGTGGATAAGGCCGGGAGGCCAGCAGCCAAACCCCCCTAGAGGGGTACACACAGAACAGATCCAGCAGCAAAGCAAGTTCTTAACACATAGGGATGGAGCAATGCAATTTCTTAACACAGAGATGGAGAAATGCAATTTCTTGATGCATGGGGATGGAGCATATAAATTCTTAACACATAGGAAGGAGAAATGCAATTTCTTGACGCATAAGGATGGAGCTGGGGTGGTGGAGGGGATTTACGAAGCAACGTGCAGCGCTTGCATGCAGGAGGAGCAGCCGAATGAGTAGAAGGAGGCTGTTTAAATAGACCGCCCTGTTAGTGAATGTACTGTGATAGGCGAACATCACTCAGCTGAGCCCTCAGCTGATTCGGCCGGAGCGCTTGACTCTCGTGGCCTGCCAGAACTACGCGATGCTCCATTTCTGTCAGGACCACTGTCGTCAAGTAGAACTTTATTGACAATAAAGGCAATACAGTTATGTTTGGCGGTATGGCTCTGTTCTGGAGCTCTCCCGCCAACCACGCAGCCCGCGTGGATAAGGCCGGGAGGCCAGCAGCCAAACCCCAAAACAACCATATGCCTACGTACTATCAATAAGTGTCTCCGGCTGATGTGATGACTATGTGTACGACCACCTGGAGGAAGCCCTTCGTCCAGTCGAGCCTTTCGGCTTGAGGCCGTTTACTTTTTACGTGGATCAGTGGTTATGTGTACCAACAGCCTGTTGGATGTTCCCCTGGAGCCAATACTTAGATGTATTATTAATTAATAAACCAGAGGAACATACTATGTGTGGTATGATATTAGGCTATGTGTACCGACAAGCTTGTCGGTAATTCCCCTCGAGCGCCGAGATTTGAACTAAGCGGGGGAAAATACTATCGACTACGTCAGTGTAAATGGATCCTCACTCGTTGCATAGCCTACCGGAGGAGCCAGTAGTAGCAGCAAGTAAGAGCAGTGATGTGAAGCACGTGTTCAATGATGATGTGATGACTATGTGTACGACCACCTGGAGGAAACCCTTCGTCCAGTCGAGCCTTTCGGCTTGAGGCCGTTTATTTTTATTTTTTATTTTTTATTTTTTACGTGGATCAGTGGTTATGTGTACCAACGCCTGTTGGATGTCCCCCTGGAGCCAATACTTAAATGTATTATTAATACCCAAAGGAACATGCTATGTGTGGTATGATATTAGGCTATGTGTACCGACAGCTTGTCGGTATTTCCCCTCGAGCGCCGAGATTTGAACTAACCGGGGGAATTATGCTACCGACTACGTCAGTTTAAATGAATCCTCACTCGTTGCATAGGCCTACCGGAGGGCCAGTAGTAGCAGCAGCAGGAGCGCGGCGGCAGTTACGCATCAGCGTAGGAGCCTTAGCGCAGCAGCAGTAATGGCAGTGATGTGAAGCACGTGTTCAAAGATGACGTGATGACTATGTGTACGACCACCTGGAGGAAGCCCTTCGTCCAGTCAAGCCCTTCGGCTTGAGGCCGTCTACTTTTTACGTGGATCGGTGGTTATGTGTACCAACAGCATGTTGGACGTTCCCCTGAGGCCATAGTTAGATGAATTATTAATTAATAAACCAGGGGAACATACTATGTGAGATGTAATATTAGGCTATGTGTACCGACAGCTTGTCGGTATTTCCCCTCAAGTGCCGAGATTTAAACTAAACCGGGGGAAATATACTACTACCTGCATCAGTGTAAATGAATCCTCACTCACTGCCATCCATACAATCATGCATGGACAAGAACGGGAGGGGGTAGCAGCAAAAACCCCCAAAGCAACCATACGGCGACATGTTGCTAGTACTTAGTCTCCGGCTGAAGTGATGACTATGTGAAACGCCATTCGGCTACCGGAAGGGCCCTTCATCTGGTCAGCTCGAGGCCGTTCTAACGTTGTGGGTCAGTGGCTATGTGTACCAGCTTTTGGCCTTTCCCCTGAAGCAAGAGTAAAATTAAACCAGGAGAAAATACTATTTGTAATGTTGAAGGCTATGCCTACATGTATGGCCTTGGCTTCTATCAATCAATTTTTTTATTTGTATAGTGTATTTTACGGCAGTTGTCACAATGCACTTTACAGACAACCCTGGCCTGAACCCCCACAGGAGCAAGCCTAAGGCGACAGTGGCAAGGAAAAACTCCCTGTGGCAGATAGGAAGAAACCTAGGAAGGAACCAGGCTCAAGGGGGAAACCCATCCTCCTCTGGTCGGCTCAGGTTGTTGATTGTGACAAGCATGTCAGTCAGTGGCTTAGCTACCTCGTAAGCCCAAGGCCATTCAAACTAATCGCCAGATATTATTAGGCTATGTGTACCAACAGGTGTTGGTATTTCCCCCCAGCACGGAGATTTAAACCAATTAGAGGGAAATATACTACTCATATTAGTGTAATGATCCTCGTTCGGTAGTAGTAGCAGCAGCAGCAGCAGCAGCAATAAACAGCAGGAGCAGTCGGAGCGGTAGCATCAGCACCAGCAGTAGCAGTAGCAGTAACATTAGCAGTAGTGGCAGTGGTAACGCAGCAGCAGTAGTAGCACCCAGCAGCAGTAACAGCAGCAACAGCAGAAACAGATTATAGAGGAAACATTGGCGGCTGCGACACCGGTACTTGCCAGTAGACAGTAGCAGCCGTGCTCCTATACTGCAAAGCTCATAGCTTTTGAACGGAAATTGTCAATGCCAACGGATGAAAGAAGCACATGTCCAAAGCCCCATAGCATGCCGGGAACCATCATTGCTGTCGTTGCCGCACTGGAGCAAGAGCGGTGGTGTAGAACTCCGGAATGGGGACCACATTGCCTATGAGACGGAGGCGGACGGCAACCAGATTTCGTCGTGGCATTTCCCAATGAAGGCTCCTCAGGGCTCGCATGGGGGCGCCAGCACAGGTACCGGGTCATGGAGGAGAGGATGGAAAACAGTGCTAGTATGCAATAATGACACGAGTTCCTTCATTTTCTCAGATTAAAAGCTTGAGGTGTATACAAAATATAGCTAATTTAAGCATATTTGCCATGGTGAGATCATATAAAGAACCATGAAGCATGAGGAAATGCAGTTTCCAACAGTGGGTACTCGGGGTTGAAACTCTTGCCTTAAAAGAGAGACCAGTTGTGAACGGAGTTATGAGGCTGAAGAGTCTATGCGTCTTTTAAAAACTGTGGGGAAATGCATTATGCAGAGATTGGATGAACATATTACTGCTTCTGCCCATCAGGCGTCACCATGAGGCTAATCTTGCGTTGCGCTATCGGAAGCGACTCCTGCCAAATGAATACGCTGGAAAAGATGCATAGCCTGGACCCGAAAGCCGAGACGATTGGCGATCGTGTTTTTGAGTTTCGCTTAATTCGCTGACATAAGGGCCACTCCGGGCGAGGGCGGGCATCAAAGCAATAAGGTTCGAAGAATTATTTCTCAATACGTCACTATTTAAATATTATTTAACAGTTGGGCACAGTGGGCTGCTTTAAAGCGCCACATTGCATTACTAATATGCTTACCGAATGAGTATATTAGGAGAGGAATTGAAACCAGTTGGTTTTTTTTTTTTTTTTTTTTTTTTTTTTTTTTTTTTTTTTTTTTTTAAACCATCGTATTGCACTCTATTTAGACGACAATGCAATGTACGATTAAAGAAACTATGACAAAGTTGCGAAAGCACATGCTACAAATCTGCCTGGAACCAGCCATAACCGGGAGCAGATGCAATGGATGACGCGCAACGCCATTCGCGTGAGCATACAATTGTAGAGACGGCGAGGCCAATACCTAGGCTATGCGGAGCATGTCCGTAGCAGGAGGTATAATTTTTTCCTCAACATATGTGCTCAGTCGTGTGGTCACGTGCCTGATCACATGCACGGTGAAGAGGTCAGAGCAGTGACGTGAAGAAGGCTACATGAATTCCCTTCTCCGCTGTGATAAGCCTAAACGCCAGTTTAAGTGTCATGGAAAACAACGATACACTTATGAATGCGGAACGTACGCATTCGCGTCTTGCAACAGCACAATATTGAGAGAACCAGTTGGACGAGACAACGTTAAGCCTAATTTGTCTCATTACAATGGACATTAGCAATCCCTAAACATTCAGCATGGCGATCTGACAGCTAAATTAGATAGCCAACCAATTGTATCCTCGCAGATTTAACACCAATATGAATTTAATGTTTTCATTTTTCTGTCGCGATGATTGGGTCCCGACAGGGAACCGGCTTTTTAAGCGCAAATCGTGAATCAGTGGAGAAAACTTTCTGTTTCTGAAGTTGAAAGCCGAAGCTGGTTTGCATTTTTACAACATTGGCTGTAGCCTACTTGCCGGTAACAGTCTAACACTCCTTATAGTGTAGCGATTCAGCGAAGGGTAGAATGCAGCTTTGAACAATTTAGACGACTCTGCATCTCTGCTCTTTGCAACACGCCCTGCCGCCCATGTTCGATCTGCCAAACCTATAACAGCCAGAGTTTAACTGCCATCTCGCAGCCCAATCCTTCCGGAATAACTGTTTACACCAGGAAGTAGGCTAGTAGCCTACAAATACACAAACTATAGCCCGTGTGAGACATGGGGGCTATCTAGTAGCTGCTTGGTAGCGACTGCCCTTAATCCATTAGCCGTTCGCAATGAACAAAGATTCTTTATCGATACGCATACTTTTCCATCTCAGCCAGCGTGAGAACTTTGGCGTTTTCCCAATTCAGACATTTCCACTTAGATTTACGTGCACAAATCCCAAATTCGCGTAAGACGATTGACTGGAAGACCCCGCTCTGATCAAGTAGGGGATGTAGCGTACGACCCAATTCTACTGCGTTCCGGAAGGTAGCCGAACGCATTCACGCCAGGGATTCTTTAACAGTGACAGCATCTAGCGTTGACTCTGGTGGTGAGAAACTCGACAATAAGCATGCCATTAACTTGTGCCCGCATATGTTGGAACGTTTACGCTTTTAGCGAAAGACTTGCGATATTCGTGAAACCAGCCCCTCTGTGAGACGTCCCCGCAATCGAATGTGTAGGCTATATTTGGTGTTGTCAATTTAGCGACTTTTAGAGGAGGCCATAGCTACTTTCCATAGAAATAGTTGGCAACACTGTGTATATTATGCGTTTACCGCTAGACACAGAGCTCAGCAGAATTAAAATAATGTTGATGACATTACCCGGCAAGAATCTGCAGCTAGCAGATATGGACGTGGCAGCAGCTTCCAGGCTTGAACATGGCGTCCTCCATAGAGGGGCGGCGGCCGCCGCAAAGCAGCGCTCCTTGAATGAAGCTCCCTGGCCAGTTAGCAGTGAAGACAGTGCACCGGTATCCTCAATATCTGGAATATACCGCTTAAACAACGCTTTGCGTGGCTGGCCGCAAATGGATCGCCTGCCTGCTGCAGCTATAGAGCTTAGAGGTAAGGGCAATGCAAATAAATAGCAAGACTTCCTCATAGAGCCTAGGCTGTGAGCTTAGACTAGCAGCTAACATGTAGCAAGCAGACATAGTTTACACTGGCAGCATGCCGTAGCTGGATTTCAGGAAGAAGTGCCGATTTACGAAGCAACGTGCAGCGCTTGCATGCAGGAGGAGCAGCCGAATGAGTAGAAGGAGGCTGTTTAAATAGACCGCCCTGTTAGTGAATGTACTGTGATAGGCGAACATCACTCAGCTGAGCCCTCAGCTGATTCGGCCGGAGCGCTTGACTCTCGTGGCCTGCCAGAACTACGCGATGCTCCATATTTGGTTTAAAAAAAGAGGCTGACATGGGTTAAGGGTACGTGTATGTGCCTGGTTTGCTTGTGTCTCCCTTTCTATTGTCATAGTAGAATGTGTGTGTAGAGAAGTAAGACATGCGATTTCAACTTATCCAACCAGGCACAAGATGTGTGACATGCAACAGCCTGAATCAGCAAGAAAGAAATGCTCCGATGGATTGTTTACCCGTTTTCCTCCTCCGCATTTTCATTTCCTATTTTGAACTCTTTGAGTTAACCAGAGCGGGGGGGGGGGGGGGGGGGGGGGGGTGGGTGACAATGCATATCTAGATGTAGAAAATGAATCAGCACACAGCCAACGGTAATGTGTTTGAGAAAGGGACCGGATAAGTGTGTGTGCATGTGCGTGCCTGCATGTGAGTGTGGATCCGTGCCTTGGTGTGAGTGTGTTTTACTTTTATGATGTAAAACTGAATGGGCAAAGATCAATATAACCGGGTCATAAAACCTTCAAAGATGCATGTCTTGTAGTAACTCACAGTAGAGCGCTCTTAAGTCTTTGATTTCGTCGTCGAATTGGCCTCCTCTCTAAAACAGAGGACATGCTGGCTATCTCCGGATACAACAAATTAGTCTGCACTAATAAGACTCATTTATTACAGATTTGCATTGCCTGAACTCCACTGTAACAAACTGCTCATTAATCTGTTAACTTTGAAAGTCTTGGAGCTTTCCGAAACAGTTAAAATGAACTGATGATAATGTATGTGACAGAATTTTAACTGAACAGACAAAAAACGGCTTTTATTTTCAGATAAACACTCACACACACACAAACTCACACAAGCACACACACATGCGCATGTACATACACATGCACACAACACACACACGCACACACATACAAAAACCTGCACACGGCATGTTTCACATCTAATGCACCACTATCTCCTTATTTTCAAACAACAGAATGGTGCCAGTCCAGAAAAAAGCATTGCAAAACTGTATTAGCATCGACACACCCTTCGGCAGGCCGGCTCTCATGCTAATGCACTGGCTTTGTTGTCATTTCCCAGCATAGCATCAGATTGGAATTGCCAGTGTGGTCAAGCTGGAACCTCCAATTCGATTAGCTCCTCCCTCACTTCCTCTCTGCCACTACAAGTAGCTGGTCTTCAGAGTGTGTCAGTACTGCTCTGATTCCCCCGTGACTGGCAGCATCTCTTCAGCTCCTCAGCATTGTGAATCTACAGGACCAGGACAGGACTAGAACCAGGACCAGGTAGAAGCTGTGTTTCTGGATGGGAAGGAGATGTGTGTGTGTGTGTGTGTGGGGGGGGGGGGGGGGTTGTCCTACTTCTTTTCCTTAATGTGCCTGAGACGGTGTAAAAAATAATCTTTAAAAGCAGAAACTCTGGGGATGAAAAATTTAAAAAAATAGATTTTTTATCAAGCTTAAACTGTACCCCATGTTGTGTTGATGATAAGCATGTATGTCAGGAGACCTCATTACATTTCTGGCTTTTAGAAGACATTGCCGCACAGAGCAGGTTACACAGTTTTACAATTTTTACTCAGTTCACCTAGCTTTACATCTTATCCATTCAGGTGATCTTCGGGAAATAGGAACGCGCACAGGCAGTGAACAGGCAGCTCATAGACATATGTCCAGGGCTGCGTCCCAAATGACTCACTTGTTCACTCATTCACTATTCCCTATATAGTCGAAAATATGTAGCACACTACATTGGCGGAACATGTTTAATTTATTGACACAATGCAGGTTCGACTCGTTATCATTTGCTTTATCTTTGAACTATTCATTATCTTCCAGATGGTTAGTTTTAGTGGCCAGGTGCCCACACTTTGACCAATTAGAAGCCTATTGACTCACTTAAGTCTTTAATTTGATCCGTTAAAAATAATTTACCTTTTAATGTAATTGTTTGCAATGTAGCACAATAAGCACAGTGTGAACATGGGAATTTTATTCTTCATGGAATGCTTAGCTATTTCCGACATAATGTGGTTGAAGAGGGTAAATAATCCCTCTAAACATGAAGAGCACCTAATTAAGAAAAATTTACAGCTTGTTATAATTCTGGAATTGCATTTGTGGTTGGAACGGAAACCAGCATACACAGGGGTACTCCAGGACCGAGGTTGGGAACCACTGCCAGAGGATTTCAGCTGCATGCTCCCATTTTGTTGAAAATGGTGTAGCGGTGGCATCAGCTATAAGTGCATACCGGTGCACGAGCGTTGATATTAGTGTAGCGCTGGCTAGCGGAGCAGCTAACTGATTGTTAAATAGTTTGCTTACACCACTATATCACAGAGGTTCAGAAAATGTAAGCCTGTGTTTTATTAATTTTATTATGCAAATTCAAGTTAAAAAGCTAAGTTCGACATGGTCAAATATCAATGATGGGACCACTGACTCTTTACATAGGTCTACGCTTTCAATTGCAATCCTCCTTAAATATTTTTTGTATAACAGTGGCTATACCAAAGGTGCAATTGAGGTAACATTAGTCGGAGTGCTGTTTTCCACCTTTTACCACGAACAATAGAACTACTGTAAGAAATTGTGGTGATGCTTAACATTGAATTATGCCTACTCCTGGCTATGAAACTCCACCATCAGGCACCAACTCACCTGTCCTATTTCTCTATTTGAAGCGTCCATCACCTTCCACACGCCTAGATTTAGGAGTAGTAGATGTAGAAGTAAAAGAAAGAGTAAGAAAATTACTCAAGTAGATATTACGTTAAGAAACTTTGCACAAGTAGAAGAAAAAGTAGCCCTCCAAAAATTACTTAATTTAAAAATAAATAAATAAATAAATAAATAAACCGCTGGAGTCAATATGCTTTTGTGTAACAGAACCAAAAGGTGCACATACACTCAGATACCAGACCCAGGCTTATCAAGATTACCCAACAAAATAAGATACAATAAACTTATTTCTATGGATAGGTCAACAGCAGAGTTCCTGTGTTACTAGGCAAATTGGTGCAAAGCATATAATAAATACACTGCTTGTGGTGTTATTGACTGTGTTTCCAAAACTACTGTCCTTGGTTAAGTTCAGAAACATTCTTCTATTAAATTATTTCTTATACTACTTGATGCTTTTTATAAACTGCTGGGCGGTTGTCAAATTTGGTTTTTTTTGACAGCATATTCTCATGAACATGTGGAGTCTATGGATGTTTCTGAGTGGAATGTTAGGGCTTGGCTTCGGTGAGGCATATCCATATGACGGTGAGTTTCTGGGTTTTAATGCCTACTGGGTGCTAGACATAGCACCTGAAACAAAAAGGCAAACATCATTCAAAACTAGTTTATAATAATAATAATAATAATAATAATAATAATAATAATAATAATAATAATAATAATAACACTAATAATAATAATTATTATTATTATTATTATCATAATACTGCAACCTTAGTGACTGACTAAATTTAAATTGCAAAGTAAAATCGTGTAATTTTAAGGCATACTCTATCCTCGTTTTAGAGGAAATCATTCCCATTACTAAACCAAATTAAGTGGTTTGCAATATGCAGGTGAAATATTCAGTGTAGTAATTATGTTAGGCTGAGATTTATGGCAAGCCCTTTTGACATTTAGTAGCTTCTCTTGACTGTCCATAATTATATTTTAGATATCTACAAATATATTTTGACTAGTCATAATTACAATTGTGATTAGTCAGAATGATGCAATTATAAACTGACTAGTAAGAATGATAATTCAAGATATCTGCAAATGTATTTTGAATTATTATGGCAAGCCCTTTTAACATTTAATAGCATGACCAGTTTTGGATATCTAAAAAGGTCATTTAGATATCTTAAATTGCGAGGAATTAAAGGTATCTTCTATTGAAATTATGACTATTGAATTATTCGGCTGATCACAGTCCTATACACGCCACACATGCTTGTTTGGTCTTGGGTGTCCTGTCATGACGACTGGGAACCCTGCTCTTTAATCTGTCATCTATGCACAAACCCCGTCTCGGGAAAGTAAATCTTCCCGTTTCCATGTCACAGGACAGTGTGCAGTTTGCTCAGAAAAGGGCTGTAAATCTGGTGTGAGGAGAATCATGCTGGCCAGCAGCCACAAAAAGCTGTGGACGAAAGGAAATGAAGAAATCCAAAACTGCTTTGAGGACAACCTAAAGGAAGATACACCCTGTACCTTGACTAATGGGAACCTTGTCCTACGGACTGAGCAGACCCTTCATTTCGAAGGGAAGGATGGCTCTTCAGACGACTGGAAGACATTCTACTCGAACAACATGCGTGAGTATTCCTGCCCTGGCTCCAGTCTGAGTGCAGTTGTTGTGGTGAAGAGTAGTGGGAACGAAGGTTCCGGATGCCTTGCAGATGATTACATGTAAAAATCAAAACCTTAAATGTGGGACTATTCATAGATTGTTTGTCATTTGAAATTTTGAAGGCTGCTGAAATTGAATGGATTTATTTTTGATAAGTGCATATATACCCAAGACCCAAGCTTAAACCTGCTTGAAATTCCTTCATTTCACATACAATGTAGGTGTCTAGGACACAATCGAAATGCAGTTAGCACAGCTATCAGACTTCCCTGTGTGTAGTTTTGTGATCATATGCAATCATATGTAAGTTGTGTGTAATCATAACCTCTTTTCTACAGCCTGCGCTGACCTTGACCTGCCTCCCAGTCTCAAATCTTCCTCTGGTAAGTGCTTTCTGTGAGCTGGAATGAAGAAATGACCCCAAACACATGTCCGACGGATCAGAAACACTCTTCAGGAGGCAGGTGTGGATACTGTATGTCAGTGACTACTGTCTGCAGACGAATTAAAGCACAGAAGGACGGAGGCTACACTGCAAGATGCAAACCACTAGTTATCTGCAAAATCAGGATGGCCAGGCTACAGTTTGCAGAGAAGGATCTTAAACAGACCAGAGTTCTGTAAAATAATATTGTGGACAAATGAGACCAAGATTAACTTGTATCAGAGTGATGGCTCGAGCAAAGTGTGGAGGCCAAAAGGAACTGGCCAAGATAAACCCCCCCCCCCCCTCCCAAACTTATGGGGGTTATAGTGACTATGTAGGTTTCTTAAGTCACCGCTAGACTAGGAGGGTTCCCCACACGCATTTCGAGCGAATTTGTAGGCTCCGTTAGATGTAAATGCATTTATTTTCTCAAAAATGATAAACCAAAACCAGGTGTACTATGGGTTCAATGCCTAAGTGCTGTTTGGGACAAACGATTTTTATTAATTCATTTTTTTTTTTTTTGATTTGGCTTTGTACTCTTTTGACAAAGTACTAAACATGACTACTTTCATTTACATATTAATATTTCCTAAGCATTATGGTGCACTGAATTGGGGGCACTACATGATGAAACCAAGATAAAAAATAAAACCTGAGAATCTGCACTTTACCCCTTGTGTATTGTTTAATCACAAATAAAAAATTTGTGCTCAAACAATAAACAAAAAATACATCTTTGTCTCAAACATTCTGGAGCTCACTGTGTATATTTGTGTGTGTTTGTGTGGTGATGCTGCTGCAATGGGAAGACTTGTTCTGAGTAGCCTCTATCAGAATGTAAAGCCATGGAACTTTTTTGGTTTTTACCCTCTTGGCTAAACAGGAACACCGGACTTGAACCAGATTAATGCTCCTGCCAACCCCACGACCACACCTGCGCCCGCGCCCACCATGCCACCCTGGGGTGAGTTCTGAGAAAGGGAATAGGCACTAGCAAAAAACTCCCTGCTGATCTCCTTCAGAACTCAAAGATTTCATCCATTCTTCTGTTTTTTTTCCTTCCAGAAATGGCTGTAGCTGCTTGCGGTTCAGGTAAGTTTCCTACAGCTACTGCAGATCCAGCATTCAAACTTGCAACCTCCATATCTCTAGCAGGCTGTGAAGGAGAAATGGGCAATGGGAACATGCCTTTATGCACTTATCAATAAATAATAAGAATCATAACCATAGGTTTACATTACAGTACATGTTGATTGTACCAAAGAGATTGGAGGCTAGTGCTTATTGGCTAATAGTACTATACCCGCATTTCCGCGTTTGGTATTGTACTAATATACAGTGCTTATGTTTCAGTGCTTAGTCCCATACTCACTGACTCAGTGATATTGAACTCTGAAATATTGGCACCTCAATATCTGTAGCCTTTTACAGTACGTGATGTCACACTTCTGTCTTACTGATGCTCTCCGCTTCTGTTAGTCACTCTGCGTAAGAGCTAGGGGTGCACCGACTGATCGGCTGTGGAGCGGAACTGGACGCTTTTCGCTCCAGAACACGCGATCGGTGACCGGCTGGGTTATTGTCATTTTGGCCGATCTGTATTCCGGTTTTATGATGTAAGAAACGTGAGCATGCGCTACCTGCAGCTTTCAGGAAGCTTACTAGAGAAATCGACTCTTCTGCTGCGACTGCTGTCATCACGTGCTGGTGCAGATCACAGTGTGAAGCGTCAAAATGCACTCTTCTGGAAGCAGCTGAAAAGATTCAGCCACGCTGAATCAGAGCTCCTTCATCGTGTGCTATGACAACAGTAACAATAGGCCTAATGCTTCATTATTATAATAAACCATGAACAATCATTTCTTTGTTAGCTTACCTGTTGAAACAAAAAAAAAATCTTGCCTATTGGAATTGGCTGATTTGGCTTTAAAAAATCGGCCATAAAAATTCATTTCCAGTGCACCCATAATAAGAGCATCTGCTAAGAAACTGTAATGTAATACTGCTGCGCAGTGCCTGCCTATTCACTCAGCAGGTCAGTGGCCTGAGAGAATATACGATGCTATCAGTGTGCAGTCTTTGAAGTCGAGTTTAACATCTAAGGTGTCCATTAATTGATTGTTCTTCTCCTCACACAGTAGTTGCTGTCATTGTCATCACTGCTGTCATCGTCGTTATTTATCGAGAATGGTAAGTTGTTTCCAAAAAGAACATTTTCATAGGCCATGCAGAATTCATAGACCCATACAAAGTGGCAAACAGACATGAATTGTTTAAAACTGAATTTAGCCCCACAATGCCTGGGGAAAAATGAGGCGGACCCACAATGCTTGGGGAAAAATTGGGCAATTATAGTGGATAGTTACAGGTAATGTCTGTGTGTAGATGATGTGTAATGATGTGTACTCAATGCAATGTATGAATCCAGGGTGGGCAAGGAGGGAAATCTGTATCTGGATTTCATGTCAAATCCAGCTCAGCAGCTGAACTGGCTGCCTGCATGTGATGATATGTCTGCATGTTCTGATAAGCTTGCGCACAGCTGAAAACTGTGAGACAGGCTACTGCGGTTTCCTCTGCGAGCAAAACTGCATTGGTTTAAAGCAGGGGTGCACAAGGGCCGATCCGTTTCGTACCAACTTCTGCTCTTAATTATTTGATTAGCTCACTTATATCTTGACCTGGGACGGCACGGTGGTGCAGTGGGTAGCACTGTCATAAGAAGGTCCCGGGTTCGAATCCGGCCCGGTGCTTTTCTTTGGGGAGTTTGCATGTTCTTCCCGTGTCCGTGTGGGTTTCCCCCGGGTACTCCGGTTTCCTCCCACAGTCCAAAGACATGCAGGCAGGCTAATTGGAGACTCTAATTTGCCCATAGATATGAGTGTGTGAGTGAATGTTAAGTGAATGGTGTGTGTGCCCTGTGATAGATTGGCTGTCTGTCCAGGGTGTATTCCTGCCTCTCGCCCAATGCATGCTGGGACAGACTCCAGCACCCCCCCGTAACCCTGACCAGGTTAAGTGGGTATAGTGGATGGATGGATATCTTGACCTGACATTTGTATAAGCACCAGCTACAGTCACAGAGTGCAAGTGCATCCTAAAGATTTTACTGTGCTCAAGTATAGCAGTTTATCCAGTGATCCAAGAACTAAAACTGAGGGAATTGGTTTGAACAAAAATCAGCACACTGACCGACCCTCCAGGACCAGAGATGTGCACCCCTGGTGTAACGGCTAATTAAAGCAGGGTAAATGGTGGAAGAGAAAGCCTGGAACAGAACTACTCATCCTTCACACAGACCAGCACAACTGGATCATTTTATTTCCATGTGTGAAGAGGTTTACACATTAAGGTGACCTCTTGTTGACAGTCAACAGGAAATATAATTTTGGCTCTTCCTCCACAGTCATTAAGAGGCGTCGGGAAGGACAGGACAGGACAGCGAGCGTTCCCCCTGACAAAAACCTGAAGATGGATCTTCTTAATGGAGATGATGAACGCAGGTTCTAAGAAGCCCATTTGTAACTTACGCACCTGTGATCTATAAATCTCAAATTAACTTGAAATTGACAGCACCTGAACGTGCCTTACAATCAGCGATTTCCCCTTATATAATGCTAGCACAAATGAGGGTTTAGTCGGGAATAACCATGGACCAAAAGAGAAAAGCAAACTTTTTGTAAGACAAGATCACGGCGATGGTAGAGGAGATTGAAGACAGGCAACACGTATTATTCAGTGGACTAAATAGTGGGTTGACAAAGCCAAACAGGAAGCTTGGGAGTGTGTCGCTACTGCAGTGAACGAGGTGGGGCAGCAAGACAGAGCTGTGGCTGATCTGAAAAAGAAATGGTCTGACCTTAAACTGCAATACTCCTACATAACCAGCAGGACAATCACTTACGCCAAGTCTAGACTTTGCGTAGAGATAAGATCATTTCCACGCCAAAGTAAGGTTTTACGTGGTTTTCCGTTTTATAAATGAGGCCCCAGGTGTTTCTGTCAGAAGTGATCGATTTGTTATATTTGAAGCCATACTAACAACAATTGCAGCTTAACTGATTCAGAGCCCCTGGACATAAAAACGGTCTAATATCTTTGGGGGATGCAGTGATGTGGTGCTTACCCTTTAAAAAGTTGGTTTCAGTGTTTTGAAGTTGTTTTAGTTGATGTATTTTGGGCTTTTTTGTTTGGTGATTTGAGATAAAATGAAAGCTACACTAAGTGAAATGGTGCTAGCCATTGTGAAGCCAGCTCTTCCCCTCCCCCCACTCTGCCAAAGAGCTCTGTTGTTCGTTCGATTGTGCCAACAGCGAGCTGCAAGCTAAAAGGTATTTCAGTGCACTAATGACCACACGTTACAATGTTTCATTTTTGTAGTATGTATGTTTGTATGGTCTGTGGAAGATATTAATAATTTTTTGTATGGGAAAATTGTTTACAGAAACACATGTATGTTTTGTATTTTTGTATGCAAGCACTGAAACTGAAACAAGTACTGTAAGGTGGATGTAGCAATAAAGAACTGGACTGAATTGAAGGGGGATGTCTACTGCTCAGTTCATTTTTATATTTCAAAACGTTAATGTCTTAAACTATGTATGGCATTATTTAGACTACTCCAATACAAGGGTGAACCAAGTTCACAATGCAATATTGTGGGAATACATTTAAAATGTGTCATATCTGCATTTATCATTTTTTAAAGGATAAGGCCGTCAAAATTTTGTATTTTCTTATTGTCAGCATCCTATGAAAAGACCAAAACCTACAATAGCTACTAGTGTTCGACTCTCAACAGCCTACTATCTGGCATTCTCCTTTCCTATTTAGCACTCAGCCATAAGCCATTCATTCAAATTGTGTGCTAAAATTATTAAATGTAGCTCTGATATTTCTGTTTTCAGGAAACAACCTGAAAAAAACATGGCCAGTGTAGTTTTTACCAAGTTTACTGCAAAAAAACAAATGAATTATTTGTATTTTCACTATGTCTGCCAAAACTGAACCACTGTTCACATATCAAAAAAGAAATCGCTGTAACTTCATAAAGTTGTTTCAGTAGAAACTACAAAGGCCAGGTTCAACATAACGATGAAGTAGGCCCCTATGCTGACCAGAGCAACCGCATGAGTTGTTTTGATTGTTTTTTGGAGAACAATAGAGTTCTTTGACTACCGAGATATTAGCTATATCTGGCATCAGCTAAATGGACGATAGGCCTACTTATTGGTAGGATAAATTCAATGTAGGTCTTTTCATAGGATATGTTAATCACAAGAAAAATATCAAAAATATACCTGCAGGACTTACAAATCACAGTTCTTTGTGGATAGAATAATTTGTATTTAAAGTTGGATATCAGAAATAGACTTAATATTTGCGAATCAAAAATTAAATGATGACATGTGTAGGCCTGTTGGTAAATTTCAGTTCAATTTCCTGACTTCTGTTAGCAAAGGGTTAAATATTAGTTTATATAGGCAGGAACTGCCAAAATGATACCAAATTTCTATTTCACCGTTTGCAGAGAGACGTGAGAAAATTGAACTTACTTCATGGGCCATTATTACGCTTCTTTTAAATCGCCCCTGTTGGGCGGACCTTAAAGGCATACTATAAAGGATTTTTACCTTGAAAATATTATAAAATAACAATGCTAAGGCACATCTGTGATGCACTGGAAATCTCTGTCTAAGCACTTTCACCAAATTTGTGCACCTTTACCTGTATTTCTTATTTGTTCGGGACTTTTCTTGGTGTGATACTCTTTTCTGTGTGGGGAGGGGTGGGTGTGGCTACAGAGCCTGTGGTTTGGGATTAGATTTTAGGTTCGTTGCTAGCTGCCATTATAATGGCCTAGATACAGCAAAGAAAAAAGACAAGTCGACAGGGCTTGTTCAATATAGTGTTAACCTTGGAATTGCTTTTGCTCTTTGGCATCCACTGACGTTATCCAAGGGGATGAGAAGTGACGCGGAGTTGGCTTGTTTTCAGTTGGACCTGTGAGGAACATTACAGAATGTCCGGATTTCAAATTATTTTGTACATGTTTGTGGTCCCGACTGGACAATGTTGGTAATGTCGGTCTGAGTAACTGATGGGAGAAATTTACCGGTAGTGTCTAATGAATTTGCATGTCAGTGACTAGGCCGGGTACTTGGGGGTGAGTAGGTTGAAGACTGAGGAGGAGGCTTCTTTGATAGTAAACACAAGCTAGAAAATCCTGTGCAGTATGCCTTTCAGGTCAGTTGACAGTATATCTGGTTTAACCTCAGTTTAGTTATGGTTCAGCTGAATCCGCGCTCGTTTTGACAGAGAAATCACGTCAAACTTAACGCAACTGTGTGCTAAACCCCTGAAAGCACAAGTTTTACTGCAGCTGGCCTAAACTGCAGCAAAGCTAGCCAAAAGCTAACTGACAGAGCAACAGCCACTCTGAATGCTTCGACCTCATCCAACAAAGGAACAATAAAGCAACAAAAACAGCCTGAGGCCGTCCCCCACCTGGCATGAATCTTACAATAGCTACTATAGCTACCTCACTGTATATGCTAATTATGACCAGCTCTACCAATCAGGATGTGCGCACTAGGAAGGTAAATTCTGTTTATCGCAGTATGGAACAGGACACCCTTAATATTAATATTGGCATGTCCATACAATTTACGAGCAGCCGGTTCATTATGATTCTAGTTCAAATCAGTTACTTCTGAAAGGGTTCTCACTACAGATGATGTGGTAATGAATAAAAATTCATTATGTGGTTGTTTGTTGAACTCATCAGGCATAATTTGTCAAAATCACAGTCCAATCTTCATTCCATATTCCGTAGGTCTATATTCATTGATATTATTCAGAGTAATAGACATTTGGGTTAAACCACAGCAGTGTCAGTCAATTTGAAATGCAAAGCAGTCTTAAATATAATTTCTCTAATGACACGGCCAGCTTTAATGTAAGAACCCCTTATATTACTAAGTGCAGCATGTTGTTTGCTACGTGTTAATACATTATTTTGTATGTAATAAAGCAAACGGCGACATCAAGTGGTCAATGTAGATAAATACAGGTACCAGGGCTGGTTGGTGGAGGTGGCCTGGCCAGGCCATCCAGAGATGACACCTTCTTGTTAGAGACTCCTTCCCCTTTTGTCTCCTTTTTGGGCCCTGCATGAAACAGCATCTTGCGTTATGCTATATTTATGTTCCCATATACATAACATTATTTGTCATTACCTTGGGATTGCTTGTTTTTTGCTACTTTGGAAAAGTCAAGTTTGAGTGACAGCAGTTAATTTTACCAGTGCAGCAAACACTTTGCGGTGCATTACAAATAAGCAAATAAGTATGAAGATTCTGTTACAAACCATGAAAAAGTGACCAAAAGTTGTTAAGTTATTCTCTTAGAGCAGTGCTGTGACTGATCATACCCCCTTTTCCATTCAGAACATTTCATGTCAGTTGACTGTTGCATCAATGGCTTGATCCTGTAGATTCTTCCACTACAACATCCGGAGTCCACAAGGAGCAGCATAGCTTTTAGTCCTGGCTCTTATCATAGCTTACCTATGCAACCTCTAGGCTCGCCAACAGTCCCATATTAACTTGCGACATCTTGTATTTCAGCCATAAGTGGATGTTCCTATATATCCCCTATTTCCCAATGTTCTACTAATTTTATCTGCCAGTGCTGAATTACTATGACGCACATCGTTAAGCAAAGTAGATGACTGCAAAACTAAACTCCTATATGGAGGTCTTGGCAATACCCAGTTTGGGTTGCTATGTGTTTACTGTGTGCTGCTAGTGTAACATTGTGTGTATTTGGAAACCCTAACTACTGAAAATTACAAAGCACCAGGCAAATGACACACCAGCAGTGCATGTAAGCAGGTGAGGCTGTTGCTGTCCATTGTCCTGAATGCCTCCAAGGCTTAGAGCAGAGCTGCATAACCCTGTTCCTGGAATTCTACCATCCTGTAGGTTCATTAAAAGCCTAATTTGGCACACCTGATTGTACTAATTAGCAGCTCAAGGATATCTCTAGCTGTTGAATGAGGTGTGCTTTGTTAGGGTTGGAGTGAAAACCCTACAGGAATAGATCTCCAGGAACAGGGTCGGGCAACCCGGGCTTTGAGAGTTAGTGAGAACATCTGAAAGTGGCTGAATTAGAGGAGCAGACGTGCCTGCAGTACATCCAAACTGTCTTTCAGTCTTGCATGGCATGAATTCCACCCCCCTAAAAAAATAAGCAAATAAAATGCCTTACCTAGATGAAATATATTACACACCCCTATTTTTATCCAATGCCTTTCTTAGTATGTATTATTTTACCCTAGCATACAGGTTACTGATGAGCTGACAGATTCATATATTTTGGGTGCTTTGATGTGCCACAGTATGGCACTAACAACAAATAGAAGTTAATCATTTTCAAATTAAAATTATTATTTTAAACGTTTTCTACTCATTCCTATACATACTGTAAATCTGTGGTCAAAATACGTCATTCCGTGAACATGAGTTAGATATAACACATTCAGCGTGTTGCACCACGCAGTAATAAATCAGGCTGATCTAAGGTCAAAAGCCACCGCTCGTTCTTCTCTGTGGAGGAAGGAGGGGCCCACGGGCAAGGAGAGAAGAAGGGAGGGGCCACTGCTCCAGGGCGGATGGCAAGCAGGACTCGGGAACGCGAGGTCGCGGGTTCAAGCCTGGCCGTGACTCCCGGAAGGAAAGGGCCCGATTCGCTCGCGTGGATGTTCACATGCAAGGAAAAGGGGAAAAAAGAAAGGACACGTTCAATAAATGAAGGAAACGTCACAAATGTCAACCAGTGTAAATGATGTAATGAATGTTTGCATCCAAGTCACTTGAAAGAAGGAATGTCAGGAATTGTAAAGTTGAATGCACAAAGGTGAATGTGACCCCTGGAAGGAAAGGGCCCAATTTGCTTGCTTGCATGTTCACATGCAAGGAAAAGGGGAAAAAAAAGAAAGGACATGTTCAATAAATGAAGGAAATGCCACAAATGTCAACCAGTGTAAATGATGTAATGAATGTTTGAATTCAGGTCACTTGAAATAAGGAATGTCAGGAATTGTAAAGTTGAATGTGACCCCTGGAAGGAAAAGGCCCCCCCAAAAAAGAAAAGACATGTTCAATAAATGAAGGAAATGCCACAAATGTCAACCAGTGTAATGTTTGATTGACCAGTTCAATGTTTGAATCCAGGTCACTTGAAATAAGGAATGTCAGGAATTGTAAAGTTGAATGCACAAAGGTGAATGTGACCCCTGGAAGGAAAGGGCCCAGTTTGCTTGCTTGCATGTTCACATGGAAGGAAAAGGGGAAAAAAGAAAGGAAATGTCACAAATGTCAACTAGTGTAAATGATGTAATGAATGTTTGAATCCAGGTCACTTGAAATAAGGAATGTCAGGAATTGTAAAGTTAAATGCACAAAGGTGAATGTTGAATACAGTACAACCAATAGTCTGTAAATGTGCCACTTGAAATGGCACATTTACAGAAACAACCTGAACAGTCAATTCTAAACAGATCTATTGCTAGTAGAATGCATTCACAGACACAGTATTGGCTTTTAGCACTTCATCTGTGCATGTTTATTGATCCAGTACATTTCCCATACGATACATACATTTCTTGATTTTTGCAGTAGACGTGACTTTTGCAGAGATGCAGCAACTGGCGTCTAAATCACAAACGTCCACGCTTGCAGAGGTATGACATGTAATGTGTCAAGTTGTATTCAATAAAACAAGTCAATAAAAAAAAAGAAGAAACATGAACGTTTGCCTTTTCACTCAGAGGCGGGCGGCAGGTTATAGACTGACCGAGGCTGGTCTGCGGCGAGTACCGTCTTCCCCAAGCAGTCCCTGGTAAACAGCGCCCGACCAATCCACTCCCGCTGTTCCCTTCGAGAAAGCCGCACGCCAACTCTCAGGAATCGGCAGCTACAGAATAAAGAGAACGTGTTACAATGAGTTTTGCGTCAACTTCTTTTAACCCAGCGTTAAAAACAAACTATAAAGATACACCATCTCACCTCAGAACTTTGCGAGGCAGGCCTCGGTGGCCCGGAAGGACCGCTGTGGCTGGGACCCGCCTTCCTCTTCATCGGAGCTGGAAGCAGGGGCTGCGGGACCTCTACTCAGGACTTCGGCAGGATCAGCTTTGCAAAGACGTAGGAAAAATAAAGTTATTTTAAGACAAACATGTGTATTTGTGTCAATCGTGCATTCAAATGAGATGCTGTTTAACTCTGATCACAGCAATGTGCTCCTGGTCTCTGCGTCTGATGTACTGGACTGCGGCGTCCGTCCGAGTCTCAGGCTGGGCTGGATGTCTACGAAGCCGCTTGACATAGCTGAAAGAGGTTATCAATCAGTTGCATTTTCTGCAAAATTGCAACAAGAGCACCTGCCACAGAAAGCAATATTTTATGGAACCCGCTCGATTCCTGCTCCTGTCCTTTGACTTGTAGGGGTCCCTCGGCGTGTCCAGACACACATGTACTCACACTCCCTTGTAGTGCTTACATTTTGAGTTCTTTCATGCAATTTAAAAACCTGTATTTTTAAAGGAGCTACAGAGATGCCATTACTCTTTGACTATGCAAAAACACAGCTACACTGTTGTAACTCATGTAAAACGTTTGTCTGCTGGACTGTCACGCCACACCCTTTAAACCTTTGGACATAAATTAATAAATTAATCGTAAATTAATCGTATTAGCTAATAATTAACTGGCCAGACAACCGTTTAACATGACTAATTCTGGTTAACAAGCAAGGCAGATATCCACATTGCAAGCAAGAGAATGCTACGTTTTATAATGAAAAATGAATGCAAGGATGCAGCTATTACAAGACATAATCTATGTTTGGGGCGACGACATTGCTTGCAAGAAATCGCGCTGAACGCACCTATAACCTATAATCTATCAATGTTCCACTCCACTCAGAAAGAAGCATAGCGAATTTACGCGTCAGATGAACCGTATAATAGCATGCTAATGTCTAAACGTAATTCTTACTGCTATTAACATCGGAACTTAAGCAAGCAGCTCTCCCTTTGAAAGTGTATTTATTTTGTCCCTGTAAAACGCTTGACTCTGTTTTAAATTAAAGGCCTACACTGTGTCTTGAATTGTGGGTGTATTTTGTAATAATGATCTGCATCCTGTTCATCAGTCAGTACAGAGATAACATGCGGTTTCTACATGAAGCCTGACATTGTGTTTTGCTGCTTTACTACATCCTTAATCTGTACATTTTAAAACACGTGTTGCTACTGCTGAGTTCTTTAAATTTTCATCAGTACAATGCACATGACCAGAGACCAGATTATACTACACTGCCACCTAGACTGTAACCAGGTCACAAGGTCTTAACTGACAGTTGATGAAATTTTGTACACTATGTGGGTCCTATAACAAGATTTGAGCACAGCCTTTCAAAAAGGGGGTGTTGCCTTGATGTAAATGAGAAGTGAGTAACTGAACAACACACTGCGAAAACACCCTTCAGTCAGATGTTGCGCAATTAGAAAGGAAGATGAATGATTGTATTAGGATATAACATTCATAAACAGGAATCCTGTTGCTTTTGAATACAGCTCGTTTCATTTGTGTGAGCTAAGATAGCCAATATTGTTTCTCGTAACTTGGTGCAATTTTGATATCAATACTTTTAATGGAAGGCCTAGATTTTAATTAATGACGGTGTTTTGTGCTGTATGTGTGAGTAACTACACATTTTTGTATGTTGAAAATGTGTTTTTCTTCAGAAATAATTCTTTCTGTACTGTGTTTGTTATGAGTTAGTGATAATAGTCATACATGTAGGCTATGAGACATAGGCTACATACTGTAAATGCATACAAACACACATTCTAGCTGAAAGAAACACAAATTAAGCATGGATTCAATAATATTTCCTTTACCATGAATGACAAATAAATGGAAGTGTATGTCATATTTTTAAATGGAAGTGTTTTTAATGGGCTATTGTACACAAGCTACCAATTTTTTTGTGGTAGAGTATATAGAGGGCTAGCTAACATTAATTTAGAAATGTGGCGTTGCAGGGTAGCTACAGTAGCGCAGTTAAAATGTAGTTACCAGTACAGGCACAATGTTATCGTTTTGACTGAAAGAAAATCGATATCACCGGAGTGAGGAAGTCATTATCTTGCGCCAGTATAAGACCGGTAGCCTAACGTTACCTACCGGACCGAAGTGCAAGGCTGATTTCAGAGCCGTCTGCAGTAACTCGATCTGTCGCCTCGTTAGAAAGGTAGCTACGTTATAAACTCGGTCAAAATGCCGAAAGCTGAACTGCCTAAATTGAGGGTACATTTTACTTGTAGCCTATTTCAGAAATATAAAGGAGTGTCCCACAAAGATTAAACAGATGCAAAAGCAATCGTTTAAAAGTTTTATTTTTAGTTACCCAGCAAGGCAGTGTAGCCTAATGAGTGGAGGTTTTCTTGAGTCTGAGAGGAAATTTGAACCTGTCCTATCACTCGTCCAAAAGTGATAGGTAGACGCCGTACCCGGTGAACTACATTATAAACGAGTTCACTTCATGTGTCCATTTTGCACGTGTATGTTTTTATTGACTGATGCACCTAATGTCCAATGATGAGTCATATTCTTTGTTGGCCTGGTCTGGAGCATTTGTGATGATGTAAACTCAGAAAAATGTCCGTGCCTGGAGAGTAATAAGTTCAGTGTGTGAATACATTTTTTTACAGTCTCTGCATTATATCCTCGCATGCAACACTTGTTCACCGCTCAGTTCTCTCTCTTCCAAAACTGGCTGCCCGGCGCTGGGCTACTTTCGGGCAGCACAAGGTGGGTGCGTAATTAGGGCATTCTACTCCTGTGAAACGGCGACAGACTCCGGTGCAGTTTTACTCATTAGCGCCTCTTGAACACCTCGAGTAACTGGAGTTAAGAGCTTCAGGCAGAAAGGCAATCCCTGCCTGAGTACCCAGCCCGAGTAACTTCCTGGACAACTTCATTCAAAGATAGTTTGATATTAACTGCTTCTCCGAAACTGCTGGACGGTTACTACATTTTCACTTTTTCGACAGCATATTCTCATGAACATGTGGAGACCATGGATATTTCAGTGTGGACTTTTCCTGCTTGTCTTCGTTGAGACATATCGAAATGACGGTGAGTGTGTTTCTGGTTTTTAATTCCTTTTGCGTGCAAGAAATAGCACCTGAAACTAAAACGCAAACATCGATTAAATCGATGAAAATAGTTTATTATTATGATTATGATGATGATTATTATTATTCAGTGAAATATTCAGTGTACTAGGCAGAGATTAACATAAAATTTTCCGGGTCTAGAAACCTAAGTTTTGAAATTCTGCCTAACAACACTGAGTACTGGATTCTTATTGGTGGGAGAGGTTCACGAATGTGGAAGAGTGGGCAAACTGATTTCTGGAATACCTCGGGTATCACGATTGGGGCGCGGCAGGATGAGGCGATGAAAATGTTTCATCGAAGTATGGTGTGGCCATATTTGATAGAAGTCACGCAATAGCTATTTATAGTCTATTTGAATAGTTCATTTGCAAAAACAGATATGTCAATTTTTAGTAATTTTCATAAATCGTTTTTTTATTGTGCATTCCCAGTAATATCAATCAAACTATAGTTGGGTTGTTTTGATCAAGTAAAAATAACTCAACAAAATACAGGTAACTTAAAAAATTACTTTATTTAACTTTATTTAAAAATTGTTTTATTTCAAATTTAAAGTTTGTTTTTGTCAAAAGCAGATAACTCCACATTTCATGTTTCAGAGTTTTAAAAAGCCATGTAATAAGTTTATTTTAAGTACAATATTTAACATTCTTTAACATAAAACAAGTAGGTAAAGTGCTGGAAATCGCAACAAAAACAGCCTGCCGACACGGTCACATCCCACTGCTGCCAGTGCATCCTCATAGAAGTTGCAGACTGACTAACCCCAAGTTCACGTAGCAGTTTCAGGACATCAGCCTTCTTTGCCTCCGTGACACAGTTTATCCTCGGAGCAACAGCTGGTTTGAAGGTTTCCCACTTCTTCCCACGCTTTAAGACAGAATGGTAACAGAAGTCACCACTGTACAGCTGCTTGATGCCCAACTGGTCATCACGGATTTCCAAGACCCTGGCCTCACTGATGTTAAATGATCGAGAGGAGGGCCAGTGTTTAGCTGCTGCAGCTTTGAAGTCATAGCATTGTCAGTGTTCCCCGTACACATGGACGTTTCCATGTCTGCGCATGATTTCCAGGTACTCGAATGGTAGCAATATGGAGTCCTTCTTCCTCCTCCTGCTCCAAGCAACCAAATACACGGTCAGGGGGCAAGAAACTGTGGCCACAGATTGGAAAGGTGTAGTTTGTTGTCAAGTCTTTGAATTTCTGCTTCCTCAGGGCAAAAAGCATTGATAGTACATGAATGTTCTTGTTTTGCCCGTAGCAGGAATCTGAGAAAAGCCTCAAGGTGTCGTGCTCTCCGAGTTCACGCTGAACAACAGTACCCAAATAATACCGCAAAGCAGAGGCCACCATGTTGCTGTCTTTCTTGTTTTGATTCTCCAACCATGTAAAAAGGTGAATGTCCTCTTTTCTCTGAATCTGACCATGGCCACGGTGGTGAACAACACCAAAAACATGCTGGTACAGTATAGACCTTGAATAGTAGGTCTGTGAAATGGGTGACTTTGGCAGCACCAGATTCTGCATTACATCAAATGCAATTGTGAAAGTTTCCCCCACAGCATTTAGCAGATCATAGAATTTACGTCCTCTTCACCTGTGTAAGAGGTACAGGACCGCTTCAGTGCGTTTTTTGTCACCTGTGAGTTCTGGGTCCTTCAGCTTCAATTGAGATTTAACGCAGGTGCTACACACATCTTTTGACGGGTGTCCGAATGCCAGGTTAAAGTCATACATGAATACGCTATCATACAAAGCGCATGACATCTGCTCATCATTTTGATGGTGGAAGAGTTCATGCATCTTTTTCACATTCATGTCAGCTGGAAGATACTTTCCATTACATTACATTACATTACATTACATGCATTTGGCAGACGCTCTTATCCAGAGCGACGTACAACAAAGTGTATAACCATAACCAGGAACAAGTATGACGAAAACCCTAGAGAGAAGTACCGGTCCAAGTGCAGGGAACAACCGCATAGTTCAACTTGGACCCTGAAGGTTAAACTGTTTAACACTAACTGTGGGGGTTGCAGCTTATCCTTTGCCTTGGCTTACTCGTGTACGTTAACTTGAGATGGATAAAACTTCCACAGGACTCCGATGTAATACAAGCTAAAAACAAGTATTTTTTATTCCACAGTTTGTGGTCTTCTTACAGGAGTATTCACAGTTAATTTCTCCAGAGTAGCAACCGTACTACGGTAAGAAAACCGTGTGGCTCGGTAGGAAACTGAACTGCAACTGCCACGTTTTTACCAATTCACCTTTGTTTACGAGCACCAGACCTACTTTCTCCAAGCGACGGCAACCTACGTCACCGCCCCACAGTGCTCCGCCCACAAAATACCATGCCTAGATTCAACAAATTACTATTAATGAACCCACCCAAAGAAAACTTATTTATCTCAATTCACATAACTACCAAACAAAACACAGACCGCGCCCCTCCATAAACTGAAACATATATAAATGTAACTTGGCTCCCACATACCGGCCCCTAATTGTGCTCTTAACCAGAGACAATTACCAAAATATACAACATGTGGAGCCAAAGAAATTAAAGTCCTCCTGTGTAAGCACTCTTCTTTCTTCGTTGCTTGATTTACCGTTTACATCATCTATTACACCGGGAGACAGACGTCACCAGCGCATAGCACCTAGAAAGAAGACAGTATAAGCACTGCCTCATTCAGCTTCCTGGAGGAGGCAAATCTTCGTGATGGGCCTATCCAGTGTGCTGGTCTTGGTCTTGATACGGACCTGACGTACCAGCCCAAACTTGTCTGGGACTGTCTGGATGACCTTTCCCATGACCCAGGAGTTGCGTGGTGCTGAGTCGTCGACAATCAACACAATGTCTCCAGTGGCGAAGTTGCGAGATGGATGGGACCACTTGTGGCACTCTTGCAGCTGTGGTAGATATTCTCTTGTCCATCGCTTCCAGAATATGTCTGCCATATACTGGATCTGTTTCCACCTCCTGCGTGCATACAGATCCTGTTTATCGAACAGGCCTGGGGGTAGAGACGGCTTGTTCTTGAGGAGCAAGAGGTGATTAGGCGTAAGCGCCTCCAGATCATTTGGATCGCTGGACGCCTTGGTTATAGGCCGACTGTTGATGATGGCCTCTGCCTCACATAGCAGGGTGTGTAGGCCCTCCTCGTCAAGTGACTGTAGCTTCAGGGTGGTGCTCAGGATCTTCCTTACGGACCTAATCAACCTCTCCCAGACTCCTCCATGGTGGGAGTCAGAGTGTCCATTGACTGATCCACTGGATCCACTGGATGCCACTCTGACGTAGAGTGTTCTCGATCTTGGAGCTATTCCACTCTTCAATGGCTCTCTTCAGCTCACGCTCGGCTCCAACAGAGTTTGTTCCATTGTCGGAGCGGAGGATTTTCACTTGGCCTCTTCTAGCTATGAAGCGACGAAGAGCACTTATGAAGGAGTCCGTATCCAGTGAAGACGCGACCTCTAAGTGTATTGCACGAACGGCCAGGCAAGTAAAAATGACGCCGTACTTTTTCACCGTACTTCTTCCTCGTTTCACTTCGAATGGGCCGAAGTAGTCCACTCCAGTGTTGGTAAACGGAGGCTCGTCTGGTAGGACTCTTTCTCAAGGTAGGTCGGCCATCTATTGTTGCCCTGCAGCTCCATGTGAGCGTCGACAAACACGGCACTTAGATAGGGTCCTCCGTATAGCCGAGTTTGCGCCAGGGATCCAATACTTGGACCGCAACTTGGAGAGCACATGATTGCGACCGCTGTGACCCAGGTTCTCGTGGATTTCTCTGAGGATCAGCTTTGCGACATGAAGATCCTTGTCCAGGATTGCTGGCTGCTTTGACTCCTCAGGCATAGCGGCTCTGCTAAGTCTTCCTCCTACTCTGAGGAGGACTGGATTAAGGACTGGACTGGATTAAGCTTGAAAAGGCAACTACTTCTCTTTACGCCTTCACACCTTTGAAGTGCAGAGATTTCTTTGGAGAACGTCTTTCCTTGACAATAGCGAAGGATCTCATGCTCTGCTTCTGTAAGGTTCTCCACAGTGAGCTTACGAGAGTCTACACTCAAGAGACCTGCCTTGAAGTTCCTCATCTCCTTATTGATCTCGGATGAAGAGCAAGTAGCATTCAACTCTTTCCTCTTACGACACAGGCTCAGCAGAGTGCTCTTAACCTTAAGCATCCAAGCGACGGCCTTCCTAAGGCGAGTCCAGGAAGAGAAATACTGTATGAACTCCAGTACTGCATCCCTCTGATCTTCAGCTGCAGTAGCACTGACCACGGCGTTCCTTACCTCTGGGTCCTCCGTGGTTAGGTCCCCAGGGTGGTCCGGGTTCTCGGGCCAGTCTTCCATAGGCTTGGTGAGAAAGTCCGGTCCTTGTAACCAAGTGTGGCTTTGGATGAATTTCTCTGCCTTGAGTCCCCTTGACGCATAGTCTGCAGGGTTCAGCGAGGTCTTAACATATCTCCACTGACCTGGTTCAGAGATCTTCAAGATGGTCTCCACTCGGTTAGCGACGAAAGTGCGGAATCTGCTTGTTCTGTTTCTGATATACTTCAGCACAGTTGTGCTGTCTGACCAGAACACTGACTCTTGAATTTGCAGCTGCAGTTCCGATCTCAACATCTTGTCCATGCGGGCAGTCATAGTGGCCGCGGTGAGCTCCATGCGAGGAATAGTCATGGGCTTGAGCGGAGCCACTCTGGCCTTCCCCATGACAAACGCACAGTGGACTTTGTTGCTGCTGTTCTTCAGTAGCATTTAGCTAACTGTCCCGTAACCTTCTTCGCTAGCGTCAGCGAAGTGGTGCAGTTGACTGAGTACTGCTTTACCAAAGCCTGCAGGCTTGAAACACCTAGGGACACTGATGTCCACTAGCTGGTGAAGCTCCCTTTTCCACGAGGACCACTCATGAGCGAGCTCGTCACGTATCGGGACATCCCAGCCCAGCTTCAGTCTGCAGAGCTCTTGCAGGATTCTCTTAGCTGCGAGCACGACGGGTGCCAAGATACCCAAGGGGTCGTAAACAGAACTCACAATGGATAGGATGTTTCTCCTGGTGGGAGCCTTGTCCGATATGATGATCTTGAACCTGAAGCTGTCGGACTGGGTACACCACTGAACTCCCAATGCTCTCTCTATGGGAAGCGCATCCCGATCCAGGTCAAGGTCTTTAACCTCTGTTGCCCACTCCTCTTCTGGGATAGCAGACAGCACGGCCCTGCTGTTGCTTACCCATTTGGTGAGTCTGAATCCGCCCTTTCCACATACAGCTCGCAAGGTGTGGTACAACAACACTACCTCTTCTTCTGAGTGGACTGATTTAAGACAGTCATCCACGTAGAAGTTGTGCAGCACCGTGTCGACTGCTTGGACGTTGGACTGATCTCTGCTGTCTTCTGCACATTTCCGCAGGGTGAAGTTGGCACAGCTCGGAGATGAGGCTGCACCGAACAAATGCACCACCATCTTGTACTCCACCATCTCCTGACTGATGTCGCCTGATGTCCACCAGAGGAACCGGAGAAGGTCAGAGTCTTCATCCGGCACCTTCACCTGGTGAAACATCGCTTCCACGTCGGCCATGACTGCTACTTCCTCTTGCCTGAACCTGGTGATGACACCAAAGAGAGTGCTGGTGAGATTTGGTCCCTGAAGCAGCTCATCATTCAGAGTGGTGCCCTGGTATGATGCTCCACAATCAAAGACCACTCTGATCTTCTGCTTCTTGGGGTGGTAAACCCCGTGGTGCGGCAGGTACCAAACTTTACCATCGTCACGTCCGAGGTCTTTGCTGGGTACCTTCACGGCATAGCCCTTTTCAATGATGCCACCCAAGAATGCAGAGTACTCTGTATGGAATGTTGGATTCTTCACAAACTTCCTCCTTAAGTTCAGAGCGCGCTGCTCAGCTACCTTACGGTTGTTGGGCATCTTCATATCCTTGTTCCTCAGTGGCAGGGCGATGCTGTAATGTCCCTCTACAAGTCTAGCTGACTGTGAGGCCATGTCCAGGAACTGAAGATCTTCTCTGGACATCTCCAGCTTCTCATCTTGCTCACACTCAGGGAAGTCACTCTTGAACTACTGACTCCAGAGTTCATCCAGTCTGGCAACTGAAATACGGTTCGCTGAAACCTGTCTCAGCCCACATGTTGTACTGTGACCAGTGTCTTCCCGGAGAAGTCCATTGATGGTCCAGCCAAGCCGTGTTCTTACAGCATATGGACCGTCGTCAACACTGGCAACGACCTGCCAGGGTTCAATAGTCTTGGGCGCATTAGTTCCAATAAGCAGTCCTATCTCTGCATCTATTTTCGGGAGTAACACCTGCTGAAGGTGAGGCCACTTGTCGACGTCCTCTTGTAACGGAATGTTACCTTTAGTTGCTGGAATGGTCTTCTGGGAGTATGTATCTGGGAGCCCCAGGAATTTGTTGCAGTCTAAGCTGCTCACTTCCAAGCCTGACACCATGTGACTGCTAACAATCTTTTCCTCCCCCATAGTCTTTAGTAAGATGCGTGTCTTTCTGCCTGTGAGGTTGAGTTCTTTCATTAGCTCCTCAGTACAGAAGCATGCGGTACTACCAGGGTCCAGGAAAGCGTAAGTTGTTGTCACCCTTTGGCCCTTGTTAGTCTTGACTTGAACTGGAACTATTGCTAAGATGCTCTCTGTGTTCTCAGCACTTGTCACTCCACAAGTCGTTGTATCTGTGTTCACAAAACCGCTTACAACTGACTCTGACAGTTTTTCCTCATTTTTGCATGACTCCCCTGCAGGCCTTACCTCATTGTTCGGAACATTGTTTTTGGCCTTCATGTGCAACACTGTAGGGTGTAACTGCGTGCAGACTTGGCAGCGCGTTTTCTCCTTACATGATTTACTCATGTGCCCCTGTTTCAGGCAGCTGAAGCACAGACCTTTTGCTCATAAGAAGTCAATCTTCTCCTTATGAAGAGACTTCTTCATTTTCTTGCACTGTTCCACAGCATGTTCTTCACCTCGACAAAAGAGACAGGGTTTGGAAAATGCACAGACTTGGCTGCCGGTGACTTTACTTTCTGGCTTAGACTTGAGACTTACTGCTTGGTCACTGGCGATAGTTGCAGCTGTGGTGAAACCTCTCTTGTTACCACTTCTCCTGTGCAACCTCTCATCCAATTGACCTTTAGTTTGGCTCTTAGAGGCAAAATCCTTTATGTCGCCAAACAGTGGGTGCAAGGCTTCCTTCGCTTGCTTATTGACAAAGTCCACAAGGTCCTTGAACTTGGCTCTGCGAATTTCCCTGTCCTGAATACCACAGACTACACTTCTCCACCTTTCCCTCAACTTGTATGGTCATTGTCCAACTCTTCCATGTACTCCACATCAGTCATAGCATTACGACATCCTGTGAGATAGAGGCCGAATGAATGGAGAGCTTCTCCGTCGTCGGACTTGATGGTAGGCCAGTTCAGGGCCTTGTTGATATATGCAACTGAAATCTTGTAGGCATTTCCGAAATGTTCTTCCAGAAGTCTCTTGGCTGCACAATAGCCACGCTCAGGTTCCATATGGAGACAGCTCCTTATCAGCTCCCTGGGCTGTCCGCTGGTCTACTACTCCATGAAGTAGAGCCGGTCTTTGCTGCTCTCTGTCTTGTCCTCTACTCCGTGTTCGAACGCCCTTAAGAACAGCCGATATTCTAGGGGGTCTCCTTTGAATACAGGAATGTTTTGAGGAGGTAGAGCAGATAATCTTTGCTGCTTAGTTAGCATTTCAGCAACACCTCGTAAAGTCTCTGGTGTCTCTGTCTGCAGCTGAGTAGTTGCAGCAGTTGATCTCTGGACATTGTGTCGAATTTCATTACTCTGCGCTACTTGCCTGTCTGTAAGCGAGGGACACTTTGGTTGCCTATGAGCTAGCAAATCTACAGATTTGTTTGAACCCAAGTAGGAGTTAATTCCATCACGACTTGATGCTCTGGATGAGATAGGAAGCCCTTCAAACTCATTCAAGATCTTAATTTTAGCAACAGATGCTGCTAAAGCAGTTTGAATGTCTAGCTCCTCTCTTTCTCCTTTTATTTTAGCTTCCTGTTCCTGTAAAATTTGTCTCTGTTTTAGAGCAGATGCTTGGGCTAACAATGTAGCTCTCTCCAATTCTGCCTTTAGACGAGTAGACAAAGCAGAAGATGATGCACGAGAAGAATGCACAGAAGCTACGTTGAAACCATGCCTTAATGCGGAGAAAGATGTGATGGATACGCTATCTGATGGCTGCACCTGTTCGTTGCATTTTGTAGCTTCTACAATGCGTAAATGAGCCTCATCCATCCAAGCCTTAGCCCTCTCTGCAAAATCCTTAAAGGCATCAGCCTTGGGTTCAAACCAGTTAGCTTGATCTTTGTTCATTTCTTCCTCAGAAATTTGATGAAGTATCCCTTTAACATTGGTATTCAATTCACAGAACTCTCCAAACAGCCTGTTGAACTCCACCATTAATTTGGTTTGAATTACTGTTAAGTTATCATCATCACCGTCATCCATTAAGTGGCGTATTTGATTCATTTTACCAGTTAACTTAGCTAGCTTGGCCTTTCGTGAGTTAACTGCACGTTGCAACTTTTCCTCCATTGCCTTAGCTGTGACTTTCACCGCCCTAGCATCCACAACTGTATCTTCATTTCCGTGCTCCATTCTTCACGAGAAAAACTGGCTTTAACTAGCTTAATGTGAAATGGTTCAGAGTCTGATAATTACTGTCCACACAGTAGCATGGTTAAACAGCGAGAAACTGCATATTTTCCTTTACGATGATATCGGGGCTAGTCAGCTAGCTAACGCATGGAATTGTACGGCACGTTTATAGGGAGAGTTGTGAATTGAACTTTTACTCACGATCACTGTATCTTGTTTTAGTTGTGATTCTTCTTTCCTTGCGGTTTAAAACCCTTCAACAAGTATCCATACATCCAAGTGGAGCTAGGTTTTCTTACGAATGTGGGGGTTGCAGCTCATCCTTTGCCTTGGCTTACTCGTGTACGTTAACTTGAGATGGATAAAACTTCCACAGGACTCCGATGTAATACAAGCTAAAAACAAGTATTTTTTATTCCACAGTTTGTAGTCTTCTTACAGGAGTATTCACAGTTAATTTCTCCAGAGTAGCAACCGTACTACGGTAAGAAAACCGTGTGGCTCGGTAGGAAACTGAACTGCAACTGCCACGTTTTTACCAATTCACCTTTGTTTACGAGCACCAGACCTACTTTCTCCAAGCGACGGCAACCTACGTCACCGCCCCACAGTGCTCCGCCCACAAAATACCATGCCTAGATTCAACAAATTACTATTAATGAACCCACCCAGAAAGAAAACTTATTTATCTCAATTCACATAACTACCAAACAAAACACAGACCGCACCCCTCCATAAACTGAAACATATATAAATGTAACTTGGCTCCCACACTAACACAAACAAGAACAGCAACAACGCAGTCTATTCAAAAATACACGCAGTAGTTAAGACAAGTGCATTAACTAAGTCACCAACGAAACAGCTACCTAGTTACAACCCTAAGTTACAGTCATTTACAGGGAGGTAGGGTGGGATGGGGAGAGGTGCAGCCTGAAGAGGTGAGTCTTCAGTCGTCGCTTGAAGTGGGTCAGGGTCTCAGCTGTTCTGACCTCCATGGGGAGGTCATTCCACCATCGTGGGGCCAGAACAGACAGGAGACGTGTTCGGGAAGCGCAGGTGCGAAGAGGGGGAGGTGCCAGGCGTCCTGAGGTAGCAGAACGGAGGGGTCTGCCTGGCATGTAGGGTTTGAATATCTTGTGGAGGTATGCTGGGGCTGATCCCTTGACTGCCTGGTATGCTAGAACCAATGTTTTAAATTTGATGCGAGCTATAACAGGCAGCCAGTGGAGGGTAGTGAGCAGGGGAGTGACGTGGGAGTGTCTGGGGAGGTTGAAGACCAGACGAGCTGCAGCATTCTGAATGCGTTGCAGGGGTCTGATGGCAGATGCCGGTAGTCCAGCCAGAAGGGAGTTGCAGTAGTCCAGGCAGGATAGTACCATTGCTTGGACCAGGAGCTGGGTTGAGTAGGTGGTGAGAACGGGGTGGATTCTCCGGATGTTATTTCCGCCAGGTGCACCACGGCAAGCATAATGACTGGCTCTGCAGGTAAATGTTTTGATGTGGTCTCTCACTGCTTGTCTCTTGGCTGTCTTTTCAATTGAGTTGCGAGCACCACCATGGTGTTCAGGCATTGTCACCCCATTCTGCATCCAGTATTTGGCAATGGTGCAGAGGCAATCTTTTTTGATGCCTGGAAAAAAAACAATAATTATTTATTAACACACTGCCCCCTCTTGTAAAGCTCTTGGTTAGAGCAGTGAGCAATTAGTGGATTGAAGGAAAAATAATTGACATCTTTTTTGATAGCTTATTAATTGTTTAAAATTATTTAAAGTTTAAAATCCAAATGCCAAACATTTGCTTTTTTTTCAGATTCTCAAACATTAACATTTGGAACATTTCTTAGTTTTATATCAATTAAAAATGTATCTTTGGGTCTATGAACTTCAAACAAAATAAGCAATTTGAAAAAAACAATCCACAGATACATTGAAAATGAAAATTGTCAGTAGTGTGAAGGAAGAATTGGAAGATTATAATCAAGGTGGTGTGTTCTTAACAGACTGAAAGCCCAAAGCAATGTATAGAAATGAAAAGCAATCTGAAACATGGATTAGAGGGGGACAATGTCAGGTCTTTAACCACAAGAAGCTATTCATTTCTGGGGGAGAGATGATTGTTATACCCTACAGCCTGCATTAGAACCAGTGTTCCAGCCAGTCCATACCCCACAGAATAAAACCATTCAGCCAGCTTATTATCCACAACATAAACATAGACATTTAGCAATATTCAATACTTACAAAAAATGCTAATAAATGACGCTTTGCAGACAGGTATTTTTCCAGTCTCAGTCAGAACAAACTATTTGACCGTCAGATCCCTTGTTTTCTGTTTTGGATTATCCACTTTAGATCTTCACCGTTTAACTGGCATGATTTCCATGTAAGACAACAGAGTGGCATCCTGTTTTACTTTGTCCGTTGTGGAATAAATCACCCGGTTTATCTTGGTTAACCCCTCGGTAGACAGTGCAGATGCCTGACAAACTTTTCCTGAGTTGTGTTCACAAGCAATGGAGGGAACTTTTCCCTGACCGCTATGATGCGCTTTTTTCGCTACGTTACATGAGTACGTTTCAGCTTTCCTCTTCTTTTTACGCCCTGAAGGCGATAACATCACCGGCTCTTCAGTTTGGTCGAAATTATCCATCTTTGTGTTAGGGTGTATGGTGGGTTTGGACCCAAATGCGGAGTGCAGGGAAAAAACTCAAGTCCAACAGGTATGAAAGAAACAAAGACTTTACTTACAAACAAGGGAACAAAAGGAACAAAAAGCCTCGCAGGGCAACCTTCATAAAACACATAGAAAACTCCAAAACCAGGAAACCAGAAAATCCAAAAGTTCAAAACACACGTTGGAACCAGAACATGGGCAGGAACATGAACAAGACACACGACCAACAACCCAACAAGCAACAAGGATCCAGCACCTGAGTCCAGGGGAAGGGAAACTTAAATACAGACACTGACGAGACACAGGAGGGCACAATGAACAATCAGGCCACAGAGAGGGAAGGGAACACGAGACAATAAGCAACCAATAATAGGATAATGGAAACAATAAAACAATTAACAGGCCACAAATCAGAGGTGCCGCCATCTGGCGGCCCAACCAGGGAAGGACAGGGGGAAAACACAGAACCCTGACACTTTGCAAAAGTTAGTTTGACTTTGAGCCAAAGTTACACCGAAATTCACTTTCAGTCAGCACATCTCTGAGTCGCGGCCATATTGCGTCACCTGACCTGAATACTGCGCGCTGATTCGCTGAACGGATTTATCGGGCTTTGTTCAAGAACAGCATTGGCGTTTGACGGTCTCTGCTGTAAAACGTGAACTTCCAATGCATTTTCAATGGACAATAATGGCTTATGTGACAAAACGGATTAGGGTTCAGAATAGGCTATCTGTAAACAATAACTCACGGCAATCAGTTCATTTTTTTAAAGGATGGCATTTGTCGGTTTTTGCAAATGAACTCTTCATTTGTAGGTCCCTTTAGATAAAACGGGCTCCCCGGCTCCACAAGTCCAGTTCCTCCGTTGGAGCAATTTCCGAACAACTGAAGGTGCCACAAGCATCTGTACAAACAATTGTATGCAAATATAAAAATCTTGGGACCACACAGACACTGCATCGTTCAGGAAGGAGGCACAGATTAACTCTCAGGGCTGAACGACCTTTGGTCCGAAAGGTTCACAGGGTTTCCCCCAGAAAAGTTGTTAGGCCCGGTGGCAAGTATCTTTTGACAGGGCCCAGCGGCCCGGCGCGGGCAGGCGGCTAAGTGTCTTTTTTGATGGGGGCCTGGCGCGGACCAGCGACAGACTGACAGCATTATGGTAGGGCCCTATAGTTTCTGTGATAACAGAATCACGGACGGCATCGCGGAATTGAGAATTTAAAAAGGCTATAACACAGATTCCATAGGGCCCTACATTAAGTCAGTGCTAAAAGCTGACTGGGCATTTGAAAATATGACTACGTAATGTGAATGTTGTTATAAATAAGTCATTTCTTCAACACACATTTTAAAAAATCAACAACAACAAAATCAGTTATCATTAACTGAACAGAAGGAAAGGTTCACGGAATTTGGAAGAGTGGTGAAACTGGTTGCTGGGATACCACGGCCAGATGAGCCAGGTCAGACATGGTGAAATGACACGGATTAAAATGTCAAAGTAGGCGTACAAATACATTTACAGCTGAAAAAAGTGATCCAGGGTGTTACCTTTACCCTTTAAGAAAGTGTGGCCATATTTCATGAAAGTCACGCAAAAGCCATTTATAGGCTATTTGTCGGTCCCTTCAGAAAAAACCGGCTCCCCAGCTAACCCGTTCATAAAGAAGCTGCTGATATCGGTAATTAGCCTATTATTAGCCGGAACTATTGGTCCATTATGGAAACATCTGAAGTCAGATCAGAATGAAAGAAAAAAGAAAGGGCCTGGTCACCCAATGTTTTTGCTGAAGTTATGGTATTTGGGGTTCCTATTAAACCTACCGAAACATACGCATAGGCGGTAGCAGAAATGTAATCTGGAACGTGCTATGCTCGTTCTGCAGCTAGTCCTGATCTTATGCCTCTAGTGACGAATCTGACCCTGACACTCCAATAAAATCAAAGGAAAAAAAGAAAAAGGGTGAAATGCCACTCACTGAGTTGCAGAACATCATTGTGAGAATGCAGGTTTCCAACACTTTATTAAGACTGATCACAGTCCGACACACGCCTCACTTGTTTGGTCTTGGGTGTCCTGTCATGACGACTGTGAACCCTGCTGTTTTCTCTCTCATCTATGCACAAACACCGTTCCAGGTAAATTAATATTCCCATTTTCATGTTACAGGGAAGTGTGCAGTTTGCTTGGAAGAGGGCTGCAAAACTGGTGTGAGTAGAATCATACTGGCTAAATCTGACAAGACTTTATGGCAGAAAAAAAATAAAATCCCAGAATGCTCTCTGGGAAACCTAAAGCCTGATGCCCCCTGTATGATGAGTAATGGAAGCATTGTCCTACGGACTGAGCAGCCCCTTAATTTCGAAGGGACAGATGTCGGGAAGACATTCCGCACGGACAACATGCGTGAGTATTCCTGCCCTGCTCCAGTTTGAGTGTGGTTGTTGTGGTGAAGAGTAGTGGGAACGAAGGTTCCGGATACCTTGCAGATGATTACAATGTAAAAACCAAAACCGAAGCCAAAATCTGCTTGAAATTCCTTCATTTCACCTACAATGTAAGTGTCTAGGACTGGACACAATAGAAATGCAGTTTGCACAACTATCAGACTTCTCTGTGTGTAGTTTTGTGATCATTTGCAATCATAAAATGCGGGACTATTCATAGTTTGTTGGTCAGTCGAAATGCTGATAGGCGTCTGGAATTTAATGGATTTATTTTTGATAAGTACATTTGTATTTGTATACTGTGTGTGTGTGTGTGTATATATATATATATATATATATATTCACACAGTTGAGGCGAAAAGTTTACATACACCTAGGCTAAAGATATTCAAACTTAGTTTTTCATAACTCCGCACATTTCATGTTACCATACATTTCGTTTGGCAAGTCAATTAGGGCATCTACTTTGTTTTAAAATTACCTCTGATGTGAACAATCGATTAGAGACAGATTTATTTCAGCTTTATTTCACTATATCTGAATTCCAGTGGGTCAAAACTTTACATACACCAAGTTGACTGTCTCTTTAAGCAGTCTGGAAAATTCCAGAAATTGATGTAATGAGTTTTTAGAAGCTTCTGATTGGCCAGTTCTCATAATTAGGCATTAGTTGGGAGTTAATTGGCACCTGTGGTTGTATTTAAGGGCCTACCTTTAGAGCCAGTGCATTTTTGCTCTTGATACCATGGGAAAATCCAAGCAACTCAGCTAAGATCTCAAAAAAAAAATTGTGGACCTCCACAACTCTGGTTCCTCCGTTTGAGCAATTTCCAGACAACTGAAGGTACCACAAGCATCTGTACAAACAATTGTATGCAAATATAAAAATCCTGGGACCACACAGACACTGCATTGTTCAGGAAAGAGGCACAAATTAACTCTCAGGGCTGAACGACCTTTGGTCCGAAAGGTTCAACTGAACCCCAAGACAACAACAAGGAACGAAGGAAAGAGTTTTAGGCATCAGGTACCAAAGTATCTACATCAACCATTAAGAGAATCCTACATCCCCATGCCCTAAAAGGCTGTTGTGTAATAAAGAAGCCCCTACTCCAAGACCGGCATAAAAAAGCCCGAATTAAGTTTGCAGGTGATCACCAGGACAAAGACCTAGCCTTTTGGACGAGTGTTTTCTGGTCAGATTAAACAAAAATTAAACTGTTTGGCCATAATGACCAGCGCTATGTATGGAGGAAAAAGGGTGAGGCTTTTAATCTGAAGAACACCATCCCAACTGTGAAGCATGGGGGTGGCAGCATAATGTTGTGGGGTTGTTTTACCGGAAAATGGACTGGTGCACTTCAGAAAATAGATGGCATCATGACGAAGGAGGATTGTCTAGAAATACTGAAGCAACACCTCAAGACATCAGCTAGAAAGTTAAAACTTAGTGGCAACTGGGTCTTCCACCAGGACAATGATCCTGAACATACCTCCAGAGTTGTAACAAAATGGCTTAAAGACAACAAAGGGAAAGTATTGGAGTGGCCATCACAAAGCCCTGATCAGAAACCCATAGAAAATTTGTGGACTGAACTGAAAAAGCATGTCCGAGCAAGGAGGCCCACATACCTGACTGAGTTACACCAGTTCTGTCAGGAGGAATAGGCAAAAATTCCGGCAAGGTATTGTGAGATGCTTGTGCAAGGCTACCCCAAGCGTTTGATTCAAGTTAAGCAATTAAAAGATAATGCCACCAAATACTAACAAAGTGTATGTAAACTTTTGACCCACTGAAAATCTGATATAGTACATAAAAGCAGAAATAAATCAGTCTCTTAGCTATTTTTTTTAAATGAACGCTTGTGGAAAAAAAAGTAGATACTCTAATTGACTTAATACAGAGAATGTATGACAACATGAAATTTTGGAAAATTGAGTTTGAATGTCTTTAGCCTAGGTGTATGTAAACGTTTGTCCTCAATTCTATATATATATATATATATTTGTAGTAATGACTGTGGTACGATGCATGGAAGGAGGCTGGACCAAGCCAAAATCTGCTGGAAATTCCTTCATTTAACATACAATGTAGGTGTCTAGGACTGGACACAGTAGAAATGCAGTTTGCACAGCTATCAGACTTCCCTGTGTGTAGTTTTGTGATCATTTGCAATCATATGCAATCATATGTAAGTTGTGTGTAATCATAACCTCTTTCTGCAGCCTGCGCTGATCTTGATCTGCCTGCCGGTCTGAAGACTTCTTCTGGTAAGTGCTTTCTTTGAGATGGAATGAAGAAATGACCCCAAACACATGTCTGACGGATCAGAAACGCTCTTCAGGAGGCAGGTGTGGATACTCAGTGGGTTTACATGATGTTTGAATAAGTCGATTTATTGTATTAATCCAGCTAAAACTGGACTTTTAAAAAACAAGTAAATATAGTTTGACTGAAATCATACGAAGTCAAATTTTTCAAAGTCGGACAAACATACCAAGATAATGCGGTTCGGGGTCGATTTACTATGGCATGTATACGCTTCAATCGGACTACAATTGGCCTTGGCGTTCTGAGCATGTTACGTAGCCTAATTTACATAGCAACTTTACGCTCACGGTGGCCAAGCAAAATCAATAACGTTTCAGAAAATATATAAATTTAAAAGATTTCTATTGGGATTTTTGCCGTTTATTGAGGGTGTGACTGAAAATTTCAGTGCCACTGACTATAATCGAATGTTTTTCACATTTACCGTTCAATTGAGCAAGTACCATTCAAAGTACATTTTTATGGGTTAGTGCTGTCCGATTGTGCTAGCTACTTCACATTAACCTAACAGCACAATACCACTTAATTCTTGTCAATTCTATCACAACTGTAATGAACTAAAAAAAGGCGACAAACAACCTTTTCTGTGAGAAATGTATTGTCGAGCTCACGCGCATACACTGCTGACGATGTTCTAAAGCCCCGTATTGCCCTCCCTAGTATCATGGCGAAAAAAACACATACTGAACGGACAAGGAGACCAACTTCATGCTATCGCAACTAAAGGACTTAAATATTCTAAAATACATGGATGGAAGAAAAATGCGGAATGACAAACTATTCAAAAAAGTTGCAACAAAATTGGAGGAAGCAGGATTTATAAGAAGCCTTAGTCAGACACACCTTGGTCAATAATTTGATTCTTTCAAAGTCATGTATATTGGGACAACGACAATAATCCAATTAAATCTCATGTTTGGCCAAATCGAGCTATTAATATAGCTCGATTTCAACTGTGCATGTAAACGTCCTGACTATATCAGTGACTACTGTCCACAGAAGCCTTTAAGCACAGAACTACATAGGCTACACTGCACAATGCAAACCAATGGTTCGCAAAAACAGGATGGCCAGGCTACAGTTTGCCAAGAAGGACCTTAAAGAGCCTACAGAGTTCTAGAAAATGATTCTGTGGACAAATGGCTTCTGATTGGTGCGTGCATAGTTATCATTAACTGAACAGAAGGAAAGGTTCACGGAATTTGGAAGAGTGGGGAAACTTTGGTTGCTGGGATACCATGGCCAGATGAGCCAAGTCAGACATGGTGAAATGACACGGATTAAAATGTCAAAGTAGGCGTACAAATACGTTTACAGCTGAAAAAAGTGATCCAGGGTGTTACCTTTACCCTTTAAGAAAGTGTGGCCATATTTGATGTAAGTCACGCAAAAGCCATTTATAGGCTATTTGTCGGTCCCTTCAGAAAAAACTGGCTCCCCAGCTAACCCGTTCATAAAGAAGCTGCTGATACCGGTAATTAGCCTATTATTAGCCGGAACTATTGGTCCATTATGGAAATATCTGAAGTCAGATCAGAACGAAAGGAAAAAGAAAGGGCCAATGTTTTTGCTGAAGTTCTGGTATTTGGGGTTCCTATTAAACCTACCAAAACATACGCATAGGCGGTAGCAGAAACGTAATCTGGAACGTGCTATGCTCGTTCTGCAGCTAGTCCTGATCTTATGCCTCTAGTGATGAATCTGACCCTGATACTCCAATAAAATCAAAGGAAAAAAAGAAAAAGGGTGAAATGCCACTCACTGAGTTGCAGAACATCATTGTGAGAATGCAGGTTTCCAACACTTTATTTTGGCTGATCACAGTCCTACACACGCCTCACTTGTTTGGTCTTGGGTGTCCTGTCATGACGACTGTGAACCCTGCTGTTTTCTCTCTCATCTATGCACAAACACCGTTCCGGGTAAATTAATATTCCCATTTTCATGTTACAGGGCAGTGTGCAGTTTGCTTGGAAGAGGGCTGCAAAACTGGTGTGAGTAGAATCATACTGGCCAAAGGCGGAAAGCTTTTATGGCAGAAACTAAAAGAAATCCCAGAATGCTTTGTGGGCAACCTAAAGCCAGATGCCCCCTGTATGATGAGTAATGGAAGCCTTGTCCTACGGACTGAGCAGCCCCTTCATTTCGAAGATACGGATGTCGGGAAGACATTCCGCACGGACAACATGCGTGAGTATTCCTGCTCTGCTCCAGTTTGAGTGCGGTTGTTGTGGTGAAGAGTAGTGGGAACAAAGGTTCCGGATACCTTGCAGATGATTACATGTAAAAACCAAAACCGAAGCCAAAATCTGCTTGAAATTCCTTCATTTCACCTACAATGTAAGTGTCTAGGACTGGACACAATAGAAATGCAGTTTGCACAGCTATCAAACTTCCCTCTGTAGTTTTGTGATCGTATGCAATCGTATGTAAGTTGTGTGTAATCATAACCTCTTTCTGCAGGTTGCGCTGATCTTGATCTGCCTCCCAGTCTCAACCTTTCTGCTGGTAAGTGCTTTCTGTGAGATGGAATGAAGAAATGACCCCAAACACATGTCCAGTGGATCAGAAACACTCTTCAGGAGGCAGGTGTGGATACTGTATGTTAGTGACTACTGTCTGCAGACGAATTAAAGCACAGAACTACAGAGGCTACACTTCACGATGCAAACCACTAGTTATCTGCAAAAACAGGATGGCCAGGCTACTGTTTGCTGAGAAGGATCTTAAAAAGACCCCAGAGTTCTGCAAAATGATTTTGTGGACAAATGAGACCAAGATTAACTTTTATCAGAGTGATGTCTCGAGGAAAGTGTGAAGTTTTCTTAAGTCACTGCTAGAATAGGAGGGTTCCCCACATGCATTTCGAGCAAATTCCAAATTCACAGGCTGCGTTAGATGTAAATGAATTTATTTTCTCAAAAACGATAAACCAAAACCAGGTGTACTATGGGTTCAATGCCTAAGTGCTGTTTGGGACAAACGGTTTTTGTTAATTAATTTATTTTTTTTGATTTGGCTTTGTACTCTTGTGACAAAGTACTAAACATGACTACTTTCATTTACATATTAATATGTCCTAAGCATTATGGTGCCCTGAATTGGGGGGACTACATGATGAAACCAAGATAAAAAATAAAACCTGAGAATCTGCACTTTACCCCTTGTGTTTTGTTAGATCACAAATATAAAATTTGTGATCAAACAATACACACAAAATTCATCTTTGTCTCAAACATTCTGGAGCTCACTGTGTATATTTGTGTGTGTTTGTGTGGTGATGCTGCTGCAGTAGGAAGACTTGTTCTGAGTAGCCTCTATCAGAATGTAAAGCCATGGAACTTTTTTGGTTTTTACCCTCTTGGCTGCATAGGAGCACCGGACTTGAACCAGATTAATGCTACCGCCAACCCCATGACCACGCCCGCATCCACCTGGCCACTCTGGAGTGAGTTCTGAGAAAAGGAATAGGCACTAGCAAAAAACTGCCTGCTGATCTCCTTCAGAACTCAAAGATTTCATCCATTCTTCTGTTTTTTTTCCTTCCAGAAAAGGCTGTAGCTGCATGCGGTTCAGGTAAGTTTCCTACAGCTACTGCATATCCAGCATTCAAACTTGCAACCTCCATATCTCTAGCAGGCTGTGAAGGACAAATGGGCAAAGGGAACATGCCTTTGTGTACTTATCAATAAATAATAAGAATCATAACCATGGGTTTACATTACAGTACATGTTGATTGTACCAAAGAGGTTGGAGGCTAGTGCTTATTGGCTAATAGTACTATACCCGCATTTCCGCGTTTGGTATTGTACTAATATACAGTGCTTATGTTTCAGTGCTTAGTCCCATACTCACTGACTCAGTGATATTGAACTCTGTAATGTTGGCACCTCAATATCTGTAGCCTTTTACAGTAGGTGATGTCACACTTCTGTCTTACTGATGCTCTCCACTTCTGTTAGTCACTCTGCGTAGGAGCTAGGGGTGCACCGACAGATCGGCTGTGGAGCGGAACCGGACGGTTTTCGCTCCAGAACACGCATCGGTGACCAGCTGGGTTATTTTAATTTGGCCGATCTGTATTCTGGTTTTATGACGTAAGAAACGTGAGCATGCGCTACCTGCAGCTTTCAAGAAGCTTAAAAGAGAAATTGACTCTTCTGCCGCGACTGCCGTCATCACGTGCTGGCGCAGATCACGGTGTGAAGCGTCAAAACGCACTCTTCTGGAAGCAGCTGAAAAGATTCAGCCACGCTGAATCAGAGCTCCTTCATCGTGTGCTATGACAACAGTAACAATAGGCCTAATGCTTCATTATTATAATAAATCATGAACAATCTTTTCTTTGTTAGCTTACCTGTTGAAAAAACATGTAAATTTTTTTTAAAAAAAACTTTCATCTATCGGAATCGACTGATTTGGCTTTAAACAATCGGCCACTGGAATCGGCCATAAAAATTCATTTTCGGTGCACCCATAATAAGAGCATCTGCTAAGAAACTGTAATGTAATAGCGCTGTACAGTGCCTGCATATTCACTCAGCAGATCAGTGGCCTGAGAGAATATACACTGCCTGGCCAAAAAAAAAGTCACCGTTTGGATTTTTTTGGACAGTGCCCACTGTACAAGCCTCTGTACAAGCCTCTGGAGGCAGTCTGGGGTTGCTTCAATTGGTCAGGTCTAGGCTCAGCAACGTTATGCGGCAATAAAATGAAGTCAGCTGAGTACCTGAATGTACTGAATGACCAGGTTATCCCATCAATGGATTTTTTCTTCCCTGACGGCACGGGCATATTCCAGGACGACAATGCAAGATTCATCAAGCTCAAATTGTGAAAGAGTGGTTCTGGGAGCATGAGGAATCATTTTCACACATGAATTGGCCACCACAGAGTCCTGACCTTAACCCCATTGAAAGTCTTTTGGATGTGCTGGAGAAGACTTTACGGAGTGGTTCGACTCTCCCGTCGTCAATACAAGCTAATGCAATTCTGGATGGAAATAAATGATGTGACGTTGCATAAGGTTGTTGAAACAATGCCACGACGAATGCGCACTGTAATCAAAGCAGTCCAACGAAATATTAGAGTGTGTGACTTTTTTTTGGCCAGGCAGTGTACAATGCTATCAGTGTGCAGTCCAAGGTGTCATTAATTGATTGTTCTTCTCCTCACACAGTAGTTGCTGTCATTGTCATCATTGGTGCCATTGCCAACGTTATTTATCGAAGACGGTAAGTTGTTTCCTAAAACAACATTTTCTTAGGCCATGCAGAATTCATAGATGCGCACAAAATGGAAACAGACATGCATTGTTTAAAACTGAATTGGGGGGGGGGGAACCCACAGAACCCACAGAACCCACAGAACCCACAGAATCTACAATGCCTGGGGAAAAATGGGGCAATTATAGTGAATAATTTCCTGTGGAATTGATCTCTTGGTGTGGTGGTGGGTGTCCGAAAGGGGGGGGGGGGGGGGTGAAGCAAAGGCAAAAAAGTTTAAGACTGAAAACATAACCTCTTGAGACTTCTTAAATGTTTTTTTTTAAATCTAAATCTATCTTATTGCTCTGACGAGCTCTTGATACAAGGAATAACAGTTTGCAAGAGCTAAGAAGTAGTTTTAGTTGTACTTTAAAACCATAAAAGGTTTGTTAACCCTTGTATTGTTTGTAAATATTGAAGCAAAATAGGCCTGTATTTTGAGTTATGGTGGGGTGAGAACAATTAAAAGAGCACATTGTCCATCTCGAAGTTCTATCTTCAAGAATAGAGGACTATATAACCAAAATTGATACTCAAGAAAAGTTACATATTGCACTTTAAAAGGGACACTTCTGCTAAGTTAACTCAATTACCATGACAAAATAGTACTTAGTTAGAATGTTTTATCTTTTTATTTAACAATATAATTTGAGCTGGGTCCACATTCAAAGCCCTCTCTCTCTGTCTCTCTCACACTCAATGACAGAGTTTACATACATTGTCCATGCAAAAAAAAGGAAGAAGTGAGAAAAATGGCTTTAAAGATTCTGTTCTGTTACATTCTAATTCTATTGAGAAGCATGATACAAAGAATTTCCTAACTAACTTAGATGCTTGATTAATGTATTTTTTATTAGCTAGTTTTATCTGTATTCATTTCTGGACACTGCAGCAGCTTGTGAGACTGCTCCTCTCGTTATAATCATAATCGTCATTAGAATGCAGCCCTCTTTGTCAGCTGTAGCAACTGTAGCCTAACTCTCAATTTTGATAGCTCACTACATTCACAAAACCTTATTGGAAAAAAATCACCATGTTGTAGTATGGAAATGGAAGTAGTTGAATCACTCAAACATTTTAAATGCCCTAAAAAATATAGCCTGTATTTTTTTTTTAATTCGCGCTGTTTTGGCGATTTGCCAACAATTTGCGTCCGCGACATCCAACGGGCTTCTCCAGGTCACCCTTTTAATCAGATGTAGGCTATTGTACCATAATAACAGTAGCTCTAGATTTAAAAAAAAAAAAAATGGTAGGCACGTAGCCTACGTAGCTCAACTGGAACAGGTTCCGCTTCGGCTCAAACAAACACTGTTTATTTTCAGATAACGTTACATATTTATCACATTTATTTTTTACTTGTCCGATCAGACAACTGCATGAGGCATTCCACTTGCCACAGATCCACAGAGAGGATCCGCCAGTCGTCATCACCGAGTGATAGTTAACGCCAGTGCTTCAGATGGGCAGGAGCTGTCGGGACTTGTATACGAGTACAGACTCTTCTTTTGATTACCAACATTAATTTATTTTAAACAGTATGTATTTTGAGGAGTAGGTACCGGCACTTATTTTGGTCCAGTTAAAACACTGGTTAACACTATGGTATTTTTGTAATATTTGAAGCGTCGCTACCTACCTTTTCCTTGTCTTTCGGTGAAAAAGAAAAAAAAGTGACGCTTTGACAGACCGTGCGACATTCGCGCGCTGCAAGTCTTCCGACCACCTCAGAAAGGAGCAAGCACGGAGCGCGCGGCCTAGGCTCTTTTTGAAAATAAATATGTGGACGCGACGGTATGGATTTGAAAGCGCATTTAGGCAGAAATATTTAGAAAGTTTAACATTGTAAATTTATAAATTTAATATATAGACTATATACGGTAGCCTATATATAGCCTATATATTTTTATTTTAATTATAAAAAAAAAACATTTATTATGGTATGGCGGCAAGGATTTTGCCGTGGCGCCACGGCAAAACCTTACCAGCGGAAACGTTGGTGTGTGTAGATTAGGTGCACCGTGCCTCTGGAATTCAATCCCAAGCCATATCAGAGGTGCAGCTACAATTGGTCCATTTAAAACGTATCTTAAGACTTACTTGTTCTCATTCCTCTTAGTTTTGACTTCTTAGGTTATTTATTTTTTTATTTTATTTTTTTGTAAAGCGCCCTGGGATGTACGCATGAAGAGCGCTATATAAGATCTTATTGTACTGCTGGTGTGTAACCAATGCTGTGTATGAATCCAGGATGGGCAAGGAGGGAAATGTGTATCTGGATTTCATGTCAAATCCAGCTCAGTAGCTGAATTGGCCGCTTGCATGTGATGACATGAATGCATGTTCTGATAAGCTTGCACACAGCTGAAAACTGAGACAGGCTACTGCGGTTTCCTCTGCAAGCAAAACTGCATTGGTTTAAAGAAGGGGTGCACAACAAGGGCCGATCTGTTTCAAGATTTCTTACCAAATTCTGCTCTTAATTATTTGATTAGCTCACTCATATCTTGATCTGGGACGGCACGGTGGTGCAGTGGGTAGCACTGTCAAAAGAAGGTCCCGGGTTCGAATCTGGCCCGGTGCTTTTCTGTGGGGAGTTTGCATGTTCTCCCGTGTCCGTGTGGGTTTCCTCCGGGCACTCAGGTTTCCTCTCACAGTCCAAAGACGTGCAGGTAGTCTAATTGGAGACTCTAAATTGCCCATAGGTATGAGTGTGTGAGTGAATGTTGAGTGAATGGTGTGTGTGCCCTGCGATAGATTGGCTGTCTGTCCAGGGTGTATTCCTTCCTCTTGCCCAATGCATGCTGGGATAGACTCCAGCACCCCCCGTACTCCTGACCAGGTTAAGTGCATCCTAAAGATTTTACTGAGCTCAAGTACAGCAGTTTATCCAGTGATCCAAGAACTAAAACTGAGGGAATTGGTTTGAACAAAAACCAGCACATAGACCGACCCTCCAGGACCGGAGATGTGCACCCCTGGTGTAATGGCTAATTAAAGCAGGGTAAATGGTGGAAGAGAAAGCCTGGAACAGAACTACTCATCCTTCACACAGACCAGCACAACTGGAGTATTTGATTTCCACGTGTGAAGAGGTTTACACATTAAGGTGACCTCTTGTTGACGGTCAACAGGAAATGTAATTTTGGCTCTTCGTGCCCAGGCGTGAGAACCATCGGGAAGGACAGGATGGGGAACGTCCTTCTGACAACACTGTAAATGAATCTTCTTAATTGAGATGCTAAACACAATTGAATGGTCCACATGCCAGCTGTCACTAGCCTTGAAATAACTAATGATGACCTGAGGTCATTGGGATTTTGGAGGTGGGTGGACCCTGAGATTCGGTGGGAGGTGGGTGAAAAAAAGGTACAAACCAATGAATGTCTCAGCTCAAAATAGTTGTATCTTTAATGTATTCTGCACATAATTGTAATTAAGGAAAAATGTTTTAAAATGAATGATGCAAGCTTTTACATAAAATATTTCAAGTTTATTGAGTGTCATTAATGATGAGAATTGTTTTACCCATGAAAATAATCGGTCATCCTCCTCTTTTGTCCTCCCTTTCTTCCTCCTTTATCCATCTTTCTTAAGCTGTCGAATTGAAACAAAATAAAACCAGCGGCGACTGGTGAGCTGAAAATTGGTGATGCGAAAAACTTTTCTTTAAACTAATCATTGACCTCAAACTGTTTTAATTAATTTTCAGTGATTAACAAGCAAGCAAACCATCTGACTAAGCAATTTGAAAGGGACACACAGCTTCTTCGTATTGTGTTAGGGAGATTAAATGATAAATGCTATTTAGAAAAATCCGTTTTAATCACTAAGCAGTGGCGGAATCTTCCCGATCTTCCTTGAGTATCAATGCAATTAATCCGCAAAATAGGCTACTCAATAGCAATACTATTATATATAGCCAGCTCTCCCCAAATAGGCAGTTTTAGCCAGTAGCCTAGGCCTTATAACCTACATTTATTTTCATTTGCAGTACGAAATTGTGCACATTTTTAATCAACATTATTTGTGGATACATGCACTTCTTTCTCCGCACTAGAATTCATGGCAAATATCTGCAATGCGTAGATTGTAAACAAAATTGAAGTGCAGGTTTTGTTTTTGCTGGTTATTCTGAATGCTAACATGGTAGATAACAAACTGGTGTATCTTGTTTATTAAGTGTAGACTACTTGGTGATTAAAAGAGATTTTTACTGGATAAATTTAATTTATGATTTAATCCCCCTAACACGGTATGAAGACGCTGTGTGTTAGGTTACTTGCCATTTGATTAGTCCGATCGTTGGCACGCTTGATAATTAAGGAAAAATTACGAATGATTAGTTTAAAGGAAAGTTTTGCGCCCCACCAATTTTCAGCTCACCAGTCGGCGCTGAATAAAACGTTATGTATGTGGGAAATATTCAATCCTAGCTTAGCTGCTGACCAGCAACCTGCTGATTTTGCTCAAGCAATCAAAGTTGCCGTTAATAATAGCCGGCGTTCGTGCATAGATGAAATTACATGTTTATGAAATTACCTACCGCGTCCGCTTCCAAACAATCAAGACAATCAACAATATTTTTCTTTCTGTGCCTGTCCATATAAACGACTGTTCCTCCTGAGTTTTTTTCTTCGGATTGTTGATTGGTTGAGCTAGTAACTGGCTAGATGGAACACATGGACTGGAGCATACGAAAAATAGACTGGATTGTCTTAGTTATTTATAAAACTGCCGGTCAAAATTATTTATTTATTTACCAAAGGTGGGTGGACACCGTCCATGCCCAATTTAACCCCTGATGACCTCCCTAATTTTAAGTGCTTTTACTGGCCAGCACATCTAAATACTTGATCTTTTCGCAGGAATTATTCTCAGGAGAACACCCCTGTATGAACCAGTCAGTCACTGGCCATCTTCTGCCAAAGTCTGAAGACACATCTCTTCAGACAGTACCTGGGCTAACTGTCACCACTCTGCAGGGCACTACCAACCTAGGATCACTCTTAGCACTTACCCTTCTGCTTTGTCCCTATGGCACATTTCACATGTCATGTGCCACTGTCATGTTGCATGTACCTCTATCCAGCACTTATATTTTACTTGTGTCATTATCTTGATGTAGCTCGTTGTCATGCCTCCTAGTTTGACTTAACATAACTCTCTGGCCTAGCCTATGCTTACTGTGTGAACTGGACGTAATGTGTTCATGGCTGTGAATGCAGTAACTGTTACAAAATGAGTATTGTACCTTATCAGACCTGTGTTTTGTAGTTGTTCCAGTGACCTTTGGTATGCACTGACTTTGTTTGCTTGCTTTGGATAAAATCGTCTGCCAAATTAACGTAATGAACTGTAATGATGAAACTCCAGGCTCTTAAAGGTCATTGCAGGACTTTCAGTATATAAACCTGGGCAAAAGTGGAACTAACTTAGACTGATCCTGGCACTTAATCCTTTTGCAGTACTCACAATAACTTTGTTGCTCGTATGTACTTGTGCAATAATGTTATTCATTGTGAGACTGTAGATTGATATTAATGTATTAATTAATTAGGCATTAATTAATCTTGGGTCTGATGTTCCATGTACCATGTATTTTATTATTATATTAATCTTTTATTTTGTGTTATTCATTCAGTCGGTGCTGATTTATTGAGTTCTTCCTCGTCAGTAGGGCCCAGCAGAGCATTGGGGACGGTCATTGCTGCTCTTTGTTAAAGGTGCAGTATGTAAGTTTGTTCTAGAACACTGTTGTTCATACTAAAATTTCCTTCACATCCTTACAGATATCAGTAAAACGTTTTAGAAGAAATCTGATCTGTCCGACTGTCCCAGACTCACTGCGCCTGAATCTTAACAGCCAATCAGGACAGCTCTCGGCCCTGTCAGTCAGTCCTGTTGCGCGTTCAGACAGGGCTAGCACGCATGTTCTGAGTGTGGGGCTTTAGAGAGAGAGTGGAGAGTTTTTTTTCTAAATCTGGCTCTCTCTTTCTTGTTTCTGCAAACTTTAAATTCTGCTGAGAGTGACCTGCTGACCTGCCGCAATTGTTTCTGTCTATTTCCCGCCTTACAGGTCGGTTTTGTGCACAAACACACGTTATGAATCGTGAATCGTAATGCTGTGAACTGAATACTGTATAAATGATGCCTAACAGTGCCTTTCTTTGACTTTATTTGGGCCACCCACCCAAATCGATTTCCCCCCACCCAAAAAATTTGTTTGTATTTAATGTAGACTCATGCTATTCTGAGTTTGTGGTGGGAGATAAAATGGTATTTCTCAGTAATTGTTCTAATCTAATTCACATAAAAGTCTTTTAGTGTCTCTGAGCTAAAAATCAATCACAATCAATCATCATTCATCAGGAGAAAAACTGCCATTTGTGGGACGTCGACTTGCATGAAAGCAGCTGCCTCCTGTGTAGTGTTCGGAACACCATGAGTCTACGTTAGTTGTTTATTTCTGTAAGCTGTATTTTGTATTCATTATTCTTTCAAGTGTCATTTTGCTGTGCAGGCGGCCTGACCCCCTCCTTCCAATGTTGCCAAGTTCTCTTATAATAAGCCACTTTGGGCTTATTATAAGAGATATTATTATTATAATCCCTTCAAATTTAAGTGGCTGTTAAATTTGAAGGGAAGACCTATGCACCAGATTTTATTAGAAACAATGAAATACACCTCTTTTTGCCCCGCCTCCCTTTTTCAACAATCTTCGGAATTATCACTTAGCCTACGTCATATTTTGTAATGTGATAGAGTGAAGAAATGAGATACTGCCAAATTAGCTATAGCTAGCCCTTTTTTCATTAAAGTATTAGCCTATATCGCTACAACTTGATGCACATTAGAAAATTATTGCAGTAGCGTGGTATGCACTTTTGTACGTCGCTTTGGATAAAAGTGTCTGCCAAATAAATGTATGGTGGATTGAGGTGGATTAGAGTATATCGTAATGTACAAGCTAATTAGCTAGTGCCGTCCATCTGAAGCCATTGATAGACCTAACACTGTTTGCATTCTGCCCATATTGTTTAATTTCCTTGTACTGGACGGACAGGGATGCACACAATTGGCATCAGTATTATACAGTATAATGCAGTACTTCTCATATTAAAATGGGCAAGATAGCTAAAAAGCGGAATTCCCAGAAAGTGATCTGGTTTGGGAAGAATCGTCCAACTCCGATCACCACTGGCTCAGGATCAGCGTTTATGGGGGTGACATAGCTCAGGAGGTAAGAGCGGTTGTCTGGCAGTTGGAAGGTTGTTCGATCCCCCTGCCCTGGGCGTGTCGAAGTGTTCCTGAGCAAGACACCTAACCCCTAATTTGGCGGGCACAGTGGCACAGTGGTTGGCACTGTCGCCTCGCAAGAAGGAGGTTTCGGGTTCGAATCCGGGTCCGACCGGATCCTCTCTGTGCGGAGTTTGCATGTTCTCCCCGTGTTCACGTGGGTTTACTCCGGGTGCTCCGGTTTCCTCCCATACTCAAAGACATGCACGTTAGGTGCGCTCCTGCAGGTACACTTGACCAAGGCACTGGCCTCAGAACTGGAGTTGGTCCCCGGGCGCTGCACTGTGGCTGCCCACTGCTCCCAGTTAACTAGAATGGGTCAAATGCAGAGGACAAGTTACCCCACGGGGTTCAATAAAGTATATCTTTCTCCCAACGAGCTGATTGGTACCTTGCATGGCAGCCTTTCACCGTTGGTGTGTGAATGTGTGTGTGAATGAGAGGCATCAATTGTAAAGCGCTTTGGATAAAAGCGCTATATAAATGCATTCCATTTACCATGTCGTCTATAGACTCATCAGACTGAGAGTCATCTGATTCAGAATCAAATATTTCAGTGCTGTCTATTCTGTCATCTTTTCAAGCTAAAGTTATAATAGCAGAGCTGTTTTTCTTCCACCTGTCACGTCATCACAGAAGCGGTGTGATGTCAGGCGTTTCTGTCAGAAGTAATCAATTTGTTATATTTGGAGCCATGCTAACAACAATTGCAGCTTAATTGAATGAGAGCCCCTGGGCGAAATAAAATAAGGTTATTATCTTTGGGGGATGCAGTGATGTGGTGCTTACCCTTTAAAAAGTTGGTTACAGTGTTTTGGACCTGTTTTAGTTAATGTATTTTTTGTGCTTTTTTATTGTTTGGCGATTTGAGATAAAATGAAAGCTACACTAAGCGAAATGGTGCTAGCCATTGTGAAGCCAGCTCTCCCCCTCCCCTCACTGTGCCAAAGAGTTCTGTCGTATGTTTGATTGTGCCAACAGAGCAAGCTGCAAGCTTTCAGTGCACTAATGACCATGTGTTACAATGTTTCATTTTTGTAGCCGATTTGTATGGTCTGTGGAAGATATTAATAATTTTTTGTATGGGAAAATTGTTTACAGAAACACATGTATGTTTTGTATTTTTGTATGCAAGCACTGAAACTGAAACACATTCCTAAATACTGTAAGGTGGATGTAGCAATAAAGCACTGGGCTGAATTGAAGGGGGATGTCTACTGCTCTGATCATTTTTATATTTCAAAACGTTAATGTCTTAAACTATGTATGGCGTTATTTAGACTACTCAAATACAAGTGTGAACCAAATGCAGTATTGTGGAAGTACATTTAAATTGTGTCATATCTGATGTAAATTAGCGATCTGGCTAAACCTGGCATATTTACATCACAGAATAGTGATGTTGATCAATGTGTATTGTCCCTGTGAATGAATGAATAAATATATAATATTTAAATAAATAAATAAATAAATAAAATAAATCTGCATTTATCATTTTTTAAAGGATAAGGCCATCAAAATTTTGTATTTTATTATCAGCATTCTATGAAAAGACCAAAACCTACGATAGCTACTTGTGTTCGACTCTCAAATTGTGTGCTAAAATGATTACATGTAGCTCTGGTATTTTTATTTTCAGGAAACACAACCTATTATCACAAAAAACATGGCCAGAGTAGTTTTTACCAAGTTTACTGCGAAGCAGAGCAAATTATTTATTTTGTTGGAGAAATATTTTCACTATGTCTGCCAAAACTGAACTACTGTCCATATATCAAAAAAGAAATCGCTGAAAACTTCATGAAGTTGTTTCAGTAAAACTACAAAGGCCAGGTTCAACGTGATGATGAAGTAGGCCCCTATGCTGACCAAAGCAACCGCTTGAGTTGTTTTGATTGTTTTTGGAGAACAATGGAGTTCTTTGACTACCGAGATATTAGCTATATCTGGCATCAGCTAAATGGACGATAGGCCTACTTATTGGTAGGATAAATTCATTGTAGTCTTTTCATAGGATATGTTAATCACAAGAAAAATATCAAAAATATGCCTACAGGACTTACAAATCACAGTTCTTTGTGGATACAATAATTTGTATTTAAAGTTGGCTATCAGAAATGGGCATAATATTTGTGAGAATCGAAAATTAAATGATGATGTGTGTAGGCCTGTTGGTAAATTTCAGTTCTGTTAGCAAAGGGTTAAATATTAGTTTATATAGGCAGGAACTAGCAAAATGATACCAAATTTCTATTTTACCATTTGCAGAGAGACATGAGAAAATTGAACTTATTTCATGGGCCATTATTACGCTTCTTTTAAATCGCCCCTGTTGGGCGGACCTTAAAGGCATACTATAAAGGATTTTTACCTTGAAAATATTATAAAATAACCAATGCTAAGGCACATCTGTGATGCACTGGAAATCTCTGTTTAAGCACTTTCACCAAATTTGTGCACCTTTACCTGTATTTCGAATTTGTTCGGGACTTTTCTTGGTGTGATACTCTTTTCTGTGTGGGGAGGGGTGGGTGTGGCTGCAGAGCCTGTGGTTTGGGATTAGAGTTTTGGTTTGTTGCTAGCTGCCATTACAATGGCCTAGATACAGCAAAGCAAAAAGACAAAGCCGACGACTTGTTCAATATAGTGTTAACCTTGGAATTGCTTTCGCTCTTTGGCATCCACTGACGTTAGCCAAGGGGATGAAAAGTGACGCGGAGTTGGCTTGTTTTCAATTGAACCTGTGAGGAACATTACAGAATGTCCGGATTTCAAATTATTTTGTACATGTTTGTGGTCCCGACTGGACAATGTTGGTAATGTCGGTCTGAGTAACTGATGGGAGAAATTTACCGGTACTGTCTAATGAATTTGCATGTCAGTGACTAGGCCGGGTACTTGGGGGTGAGTAGGTTGAAGACTGAGGAGGAGGCTTCTTTGATTGTAAACACAGGCTAGAAAATCCTGTGCAGTATGCCTTTAAGGTCACTTGACAGTAGATCTGGTTTAACCTCAGTTTAGTTATGGTTCAGCTGAATCCGCGCTCGTTTTGACAGAGAAATCACGTCAAACTTAACGCAACTGTGTGCTAAACCCCTGAAAGCACAAGTTTTACTGAAGCTGGCCTAAACTGCAGCAAAGCTAGCCAAAAGCTAACTGACAGAGCAACAGCCACTCGTGCTTCGACCTCATCCAACAAAGGAACAATAAAGCAACAAAAACAGCCTGAGGCCGTCCCCCACCTGGAATGAATCTTACAATAGCCACTATAGCTACCTCACTGGATATGCTAATTATGACCAGCTCTACCAATCAGGATGTGCGCACTAGGAAGGTAAATTCTGTTTATCGCAGTATGGAACAGGACACACATAATATTAATATTGGCATGTCCATACAATTTACGAGCAGCCAGTTCATTATGATTCTAGTTCAAATCAGTTACTTCTGAAAGGGTACTCACTACAGATGATGTGGTAATAAATAAAACTTCATTATGCGGTTGTTTGTTGAACTCATCAGGCATAATTTGTCAAAATCACAGTCCAATCTTCATTCCATATTTCGTAGGTCTATATTCATTGACCTTATTCAGAGTAATAGACATTTGGGTTAAACCACAGCAGTGTCAGTCAATTTAAAATGCAAAGCAGTCTTAAATATAATTTCTCTAATGACACGGACAGCTTTAATGTAAGAACCCCTTATATTACTAAGTGCAGCATGTTGTTTGCTACATGTTAATACATTATTTTTTAAATTAATAAAGCAAACAGCCACATCAAGTGGTCCATGTAGATAAATACAGTTACCAGGGCTGGTTGGCGGAGGTGGCCAGGCCAGGCCATCCAGAGATGACACCTTCTTGTTAGAGACTCCTTCCCCTTTTGTCTCCTTTTTGGGCCCTGCATAAAATAGCATCTTGCATTATGCTATATTTATGTTCCCATATACATAACATTATTTGTCATTACCTTGGGATTGCTGTTTTTTTTGCTACTTTAGAAAAGTCAAGTTTGAGTGACAGCAGTTAATTTTACCAGGGCAGCAAACACTTTGCGGTGCATTACAAATAAGCAGGAGGCTATATGAAGATTCTGTTACAAACCATGAAAAAGTGACCAAAAGTTGTGAAATGCAACATTTGACATTCTCTGAGACCAGTGCTGTGACTGATCATACCCCCTTTTCCATTCAGAACATTTCATGTCAGTTTACTGTCGCATCAATGGCTTGATCCTGTAGATTCTTCCACTACAACATCTGGAGTCCACAAGGAGCAGCATAGCTCTTAGTCCTGGCTCTTATCATAGCTTACCTATGCAACCTCTGGGCTCGCCAACAGTCCCATATTAACTTGCGACATCTTGTATTTCAGCCATAAGTGGATGTTCATATATGTCCCCTATTTCCCAATGTCCTACAAATTTTATCTGCCAGTGCTGAATTACTATGACGCACATCATTAAGCAAAGTAGATGACTGCAAAACTAAACTCCTATATGGAGGTCTTTTCAATACCCAGTTTGGGTTGCCATGTGTTTTCTGTGTGCTGCTAGTGTAACATTGTGTGTATTTGGAAACCCTAACTACTGAAAATGACAAAGCACCAGGCAAATGACACATCAGCAGTGCATGTAAGCAGGTGAGGCTGTTGCTGTCCGTTGTCCGTTGTCCTGAATACCTCCAAGGCTTAGAGCAGAGCTGCATAACCCAGTTCCTGGAATTCTACCATCCTGTAGGTTCATTTAAACCATAATTTGGCACACCTGATTGTACTAATTAGCAGCTCAAGGATATCTCTAGCTGTTGAATGAGGTGTGCTTTGTTAGGGTTGGAGTGAAAACCTACAGGAATAGATCTCCAGGAACAGAGTTAGGCAACCCGGGCTTTGAGAGTTAGTGAGAACATACATCTGAAAGTGGCTGAATTAGAGGAGCAGACGTGCCTGCAGTACATCCAAACTGTCTTTCAGTCTTGCATGGCATGAATTACACCACCCAAAAAAACAAGCAAATAAAATGCCTTACCTAAATGAAATACAGTACACACCTGTTTTTATCTAAAGGCTTTGTTTAAATTTATTATTCTCCTCTAGCATACAGGTTACTGATGAGCTTTTTGTAAACTGACAAATTCATATATTTCGGGTGCTTTGATGTGCCACAGTATGGCACTAACAACAAATAGAAGTTAATCATTTTCAAATTAAAATATTTTGTTTATTTGGGTCATGGAATTGTATTATATGTTGCTACTTTACATAAACACAGACACACCGCATCCATTATTTTAAACATTTTCCACTCATTCCTATACATACTGTAAATACTGAAGTCAAACATACGTCATTCCGTGAACATGAGTTAGTTATGACGCATTCAGCGTGTTGCACCACGCAGCACTAAATCAGGCTGATATAAGGTCACCGTGAACTGCTCTCTTGCGGCCTCTGCGGGATTTGACAAAAGAGTGCTCCTGACTGAACTGGATTTCTGTTGTCTGTTTGGTGCATGCACGAGGATGCAGCTATTACAGGACATAATCTGTGTTCGGGGCGACGACATTGCTTGCAAGAAATCACGCTGAACGCATATCTTATAATCTATCCCCACTCAGAATAAAGCATAGCGAATTTACGCGTCAGATGAACCGTATAATAGCATGCTAATTTCGAAACGTAATTCTTAGTGCTATTAAGATCGGAACTTAAGCAAGCAGCTCTCCCTTTGACAGTGTATTTATTTTGTCTCTGTAAAATGCTTGCCTCTGTTTTAAATTAAAGGCCTACATTGTGTCTTGAATTGTGGGTGTATTTTGTAATAATGATCTGCATCCTGTTCATCAGTCAGTACAGAGATAACATGCACAGTTTCTACATGAAGCCTGACATTGTGTTTTGCTGCTTTACTACGTTCTTAATCTGTAAATTTTAAAACACGTGTTGCTACTGCTGAGTTCTTTAAATTTTCATCAGTACAATGCACGTGTGATTTACAGTGCGATGCGTATCTTGTAGATTGAGATATGGCATGAATAAGGTCATTCATGACTTGTGATTGAGACAGACATGGAATGAATGAATGAATCAATGAATTCTCTGTAATGTGTTGGTCAGTCTTTATTTTATGTAGGTTTAAATTTTCTTTCCAGTTCATGTACAAGGTAAAGTGCATGAAGGACACACTTTATTCATTGAAAGTACTAGAAACCAATCAAAATGATCATTGCTTTAAAGGATTATTGTACTCAGATGTATGAGACCACATGATGTCAGGGCGCAGTGGAGGGTTAGGACCCAAATGCGGAGGGGGGAAAAACTCACACTCCAAAATGGGATGAACCAAAAGACTTTACTTAATAAAAAGGGAACACAAGGGAACAAAAGGTCTCACAGGGCAACTCTCAATAAACAAAGGAAAACTTCAAAACACAGACCAAAGAAAATCCAAAATCCAAAAGCGCGTGGAAACAGAACATGGCAGGTACACACTGGGCAGGAACATGAACAAGACATGCAACCAAAAGGCCAACAGCCAACAAGGATCCAGCACCTGAGTCCAGGAGATGGGAACTTAAATAGACAGACACTGACGAGACACAGGAGGGCACCATGAACAATCAGGCCACGGAAAGGGAAGGGAAAACGAGACAGCCAGAAAACAATGATTGGACAATTGAAAACAATCATACAATTAAACAGGGGGAGCAGGACACAAAACAGAAGTGCCGCCATCTGGCGGCCCAACAAGGAAAACACAGACAGGAACACAGAACCATGACACATGATGCTGATCATTAGATTTTTCAAAATTACTTTAGACTGTTTTCAGCTCCTAAGTCACCAAATTAAATAAATTAATTTTAATTTGAACCAGTTGTGTTCTATGCTCTGTGTGGATTGACATAATTCAGTAAATTAAAACATTTTTCAGTTAATACACCTTATGTTCTTGTGCAAAACACTATTTTTGTACAGTTGTTTCGGTTTGATTAATACTTTGCATACACCCTTGACATATCATGCACCCGTGCATTTATATGCAAGGTTTAGAAATTCTGAATTTCTGAGTTTGTATTCCTACAACTGTGCAGTGATCCAAATGTAAATCTTTTTCAGAAATGTGATATAATAAGCTTTAGGTATCCAAACTGATTTTTTTTCTTCTTACGAGACTGTTCATAAATTTATGTTTTATAATGACTATATGTTTGATTTGGAAATAAAATAATTTTGGACAGTACAAAACATAGTTATCCTTATATGTGATAATACTTGCAGCTTACATTTTATGTATTATTCAATAATATTCAGGAATGTAAATTCCTTAATTCGCAGAATAGTGTGTATTAATAGTACTCATCCTCTGATTTTTTTAATATACCTTATTGATTTGTATTCACTATTTTAAGTTATACAGAGATTGGCTAATGGTGTGTTTTAGTATCTTGCCTACAAACAACATTTGATGAAAGGGTATGTGTGTCAACAGCTTTGCAAACAAATGTAGTCCTTCTCAAAAGCCTGTGAAATGACGTGTTTCAGTGCCAGGCAATACGTGTATGTCACCTTAGCCTTGTAGAAAGAGCACCTTGCAGCCCCGCAGTTACAGAATGGCAATGCTTGCGCTTAGTCGATGAGCTGGTGTCACAACTCAAGATGGTTATTTTATGACTTCAGTTTTGTGTCTACAGTTTTGGCATGCACATAGAAGGTCTGTGTTTGTATTGCTAGAGGGTCATGGAGACAAAGAAGGCTGTGGTTTTTGTTATTGTTTGTATAATTGCTTGTTGGAACCTGCACTGCCTTCTCTGTATAATAGTGATTTAATTTTGGTGATTTAGATTATTGAGCAGTTACGATTACTATTGATGAAATTTACAAAGCTATAATGTTTGGGACACAAACATTTTTTTTCTTGATTTGACTCTGTACTCAAAAATTTTATATTTGTAATCAAACAATACATATGTGGTGAAAGTGAACATTTTCAGCATTTGTATGCAGGTATAATAGAGCTTTCAGCATCTAGTTTAGATTCTAGGCTTTTTGATTGTCTTCAGGGTCTGTTATTGGCATTTGTCAACATGAGAACCAGAATTGTGCCAGTGAAAGTCAAGGAAGCCATTATGAGGCTGAGAAATAAAAAGATAACAGCCCAAGACATAGGCCAAGCATTTGGCTTACCAAAATCAATGGTTTGGAACATCATTGAGAAGAAAGCACTGGTGACTGCAGCAGTCACAAAGGGTTCGGTAGGCTAATTCAAATCTCTTCAGTTCACGAGCAAAGAATTATCTCTAAAATGAAAAGAAACACCCCCAAATAGTTGTCTGACAGATGTTCAGGAAGCAGGCGTGGGTGTGTCAGTGACTACTATTCGCAGAAGACTACACAGGCAGAACTATGGAGGCTACACTGCAAGGTACAAACCACTAGTTAGCTGCAAAAACAGGATGGTCAGTTTATAGATTGCTTAGAAGTACCTAAAAGAGCCTGCAGAGTTCTGGGAAAAGTTCTTGTGGACAGAGCCAAAAGGAACTGCCTAAGATTAGAATACAGGACCAACATTACCAGATCAATGTATAACATGTCATTGCTGAAGCCTCCTGAAGTCACTATCCCTTTCAGGTCCAGGTCCGTCCACATGGAATTCATCTTCAGATGACCTCACTTTGTAGCAGTTTCCATAGTTCATTTTGCTTGCTTGATAAATTTTGCAATACGACGGTGCAGTTTTTACAGGCTTCATACTCCAAAATCAAAGGAAATTGTAATCTAGGGTGGCAGCGTTGTATAGTGGTTAGAGAACTGGGCTTGTAACCGAGAGGACTCATTCCCAGGTTGGACACTGCCATTGTATCCCTGATGAAGGTACTTAACCTGACTTGCTTTGATATATATCCACCTGTATAAATGGAAACTATGTAAAGGAACAAAGAAATGGATGCTGTTTTAGCACTCCGGATAAGTGCATTTGCAGAGTTATTTATTCAACACTTCTGTATTATTGCATGCAAGAAGGCTGTCAACTCGTGGTCGATTGAAGACACATTTTCAGTCTCTGATATACTCCTCACAAGGCTCTCTGTTACGACCCTTCTAGGGGTTAAGGGTGAAAGGTGAAATATTTGCAAATGATGCTTGGCACCAGGAGATGTAATTGAACATATAAGCACACTTGTAAGAACAATAAGAGACACCCAAGGCGGACTACGGTTAATGGGGTGTTTACTGTGATAGATGTAGGATTATTTACAATAGGCCTATTTTACAGTATTTACACAAGTTTTCAATCACAAAAACACGCCAGAGACACACAACCAAGACCAGTCAAAAATAAAAGGAGTGGTGCTGAAAATAACAAACAAAATACCCTAACTACGAATTTATAATATAACTAACTAAATGACGATACAGAAAACAAAACCTATTTAACTAACCTAACTATGACCAGCAGTCATAAATACAGGGAGCGACACCACCACTAAACTAATGTGCATAGACAGAGAACTCACCCTACGTGTCAGCACGTGTATAGGGGCCCCCGTATCTTACCTATCACTGGTCTCTGAAGTGAAACAGGGAGGACGGATTTTAGACAACAAAACTCTCTCACACACAAAACTTAGCATTGCACACACACAACCGAATGAGGAAGCAAACTTCAGCAGGAACAGAATGGGGGTATTTCAAATGGAGAGCTGAGGGATGATTGGAGAAGACATGATTGCAGAAGGGAGCTGATTGGCGGGGCAGGAAGTTGAGTAGATAGAATGATGATGGTTGGCAGCAGGGATGACGAATGGGAATGATGATGGGCGGCACATGGACTCCTACGGAAATTGAAAGCAACAGAGAGAACAGAACGAAAGAGGGGAGGAAAATGCACGCACGCATCTCACACACAAACGTAACACTCTCCCAGGAGTTACAAACAGTCTTTTACATTGTATCCATTTATACAGCTGGAGTACCTTGCTCAAGGGTACAACGGCAGTGCCACAACCAGGAATCGAAACTGTGACCTTGAGGTTAGAAGACCAGATTATACTACACTGCCACCTAGACTGTAACCAGGTCACAAGGACTCAGCTGACAGTTGATGCAATTTTGTATTCTCTATGTGGGTCCTATAGCAAGATTTGAGTACAGCCTTCAAAAAGGGGGCTTTGCCCGAATGTAATGAGAAGTGATTCACTGAACAACACACGTCGAAGGCACCCTTCTACTCTGTAAACAAGGGCAGTCAAAATGTTGCTCAATTAGAAAGGATAGATGAATGATTGAATTAGGATATAATATTCATTAATAGGAATCTTGTTGCTTTGGAATACAGCTTGTTTAATTTGTGTGAGCTAAGATAGCCAATATTGTTTCTCGTAACTTGGTGCAATTTTTATATCAATACTTTTAATGGAAGGCCTAGATTTTAATTAATGACTTATAGACAGTGTTTTGTACTGTATTTGTGTGTAACTCTGCATTTTTGTATGTTTAAAACATGTTTTTATGCAGATATCATTTCTTTCTGTACGGTTTGTTATGAGTTAGTGATAATAGTCATTCATATAAATGTAGGCGATGAGAGACATACATACACATAAATGCATGCAAACACATTCTAGCTGAAAGAAACACATAAAGTAGGCATGGATTCAATAATTTTTCCTTTACCATGAATGGCAAATAAATGAAAGTGTGAGTGTTTTTAATGGGCTATTGTGCACAACAGAGCTACTAATTGTTTGTATGTCTGTAGAGGATATAGATGTCTGTAGAGGCTAGCAAACATTAATTTATAAATGTGGCGTTGCGGGGTAGCTACAGTGGTGTAGTTAAAATGAGTGAAGAAGTCATTATCTCGCGCTAGTTTCTGTAAGACCGGTACCGTTACCTACCGGACCAAAGTGCAAGGCTGATTTTGCTGCTTAATTTCAGAGCTGTCTGTAGTAACGTTATACACTCGGTCTGTCGCCTCGCTAGGAAGCTAGCTAACGTCAAAATGTTGATAGCAGAACTGTCTAAAGTGAGGGTATAACTTATTTGCATTTCAGAAATATAAATTAGTTTCCCCACAAAGAGTGTGCAGATGCAAAAGCAATAGTTTAAATGTTTTATTTTTAGTTACCCAGCAAGGCAGTGTAATGAGTGACAGGCTTGCTTGAGTCTGAGGGGTATTTGAACCGGGCCTGTCACTCATCCATTAGTGTGGCAGGTAGACGTGCCACCCGGTGAGCTACTAATGAAGAAGACACGGGAGTAGCCAATTTTTTGCTCTCTTAAACAAGTGCACTTCTATGTCCATTTTGCACATGTATGCAATATTTGTATTGGCTGATGCACCTAAATGTCCAATGGGGAGACATATTCTTTGTGGGTCTGGAGCATTTCTGATGATGTAATCAGGCAGGAAAAAGAAGAAGAGGAAGGAAAAAACACAAAATTTGGGGCTTCATTTTGTGGATGTGTGAAGCTGTTCATGAATTCTGTCTGTTGAAATGGGGTCAGAAGGTAGAGAAATGTTTTTAAGGGAGTCTGTGGTCACTGTGGCCATTTCTTTAGGGAACCCTGAAAAGTACCAAACTCTCGGTGCTGTATAGGTATGAAGCATGCCGCCCTGCCATCCAGATGACATGGAGAGCAGTGTTAGCTTGCTGTTAACAAGATAATTATTTTTTTTGGAAAGGGGCAGAATTCAGTGGATCGAATGCCATTAAAGACTGAAATGTGTGTGGATAAAAAACCTCCAAGTTGTAAACATCAGCTTAAATCACAGATTATGACAGGCGGTCACACAACGACGTGCCGGTTCCATGGATTCCTATGGGTGCTGCTCTTGGGGCTCCGTGGCACATGAGGCCAGTTGATGGAGGCTGCCATGTTTGACTGTGGGGCTTTTGGCACCAGAGCATGCGCACTGGGTACCTAAATGTGAAGCATCATGGTAAACCATTGGGCTGGCAGGTATGCCATCCCGCCAAGTTACGCCTTGGCAGGGCGGCATGCCCCATTCCTATACAGCACCGAGAGTTTGGCACTTTTCAGGGTTTCCCACTGAAATAACCACTCTCTCTCTCTCTCTCTGCTGCATTCTGGGAGTGGGTGTGGTGAGTGGGTGCGTGAGTGAGAGTGGCTGGAGCACAATTCGGTGAGCAATTTACAAACTTTTCTTTCACTTCCTTTATTCTACACTGGTGAGCCTTTTTTTAAAAAAAATTTTTTTACAACAATTGCACTGTTTTCTTCTCTGATTTTCTGTTCAAACACCGTTAAAAGTAGTTGGGAATTTAAGAAAACAGGCGGCCAGCTTTGCTGGCTGATATGGCGGCGGCTGCGGCTGCAGGGGGTGAACAGCTAACGCGGCGGCATGGCATCAAAGCCGCCCCGAGTGTACCTTGTTCAGTAGAGGAGTGTACATTAGCTGTTGCGGAGGTGCTCGGACACGGGTCTATTAAATTTGCATCGAGAATGAATAAAGGCATTGTGATGTTTTTAGATAACATCGACAAAGTAAACACCGTAGTTGAACACGAAATTGTAATTAAAGAAATTTTTACCGTGGTTCTTCCTGTCGTCAATCCAGCGAGAAGGATCAGGTTGTAAAATATGCCTCCGATGGTAACAAACGAAATGTTAACACAGGCTTTATCTAGGCATGGAAAATTAGTTACGCCGATAAAAACACTACATGGTGGCTTTCAGTCCCCGCTTTTAAAACATGTCATGTCCTTTAGAAGACAGGTGTACATGATATTAAACGCCGATACAGATCACTTCGCTATGTCTTTTAATTTTCGGATTGATAACTTTGACTACACCGTATATGCAACTTCTGACAACTTTAAGTGTTTTGTGTGCAAAGGGGAAGGTCATCTAGCCCGGTCCTGCCCGCACAAAGAGCGAGCAGATAGCACTGAATTGGCTACAGAAACGCCTGAGCCGTCTGTTGTAGAAGCGTCTACATCAGACACCGCGGGGTATAATCACAGGGAAACCGGGGAAATGGTGAAAGCTGGACTGGGAAGCAATGCAGAGCCTGGCACTGACGCGTCTGAAACGTCGCGAACGGTTGTAGAGGAAAATATGGGGGAGGAAGAAGGGGCAAATGAACAAGAAAAGGCATCAGAATTAATAACAGATAATACCGTTAGACATGAAACCAAAGATGGTGAGTCTATAAATGATGGGGTAAGTTTTAAAGTACCCGCTGTAAAACGGAAACACAGGCGCACAAGCAGACGTAGTGCAAAAACAAAAAAAAGTTGACCAATCACCAGCGGGAACGGGAGACGAGGGGGAGGAGCCAGTTTCTAGTGTGGTAGACTCCAGTGATGACGAATATGCCTCTGATTCCTCTACAGCCAGTGGGATTGCGGTTAAAGACGGCTACAGTGTTGAGGAAATTATAGTTTTTTTGAAAACAACAAAAAATCAAAAGGGGGTTAAAATTAAGGAGCACTTCCCAAACCTAAAGTTATTTGTGAACTCAGTAAAGGTTCATATGAAAATCAAAGGGGAAGGGGCTTTCCCTCACCCTGAAATATACAGGCTTGTTAAACTCGTGCAGAAGGCAAAAGACCAACTAAAGCAAAATGATGATGAACAAGAATAAGCTGAGCCCTCCTATGGTTTTTTTTATTTTTGTTGTCGTCACAAACACTTTTCTATCATTAATGGCTGAGGCTAGGATAGCAACCATTAATCTAAATGGGGCATGGGACAGTAAAAAAAAAGAGGAATTTTCTTACAGTGAATAAAACAAAAGCATATTGATGTTGTGTTTGCCCAGGAAACACATAGTGACTCAACAAATGAGGCTGATTGGAGGAAAGAGTGGGAGGGTGACATATTTCTTAGTCATAAGAGCTCAACCAGTGCAGGTGTGGCTATTTTGTTTTCAAAATCCCTCTCTCCCCTCTCAAGTGATGTGGAAGAGATGGTGGGCGGTAGACTTTTGAAGGTGGTAGCAAAATTTGAGAATATGAATATTGTTTTTATTAATGTCTGTGCCCCAACAAATGGGCCAGAGAGAATGCTATTTTTAAATAAACTTAATGATATGCTATCTAAATGTAGTACTGATTACTTTTTGTATGTTGCTGGAGATTTTAATAGTACAGCACAGTACACACTGGATAGGAATCACAATGAGCCACATGTACCATCCAGTAGAATGATTTGTAAGATCATTGAGACTCATGAGTTATGTGATGTCTGGAGACATGTCCATGGGCAGCAGAAACAATATACTTGGATGCACATGAGAGACAAATGTTATTTCAATGGCGAGGCTGGACAGAATCTATGTGTTTGGACATCAAGGTAGTGCAATTAAGCAGTGTATTATTACTCCCGTGGGGTTCTCTGATCACAGCCTGGTATCAGGGACATTCTCATTGCAAGCAATTAAGCCTGGTAGTGCGTATTGGCACTTTAACACCACACTCGTGCAAGATGCTAATTTCAGGCAGGTTTTTGAGTTCTTTTGGAGGACATGGAAAAAACAGAAGCAATGTTATTCATCTTTACAGCAATGGTGGGACTGTGGGAAAGTACAGATCAAACAGCTGTGTATGCAGTACACTCTCGGTGTCACACGAGACATCACACAATCTACAAAAGCTTTAGAAATTGAAATTGAATCCCTTCAATCTTTGGTTGAGACCTCAAGAAATAGAGAAACGTTTCAAGCTCTACAGGCAAAAAAAGCCTCCCTGGTTGACCTGGTACGCATACGAGCTCAGGGGTTTCTGGTTCGGTCAAGATTCCAAAGTATAGCAGAGATGGATGCCCCATCAAAGTTTTTCTTTGGATTAGAAAAGAAAAATGGCCAGAGCAGATATATGCACTGTTTGAATTCTACCACAGGGCAGGAACTTTTAGAACCAAGCGCAATTAGGAAAAGAGCAGTGGACTTCTTTTCTGAACTCTACATGAGTGAGTGCGAAGAACAGACAGAAGTGGCCCATGTTTTTCATGATGGACTTCCAAAATTACAGGCAGACAGAGAACTGGGAGGACTTCTGTCCCAACAGGAGCTCTATGCAGCGCTACAGGGCATGGAGACTGGGAAGGCTCCTGGGATTGATGGGCTGCCAGCAGACTTTTATAAGACCTTTTGGCATGTGCTGGGTGAAGACCTGTTAATAGTATGGAACACCAGCTTGAATGGGGGACTGTTGCCAGTGAGCTGTAGGAGAGCAGTAATAACATTGCTACCAAAAAAGGGTAATCCTAGAGAAATAAAAAACTGGAGACCTGTGGCGTTGCTCTGCACAGATTATAAGATCCTCTCTAAGGCTCTCGCTAACAGGTTGAGAGAAGTGATGGGGCAAGTCATTGGAGCAGACCAGACCTATTGTGTGCCTGGCAGGACAATTACTGACAATGTCATTTTAATCCGTGATTTTTTAGCAATCTGTGGGCAATTGGGAAATGATATTGGCCTCATCTCCTTAGACCAAGAGAAGGCATTTGATAGGGTTGAACACCATTATTTATGGAAAACCCTTGAGGCTTTTGGTTTCAATAATAGTTTTATTGAAAAGATTAAGGTGCTGTATCGAGACATCGAGAGTGTGCTAAAGGTGAACGGTGGTTTGAGTGCCCCCTTTAAGGTGAGTAGGGGTATAAGGCAGGGGTGCTCACTGAGTGGGATGTTATACTCCTTAGCCATTGAACCTTTGTTGAGCAAGATAAGGGCAGAAATTAAAGGGTTTAAAATTCCAAATAGCACGGCACATATTAAGCTATCTGCTTATGCGGATGATGTTGCTGTTGTTATTACTGGTCAAAGAGATGTTGATGTGCTGAACAGCATAGTTAAGGATTTCAAGGCCATTTCATCTGCAAAAGTTAACTGGGGTAAGAGTGAGGCAGTGCTAGTGGGGGAATGGAGAGGAGGGCCACCTACTCTGACAGGAGGTCTACAGTGGAAGCGTGGTGGGCTGAAGTACCTGGGAATATTTCTAGGAGACGATGCCATCACAAAAAAGAACTGGGAAGGAGTACTAGAAATGGTAGAGGGTCGTCTGAAGAAGTGGAAATGGCTGCTACCACAGATGTCTTATCGAGGGCGGACACTAATTATTAACAATCTGGTGGCAACAGCACTGTGGCATCGCCTGGCTTGCGTGGACCCTCCTCCCGGGCTACTAGCCCAAGTACAGGCAGTGATAGTGGACTTCTTTTGGGACCGTTTACACTGGATCCCCCAGAGCGTCCTGTACCTGCCCAAGGAGGAGGGGGGGCAAGGCCTAGTACATCTGGGAAGCAGGGGGGCTGCTTTCAGGCTACAGTTTATTCAGAGACTGCTCTATGGCCCAAAAAATGTAGTCTGGAGACCTTTAGCCTGTGCTATTCTGCAACGAGCAGGCGGGTTGGGCTTGGACAAAACAATTTTTTTCATGAACTGCAAAGGGCTTAGTCTGAATGGACTACCAGATTTTTACAAAGGACTGTTACGTGCGTGGGGACTCCTGGTGCACCGCCGGACAGGTCCGGCTACATCTGCTTACTGGCTCCTTGAAGAACCAATAGTGCATGGGTCCAGACTGGATGTGAGCTGTGCAGCTTTTCCACAGCTGACAGAACTACTCTGTGCCGCAAAGACAATCAAGTTGCGGCAGGTAATTGACACAGCTGGGCCAGAGCTGGACAAGGTGGAGAATATAGGACCAAGCCTTGGGGTCAGGTCAGAAAGATATGCCTCCAGAGTCCTGGAGGGGTGGAGAAAGGTGTTGTCTGAGGAGGAAAGGCAGCTGCTAAGAGACTCTGCTGCTAAATCAGGCCCTCACAATGCAGGGGATCCATTCCCTGAGCTATTGGTTTCTCCCAGGCTTTCTGGACCTGTAATTTCAGGTCCTTTCATCGACCTACAGAGAACAGACAAAGTAGTCCTGGAGGTGGCTAAAGGGAAGTTGTTTTATATAATGCTGGTAAAGGTCATTAATGGAAAAAAACTAACCTCTCTTACAGATACTCCATGGAGGGCTTATTTGGGGCTGGAGAGGGGGGAAAAACCAGCATGGAGGGCACTATACAAACCACCGTTAGCCAGGAGGGTTGGGGATTTACAATGGAGGGTGCTGCATGGGATCATCGCAGTTAACAGCTTTATTTCAGTGTTGAACCCAGCTGTGTCCCAACATTGTCCCTTCTGTGTGGCTAGGGAAACTGTTTTCCATTGTTTTTTGGAATGTGTCAGGCTTCCAGCTCTGTTTTCTTTTTTGGGAGGATTATTTCAGCTTCTAGGGGAAATTTTCACTAATAAGGTTTTTATCCTTGGTTTCCCTTATAAGCCGAAGAAGAGAGTAAAATGCCAGCTTATTAATTTCATTTTGGGGCAAGCAAAGATGGCAATTTACACAAGTCGCAAAAACACAATTGGTGGAGGGGATAGGCAAGATGTGGTGGTTGTGCTAAGGGGTATGATCAGGCATAGGGTGTTGATGGAGTTTCAATATCACAAAGTAATGGAGAGTTTGAGTGTGTTTCAGAGTGTGTGGTGTCTTAAGGGTGTCTTATGTTCAGTGGAAGGAAATGAATTACTGTTTGCAGATGGAATAGGATGAATTTGACTATGTTTTTTTATTTTTTTTATTTATTGCTATTTTTATTTTTATTTTTTATTTTGTGGTAGACTTGTGTTTTTGTTAATGGTTTTTTTGTGGTAGACTTGTGGTTTTTTTAATGTTAGTTTTGAACTTTTGATTTCTTGGTGTATTGTCTTTTTTATGTGATGCAAGGTATGTAATGGCAGTGGTGTGTTGAGTGTAGGAATAAAGGATGGATAAAAATTAAAAATTATACATCACCGAGAGTTTGGCACTTTTCAGGGTTTCCTACTGAAATCACCACAATGACCACAGACTCTCAGCCCTTAAAAACATTGATTTTTGTACGTACAGCAATCTTTCAGGGAGGCAGACAAGACAGACAACCAGGCAGAAGACAGTCAGTCAGGCAGAAGACTTAACATATCTGAGAGGTGACTCCCAATTTTAGCGAATGCAGTATCAAACCACCACTTATGTATATTTGCGTAACATGTGACTTATGTGTATCATTAATGTTCCAAATAGAATCTCACTAGAATTACACAAATTCGAGCACAATAACACAATGCAATAAAGAATTGTTCATTTTGGTCATGACAACAAAGCCAACAAAAAAAGATCACTGATTATCTATACTTTTTCTATTACAAGTCAAGTGTTCACTGTTTTTGACATAAGAGCTTTTTGATTCATGAAAATATTCTTTATAAATGATGGTAATTTTTGGTAATGAGTAATGACATGTTCATCAAGGGGTACATTATAGTAGGAAACATATGTGCTAGCCTCTTGGTCAGTTCATTGTGGATACATTTGGTTTTCAATAGTCTTATTAAGTTAAATGTGAAATACATTTAAATGAAATAAAACATAAGCAAGATTGCCAGTGTTTACATGGAATGTAAGAGTTAAGTGAGATCATAATATTGAAAGTTTACCTGAAAAAACCTATTATAAAATGCACTGTATTTTCTCCAAAGTTAGGTTACGATATCATCAACACCTCCAGAAAGTTTAGTCTTGGATATTTGAATCGTTGTTGAGATATCATTACTAAGGCCACCAGTCTGATTCTACTTGCTTTTAAGGACTGATTCTGGAACAGCACTCTGGAGCTGTCTATGTCTATTCATAGAATCAGTCTTTAAAAGCAGAATCAAAATTACTACCTGAGTGTCTAGGAATTCCATCAGGACATAATTCACAAAATGAATATGAATTTGAAAATGTTTATAGAAATTTTAAAAACATCTGGCATGTGCCGCAGCCCACTTTAGTGTCTATCTGGTGGCGAAGCAGTAGCGATGTGCACGCTCGGGCTGGCTGGATGTGATGTGTTGGAGGACGGCAGTGCTTGATGTGGGCCAGTACTCACTCATTTTGATTGGCTTATCTGCAGGTGGGAATCCTGTTCTCTGTTTTGCTAAGCTAGAACTGGAAAACTTGATATTGGATTATAGGAGCAGACGCATATGTCCCAGCAGGCTTTGCATATGAGAAAATAACAACAGTGTGAGAGAAATTAGGATGAAATGATGAAATAGCGTAGTTGAAACAAGATGTTTTTAGCACAATGGATATGTAGGTGAAGGTTGACATGATCACAGACTATAGTGCGAAGTAAACGAAGTGACCACGAGCGAGCTTAGTATCCTTATCGGACGGTATATATAACAGTCGGTATAAAATATTAGCTGTTAAAGTGGAGGGTTAAGTAACATGAAATTTATTGTACTGATGTGTTTTTCTCATGTTCAGTATGAGTAGTTATAATTATGAGTGAGTCATGGTTTTAAATGTAATGTTTAAATGGGGAGTTGCAGAACGTACATATGTAGTAATTGTTTGTATGTGGCTAGATAGAGAACAGGGCGAGGTGACATAAATGTAGAAACGTGGTGTTTGCTGATAAGAAGGTTTTGTACGGTAGCCAAGTGAAGAAATGTAGTTAGCAGAAATGGCAGAGTGGTGAACTGGTGTAACCTTTTAATAAAAGGAATACATTTGCCGTCATGAAATGCATATGGGTGGCCGTGAGTGAGTTTTGGTAAAGCAAATATAAGCGTAAGAAAACGTTAGGGTAAAAGAGGAAATTATCTGCCTGAGGGCGAGGCGGGATTCAATCCTTCAACCGGAGGTTTACCAGTCTGTGACTTAGTGCAGCACCATGACATAGCTATGCAATGCGTGAAATATCATTAGCAAACCTGTCCGTGGTTTTAAAGAAGAACACAGGCCAGTAAGCACAGAAGAGCTCCCGTTGAATCCATATGCCTTTGCAATATTGTAGCCGGTTAATAACTGAACGTGCAGACGGTACGTCATAATGCAGTGTATACGTTCGGTGAACGGCGGGTAGATATGGTGCAAAAGCAATAATTGCGAAGTAGTAGACCATTATTAGTGAGGGCAAAAGCATGTTAAAGAAACATGTTCCTAGCTGGGCTTGAACCTGCGACACTGTGTTCCCAAGACTGTAACCTTGCCCACTAAGCCACAGCAGACTACCTGTTTAAACTGTTTTTTATTGGGTCGTGTAGGTGAAGATTTGGCTGGTGTCTGTAAAATGTCCAATGGGGAGACATGTTGTTAGTGGGATTGGCGGCAGGAAAAATAAGAAGAAGAATGAGAAGAAGGAGAAAACGCAAAATCCCCTTAGTTTGGGGCTTTATTGTGTGGACATGGAAGTTGTTTTTGAATTTTTTCTGTTGAAATGGGGTGAGAATGTACAGATTTAATGTTTTTAAGGGCTGAGTGTCTGTGGCTGTTGTGGTTATTTCTGTGGAGAACCCTGAAAAGTGCCAAACTCTTGGTGCTGTATAGGTATGGGGCATGCGTAACTTGGCGGGATGGCATACCTGCCATCCCAATTATAAATAACCACAACAGCCACAGACACTCAGCCCTTAAAAACATTAAATTCTGTACATTCTGACCCCATTTCAACAGACATATTTCATAAACAACTTCACATGTCCACGCAATAAAGCCCCAAACTAAGGGGATTTTGCATTTTCTCATTCTTCTTCTTCTCTTTCTTCTTCTTCTTCTTCTTCTTCTTCTCATTCTTATTTTTCCTGCCGCCTATCCCACTAACAACATGTCTCCCCATTGGACATTTTACCGACATCAGCCAAATCCTCATCCTCACGACCCAATCAAAAACTCGCATACACACGCAAAATACCCATACCTTTTTACTCTGAAACATTTCCAGTTTCAACAGCTAATCTGCCTGTGGCCTAGTGGGTAAGGTTACAGTCTTGGGAACATGTGGTTTTAGGTTCAAGCCCAGCTAGGTACATGTTTCTTTAACCTGCTTTTACCCTCACTAATAATTGTCTACTAGCCTACTTCTCAATTATTGCTTTTGCACCATATCTACCCGCCGTTCACCGAACGTATACACTGCATTATGACGTACCGTCTGCACGTTCAGTTATTAACCGGCTACAATATTGCAAAGCCATATGGATTCAACGGGAGCTCTTCTGTGCTTACTGGCCTGTGTTCTTCTTTAAAACCACGGACAGGTTTGCTAATGATATTTCACGCATTGCATAGCTATGTCATGGTGCTGCACTAACAAAGTCACAGACTGGTAAACCTCCGGTTGAAGGATTTAATCCCGCCTCGCCCTCAGGCAGATCATTTCCTCTTTTACACTAACGTTTTCTTACACTTTTATATTTGCTTTACCAAAACTCACTCACGGCCACCCATATGCATTTCATGACGGCAAATGTGTTCATTTTATTAAAAGGTTACACCAGTTCACCACTGTGCCATTTCTACTAACTATATTTCTTCACTTGGCTACCGTACAAAACCTTCTTATCAGCAAACGCCACGTTTCTACATTCATGTTACCTCGCCCCGTTCTCTATCTAGCCACATACAAACAATTACTACGTATGTAGGTTCTGCAACTCCCCATTAAATCATTACATTTAAAATCATGACTCACTCATAAGTATAACTACTAGTACTGAACATGAGAAAACCACAACGGTGCAATAGATTTCACACGTTACTTAACCCTCCACTTTAACAGATGATGCTTTACACCGACTATTATATATACCATTCCATAAGGAAACTAATCTTGCTCATGGTCACTTTATTTACTTCGCACTATAGTCTGTGATCATGTCAACCTTCACCTACATGCCCATTCTGCTTAAAACATATTGTTTCAACTATGCAATTTCATCATTTCATCCTAATTTCTCTCACACTGTTGTTATTTTCTCATATGCAAAGCCTGCTGGGACATATGCGTCTGCTCCTATTCTCCACTTTCAAGTTTTCCGGTTCTAGCTTAGCAAAACAGAGAACAGGATTCCCACCTGCAGATAAGCCAATCAAAATGCCTTATAAACCTGACAAACACTAAAAGTGCATCTCCACGAAATAACAGAGACAACGGAGCAGGACAGCAGGGTACACAAGTTGCGACCTAGGCAGCTCTAATTCTACGGGCTTACTGATTCTTTTTCTCAATCAAGGCTCGTTGTATGGCCGTCAAATCCGTGAGTACATACACTGGCCATATTTCACCTGCGTTTCTGTTGCGTTTACACTTACGCCACCGCACCCTTTGTCACAGCCACTGTTTTACATATATAGCAAACCGAAACTGCTAAACAGTACACGCTCATCAGACTGTACAAATTCACACAAGGATAGCCATAATCCACAACCGTTTCTTACAGGGTCGCTTTGCATTTCTCATTCTCATAATAAAACGCTTTGCAAAAAGAAATGATATCTCATAAAAAACACGTTTTCAACATACAAAAATGCCAAGTTACTCATAAGTATTGATATCAAAATGACGCCAAGTTACGGTACTACAAACAATATAGGCTATCTTGCCTCACCGAAATGACATAAGATGTATTTCAAAGCAATGCTACCCAATATTTCCTCAATTCTTTCAAGTCACTTGGCCCTGTGTTTTGTAATCTTACCATTTTACAACGTCATGCAAACTTTGTGTCAGATCAAAGAGTCAAATATTTAGAATTGCCTCATGGAACACATTGAAATTCATGTACAAAACTGCTGCTGAGTAACTACAGGAAGCATATTTCTCCAGAGAACGTTTATACTTCTGAACTGAATTTGAGTAAATGTACAAGTTATTGTATATTTGCTACGTACAATAAATACTGCATGTAAAATACATATTGTACATACATACATAGAGAACTTCTTTATCCCCATGGGGACATTTCCCTCGCAGCATGTTACATTCACATTTACGAACACACACTTATACCAAGAAACATACTATCATTCATGCAACAGAAAGGCTGGGCAGCGAAATACATACATACCAATACAAATTGGACATATACACGCCTATTCAATCAATCTTGACTGTGAGACAGCCATCCACACATATGTTTGGCCTGTCCATGTAGTGCATGCTTATACACACAGGGCCAAATGACTTGAAAGAATTGAGGAAATATTGGGTAGCACTGCTTTGAAATACATCTTATATAATTTTTAATATTGTTTGTAGTACCATAACTTGGCGTCATTTTGATATCAATACTTTTGAGTAACTTGGCATTTTTGTACGTTGAAAACGTGTTTTTTATGAGATATCATTTATCATTTACAATGTGATATCCTCTCTGAATTCATCACCACATTCATAACTAACTGCCTTCTCATTTTCTGCCTCTGTCTCTCTGTGTCTCTTTCTGCCTCTGCCTGGCAAAAGGAAGAAGATCTACAGATGCATCAGTTCATCAATTCAGTTCATCCCCAGGGCATAATGGTGACATTTCTTTAAGTATGTGAACACCTTATTCCTCATCAATAAATGTTTGTCCTCCCGAAATGTTTAGTGCTTTCAGAATTTTTACTACCATCAAATATATATAATGTAATTTCTGTACTTAAACAAATAAAAATTTGACATCCACAGGAATCATTTAAATATGCTTATTAAAAGTATTGCTTTACCTGAAAAAAAAAAACATAACAAACAAAACATGTATTTCTGATTTTAAAACTTTTGCCTGCTAAAAATCACTTGACTGTATTCATTGCCACCTGCCCTCTCATTTTCTTTCTGTTTATCTCCCTCTTCTACCGGTGTCTGTGTTGTGTTTGTCCACAGGGAACATGGAGTGCCCCACCCAGCTACGCAGAGCTCTCCGTTACTGGCCTGTTGACCTTTCATCATACATGAAGCTGCCTTGAGTATTTCAATATTTTAAACCTGTCACTTTTCAAAATAAACACACAGTATATTGTGAACAAAAGCAATACCTCATAGTATCATTTATTCGCTGAAAATCTCTAATTTAATACTTAAGGGTTTGCTGATACCGGCCGATACACTTTCCAACATGTGAATAAGGGGAGTACTGGCACTTAATTTTTTCCACTTCAAGCACCGATAATAAGACTCTATTGAGCTCTTATAACCTTATTAAATAGCTAACATTAGGGAGGGCAAAACGAAGCTTTAGAATGTCGCCAGCAGTGTATGCGAGTGAGCTTGACAATACATTTCTCACAGAAAAGGTCGTTTGTCGCCTTTTTTAGTACATTACAGTGGTGATAGAAGTGACTAGAATTAAGTGGTACTGTGCTGTTAGTCTTTATTGATCGCCGTACAAGGTTAATGTGAAGTAGCTAGCACAATCTGACAGTACTGACCCATAAAAATGTACTTTGAATGGTACTTGGTCAATCGAACGGTAAATGTGAAAAACATTCGATTATAGTCCGCGGCACCGAAATTTTCTGTCACACCCTCAATAAACGGCAAAAGTCCCAGTAGAAGATTGAATTAAATTTTCTGAAACCTTACCGATTCCGCTTGGCCGTAGTGAGTGATACTAGGCGATCTGAGCATACAGTCGCTATGTAAATTACGTCAGAAGGATTCAGCCTTGTTGTTTGCTACTTAAACTTCACAGCACACTCAAATCCGTTAGCATTTTAGTGCGAGCTAAAAGGCCACAAAACAGCCAATATATCACATTAATATTCCATATATGTACGATCGCTGTTCACAATACGTTAATTGAAGGCTAAACTGGTATTTTAATCACAATACTTATGTTAATTTCCGGAAATACATGTTTCGATTGTCCCCTCTACTAACATGGAAGGCAATGTGAACGAAACTGGCAAAATAGACACCCCACAAAATTAACTGAGTGATCGGTTTATTCTATCAATAAATTGCTGTGTTTTGCCACTGTTGGGGGTGACAATTTAGTGCCACTTGGAAACTTAAATTAAATTAAAATACATCATACCAAGCTGAAGTTCACTTGACGCGAAAATTGCTTGCTGGGAGTTGCTTGAATTTCTTCTTTTGAAAATGGAACTTCGGGGGCGTCGCTGTCAGTGTCGTTTACGTCATGAGAGCAGGGTTACTTTAGACGGAAGCCGAGGCATTTCACTCCAGATATCGGACTCAAAGGGTAAGTGCACTATGTGCGCGGTTCCGTTCTCTCAGCCAAGAAGTGAAATGTACTGATTGACCTAAATACCGAGTATTGTCTGTATTACTAAAGTAAATTATATATGCTAATCTACGAATTATTATTGTGTGTGTTAGCCAATTTGGAAGGCAATTAATTACTTTTTCCTGGCCGCGTAGTTATACAAAACGGCTTGCTGGTCAGCCTCGCAAGTACGACGATTTAATTCTAACTGATAGGGTGTCAGTGTCCAGTTAAGTGTTTAATTCATGGGACATTAATATTATTTAAACCGACTCTCTCTCTTTAAATTTCTAGTTCGTTTTTACTTGGTGAATTAGGCAGACCTGCCAACCTTAGGAAAATATTTTGAGTAACACAATAGTCAGTGTAACGCTTAGTTCACATGCTTTCGCACCACTTCGCTTTGCACGCGCACACAAGCCTTTCTTCATAATTCTAGTTTTGACTGTTTAAGTGATCAGGCAAAATTGTATAATTTGACCTGATTCTAAAATATCACTTGCACTGCACTGGGTTATATTATGATACACTTGCAAGTCAAAAGTTTGAGTACGCCTGCTTAAAACAATTTTTTCATGATTAATATTTCATTATATGATATGTGTGCTTATACAAACTGATAACCATAAGTGAATTGCATTCAATTATTTAATAAAAATGGAAATAATTTATTTTGTATATTGTAACACGTTTTCATTTTCAAGTATTTACAGAAACTTATGTTGTAATGTAAAAAAAAAAAAAACTTATGTTGCGATGTAAAACACTGTCAATTATGAATAAAACCAAGTTTCTGTTCATGATTTCCATTTTTATTTAATAATTAAATAATTGAATCAGCTTATATAGGCACACATCATATAGACCTAATGAAAAAAAAAAAAAGTATTCAATTGAAAAAATATCTCGGAATGTAGGCCTTTGTAACTAGAGGTTTAGCTAAATGATTACCTGAAGCTCCTTGGTGGCTAATGTCAAAATCATAATGCACAACGTGCAAAACGGACGTTTTGAGGGGCGGAGGCACTCCTGATATTTTGCGAGGAACTTCCGGGGGGCATGGACTCGCTTCTTTTTAGTAGGTCTGCTGCTCTCTCTCCTTGTTAGTATCCTCGTCATCTGACGTCATGATTATTTTCTAACTGCAAGGCTGGTCAGGTGACTGGCTGCAATAATGGGAATTATTTGCTACGTTAGCAGTCTATAGTCAAACACCTATGCAATGGTCACTTTGCTCCAACAGAGCGTGCGCGATTCAAAGTTTGAACAGGGAGTCTCCGTAGCGTTTGAGTTACTGCAGCTAAATTTCTCCGTCAGTTATTCGCACGTCCCCTAACGAGGATAAATCTGTGCGAGCTACTACTACGGCTAACTATATACACAAATGTATCTCATTAGGATACACCCCTTGAAATGCATCATCTCGTGAAGTTACCGAACATGTTTTAACGTTTTATACGTTAACATTACGGTCACATTTTTGTGCTTGATTACTACTCCCCACTTCCCATTTTACCTCAGCAATGCCGCGTTACGCCTCGGTGGATAATAATCCACTGATACCGCTGCGTATCAGTGGATGTTGAGTGGGTAAGCGTCGCGTAAGCAGCACGGCGAAGCAGCACGGCGGGGCGCGTAGCCTGTCTCCACTGGTTCCGTTTGTGTCGCGCAAAGGCTTGCTTAAAGCTCTATATTCCTAGTAGCTCTCGCAGTCTGCAGTGGGATTACATCGTGTATTTCACGTTTGTTCAGGACTGTTGATTATGGGTAAATAAATACTTGGTGAGAGACCTTTTTCAGTCTGTTAATTTGGTAATATTTTTTAACACATGTAAATACGTGAGAAAGTAAACGCTTTAAAGAATTACCATAAGCTTAAATCGCAACGTAGCCTGCATAATAATCAATCTCAAACCGTATTCATTTATTTGCTTGGTTAACAAGCGTGCCAATTTCACGAAGAATATGTAATGATCATAATAATAATAAATAATCCATAATCAACCATTGGGAATTCCCGTGTCGTCTTGTCATTCACGTCAAAACATTTATAGGATCAGATTTAGTAAAATCAGCTAATCACGGCGAACGAAGACATCGGAGAAGTCAAATAGGCTGAGCAATGGTTGGTTAAAAACTACCTTCCAACACTCGAGCTAACAAACCGCTGCTCGGTGCATTCACTTCTACGTCATTCAATAGGCTACCTCTTTCTGTGGTGTATTTTCAAATTTGCCCCACCCCCTCCGCAAAATAAGATAGCGAAACTAAGTTTGCCTTTTCCCCAGGTTCCAGTTTTTTTTTTCTGCAAGGACAATACAAAAACGAAAATGCTTGTATTTTTTTTAGCTGCTTATAAAATATCTGGGAGGTAACTAGGGACACCCCCCCAGTCATATAAGGATGAAATATAAATCAGAGCATGTATACCTGGCATTTTAGAGCATATTTATGTGTATAAACAGGCCATCGTGACGCGCGACAAGCCGAAAAAATAGAACAGAAGCGAAAAACTACGCTTCAGTTCGCTTGTGTCGCGCGAGCTTCGCAGCCGGTTCGCGACGCGTTCGCATCTGGTGGAGACGACGTCGCCCGCTGCCGTTGTAATAACAGTACTTCAACTACGCTTCAGTTACGCGCGTAATACGCGCGTAGTGCGCTCGCGGTCGATACACGTGCGGTGGGTGCCCGGCTTTACAGAACCAAGCGCATGGTCGTAGCATCTGGTTCAATCCGAGGGATGTAGTTTAAATACCGAATAAATGTACGGTATTGTTTTGTATTAATTGATTGTTTTCCGTAATTAAATTACAATAATATATATATTTGCGTAGTTTCAGCTGGCATTTCGTACCTGCGTATTTTGACCAAGAATTGCGTGGTTGGTACACAAAATGCGTGCAGGTTGGCAGGTCTGATTATGCTTTGAAACAGAAACATTCTTCTATAAAATTATTTCTTATACTACTTGATGCTTTTTTATAAACTGCTGGGCGGTTATTAAATTTGTTTTATTTTTGACAGGATATTCTCATGAACATGTGGAGTCCATGGATATTTCTGAGTGGAATGGTCGGGCTTTTCTTCGGTGAGGCATATCCATATGACGGTGAGTAGGCTATGAGTTTCTGGTTTTTAATGCCTACTGGGTGCTAGACATAGCACCTGAAACTAAAACGCAAACATTGTTCAAAATGATAAGAATAGTTTATTATTATTATTATTATTATTATTATTATTATTATTATTATTATTATTATTATTATTACTATTATTATTATTATCATTATTATACTGCAGCCCCAGTGACTGACAATTCACATTGTAAAGTAGTAAAATCGTTTAATTTTAAGGCATACTCTATCCTCGTTTTAGAGGAAATCATTCCCATTACTAAACCAAATTAAGTGGTTTGCAATATGCAGGTGAAATATTCAGTGTAGTAATTATGTTAGGCTGAGATTTATGGCAAGCCCTTTTGACATTTAATAGTTTCTCTTGACTGTCCATAATTATATTTTAAATATCTACAAATATATTTTGACTAGTCATAATTACAATGTGATTAGTCAGAATGATTCAATTATGAACTGACTAGTAAGAATGATAATTCAAGATATCTGCAAATGTATTTTGACTTATTATGGCAAGCCCTTTTAACATTTAATAGCATGACCAGTTTCGGATATCTAAAGAGGTCATTTTGATATCTTAAATTGCGAGGAATTAAAGGTATCTTCTATTGACATTATGACTAGTCAGAACTAATGTGGCGATATTTCTAACCAACATACGCAAAAGCAGTAACAGAAACATAATATGGAACATGCTATGCTCGTTCTGCAGCTAGAGTCCTGATCTTATGCCTCTAAGTGATGAATCTGACCCTGATACTCCAGTAAAACCAAAGGGAAAAAAGAGGGCGAAATGTCACTCTGTGTTGTAGAACAGCATCATGGGAATAGAGGTTTCCAACACTTTATTTCGGCTGATCACAGTCCTACACACGCCTTGCTTGTTTGGTCTTGGGTGTCCTGTCATGACGACTGGGAACACTGCTCTTTAATCTGTCATCTATGCACAAACCCCGTCTCGGGAAAGTAAATCTTCCCATTTCCATGTCACAGGACAGTGTGCAGTTTGCTCGGAAGAGGGCTGTAAATCTGGTGTGAGCAGAATCATGCTGGCCAGCAGCCACAGAAAGCTATGGACGAAAGGAAATGAAGAAATCCAAAACTGCTTTGAGGACAACCTAAAGGAAGATACACCCTGTACCTTGAGTAATGGGAACCTTGTCCTACGGACTGAGCAGCCCCTTCATTTCGAAGGGAAGGATGGCTCTTCAGACGACTGGAAGACATTCTACTCGAACAACATGCGTGAGTATTCCTGCCCTGGCTCCAGTTTGAGTGCGGTTGTTGTGGTGAAGAGTAGTGGGAATGAAGGTTCCGGATGCCTTGCAGATGATTACATGTAAAAATCAAAACCTTAAATGCGGGACTATTCATAGATTGTTGGTCATTCGAAATGCCGGAGGCAGCTGAAATTGAATGGATTTATTTTTGATGAGTGCATATATACCCAAGACCCAAGCCAAAACCTGCTTAAAATTCCTTCATTTCACATACAATGTAGAGTCAAGGACACAACAGAAATGCAGTTAGCACAGCTATCAGACTTCCCTGTGTGCAGTTTTGTGATCATTTGCAATCATATGTAAGTTGTGTGTAATCATAACCTCTTTCTACAGCCTGCGCTGATCTTGACCTACCGCCCAATCTCAACCTTTCTGCTGGTAAGTGCTTGGAGATGGAATGAAGAAATGACCCCAAACACATGTCCGACGGATCAGAAACACTCTTCAGGAGGCAGGTGTGGATACTGTATGTCAGTGACTACTGTCCGCAGAAGCCTTAAAGCACAGAAGGACGGAGGCTACACTGCAAGATGCAAACCACTAGTTATCTGCAAAAACAGGATGGCCAGGCTACAGTTTGCTAAGAAGGATCTTAAAGAGCCCACAGAGTTCTGTAAAATGATTTTGTGGACAAATGAGACCAAGATTAACTTGTATCAGAGTGATGGCTCGAGCAAAGTGTGAAGGCCAAAAGATACTGGCCAAGATATAAACCCCCCCCCCCCCCAATCTTATGGGGGTTATAGTGACTACGTAGTTTTCTTAAGTCATTGCTAGAATAGGAGAGTTCCCCACACGCATTTCGAGCGAATTCGCAGGCTCCGTTAGATGTAAATGCATTCATTTTCTCAAAAATGATAAACCAAAACCAGGTGTACTATGGGTTCAATGCCTAAGTGCTGTTTGGGACAAACGGTTTTTATGAATTAATTTTTTTTGTTTTGATTTGGCTTTGTACTCTTGTGACAAAGTACTAAACATGACTACTTTGATTTACATATTAATATGTCCTAAGCATTATGGTGCCCTGAAATGGGGGGACTACACGGTGAAACCAATCCCCTTGTGTATTGTTTGATCACAAATCTAAAATTTGTGATCAAACAATACACACAAAATTCATCTTTGTCTCAAACATTCTGGAGCTCACTGTGTATATTTGTGTGTGTTTGTGTGGTGATGCTGCTGCAATGGGAAGACTTGTTCTGAGTAGCCTCTATCAGAATGTAAAGCCATGGAACTTTTTTGGTATTTACCCTCTTGGCTGCACAGGAGCACCGGACTTGAACCAGATTAATGCTACCGCCAACCCCATGACCGCGCCCGCGCCCGTGCCCGTGCCCACCGTGCCACCCTGGGGTGAGTTCTGAGAAAAGGAATAGGCACTAGCAAAAAACTGCCTGCTGATCTCCTTCAGAACACAAAGATTTCATCCATTCTTCTGTTTTTTTTTTCTACCAGAAATTGCAGCAATTACTGCTGTGTGCAGTTCAGGTAAGTTTCCTACAGCTACTGCATATCCAGCATTCAAACTTGCAACCTCCATATCTCTAGCAGGCTGTGAAGGAGAAATGGGCAAAGGGAACATGCCTTTGTGCACTTATCAATAAACAATAAGAATCATAACCATGGGTTTACATTACAGTACATGTTGATTGTACCAAAGAGATTGGAGGCTAGTGCTTATTGGCTAATAGTACCATACCCGCATTTCCGCGTTTGGTATTGTACTAATATACAGTGCTTATGTTTCAGTGCTTAGTCCCATACTCACTGACTCAGTGATATTGAACTCTGAAATGTTGGCACCTCAATATCTGTAGCCTTTTACAGTAGGTGATGTCACACTTCTGTCTTACTGATGCTCTCCACTTCTGTTAGTCACTCTGCATAAGAGCTAGAGGTGCACCGATTGATCGGCTGTGGATAGGAACAGGCTGGAACACACGATCGGTGACCGGCTGGGTTATTTTCAATTGGCCGATCTGTATTCCGGTTTTATAATGTAAGAATCGTGAGCATGCGCTACCTGCAGCTTAAAGAAGCTCACTAGAGAAATCGACTCTTCTGCTGCGACTGCCGTCATCATGTGCTGGCGCAGATCATGGTGTGAAGCGTCAAAACGCACTCTTCTGGAAGCAGCTGAAAAGATTCAGCCACGCTGAATCAGAGCTCCTTCATCGTGTGCTATGACAACAGTAACAATAGGCCTAATGCTTCATTATTATAATAAACCATGAACAATCTTTTCTTTGTTAGCTTACCTGTTGAAAAAAAATGTTTAAAAAAAACTTTCACCTATCGGAATCGGCTGATTTGGCTTTAAAAATTCAGCCACTGGAATCAGCCATAAAAATTCATTTTTGGTGCACCCATAATAAGAGCATCTACTAAGAAACTGTAATCTAATAGTGCTGTACAGTGCCTGCACTGCCTGCCTAGCAGATCAGTGGCCTAAGAGAATATACACTGCCTGGCCAAAAAGTCACCGTTTGGATTTTTTTGGACAGTGCCCACTGTACAAGCCTCTGGAGGCAGTCTGGGGTTGCTTCAATTGGTCAGGTCTAGGCTCAGCAACGTGATGCGGCAATAAAATGAAGTCAGCTGAGTACCTGAATGTACTGAATGACCAGGTTATCCCATCAATGGATTTAAGGTTGTTGAAACAATGCCACGACGAATGCGCGCCGTAATCAAAGCTAAAGGCGGTCCAATGAAATATTAGAGTGTGTGACTTTTTTTTTGGCCAGGCAGTGTACAATGCTATCAGTGTGCAGTCCTTGAAGTATAGTTTAATGTACAACGTGTCATTAATTGATTGTTCTTCTCCTCATACAATAGTTGCTGTCATTGTCATCATTAGTGTCATTGCCATCATTATTTATCGAAGACGGTAAGTTGTTTCCAAAAAAACATTTTCATGGGCCATGCAGAATTCATAGATGCGCACAAAATGGAAACAGACATAAATTGATTAAAACTGAATTGGGGAGGGGGGGGGACCCACAGAACCCACAGACCCCACAGAATCTACAATGCCTGGGGAAAAATGGGGCAATTATAGTGGATATTTACAGGTAGCTTCTGTGTGTAGATTAGGTGCACCGTGCCTCTGGAATTCAATCCCAAGCCATATCAGAGGTGCAGCTACAATTGGTTCTTTTAAAATGTATCTTAAGACTTACTTGTTCTCATTCCTCTTAGTTTTGCCTTCTTAGGTTATTTATTTATTATTATTATTTTCTTTTGGAAAGCGCCCTGGGATGTACACATGAAGAGTGCTATATAAGATCTTATTGTATTGATGGTGTGTAACCAATGCTGTGTATGAATCCAGGGTGGGCAAGGAGGGAAATCCGTATCTGGATTTCAGGTCAAATCCAGCTCAGCAGCTGAATTGGCCGCTTGCATGTGATGACATGACTGCATGTTCTGATAAGCTTGCGCACAGCTGAAAACTGAGACAGGCTACTGTTTCCTCTGCAAGCAAAACTGCATTGGTTTAAAGCAGGGGTGCACAACAAGGGCGATCTGTTTCAAGATTTCTTACCAACTTCTGCTCTTAATTATTTGATTAGCTCACTCATATCTTGATCTGGGACGGTACAGTGGTGCAGTGGGTAGCACTGTCACAAGAAGGTCCCGGGTTCGAATCTGGCCCGGTGCTTTTCTGTGGGGAGTTTGCATGTTCTCCCCATGTCCATGTGGGTTTCCTCCGGGTACTCCGGTTTCCTCCCACAGTCCAAAGACGTGCAGGTAGGCTAATTGGAGACTCTAAATTGCTGGGATAGACTCCAGCACCCGCCGTAACTCTGACCAGGTTAAGTGGGTATAGATAGTGGATGGATGGATATCTTGACCTGACATTTGTGTAAGCACCAGCTACAGTGATAGAGTGCAAGTGCATCCTAAAGATTTTACTATGCTCAAGTACAGCAGTTTATCCAGTGATCCAAGAACTAAAACTGAGGGAATTGGTTTGAACAAAAACCAGCACATAGACCGACCCTCCAGGACCAGAGATGCACCCCTGGTGTAATGGCTAATTAAAGCAGGGTAAATGGTGGAAGAGAAAGCCTGGAACAGAACTACTCATCCTTCACACAGACCAGCACAACTGGATCATTTTATTTCCACGTGTGAAGAGATTTGCACATTAAGGTTACCTCTTGTTGACAGTCAACAGGAAATATAATTTTGGCTCGTCCTCCACAGGCATAAGAGGTATCGGGAAGGACAGGACGGGGAGCGTCCCCCTGACAATAACGTGGAGATGGATCTTCTTAATGGAGACGATGGACGCAGCTGAACGTTCCAAACGTAGTCCACATGTTTTGCGGTTGCCATTAGCCAGTACACCTATGGCTTGAAATAACTAACGAAGACCTCCCTAATTTTAAGTGCTTTATTGGCCAGCTCATCAGAATACGTGATCTTTTTGGAGGAATTCTTCTCAGGGCAACACCCCTGTATGAACCTGTCAGTCACTGCCCATCTTCTGCTGTGGTCTGAGGATACATCTGTTCAGACAGTACCTGGGCTAACTGTCACCACTCTGCAGGGCACTAACAACCTAGGATCATTCTTATCACTTATACTTCTGCTTTGTTCCTATGGCACATTACACATGTACCTCCTGTGTCACCGTGATGTTGCATGTACCTCTATCCAGCACTTATATTGTGCTTGTGTCATTATCTTGATGATGTAGCTTGTTGTCATGCCTCCTAGTTTGAGGGGAGATGGAAGGTTTTTTTTCTAAATCTAGCTCTCTCTTTCTTGTTTCTGCAAACTTGCATACTGCACATTTAAATTCTGCTGAGAGTGACCTGCTGACCTACTGCAATTGTTTCTGTCTATTTCCCGTCTTACAGGTTGGTTTTGTGCACAAACACACGTTATGAATGTGAATCATAATGCTGTGAACTGAATACTGTCAGTGATGCCTAACAGTGCCTTCCTTTGACTTTATTTGGGCCACCCACCCAAATCGATGTCCCCCCACCCAAAAAGATTTTTAACTGTGACCGCAGCTCAAAAGCTCTCTGTCGCATTATGTGGTGCTTACCCTTTAAAAAGTTGGTTTCAGTGTTTTGAACTTGTTTTAGTTCATGTATTTTTGGACTTTTTTATTGTTTGGTGATTTGAGATAAAATGAAAGCTACACTAAGCGAAGTCTAATCTTCATTCCATATTCCGTAGGTCTATATTCATTGACCTTATTCAGAGTAATAGAAATTTGGGTTAAACCACAGCAGTGTCAGTCAATTTGAAATGCAAAGCAGTCTTAAATATAATTTCTCTAATGACACGGCCAGCTTTAATGTAAGAACCCCTTATATTACTAAGTGCAGCATGTTGTTTGCTACATATTAATACATTATTTTGTACGTAATAAAGCAAACAGCGACATCAAGTGGTCAATGTAGATAAATACAGGTACGAGGGCTGGTTGGTGGAGGTGGCCAGGCCAGGCCATCCAGAGATGACACCTTCTTGTTAGAGACTCCTTCCCCTTTTGTCTCCTTTTTGGGCCCTGCATGAAACAGCATCTTGCATTATGCTATATTTATGTTCCCATATACATAACATTATTTGTCATTACCTTAGGATTGCTTTTTTGCTACTTTGGAAAAGTCAAGTTTGAGTGACAGCGGTTAATTTTACCAGTGCAGCAAACACTTTGCGGTGCATTACAAATAAGCAGGAGGCTGTATGAAGATTCTGTTACAAACCATGAAAAAGTGACCAGAAGTTGTTAAGTTATTCTCTTAGAGCAGGCTGTGACTGATCATACCCCCTTTTCCATTCAGAACATTTCATGTCAGTTTACTGTCGCATCAATGGCTTGATCCTGTAGATTCTTCCACTACAACATCCGGAGTCCACAAGGAGCAGCATAGCTCTTAGTCCTGGCTCTTATCATAGCTTACCTATGCAACCTCTAGGCTCGCCAATAGTCCCATATTAACTTGCGACATCTTGTATTTCAGCCATAAGTGGATGTTCATATATGTCCCCTATTTCCCAGTGTCCTACAAATTTTATCTGCCAGTGCTGAATTACTATGACGCACATTGTTAAGCAAAGTAGATGACTGCAAAACTAAACTCCTATATGGAGGTCTTGGCAATACCCAGTTTGGGTTGCTATGTGTTTGCTGTGTGCTGCTAGTGTAACATTGTATGTATTCGGAAACCCTAACTACTGAATATTACAAAGCACCAGGCAAACGACACATCAGCAGTGCATGTAAGCAGGTGAGGCTGTTGCTGTCCGTTGTCCGTTGTCCTGAATGCCTCCAAGGCTTAGAGCAGAGCTGCATAACCCTGTTCCTGGAATTTTACCATCCTGTAGGTTAATTTAAACCATAATTTGGCACACTTGATTGTACTAATTAGCAGCTCAAGGATATCTCTAGCTGTTGAATGAGGTGTGTTTTGTTAGGGTTGGAGTGAAAACCCTACAGGAATAGATCTCCAGGAACAGGGTTGGGCAACCCGGGCTTTGAGAGTTAGTGAGAACATACATCTGAAAGTGGCTGCATTAGAGGAGCAGGCGTGCCTGTAGTACATCCAAACTGTCTTTCAGTCTTTCATGGCATGAATTACACCCCCCCCCCCCCCCCCAAATAAAACAAGCAAATAGAATGCCTTACCAAGATGAAATACATTACACACCTGTTTTTATCTAATGCCTTTGTTAGTATGTATTATTATCCTCTAGCATACAGGTTACTGATGAGCTTTTTGTAAACTGACAGATTCATATATTTTGGGTGCTTTGATGTGCTACAGTATGTCACTAACAACAAATAGAAGTTATTCATTTTCGAATTAAAATATTTAGTTTTTTTGTGTCATATAATTTCATTATATGTTGCTACTTTACATAATCACAGACATCATTAATACACACCGCATCCATTATATTAAATGTTTTCACTCATTCCTTTGTCTCTGTAAAATGCTTGACTCTGTTTTAAATTGAAGGCCTACACTGTGTCTTGAATTGTGGGTGTATTTTGTAATAATGATCTGCATCCTGTTCATCAGTCAGTACAGAGATAACATGCAGTTTCTACATGAAGCCTGACATTGTGTTTTGCTGCTTTACTACATCCTTAATATGTAAATTTTAAAACACGTGTTGCTACTGCTGAGTTCTTTAAATTTTCATCAGTACAATGCACATGTGTTATTTAGAGTGCGATGCATATCTTGTAGATTGAGATATGGCATGCATAAGGTCATTCGTGACTTGTGATTGACACAGACATGAATGATTACTCTGTAATGATTGGTCAGTCTTTATTTTATGTAGGTTTAAATTTTCTTTCCAGTTCATGTACAAGGTAAAGTGCATGAAGGACATACTTTATCCATTGAAAGTACTAGAAACCAATCAAAATGATCACTGCTTTTAAGGATTATTGTATTCAGATGTATGACACCACATGATGCTGATCATTAGATTCTTAATAAAAACTTTAGACTGTTTTTAGCTCCTAAGTCACAAAATTAAATAAATTGATTTTAATTTAAACCAGTTGTGTTCTATGCTCTGTGTGGATTGACATAATTCAATAAATTAAAACATGTTTTTCAGTTAATACACCTTATGTTCTTGTGCAAAACACTATTTTTGTACAGTTGTTTCGGTTTGATTAATACTTAACATACACCCTTGACATATCATGCACCCGTGCAATTATATGCAAGGTTTAGAAATTCTAAACAACTGTTCAGTGATCCAAATGTAAATCTTTTTCAGAATTGTGATATAATAAGCTTTAGGTATCCAAACTGATTTTTTTCTTCTTACAAGACTGTTCATAAATTTATGTTTTATAATGACTATTTGTTTGATTTGGAAATAAAATAATTTTGGACAGTACAAAACATAGTTATCCATATATGTGATAATACTTGCAGCTTACATTTTATATATTATTCAATAATATTCAGGAATGTAAATTCCTTGATTCGCAGAATAGTGTGTATTAATAGTACTCATCCTCTGATTTTTGTTATACCTTATTGATTTGTATTTATTATTTTATGTTATACAGAGAGTGGCTAATGGTGTGTTTTAGCATCTTGCCTACAAACAACATTTGATGAAAGGGTATGTGTGTCAACAGCTTTGCAAACAAATGTAGTCATTCTCAAAAGCCTGTGAAAGGATGTGTTTCAGTGCTGGGCAATACGTGTATGTCAACTTAGCCTTGTAGAAAAAGCACCTTGCAGCCCCGCAGTTACAGAATGGCAATGCTTGCGCTTAGTCGATGAGCTGGTGTCACAACTCAAGCTGGTTATTTTATGACTTCAGTTTTGTGTCTACAGTTTTGGCATGCATGTATTAGAAGGCCTGTGTTTGTATTGCTAGAGGGTCATGGAGACCAGTGTTGGGGAGTAGTGAACTACATGTAATTAAACTAGTAGTTTAACTACATTTTGCAGTAGCTTGCTGGTAGTTCAATTCATATTTGCATAGTGATTCAAGTAGTTAAATAACTTTTTGCCATTTTTGTGTAGTTAACTACTGAAACTACAAATAATTTTGGGCCATAAAAGGAGAGGAATGATTTTTTATTTTTATTTTGCCCTTGCTTCTCTACTGTACTGTAATCCCCCTGACCAGCCCCGCGCCCTTTTTCTTTCATCCTGACTGCTGTGAAGGCATGCCCAGGCAATGCATTCATCAGGCAGCCACCACCACACACTTGACCTTTGTGTAGTGCATGTGCAAATGGGCGGGCGTTGCTCAGTGCTCACACAGCGACAGCGGCATCATGGATAAACCTCCCAAATCTCAGCCTGAGGAAGAATCACCATGGCCATACTTAAGCAAATACATGACACTGACTAGCTCCACCAACAAAACCTACATTTTTACTTGTGAGCTATGCAAGCCGAGAGTAAATACACTCTGTACTGCAAAGACGTCAAACACAAATCTAAGAACACATATAAAGGTGAGTGTATTAACATTGACTTTGCTAGCCAATTTAGCGAAGCTTAGATAAGTTAGCCACATTGTAATGTTAAATACAGGCAAGTGATTTAATTCAGTGAACGTTAACGTAACGCACTGGTGATTGCAGCAGTCACAAAGGGTCCGGTAGGCTAATTCAAGTCTCTTCAGTTCATGAGCAAAGAATTCTCTCTAAAATGAAAAGAAAAGCCCCCAAATAGCTGTCTGACAGATGTTCAGGAGGCAGGTGTGGATGTGTCAGTGACTACTATTCGCAGAAGACTACACAGACAGAACTACAGAGGCTACACTGCAAGGTACAAACCACTAGTTAGTCGCAAAAAAAGGATGGCCAGGTTATAGATTGTTTAGAAGTACCTAAAAGAGCCCGCAGAGTTCAGGAAAAAAGTTCTTGTGGACAGAGCCAAAAGGAACTGCCTAAGATTAGAATACAGGACCAACATTACCAGATCAATGTATAACATGTCATTGCTGAAGCCTCCTGAAGTCACTTTCCCTTTCAGGTCCAGGTCCGTCCACATGGAATTCATCTTCAGATGACCTCACTTTGTAGCGGTTTCCATAGTTCATTTTGCTTGCTTGATAAATTTTACAGTACAATGGTGCAGTTTTTGCAGGCTTCATACTCCAAAATCAAAGGAAATGGTATTCTAGGGTGGCAGCGTTGTATAGTGGTTAGAGAACTGGGCTTGTAACCCAGAGGACTCATTCCTAGGTTGGACACTGCCATTGTATCCCTGATGAAGGTACTTAACCTGACTTGCTTTGATATATATCCACCTGTATAAATGGAAACTATGTAAAGGAACAAAGAAATGGATGCTGTTTTAGCACTCTGGATAAGTGCATTTGCTGAGTTATTTATTTAACACTTCTGTATTATTGCATGCAAGAAGGCTGTCAACTCGTGGTCGACTGAAGACACATTTTCAGTCTCTGATATACTCCTCACAAGGCTCTCTGTTACGACCCTTCTAGGGGTTAAGGGTGAAAGGTGAAATATTTACAAATGATGTTTGGCACCAGGAGATGTAATTGAACATATAAGCACACTTGTAAGAACAATAAGAGACACCCAAGGCGGACTACGGTTAATGGGGTGTTTACTGTGATAGAGGTAGGATTATTTACAAGTAGGCCTATTTTACAGTATTTACACAGGTTTTCAAACACAAAAACATGCCAGAGACACACAACCAAGGCCAGTCAAAAATAAAAGGAGTGGTGCTGAAAATAACAAACAAAATACCCTAACTACGAATTTATAATATAACAAACTAAATGATACAGAAAACAAAACCTATTTAACTATCCTAACTATGACCAGCGGTCATAAATACAGGGAGCAACACCACCACATAGACAGAGAACTCACCCTACATGTAAGCAGGTGTATAGGGGCCCCCGTATCTTACCTATCATTGGTCTCTGAAGTGAAACAGGGAGGACAAATTTTAGACAACAAAACTCTCTCTCACACACACACACACAAAACTTAGCATTGCACACACACAACCGAATGAGGAAGCGAACTTCAGCAGGAACAGAATGGGGGTATTTCAAATGGAGAGCTGAGGGATGATTGGAGAAGACATGATTGCAGAAGGGAGCTGATTGGCAGGGCAGGGGGTTGAGTAGATAGAATGATGATGGTTGGCAGCAGGGATGACGAATGGGAATGATGATGGGCGGCACATGGACTCGTGCGAAAATTGATAGCAACAGAGAGAACAGAACGAAAGAGGGGAGGAAAATGCACGCACGCATCTCACACACAAACGTAACACTCTCCCAGGAGTTACAAACAGTCTTTTACATTGTATCCATTTATACAGCTGGAGTACCTTGCTCAAGGGTACAACGGCAGTGCCACAACCAGGAATCGAAATTGTGACCTTGAGGTTAGAAGACCAGATTATACTACTCTGCCACCTAGACTATAACCAGGTCACAAGGTCTTAACTGACAGTTGATGCAATTTTGTACTCTCTATGTGGGTCCTATAACAAGATTTGAGCACAGCCTTCAAAAAGGGGGGCGTTGCCCAAATGTAAAGAGAAGTGATTCACTGAACAACACACGTCGAAGGCACCCTTCTACTCTGTAAACAAGGGCAGTCAAAATGTTGCTCAATTAGAAAGGATAGATGAATGATTGAATTAGGATATAATATTCATTAACAGGAATCTTGTTGCTTTGGAATACAGCTTGCTTAATTTGTGTGAGCTAAGATAGCTGTAGCAACCTGCGTGCCACCGCTCGGTTCAGAGACGAGAGAGACGGGAGTTAATTTTCTGGACGCGAATGCGTCTTTTATTTCACACGGCCGCCACGCGGCTTTCTGTTCAATACAGTACACACACTTGTTGCAGCTGACTCGCTGTCAGCCTTTCCTCCGTCTCCCGTTCTCCTTCTGCCTCCGTAGACCGGCTTTATAAGCGTCCAGGCTCACTGTCGAGGTAATCAGCACATTGTCCAATCAATCAAACAATTAACCAACGGTGCTGATTAATAATCCCCAACAGCTGTGGCGCAGAGTTCCGAGAGCCGCCCCGCCCACTCTCTCTCTGCAGCCAACGCAAAACCACGCCCACCCTACCACAATAGCCAATATTGTTTCTCGTAACTTGGTGCAATTTTGATATCAATACTTTTAATGGAAGGCCTAGATTTTAATTAATGACTTATAGACAGTGTTTTGTACTGTATTTGTGTGTAACTCTGCATTTTTGTATGTTTAAAACATGTTTTTATGCAGATATCATTTATTTCTGTACTGTTTGTTATGAGTTAGTGATAATAGTCATTCATATAAATGTAGGCGATGAGAGACATACATACACATAAATGCATGCAAACACATATTCTAGCTGAAAGAAACACATAAAGTAGGCATGGATTCAATATTTTTTCCTTTACCACGAATGACAAATAAATGAAAGTGGAAGTGTTTTAATGGGCTATTGTGCACAACAGAGCTACTAATTGTTTGTATGTCTGTAGAGGATATAGAGGGCTAGCAAACATTAATTTATAAACGTGGCGTTGCAGGGTAGCTACAGTGGTGTAGATAAAATGAGTGAAGAAGTCATTATCTTGCGCTAGTTTCTGCAAGACCGGTACCGTTACCTACCGGACCAAAGTGCAAGGCTGATTTTGGTGCTTAATTTCAGAGCCGTCTGTAGTAATGTTATACACTCGGTCTGTCGCCTCGCTAGGAAGCTAGCTAACGTCAAAATGTTGATAGCAGAACTGTCTAAAGTGAGGGTATAACTTATTTGCATTTCAGAAATATAAATTAGTTTCCCACAAAGAGTGTGCAGATGCAAAAGCAATAGTTTAAATGTCTTATTTTTAGTTACCCAGCAAGGCAGTGTAATGAGTGAGAGGCTTGCTTGAGACTGAGGGGGGATTTGAACCGGGCCTGTCACTCATCCATTAGTGTGGCAGGTAGACGTGCCACCCGGTGAGCTACTAATGAAGAAGACACGGGAGTAGCCAATTTTTTGCTCTCTTAAACAAGTGCACTTCTATGTCCATTTTGCACATGTATGCAATATTTGTATTGGCTGATGTACCTAAATGTCCAATGGGGAGACATATTCTTTGTGGGTCTGGAGCATTTCTGATGATGTAATCAGGCAGGAGTTTTGGGGCTTTATTGTGTGGATGTGTGAAGTTGTTCATGAATTCTGTCTGTTGAAATGGGGTCAGAAGGTAGAGAAATTACTGTTTGTAAGGGAGTCTGTGGTCACTGTGGCCATTTCATTAGGGAACCCTGAAAAGCACCAAACTCTCGGTGCTGTATAGGTATGGGGTAAAGACAGAAATGTGTGTGGATAAAAAACCTCCAAGTTGTAAATGTCAGTTTAAATCACAGATTATGACAGGGGGTCACACAACGATGTGCCGGTTCCATGGATTCCTATGGGTGCTGCTCTTGGGGCTCCGTGGCACATGAGGCCAGTTGATGGAGGCTGCCATGTTTGACTGTGGGGCTTTTGGCACCAGAGAATGCGCACTGGGTACCTAAATGTGAAGCATCATGGTAAACCATTGGGCTGGCAGGTACGCCATCCTGCCAAGTAACGCTTTGGCGGGGCGGCATGCCCCATACCTATACAGCACCGAGAGTTTGGCACTTTTCAGGGTTTCCTACTGAAATCACCACAATGACCACAGACTCTCAGTCCTTAAAAACGTTGATTTTTGTACTTACAGCAATCTTTCAGGGAGGCAGACAAGACAGACAACCAGGCAGAAGACAGTCAGTCAGGCAGAAGACCTAACGTATCTGAGAGGTGACTCCCAATTTTAGCAAATGCAGTATCAAACCACCACTTACACGTAACATGTGACTTATGTGTATCATTAATGTTCCAAATTGAATCTCACTAGAATTACACAAATTTGAGCGCAATAACACAATGCATTAAAGAATTGTTCATTTTTGTCATGACAACAAAGCCAACAAAAAAAGATCACTGATTATCTATACTTTTTCTATTACAAGTCAAGTGTTCACTGTTTTTGACATAAGAGCTTTTTGATTCATGAAGATATTCTTTATAAATGATGGTAATTTTTGGTAATGAGTAATGACATGCTCATCAAAGGGAAATTATAGTAGGAAACATGTGCAACCAAAGGACATAAAGGAGACGGACAGAGGATTTCTGTCACGTCCCATAGCAACGTCAAAATTGTAGAAGGTAATATAGCGGTGGAGAAACTTATGTTCGAATCAGAGCACAGTGAAATATATGTATGAAAGTTAAGCTGTATCACCAATATTCATTTGTGGATTAAAATTGGACGGGTTTTAAGAGTTTCTGGTTGGTGTTTGTGTTTATTTCAGTCGCTAACAAAACTAGCCTGTTACCTAACGTTAACTCTAGGTTAGCAGAGCTTTCCATAAGCGCCGGCTGCCGGCCAAACAGCCGACTACTCATTTAAGTCCAGCCGGCTACTTTATTCATTTTTTATTCTAATGTATGTAACCCCTCGTTCCCGACCGACGTTACTCTTGCAGAAATCATAGGCAGACAGGATGGGTTGGGTTCACAGCGCGTGTTTTATTAGCACTGGCAATAAAACAGAACAAGTAGGTTGTCAATATACGGTACAATAATGTAACTCGTCTCCGGCTCCTGTGCATAAAAACAGAACACAATCACTGGGTCTAATCTTCTGGCGACGGCCACTTCACGCTACATCAAGGCTAACATTCTATGGCTAACCCGTGGCGTTTCAAGTAGCTATCAATATGTTCGATAAATGAAGCAAGACAAATACTTTACATAGCTTGATCTCCACTTAGCGTAATGCGTGCTATGTTTTGATTCTAATAAAACAGTTTTGATTAACAAGTTGCGATTCGCTATGCGCGTACATTTATGACCACTAGCCTCCGCTTCAAAACAAGCGGAGTTCGTTCTTCTTTTTCTTATCTGAATTTGATGGCCGTTGGCAAACCTAAATTGGTGCATTTCCGCCAACTGTGTACAATTGGCATCTGATTTAGTTCTCAAAAAAATAAAATAAATAAATAAATAGCCCTACCCTCCCATACCTAAACCACGTCGCTTTAGCTCCCGGGGAGTTTCGCTTTATTTGCGACATTTCTTCCACTGGAATTTGTAGACTGACCAAGATAGTTGGGCGAAACCAGATTTTGTGAAACGCCAGGTTCGCCGTGATTGGCTACCAAGGCACAGTAGACAAACCCTTAATTCATGCACAAAGTGTGCATAAATTTGCATACAGGAGCCAATAAACAGCGGGAATACAGCCGACGCATTTCACTCCAGATATCGGACTCAAAGGGGTAAGTGCAGTGTCCGCGGTTCCGTTCTCTCAACCAAGAAGTGAAATGTATTGATTGACCTAAATACTGAGTATTGTCTGTATTAGTTTAGCATATATAATTTACTTATCTACGAATTATTATTGTGTGTGTTAGCCAATTTGGAAGGAAATTAATTACTTTTGCCTGCCTGCCTGGGACGGAGTGTGGCACAGTGGGTAAGGAACTGGGCTTGTAACCGAAAGGTCGTAGGTTCGATTCCCGGGTAGGGCAATGCCGTTGTACCCTTGAGCAAGGTACTTAACCGAAATTGCTTCAGTATATATCCAGCTGTATAAAATGGATACAATGTAAAATGCTATGTAAAAGTTGTGTAAGTCGCTCTGGATAAGAGCGTCTGCCAAATGCCTGTAATGTAATGTAGTTATACAAAACGGCTTGCTAGTTAGCCTCTCGCTTGTTCAACACGTACGACGATTTAATTCTAAATGATAGGTTATCAGTGTCCAATTAAGTGTTTAATTCATGGGACATGAATATTATTTAACCCGACTCTCTGTCAAAACGCGCGTGTTGAAGCTCACACAAGTACGGAATAATGGAGCTGTTGTTCTACTTACCACCAAATATGAAAAATAATTTATTTGCCCTTTCACAGCTTTCCCACAGATTTACTCCAAAATAAGAAAAAAACTTGCTAGGTAGCATGAGTGTCATAATGTTGCAGACTAACAAACTAACTCATTACGATAGCTAGCTAGTTAGCTACTGCTTTGTGAATAAGGTTACACTCGATGTTAAACTTTTCTCCTCGCATACATTTGGGTCTAAATGTCTGAGTCCCCTACCAACTCCTTTTTTTTAATCATTCATTGAGAACTAATGCGGTTTCAGTCATGTGGTAGCCTACCTGTGGTTACTCAAGAATGTGGGTCATTCTACAACTGCAGTGGCAAATGCTGTCCACAGCATTGCAATAAGGTAAATGTGTTTTAAATGACATGGATTCACAAAATGTCTCTGTATTTGCTTAAATAAATGTGTTTGTTGGTTATATAATTGATCTCAGCCTTCTTAATGAAAAGGGTTTAATTTTTAAAAATAAAAAATAAAGAGCAAAAGTATGCTGTGCATGAAAAACAGTCTGTCCCAATGGTGATGAGGAAAGGTTCAATGACATATTTTTACAATAAATTAAGATTTTTAAATGGTTTGAAATACTGTATTATATATTAGGGTATTTTATTTATTGATTGAACTAGCTAGTTCTTGAGGAACTCCCCAAGACTCCGTGCGTAATAACAGTTCCGCTTTTTGAAGGACCCGAAAACTACTCAATGACGGGTGGAGTAGAAATTCGTTTATTTTCGGATCTTTATTTAGCTCAACAAAACCTTGACGCCTAGTATGCATACATATCACACAATCTCCACTCGGCCCGTACCACCCGGTGTCGATGCAGGCAATGAACTTAATTTAAGGTAAGAAAGTACCACACAGCGCGTTCTGTGCAAACACACACGCACATTACGCACACTATGCATTGAAAATGTGAGGTAAATTTCCACTAGGTGTTGTTAAAATTCTCTTCAGTAACTCATACACAGCTGTTCATCTAAGAGACCGATTCAAATTTTTAAAATATATATCCAACTCTCACAATTATTTGATGTAATTCTGATGTATCATTTATTGCTTATGTGCATTTTTGCCTTAACATTATTTTGCATTGTAAAAGCAGTTCTGTCTCGCACCAGTTTAACAAAAATGTTTCAAATAAATGTTTCTACTGTTTTCAATTTAAGATTTTCTACACCCGTGTTCATTAATTGTCATTTCCACAACACAATGTCATTTCCACAGCAGCCTGTCATTTCCATCACCGCACACATTTTTTGAAAATATTCAGAAAGTTATAACCATACATTAAACACTTCTCCACAGTTTGGGACATCATACTCTACTTAATTCAATAATACAATTTATTTATTTCAAAACAGTATCTACCCAAGCCAACATTATGTTTCAGACTGTGGTGGATGTACGTTAAGCCGTTTGGTCCTTGTGACATTTAATAAATTTAATTCACAAATGTAAAAAAGGTATCAACTGGCAAAACTAGTTATGAAAATAGTCATATATTATTATGGGGTGACATATGTCATACTATTTTTAAATAATAGTCATATATTTAGATGTGGTGGAAATGACATTTGTTCAGTACGGGTCAGAAAAAGTGTCAAAAATGACCAAATTATCTTGTGATGGCAGTGCGTCTTCTCTTGGACCTTAAAACTAGAAAAATTAGATGAACTTATGAGACTGTGATAAGTGTGATTTGAACAAGTTTTTTTCTGTAAGTTCACAAGGACAGAAGTGCTCCTAGTTGAAGAAACCCCCATATCTAACTGAAAAAGATGTTTCTAAAATCTAGCTTGGCATTCACATTGGCTATCTCATTAAAAACATGTTTTCATCGTACAAAAATACCAAGTTACCAAGTCATTAATTCAAACTGAATCTAGACCTGCCATTAAAAGTATTGATAGCCCTCCAAAAATTACTAGGCAAATCGGTGCAAAGCATATAATAAATACACTGCTTGTGGTGTTATTGACTGTGTTTCCAAAACTACTGTCCTTGGTTAAGTTCAGAAACGTTCTTCTATTAAATTAGTATTTTAAAAACTATTCTTATACTACTTGATGCTTCTTTTAAACTGCTGGGCGATTATCAAATTTGTTTTTTCGACAGCATATTCTCATGAACATGCGTCCATGGATATTTCAGTGTGGAATTTTATGGGTTGTCTTCGTTGAGATATATCCATATGACGGTGAGTAGGCTATGAGTTTCTGGTTTTTAATTCCTACTGGGTGCTAGACATAGCACCTGAAACTAAAATGCAAACATTGTCCAAAACGATGAGAATAGTTTATTATTATTATCATTGTTATTATTATTATTATTATTATTATTATTATCATTATTATACTGCAGCCCTAGTGACTGACTCAATTTACATTGTAAAGTAGTAAAATTGTTTAATTTTAAGGCATACTCTCTCCTCGTTTTAGAGGAAATCATTCCCATTACTAAACCAAATTAAGTGGTTTGCAATATGCAGGTGAAATATTCAGTGTAGTAATTATGTTAGGCTGAGATTTATGGCAAGCCCTTTTGACATTTAATAGCTTCTCTTGACTGTCCATAATTATATTTTAGATATCTACAAATACATTTTGACTAGTCATAATTATAATGTGATTAGTCAGAATGATGCAATTATAAACTGACTAGTAAGAATGATAATTCAAGATATCTGCAAATGTATTTTGACTTATGGCAAGCCCTTTTAACATTTAATAGCATGACCAGTTTCGGATATCTATAAAGGTCATTTAGATATCTTAAATTGCGAGGAATTAAAGGTATCTTCTATTGAAATTATGACTAGTCAGAACTAATGTGGAGATATTTCTAACCAACATACCCAAAAGCAGTAACAGAAACATAATATGGAACATGCTATGCTCGTTCTTGTCATGGTTCTGTGTGTTCCCCCTGTTCTTTCCTTGTTGGGCCGCCAGATGGCGGCACTTCCGTTTTGTGTCCTGTTTAATTGCTTTATTGTTTTCCATTATCCAATTATTGTTAGTTGGCTGTCTCGTTTGCCCTTCCCTCTCTGTGGCCTAATTGTTCATTGTGCCCTCCTGTGTCTCGTCTGTGTCATGTCTATTTAAGTTTCCCTTCCCCTTGACTCAGGGCTGGATCCTTGCTCTTTGTTGGTTTGCTCTTTGTTAGTTTGTCGGTTTGTTGCCTGTTTCCCTGCCTGCTTCTTGCCTGCCTGTTGCCTGTTCCTTGCCTGTTCTGCTCTTTGTATTTTTGTTTCCCTGTGTTTTTGAAGTCCTTCTTTGTGTTTAGCTAAAGTCGCCCTGCGAGGCTTTTTGTTCCCTTTGTTCCCTGGTTTAAGTAAAGTTTTGTTCCTATCATTTTGGAGTTTTGTGTTTTCACTCTGCGTTTGGGTCCTAACCCACCATACACCCTAACAGAAGGATCCAGCCAGTACTGGACCCAGCAGAGATTTTTTTTTTCTCCTCCCCCTTTTTTTTCCTCTTCTCCTGGGGTTTTGGTTTTTGCTGGCCATGCCCCCAGTGTGGAGCAAGCCGGTGGTGACTGGGGAGGCTTCTGGCCCAGGTCCGGCCGTTGGGCAGGCTCCCCCATCCAGTAGCCAGTGGGCGGAAGAGCTCTACAACACGCGCCAGGGGTCAAGCCCATTCGTGGAATACGTGGTGGAGTTCCGCGCCGTGGCCGCAATGGCTAACCTGCCCGAGGCTAAGGTATGCCAACTATTCAAGGATAACATGAGGGACCCCCTCCACGGCGGGCTCGTGTATTCCGGTGTGGACATGTGCGAGGACTTCGAACTACTTTTCGAAACGGCCCTGCGCTGGGACGAGTACCTCCGGGGGTTTGGGGTTATGCCCCCTCGGGCGGAGAGGTACTCCCAACCCAGCGAACTGGAGCTCGCCGTCCCGCCGGAGCCACCCGCCCTGCCAGTTGTCCTGCAGGCGTCGCCGGCTCCGCCCCCAGTCCCGGAGGGGCCCTCGCCGCCTGCTCCGCCCCCAGTCCCGGAGGGGCCCTCGCCGCCTGCTCCGCCCCCAGTCCCGGAGGGGCCCTCGCCGCCTGCTCCGCCCCCAGTCCCGGAGGGGCCCTCGCCGCCTGCTCCGCCCCAAGTCCCGGAGGGGCCCTCGCCGCCTGCTCCGCCCCAAGTCCCGGAGGGGCCCTCGCCGCCTGCTCCGCCCCCACTCCCGGAGGGGCCCTCGCCGCCTGCTCCGCCCCCACTCCCGGAGGGGCCTTCGCCGCCTGCTCCGCCCCCACTCCCGGAGGGGCCCTCGCCGCCTGCTCCGCCCCCACTCCCGGAGGGGCCCTCGCCGCCTGCTCCGCCCCAAGTCCCGGAGGGGCCCTCGCCGCCTGCTCCGCCCCAAGTCCCGGAGGGGCCCTCGCCGCCTGCTCCGCCCCAAGTCCCGGAGGGGCCCTCGCCGCCTGCTCCGCCCCAAGTCCCGGAGGGGCCCTCGCCGCCTGCTCCGCCCCAAGTCCCGGAGGGGCCCTCGCCGCCTGCTCCGCCCCAAGTCCCGGAGGGGCCCTCGCCGCCTGCTCCGCCCCAAGTCCCGGAGGGGCCCTCGCCGCCTGCTCCGCCCCAAGTCCCGGAGGGGCCCTCGCCGCCTGCTCCGCCCCAAGTCCCGGAGGGGCCCTCGCCGCCTGCTCCGCCCCAAGTCCCGGAGGGGCCTTCGCCGCCTGCTCCGCCCCCTGTCCCGGAGGGGCCTTCGCCGCCTGCTCCGCCCCCTGTCCCGGAGGGGCCTTCGCCGCCTGCTCCGCCCCCTGTCCCGGAGGGGCCTTCGCCGCCTGCTCCGCCCCCTGTCCCGGAGGGGCCTTCGCCGCCTGCTCCGCCCCCTGTCCCGGAGGGGCCTTCGCCGCCTGCTCCGCCCCCTGTCCCGGAGGGGCCTTCGCCGCCTGCTCCGCCCCCTGTCCCGGAGGGGCCTTCGCCGCCTGCTCCGCCCCCTGTCCCGGAGGGGCCTTCGCCGCCTGCTCCGCCCCCTGTCCCGGAGGGGCCTTCGAAGCTGCCCAGTGCTCCTGCCCTGCCCAGTGCTCCTTCGTCCTCCAGTGTTCTCGCTCCCCCTAGTGTTTGTGCCCCGCCCCCTAGTGTTTGTGCCCCGCCCCCTAGTGTTTGTGCCCCGCCCCCTAGTGTTTGTGCCCCGCCCCCTAGTGTTCCCAAGCCGTCGTTGCCCCGACCCAGTGCCCAGAGACCTCACCCCTTTGTTCCCGACCGCGTATCTGTGTGTTCTCCGGCCCCCTTGTCTGGTTGTCTGCCCGCCTGTTTGTCCGCCTGTTTGCCCGTCTGTGTGTCAGCCAGTTTGTTGGCCTGTTTGTCTGCCCCCCAGGCCGTCAGCCCGTCGGCCAATGTGTTCTCCCGCCTGTCTGCATGTCTGTCTGTGTGCCAGTCTGCGTGTTTTTTGTCCTGTCTGCCTGTGTGTCAGTCCGTGTGTCAGTGTTTGGGTGTACCCCTTTCCTTCCCTGTCTGTCTGTCCCTTAGTGTGTCTGTCAGTCTTGCTGTGTGCCTCCCTGCCTGCTTGTCCCTTTGTTTGTCCTTGTAAGTCTCCCAGTGTTCCGGTGTCCGTGTCAGTCTGTTTTCCTTGTCGGTCCCAGTCCAGTCCGGTGTGTTCGTCTCGTCTTGTTTCTGTCTAGTCCCTTCCCAGGTCCAGTCCTGTTCCTGCCCTAGTTCCTGAGTCCGTTCCTCCAGTCCTGAGTCCTGTTCCTGCCCCAGTCCAGTCCTGAGTCCTGTTTCTGCCCCAGTCCAGTCCAGAGTCCTGTTTCTGCCCCAGTCCAGTCCAGAGTCCTGTTTCTGCCCCAGTCCAGTCCAGAGTCCTGTTTCTGCCCCAGTCCAGTCCAGAGTCCTGTTTCTGCCCCAGTCCAGTCCAGAGTCCTGTTTCTGCCCCAGTCCAGTCCAGAGTCCTGTTTCTGCCCCAGTCCAGTCCAGAGTCCTGTTTCTGCCCCAGTCCAGTCCAGAGTCCTGTTTCTGCCCCAGTCCAGTCCAGAGTCCTGTTTCTGCCCCAGTCCAGTCCAGAGTCCTGTTTCTGCCCCAGTCCAGAGTCCTGTTTCTGCCCCAGTCCAGAGTCCTGTTTCTGCCCCAGTCCAGAGTCCTGTTTCTGCCCCAGTCCAGAGTCCTGTTCCGTTCCTGTCAAGTTCCGTTCCTGAGTCCTGTTCCTGTCGAGTCGAGTCCAGTCCCGAGCCCTGTTCCTGCCCGAGTCCAGTCCCCCGTCCCGAGTCCTGTTCCTGTTCCTGTCTCGTCCTGTTTCCTGTTCCCACCCTCCTGTTCACCCCCTCCCAGGGTCGGCCTCTTGGGACGTCAGGAGCCGTCCCTTGGGGGGGGGGTACTGTCATGGTTCTGTGTGTTCCCCCTGTTCTTTCCTTGTTGGGCCGCCAGATGGCGGCACTTCCGTTTTGTGTCCTGTTTAATTGCTTTATTGTTTTCCATTATCCAATTATTGTTAGTTGGCTGTCTCGTTTGCCCTTCCCTCTCTGTGGCCTAATTGTTCATTGTGCCCTCCTGTGTCTCGTCTGTGTCATGTCTATTTAAGTTTCCCTTCCCCTTGACTCAGGGCTGGATCCTTGCTCTTTGTTGGTTTGCTCTTTGTTAGTTTGTCGGTTTGTTGCCTGTTTCCCTGCCTGCTTCTTGCCTGCCTGTTGCCTGTTCCTTGCCTGTTCTGCTCTTTGTATTTTTGTTTCCCTGTGTTTTTGAAGTCCTTCTTTGTGTTTAGCTAAAGTCGCCCTGCGAGGCTTTTTGTTCCCTTTGTTCCCTGGTTTAAGTAAAGTTTTGTTCCTATCATTTTGGAGTTTTGTGTTTTCACTCTGCGTTTGGGTCCTAACCCACCATACACCCTAACAGTTCTGCAGCTAGAGTCCTGATCTTATGCCTCTAAGTGATGAATCTGACCCTGATACTCCAGTAAAACCAAAGGGAAAAAAGAGGGCGAAATGTCACTTCGTGTTGCAGAACAGCATCGTGAGAAGGGAGGTTTACAACACTTTATGAAGGCTGATCACAGTCCTACACACGCCTTACTTGTTTGGTCTTGGGTGTCCTGTCATGACGACTGGGAACCCTGCTCTTTAATCTGTCATCTATGCACAAACCCCGTCTCGGGAAAGTAAATCTTCCCATTTTCATGTTACAGGGCAGTGTGCAGTTTGCTTGGAAGAGTGCTGCAAAACTGGTGTGAGTAGAATCATACTGGATAAATTTGACGAGACTTTATGGCTGAAAAAAAATAAAATCCCAGAATGCTCTGTGAGCAACCTAAAGCCAGATGCCCCCTGTCTGATGAGTAATGGAAGCCTTGTCCTACGGACTGAGCAGCCCCTTCATTTCGAAGGGAAGGATGGCTCTTCAGGCAGCTGGAAGACATTCCACTCGACCAACATGCGTGAGTATTCCTGCCCTGCTCCAGTTTGAGTGCGGTTGTTGTGGTGAAGAGTAGTGGGAACGAAGGTTCTGGAAACCTTGCAGATGATTACATGTAAAAATCAAAACCTAAAATGCGGGACTATTCATAGATTGTTGGTCATTCAAAATGCGGGAGGTAGCTGAAATTGAATGGATTTATTTTTGATAAGTGCATATATACCCATGACCCAAGCCAAAACCTGCTTGAAATTCCTTCATTTCACATACAATGTAGGTGTCTAGGACACAATAGAAATGCAGTTAGCACAGCTGTCAGACTTCCCTGTGTGTAGTTTTGTGATCATTTGCAATCATATGTAAGTTGTGTGTAATCATAACCTCTTTCTACAGCCTGCGCTGATCTTGACCTACCGCCCAATCTCAACCTTTCTGCTGGTAAGTGCTTGGAGATGGAATGAAGAAATGACCCCAAACACATGTCCGACGGATCAGAAAAACTCTTCAGGAGGCAGGTGTGGATACTGTATGTCAGTGACTACTGTCCGCAGAGAACGACGGAGGCTACACTGCAAGATGCAAACCACTAGTTACCTGCAAAAACAGGATGGCCAGGCTACAGTTTGCTAAGAAGGATCTTAAGCAGACCACAGAGTTCTGTAAAATGATTTTGTGGACAAATGAGACCAAGATTAACTTGTATCAGAGTGATGGCTCGAGCAAAGTGTGGAGGCCAAAAGATACTGGTCAAGATATAAACCCCCCCCCCCCCCCCAATCTTATGGGGGTTATAGTGACTACGTAGTTTTCTTAAGTCACCGCTAGACTAGGAGGGTTCCCCACACGCATTTCGAGCAAATTCGCAGGCTCCGTTAGTTGTAAATGCATTTATTTTCTCAAAAATGATAAACCAAAACCAGGTGTACTATGGGTTCAATGCCTAAGTGCTGTTTGGGACAAACGGTTTTTATTAATTTTTTTTTTGTTTTGATTTGGCTTTGTACTCTTGTGACAAAGTACTAAACATGACTACTTTCATTTACATATTAATATGTCCTAAACATTATGGTGCCCTGAAATGGGGGGACTACATGATGAAACCAAGATAAAAAATAAAACCTAAGAATCTGCACTTTACCCCCTTGTGTATTGTTTGATCACAAATCTAAAATTTGTGATCAAACAATACACACAAAATTCATCTTTGTCTCAAACATTCTGGAGCTCACTGTGTATATTTGTGTGTGTTTGTGTGGTGATGCTGCTGCAATGGGAAGACTTGTTCTGAGTAGCCTCTATCCGAATTCCGAATGTAAAGCCATGGAACTTTTTTGGTTTTTACCCTCTTGGCTGCACAGGAGCACCGGACTTGAACCAGATTAATGCTACCGCCAACCCCATGACCGTCCCCGCGCCCACGCCCACCGTGCCACCCTGGGGTGAGTTCTGCGAAAAGGAATAGGCACTAGCAAAAAAATCCCTGCTGATCTCCTTCAGAACACAAGGATTTCATCCATTCTTCTGTTTTTTTTCCTTCCAGAAACGGCTGTAGCTGCATGTGGTTCAGGTAAGTTTCCTACAGCTACTGCATATCCAGCATTCAAACTTGCAACCTCCATATCTCTAGCAGGCTGTGAAGGAGAAATGGGCAATGGGAACATGCCTTTGTGTACTTATCAATAAATAATAAGAATCATAACCATGGGTTTACATTACAGTACATGTTGATTGTACCAAAGAGATTGGAGGCTAGTGCTTATTGGCTAATAGTACCATACCCGCATTTCCGCGTTTGGTATTGTACTAATATACAGTGCTTATGTTTCAGTGCTTAGTCCCATACTCACTGACTCAGTGATATTGAACTCTGAAATGTTGGCACCTCAATATCTGTAGCCTTTTACAGTAGGTGATGTCACACTTCTGTCTTACTGATGCTCTCCACTTCTGTTAGTCACTCTGCATAAGAGCTAGGGGTGCACCGACTGATCGACTGTGGAGCAGAACCGGACGGTTTTCGCTCCAGAACACGCATCGGTGACCGGCTGGGTTATTTTAATTTGGCCAATCTGTATTCTTAAAGAAGCTTAAAAGAGAAATCGACTCTTCTGCCGCGACTGCCGTCATCACGTGCTGGCGCAGATCACGGTGTGAAGCGTCAAAACGCACTCTTCTGGAAGCAGCTGAAAAGATTCAGCCACGCTGAATCAGAGCTCCTTCATCGTGTGCTATGACAACAGTAACAATAGGCCTAATGCTTCATTATTATAATAAACCATGAACAATCTTATCATTTCTTTGTTAGCTTACCTGTTGAAAAAACATGTAAAAAATTTTTTTTTAAAAACTTTCATCTATCGGAATCGGCTGATTTGGCTTTAAAAAATTGGCCACTGGAATCGGCCATAAAAATTCATTTTCGGTGCACCCATAATAAGAGCATCTGCTAAGAAACTGTAATGTAATAGCCCTGTACAGTGCCTGCATGTTCACTCAGCAGATCAGCGGCCTGAGCGAATATACATTGCCTGGCCAAAAAAAAGTCACCGTTTGGATTTTTTTGGACAGTGCCCACTGTACAAGCCTCTGGAGGCAGTCTGGGGTTGCTTCAATTGGTCAGGTCTAGGCTCAACAACGTTATGCGGCAATAAAATGAAGTCCAGGTTATCCCATCAATGGATTTTTTCTTCCCTGACGGCACGGGCATATTCCAGGACGACAATGCCAAGATTCATCAAGCTCAAATTGTGAAAGAGTGGTTCTGGGAGCATGAGGAATCATTTTCACACATGAATTGGCCACCACAGAGTCCTGACCTTAACCCCATTGAAAGTCTTTGGGATGTGCTGGTGAAGACTTTACGGAGTGGTTCGACTCTCCCGTCGTCAATACAAGCTAATGCAATTCTGGACGGAAATAAATGATGTGACGTTGCATAAGGTTGTTGAAACAATGCCACGACGAATGCGCGCCGTAATCAAAGCAGTCCAACGAAATATTAGAGTGTGTGACTTTTTTTTTGGCCAGGCAGTGTACAATGCTATCAGTGTGCAGTCCAAGGTGTCGATTAATTGATTGTTCTTCTCCTCACACAGTAGTTGCTGTCATTTTCATCATTGGTGTCATTGCCATCGTTATTTATCGGTAAGTTGTTTCCTAAAACAACATTTTCATAGGCCATGCAGAATTCATAGATGTGCACAAAATGGAAACAGACATACATTGTTTAAAACTGAATTGGGGGGGGGGGGACCCACAGAACCCACAGAATCTACAATGCCTGGGGAAAAATGGGGCAATTATAGTGAATATTTACAGGTAACTTGTGTGTGTAGATTAGGTGCACCGTGCCTCTGGAATTCAATCCCAAGCCATATCAGAGGTGCAGCTACAATTGGTTCTTTAAAAATGTATCTTAAGACTTGTTCTCATTTGCCTATTCCTCTTAGTTTTGACTTCTTAGGTTATTTATTTATTATTATTATTATTATTATTATTATTATTATTATTATTATTATTATTATTATTATCATTATTATTATTTTGTAAAGCGCCCTGGGATGTACGCATGAAGAGCGCTATATAAGATCTTATTGTATTGATGATGTGTAACCAATGCTGTGTATGAATCCAGGGTGGGCAAGGAGGGAAATCTGTATTTCATGTCAAATCCAGCTCAGTAGATGAATTGGCCGCTTGCATGTGATGACATGGCTACATGTTCTGATAAGCTTGCGCACAGCTGAAAACTGAGACAGGCTACTGCGGTTTCCTCTGCAAAACTGCATTGGTTTAAAGCAGGGGTGCACAACAAGGGCCGATCCGTTTCAAGATTTCTTACCAACTTCTGCTCTTGATTATTTGATTAGCTCACTCATATCTTGATCTGGGACGGCACGGTGGTGCAGTGGGTAGCACTGTCACAAGAAGGTCCCGGGTTTGAATCTGGCCCGGTGCTTTTCTGTGGGGAGTTTGCATGTTCTCCCATGTCCGTGTGGGTTTCCTCCGGGCACTCCAGTTTCCTCCCACAGTCCAAAGACGTGCAGGTAGGCTAATTGGAGACTCTAAATTGCCCATAGGTATGAGTGTGTGAGTGAATGTTGAGTGAATGGTGTGTGTGCCCTGCGATAGATTGGCTGTCTGTCCAGGGTGTATTCCTGCCTCTCGCCCAATGCATGCTGGGATAGACTCCAGCACCCCCCGTAACCCTGACCAGGTTAAGTGGGTATAGATAGTGGACGGATGGATATCTTGACCTGACATTTGTATAAGCACCAGCTACAGTCACAGAGTACAAGTGCATCCTAAAGATTTTACTATGCTCAAGTACAGCAGTTTATCCCATGATCCAAGAACTAAAACTGAGGGAATTGGTTTGAACAAAAACCAGCACATAGACCGACCCTCCAGGACCAGAGATGCACCCCTGGTGTAATGGCTAATTAAAGCAGGGTAAATGGTGGAAGAGAAAGCCTGGAACAGAACTACTCATCCTTCACACAGACCAGCAAAACTGGAGTACTTTATTTCCACGTGTGAAGAGGTTTACACATTAAGGTGACCTCTTGTTGACAGTCAACAGGAAATATAATTTTGGACAGGAAGCGTCCCCCTGACAAAAACGTGGAGATGGATCTTCTTAATGGAGACGATTAACACAGTTGAATGTTCCTAACGCAGTCCACATATTTTGCGGTTGCCATTAGCCAGTACACCTATGACTTGAAATAACTAATGAAGACCTCCCTAATTTTAAGTAGTTTTAGTGGCCAGCTCATCTGAATACGTGATCTTTTCGGAGGAATTATTCTCAGGGCAACACCCCTGTATGAACCTGTCAGTTGTCTTTAGGCAACAACAAAACAAATGTGCATAATTTATTAGTCATTTCAGTGTACTTTAAAACGTATTTTTCTAAGCCTAAATTTCTCATTATAAAAGTTCACCCGAACCGTCTGGGCGTGGTAATGAGAACAGTCAGTTAGCTATGCTTGACAGACCGTGCCCCGTTACCATAGCTACCCCCATGCTGTGCGTTCTTTTTGGGAGACTGAATTTTCACAAGCTAGCTAGCTTAGTAGTATATCAAGTATCGATAGATAGCTAAGGTAAGGACGTTGACTTATATCCAATTATAATTTTTGCTATCTAGCTAGCCAAGTTAAGATAAAAGCACAACTATAACGTCCTCATTAAAGCAAACTAGCTAGCTAACGTTATCGATAACATTGCCTTATGAAAGCAAACTACCTAGCTAGCTAACGTTAGCTAGCTAGCTGAATGAATATAACCAGAAATAATCTAATAGTCCTTAAAAGGCACTCTAATTTAAGTGAACCTAACGTTAGTCAAATATTTGCATTGTCTTGCCTAAGCCAGCGGCGCAAACTATGGGTCTCGAATTATCCATGGGTTTACGGGGTGTGGAAAGGAGAGTGGTTACTGTATTCGTGACACACCAAGTTGACAACTTTCTCAACCGGTTGAAAATAGAACGGTACATTTAAAACGCATTTTTCTCCAAAAATACAGAACTGACATATTTAATACTTTACTCATTGTGTTTCTTCGATGCCTCTTGTGCAAATAGCACATAAAACCGAGAAAGTGTGAAAATCACCATGGTACTCCTTTAAGTACTTTTAGTGGCCAGCTCATCTGAATACTTAATTCCTCTTTTCGGAGGAATTATCCTCGACAACACCCCTGTACGAACCTGTCAGTCACTGTCCATCCTCTGCTGTGGTCTGTAGATACATCTGTTCAGACAGTACCTGGGCTAACTGTCACCACTCTGCAGGACACTACCAACCTAGGATCATTCTTAGCACTTGTACTTCTGCTTCGTTCCTATGGCACATTACACATGTACCTGCTGTGTCACTGCCATGTACCTCTATCCAGCACTTATATTGTGCTTGTGTCATGATCTTGATGTTGTAGCTTGTTGTCATGCCTCCTAGTTTGACTTAACATAACTCTCTGGCCTAGCCTATGAGCTGAGGGGAGATGGAAGGTTTTTTTTTCTAAATCTAGCTCTCTCTTTCTTGTTTCTGCAAACTTGCGTACTGCACCTTTAAATTCTGCTGAGAGTGACCTGCTGACCTGCCGCAATTGTTTCTGTCTATTTCCCGTCTTACAGGTCGGTTTTGTGCACAAACACACGTTATGAATGTGAATCGTAATGCTGTGAACTGAATACTGTGTCAGTGATGCCTAACAGTGCCTTCCTTTGACTTTATATGGGCCACACCCAAATCGATGTCCCCCCACCCAAAAAGATTTTTAGCTGCGACCGCAGCTCAAAAGCTCTCTCTCTGTCGGTCGGTCGGTTGGTCCACGAAAGTGTCCCACCCCATAGCGGCCACAGTTTTCACCCCAGGAGGCTGAAATTTGGCACGGACGTTGGTCATGACCAAAGGTAGAGCTGAGTAACTTTCAGGCCGATTGACCAAGAGGGGGCGTGACGATGGGCGTGGCCTATCACAAAAAGGCGAATGGATTCACAGATTTGCACAAGATTTTGTGGAAAGGTTGGTCATGATGAGCCAAAGAAGAGGTCCCGTGTTTGTGTGAGGGTGTCTGCGTGGATGCATGCACACATGGACGCATGCTCGCAGCTGTTGCGCTCGCAGCTATCGCGCTTGTTTGTATTTAACGTAGACTCATGCTATTCCGTGTTTGCGGTGGAAGATGAAATGGTATTCCGAACACAGGGAAGTAGTGGAGTTGCTGTATCGTTTTCTCAGTAATTATTCTAGTCTAATTTACATCAAAGTGTTTTAGTGTCTCTGAGAGCCAAAAATCAATCACAATCATTCATCAGGAGAAAAACTGCCATTGAAGCGACATCAACTTTTGCATGAAAGCGGCCGCCTCCTACCGATCGCTACAACTTGATGCACATTAGCAAATTATTGCAGTAGCGTGGTATGCACTTTTGTACGTCGCTTCGGATAAAAGCGTCTGCCAAATAAATGTAATGTAATGGAAAACAATTTACAGCGACATATAATGCTGGAGTAATTTGCTTGCCGGAGGTGGATTAGAGTATATTGCAATGTACAAACTAATTAGCTAGTGCCGTCCATCTGAAGGCATTGATAAACATAACACTGTTAGTATGCTGCCTATATTGTCTCATCCTCGTACTGGACGGACAGGGATGCACACAATTGGCATCAGTCTTTTGATTCCAAATCAAATATTTCAGTGCTGTCCATTTCCGTCATCTTTTCAAGCTAAATTTATAATAGCAGAGCTGTTTTTCTTTCACGATTCAAGAGGTTTATTGTCACATCCCATTATACAAGTACAAGAGAGTAAAAATCATGGGTTTCAGCTCCTCGGCCTTGCAGCACCTGTCACCTCATCACTGAAGCTGCGTGACGTCAAGTGTTTCTGTCAGAAGTGATCAATTTGTCATATTTGGAGCCATACTAACAACAATTGCAGCTTAATTTAATGAGAGCCCCTGGACGAAAAAAGGTCTAATATCTTTTGGGGAAGCCATTATGTGGTGCTTACCCTTTAAAAAGTTGGTTTCAGTGTTTTGAAGTTGCTTTAGTTGATGTATTTTTGGGCTTTTTTGTTGTTTGGTGATTTGAGATAAAATGAAAGCTACACTAAGTGAAATGGTGCTATCCATTGTGAAGCCAGCTCTTCCCCTCATCTCACTGTGCCAAAGAGCTCTGTTGTTCATTCGATTGTGCCAACAGAGCGAGCTGCAAGCTAAAAGGTATTTCAGAGAACTAATGACCATGCGTTACAATGTTTCATTTTTTACAGCCGATTTGTATGGTCTGTGGAACATATTAATAATTTTTCGTTTGGGAAATTTGTTTACAGAAACACATGTATGTTTTGTATTTTTGTATGCAAGCACTGAAACTGAAACACATTCCTAAATACTGTAAGGTGGGTGTAGCAATAAAGCACTGGGCTGAATTGAAGGGGGATGTCTACTGCTCAGTTCATTTTTATATTTCAAAACGTTAATGTCTTAAACTATGTATGGCATTATTTAGACTACTCCAATACAAGGGTGAACCAAATTCACAATGCAATATTGTGGAAATACATTTAAAATGTGTCATATCTGCATTATCATTTTTTAAAGGATAAGGCCGTCAAAATTTTGTATTTTCTTATTGTCAGCATCCTATGAAAAGACCAAAACCTACAATAGCTACTTGTGTTCGACCCTCAACAGCCTACTATCTGGCATTCTCCTTTCCTATTTAGCACTCAGCCATAAGCCATTCATTCAAATTGTGTGCTAAAATTATTAAATGTAGCTCTGATATTTTTATTTTCAGGAAACAACCTGAAAAAAACATGGCCAGTGTAGTTTTTACCAAGTTTACTGCAAAACAACAAATGATTTATTTGTATTTTCACTATGTCTGCCAAAACTGAACCACTGTTCACATATCAAAAAAGAAATCACTGTAACTTCATAAAGTTGTTTCAGTAGAAACTACAAAGGCCAGGTTCAACATAACGATGAAGTAGGCCCCTATGCTGAACAAAGCAACCGCATGAGTTGTTTTATTGTTTTTTGGAGAACAATAGAGTTCTTTGACTACCGAGATATTAGCTATATCTGGCATCAGCTAAATGGACGATAGGCCTACTTATTGGTAGGATAAATTCAATGTAGGTCTTTTCATAGGATATGTTAATTACAAGAAAAATATCAAAAATATGCCTACAGGACTTACAAATCACAGTTTTTTGTGGATACAAGAATTTGTATTTAAAGTTGGCTATCAGAAATAGACTTAATATTTGCGAGAATCGAAAATTAAATGATGACGTGTGTAGGCCTGTTGGTAAATTTCAGTTCAATTTCCTGACTTCTGTTAGCAAAGGGTTAAATACTAGTTTATATAGGAAGGAACTGGCAAAATGATACCAAATTTCTATTTCACCATTTGCAGAGAGACATGAGAAAATTGAACTTATTTCATGGGCTATTATTACGCTTCTTTTAAATCGCCCCTGTTGGGCGGACCTTAAAGGCATACTATAAAGGATTTTTACCTTTAAAATATTATAAAATAACCAATGCTAAGGAACATCTGTGATGCACTGGAAATCTCTGTCTAAGCACTTTCACCAAATTTGTGCACCTTTACCTGTATTTCTTATTTGTTCGGGACTTTTCTTGGCTTTTCTGTGTGGGGAGGGGTGGGTGTGGCTACAGAGCCTGTGATTTGAGATTAGAGTTTTGGTTTGTTGCTAGCTGCCATTACAATGGCCTAGATACAGCAAAGCAAAAAGACAAAGCCGACGACTTGTTCAATATAGCGTTAACCTTGGAATTGCTTTCGCTCTTTGGCATCCACTGACGTTAGCCAAGGGGGTGAAAAGTGACGCAGAGTTGGCTTGTTTTCAATTGAACCTGTGAGGAACATTACAGAATGTCCAGATTTCAAATTATTTTGTACATGTTTGTGGTCCCGACTGGACAATGTTGGTAATGTCGGTCTGAGTAACTGATGGGAGAAATTAACCGGTAGTGTCTAATGAATTTGCATGTCAGTGACTAGGCCGGGTACTTGGGGGTGAGTAGGTTGAAGACTGAGGAGGAGGCTTCTTTGATTGTAAACACAGGCTAGAAAATCCTGTGCAGTATGCCTTTAAGGTCACTTGACAGTATATCTGGTTTAACCTCAGTTTAGTTATGGTTCAGCTGAATCTGCGCTCGTTTTGACAGAGAAATCACGTCAAACTTAACGCAACTGTGTGCTAAACCCCTGAAAGCACAAGTTTTACTGAAGCTGGCCTAAACTGCAGCAAAGCTAGCCAAAAGCTACCTGACAGAGCAACAGCCACTCATGCTTCGACCTCCTCCAACAAAGGAACAATAAAGCAACAAAAACAGCCTGAGGCCTTCCCCCACCTGGCATGAATCCTACAATAGCCACTATAGCTACCTCACTGGATATGCTAATTATGACCAGCTCTGCCAATCAGGATGTGCGCACTAGGAAGGTAAATTCTGTTTATCGCAGTATGGAACAGGACACACATAATATTAATATTGGCATGTCCATACAATTTACGAGCAGCCGGTTCATTATGATTCTAGTTCAAATCAGTTACTTCTGAAAGGGTACTCACTACAGATGATGTGGTAATAAATAAAACTTCATTATGCGGTTGTTTGTTGAACTCATCAGGCATAATTTGTCAAAATCACAGTCCAATCTTCATTCCATATTTCGTAGGTCTATATTCATTGACCTTATTCAGAGTAATAGACATTTGGGTTAAACCACAGCAGTGTCAGTCAATTTAAAATGCAAAGCAGTTTTAAATATAATTTCTATAATGACACGGCCAGCTTTAATGTAAGAACCCCTTATATTACGAAGTGCAGCATGTTGTTTGCTACATGTTAATACATTATTTTTTTAATTAATAAAGCAAACAGCGACATCAAGTGGTCCATGTAGATAAATACAGGTACCAGGGCTGGTTGGCGGAGGTGGCCAGGCCAGGCCATCCAGAGATGACACCTTCTTGTTAGAGACTCCTTCCCCTTTTGTCTCCTTTTTGGGCCCTGCATAAAACAGCATCTTGCATTATGCTATATTTATGTTCCTATATACATAACATTATTTGTCATTACCTTGGGATTGCTGTTTTTTTTGCTACTTTGGAAAAGTCAAGTTTGAGTGACAGCGGTTAATTTTACCAGTGCAGCAAACACTTAGCGGTGCATTACAAATAAGCAGGAGGCTATATGAAGATTCTGTTAAAAACCATGAAAAAGTGACCAAAAGTTGTTAAGTTATTCTCTTAGACCAGTGCTGTGACTGATCATACCCCCTTTTCCATTCAGAACATTTCATGTCAGTTTACTGTCGCATCAATGGCTTGATCCTGTAGATTATTCCACTACAACATCCGGAGTCCACAAGGAGCAGCATAGCTCTTAGTCCTGGCTCTTATCATAGCTTACCTATGCAACCTCTAGGCTCGCCAATAGTCCCATATTAACTTGCGACATCTTGTATTTCAGCCATAAGTGGATGTTCATATATGTCCCCTATTTCCCAATGTCCTACAAATTTTATCTGCCAGTGCTGAATTACTATGACGCACATCGTTAAGCAAAGTAGATGACTGCAAAACTAAACTCCTAGATGGAGGTCTTTTCAATACCCAGTTTGGATTGCCATGTGTTTTCTGTGTGCTGCTAGTGTTTGTATTTGGAAACCCTCACTACTGAAAATTATAAAGCACCAGGCAAACGACACACCAGCAGTGCATGTAAGCAGGTGAGGCTGCCGCTGTCCGTTGTCTGTTGTCCTGAATGCCTCCAAGGCGTAGAGCAGAGCTGCATAACCCTGTTCCTGGAATTCTACCATCCTGTAGGTTCATTTAAACCATAATTTGGCACACCTGATTGTACTAATTAGCAGCTCAAGGATATCTCTAGCTGTTGAATGAGGTGTGCTTTGTTAGGGTTGGAGTGAAAACCTACAGGAATAGATCTCCAGGAACAGAGTTAGGCAACCTCGGCTTTGAGAGTTAGTGAGAACATACATCTGAATGTGGCTGAATTAGAGGAGCAGACGTGCCTGCAGTACATCCAAACTGTCTTTGAGTCTTTCATGGCATGAATTACACCCCCCAACAAAAACAAGCAAATAGAATGCCTTACCTAAATGAAATACATTACACACCTGTTTTTATCTAAAGCCTTTGTTTAAATGTATTATTCTCCTCTAGCATACAGGTTACTGATGAGCTTTTTGTAAACTGACAAATTCATATATTTCGGGTGCTTTGATGTGCCACAGTATGGCACTAACATCAAATAGAAGTTAATCATTTTCAAATTAAAATATTTTGTTTATTTGGGTCATGCAATTGTATTATATGTTGCTACTTTACACAAACACAGACACACCGCATCCATTATTTTAAACATTTTCCACTCATTCCTATACATACTGTAAATACTGTAGTCAAACATACGTCATTCCGTGAACATGAGTTAGTTATGACGCATTCAGCGTGTTGCACCACGCAGCAATAAATCAGGCTGATCTAAGGTCAACGTGAACGGCTCTCTTGCGGCCTCTGCGGGATTTGACAAAAAAGTGCTCCTGACTGAACTGGATTTCTGTTGTCTGCTTGGTGCGTGCACGAGGATGCAGCTATTACAGGACATAATCTGTGTTCGGGGCGACGACATTGTTTGCAAGATATCACGCTGAACGCACATATAGCCTACAATCTATCCCCACTCAGAATAAAGCATAGCGAATTTACGCGTCAGATGAACCGTATAATAGCATGCTAATTTCGAAACGTAATTCTTAGTGCTATTAAGATCGGAACTTAAGCAAGCAGCTCTCCCTTTGACAGTGTATTTATTTTGTCTCTGTAAAATGCTTGCCTCTGTTTTAAATTAAAGGCCTACATTGTGTCTTGAATTATGGGTGTATTTTGTAATAATGATCTGCATCCTGTTCATCAGTCAGTACAGAGATAACATGCACAGTTTCTACATGAAGCCTGACATTGTGTTTTGCTGCTTTACTACGTCCTTAATCTGTAAATTTTAAAACACGTGTTGCTACTGCTGAGTTCTTTAAATTTTCATCAGTACAATGCACGTGTGATTTACAGTGCGATGCGTATCTTGTAGATTGAGATATGGCATGAATAAGGTCATTCATGACTTGTGATTGAGACAGACATGGAATGAATGAATGAATCAATGAATTCTCTGTAATGTGTTGGTCAGTCTTTATTTTATGTAGGTTTAAATTTTCTTTCCAGTTCATGTACAAGGTAAAGTGCATGAAGGACACACTTTATTCATTGAAAGTACTAGAAACCAATCAAAATGATCATTGCTTTAAAGGATTATTGTACTCAGATGTATGAGACCACATGATGTCAGGGCGCAGTGGAGGGTTAGGACCCAAATGCGGAGGGGGGAAAAACTCAAACTCCAAAATGGGATGAACCAAAAGACTTTACTTAATAAAAAGGGAACACAAGGGAACAAAAGGTCTCACAGGGCAACTCTCAATAAACAAAGGAAAACTTCAAAACACAGACCAAAGAAAATCCAAAATCCAAAAGCGTGTGGAAACAGAACATGGCAGGTGCACACTGGGCAGGAACATGAACAAGACATGCAACCAAAAGGCCAACAGCCAACAAGGATCCAGCACCTGAGTCCAGGAGATGGGAACTTAAATAGACAGACACTGACGAGACACAGGAGGGCACCATGAACAATCAGGCCACGGAAAGGGAAGGGAAAACGAGACAGCCAGAAAACAATGATTGGACAATTGAAAACAATCATACAATTAAACAGGGGGAGCAGGACACAAAACAGAAGTGCCGCCATCTGGCGGCCCAACAAGGAAAACACAGACAGGAACACAGAACCATGACACATGATGCTGATCATTAGATTTTTCAAAATAACTTTAGACTGTTTTCAGCTCCTAAATCACCAAATTAAATAAATTAATTTTAACTTGAACCAGTTGTGTTCTATGCTCTGTGTGGATTGACATAATTCAGTAAATTAAAACATGTTTTTCAGTTAATACACCTTATGTTCTTGTGCAAAACACTATTTTTGTACAGTTGTTTCGGTTTGATTAATACTTTGCATACACCCTTGACATATCATGCACCCGTGCATTTATATGCAAGGTTTAGAAATTCTGAATTTCTGTGTTGGTATTCCTACAACTGTGCAGTCATCCAAATGTAAATCTTTTTCAGAAATGTGATATAATAAGCTTTAGGTATCCAAACTGATTTTTTTTCTTCTTACGAGACTGTTCATAAATTTATGTTTTATAATGACTATATGTTTGATTTGGAAATAAAATCATTTTGGACAGTACAAAACAGTATTATCACATATCCTTATATGTGATAATACTTGCAGCTTACATTTTATGTATTATTCAATAATATTCAGGAATGTAAATTCCTTAATTCGCAGAATAGTGTGTATTAATAGTACTCATCCTCTGATTTTTTTTTTTATACCTTATTGATTTGTATTGACTATTTTAAGTTATACAGAGATTGGCTAATGGTGTGTTTTAGTATCTTACCTACAAACAACATTTGATGAAAGGGTATGTGTGTCAACAGCTTTGCAAACAAATTTAGTCCTTCTCAAAAGCCTGTGAAATGACATGTTTCAGTGCCAGGCAATACGTGTATGTCACCTTAGCCTTGTGGAAAGAGCACAAGAATGGCAATGCTTGCGCTTAGTCGATGAGCTGGTGTCACAACTCAAGATGGTTATTTTATGACTTCAGTTTTGTGTCTACAGTTTTGGCATGCACATAGAAGGTCTGTGTTTGTATTGCTAGAGGGTCATGGAGACAAAAAAGGCTGTGGTTTTTGTTATTGTTTGTATAATTGCTTGTTGGAACCTGCACTGCCTTCTCTGTATAATAGTGATTTAATTTTGGTGATTTAGATTATTGAGCAGTTACGATTACTATTGATGAAATTTACAAAGCCATAATGATTGGGACACAAACATTTTTTTTCTTGATTTGACTCTGTACTCAAAAATTTTATATTTGTAATCAAACAATACATATGCGGTGAAAGTGAACATTTTCAGCATTTGTATGCAGGTATAATAGAGCTTTCAGTATCTAGTTTTGATTCTAGGCTTTTTGATTGTCTTCAGGGTCTGTTATTGGCATTTGTCAACATGAGAACCAGAATTGTGCCAGTGAAAGTCAAGGAAGCCATTATGAGGCTGAGAAATAAAAAGTTAACAGTCCAAGACATAGGCCAAGCATTTGGCTTACCAAAATCAACGGTTTGGAACATCATTGAGAAGAAAGCACTGGTGACTGCAGCAGTCACAAAGGGTCCGGTAGGCTAATTCAAATCTCTTCAGTTCATGAGCAAAGAATTATCTCTAAAATGAAAAGAAACACCCCCAAATAGTTGTCTGACAGATGTTCAGGAAGCAGGCGTGGGTGTGTCAGTGACTACTATTCGCAGAAGACTACACAGGCAGAACTACAGAGGCTACACTGCAAGGTACAAACCACTAGTTAGCCGCAAAAACAGGATGGTCAATTTATAGATTGCTTAGAAGTACCTAAAAGAGTCTGCAGAGTTCTGGAGAAAGTTCTTGTGGACAGAGCCAAAAGGAACTGCGTAAGATTAGAATACAGGACCAACATTACCAGATCAATGTATAACATGTCATTGCTGAAGCCTCCTGAAGTCACTTTCCCTTTCAGGTCCAGGTCCGTCCACATGGAATTCATCTTCAGAAGACCTCACTTTGTAGCGGTTTCCATAGTTCATTTTGCTTGCTTGATAAATTTTGCTATACGACGGTGCAGTTTTTACAGGCTTCATACTCCAAAATCAAAGGAAATGGTAATCTAGGGTGGCAGATTTGTATAGCGGTTAGAGAACTGGGCTTGTAACCCAGAGGACTCATTCCCAGGTTGGACACTGCCATTGTATCCCTGATGAAGGTACTTCACCTGACTTGCTTTGATATATATCCACCTGTATAAATGGAAACTATGTAAAGGAACAAAGAAATGGATGCTGTTTTAGCACTCCGGATAAGTGCATTTGCAGAGTTATTTATTCAACACTTCTGTATTATTGCATGCAAGAAGGCTGTCAACTCGTGGTCGATTGAAGACACATTTTCAGTCTCTGATATACTCCTCACAAGACTCTCTGTTACGACTCTTCTAGGGGTTAAGGGTGAAAGGTGAAATATTTACAAATGATGCTTGGCACCAGGAGATGTAATTGAACATATAAGCACACTTGTAAGAACAATAAGAGACACACAAGGCGGACTACAGTGAATGGGGTGTTTACTGTGATACAGGTAGGATTATTTACAAGTAGGCCTATTTTACAGTATTTACACAAGTTTTCAAACACAAAAACATGCCAGAGACACACAACCAAGGCCAGTCAAAAATAAAAGGAGTGGTGCCAAAAATAACAAACAAAATACCCTAACTATGAATTTATAATATAACAAACTAAATGATACAGAAAACAAAACCTATTTAACTAACCTAACTATGACCAGCGGTCATAAATACAGGGAGCGACACCACCACTAAACTAATGTGCATAGACAGAGAACTCACCCTACGTGTAAGCACGTGTATAGGGGCCCCCGTATCTTACCTATAACTGGTCTCTGAAGTGAAACAGGGAGGACGGATTTTAGACAACAAAACTCTCTCTCACACACAAAACTTAGCATTGCACACACACAACCGAATGAGGAAGCAAACTTCAGCAGGAACAGAATGGGGGTATTTCAAATGGAGAGCTGAGGGATGATTGGAGAAGACATGAATGCAGAAGGGAGCTGATTGGCGGGGCAGGGGGTTGAGTAGATAGAATGATGATGCTTGACAGCGGGGATGACGAATGGGAATGATGATGGGCGGCACATGGACTCCTACGGAAATTGATAGCAACAGAGAGAACAGAACGAAAGAGGGGAGGAAAATGCACGCACGCATCTCACACACAAACGTAACACTCTCCCAGGAGTTACAAACAGTCTTTTACATTGTATCCATTTATACGGCTGGAGTACCTTGCTCAAGGGTACAACGGCAGTGCCACAACCAGGAATCGAAACTGTGACCTTGAGGTTAGAAGACCAGATTATACTACACTGCCACCTAGACTGTAACCAGGTCACAAGGACTCAACTGACAGTTGATGCAATTTTGTACTCTCTATGTGGGTCCTATAACAAGATTTGAGCACAGCCTTCAAAAAGGGGGCGTTGCCCGAATGTAATGAGAAGTGGTTCACTGAACAACACACGTCGAAGGCACCCTTCTACTCTGTAAACAAGGGCAGTCAAAATGTTGCTCAATTAGAAAGGATAGATGAATGATTGAATTAGGATATAATATTCATTAACAAGAATCTTTTGCTTTGGAATACAGCTTGTTTAATTTGTGTGAGCTAAGATAGCCAATATTGTTTCTCGTAACTTGGTGCAATTTTTATATCAATACTTTTAATGGAAGGCCTAGATTTTAATTAATGACTTAAAGACAGTGTTTTGTACTGTATGTGTGTGTAACTCTGCATTTTTTTATGTTGAAAACATGTTTTTATTCAGATATAATTTCTTTCTGTACTGTTTGTTATGAGTTAGTGATAATAGTCATTCATATAAATGTAGGCGATGAGAGACATACATACACATAAATGCATGCAAACACATATTCTAGCTGAAAGAAACACAAAGTAGACATGGATTCAATAATTTTTCCTTTACCATGAATGACATATAAATGAAAGTGTATGTCATATATTTAAATGTAAGTGTTTTTAATGGGCTATTGTGCACAACAGAGCTACTAATCGTTTGTATGTCTGTAGAGGATATAGAGGGCTAGCAAACATTAATTTATAAATGTGGCGTTGCAGGGTAGCTACAGTGGTGTAGTTAAAATGAGTGAAGAAGTCATTATCTTGCGCTAGTTTCTGCAAGACCGGTACCGTTACCTACCGGACCAAAGTGCAAGGCTGATTTTGGTGCTTAATTTCAGAGTCATCTGTAGTAACGTTATACACTCGGTCTGTCGCCTCGCTAGGAAGGTAGCTAACGTCAAAATGTTGATAGCAGAACTGTCTAAAGTGAGGGTATAACTTATTTGCATTTCAGAAATATAAATTAGTTTCCCACAAAGAGTGTGCAGATGCAAAAGCAATAGTTTAAATGTCTTATTTTTAGTTACCCAGCAAGGCAGTGTAATGAGTGAGAGGCTTGCTTGAGACTGAGGGGGGATTTGAACCGGGCCTGTCACTCATCCATTAGTGTGGCAGGTAGACGTGCCACCCGGTGAGCTACTAATGAAGAAGACACGGGAGTAGCCAATTTTTGCTCTCTTAAAGAAGTGCACTTCTATGTCCATTTTGCACATGTATGCAATATTTGTATTGGCTGATGCACCTAAATGTCCAATGGGGAGACATATTCTTTGTGGGCCTGGAGCATTTCTGATGATACAATCAGGCAGGAAAAAGAAGAAGAAGAGGAAGGAAAAAACACAAAATTCCCTAAGTTTTGGGGCTTTATTGTGTGGATGTGTGAAGTTGTTCATGAATTCTGTCTGTTGAAATGGGGTCAGAAGGTAGAGAAATGACTGTTTTTAAGGGAGTCTGTGGTCACTGTGGCCATTTCTTTAGGGAACTAAAAAAGTTCTTATGTCAAAAACAGTGAACACTTGACTTGTAATAGAAAAAGTATAGATAATCAGTGATCTTTTTTTGTTGGCTTTGTAGTCATGACAAAAATGAAAAATTCTTCAGTGCATTTTGTTATTGCGCTCAAATTTGTGTAATTCTAGTGAGATTCAATTTGGAACATTAATGATACACATAAGTCACATGTTATGTGACTCACTGTCTTCTGCCTGACTCACTGTCTTCCGCCTGGTTGTCTGTCTTGTCTGCCTCCCTGAAAGATTGCTGTACGTACAAAAATCAACGTTTTTAAGGACTGAGAGTCTGTGGTCATTGTGGAGATTTCAGTAGGAAACCCTGAAAAGTGCCAAACTCTCAGTGCTGTATAGATATGCTAAACTATCGCTAGTTAAAAAAATAGCTGCCCCCTTTGTGTTATAAGTAGTTTTGACAATACTCTTGTACCAACTGTTGCTTTCCTTCCTTGATGTTTTCTTAATTTCACTTTTTGGTTTGCCGTTGGTTGATTGATGATTTTATGACAATATATTTTTTAATATGACTTGGAGTGTTTACTGTTTTGCATAAGGGTACTGATATCTCTGTTCAGCTGACAAACAGAGAATCACAGAAAACTTTATATTTAATAGCTGAGTAAAATCTGTCTCCATTTCACCATCCAGCGAGCATGACTGTGCTCTTTAGCGATCGTCGCCGCGGGAGCTCAGAGATGAACTGAGAGAGGATGTGGTATTGAACACTGAAGGGGTGACTAATTTCAAACCTGATGAAGGAGGCTTCATGAAAAGGAAGTGAAAGGAGATAATTCAACACAGAGTAAGTGCTGAAAACACACACAACACACACAAAACCATTTATGAATTTATGCCTCTGAATGAAAGTGCTAGGAGTCGAAGACAAGTGCAAAAAAGGTCATCTATAAATGCATGCCCATTTGGAAAAAAACAGCATACTTCAGCGTACCTGAAGTATGATTATATGAACTTCATACAGCAGGTAAGCTGAAATATGCTGTAGTATACTTCAAGGGTATTTTTTCACATGGGTGGGTAAATAACAGGGCACACAGTGGAGAGAGGAACATTTCAAAGGGGGTGGTGGTGGTTGGGGGTTTGAAATTATTCGAAGGAAATTTTAAGTTATTTTTAGTGTTTTCACGTTGTTTTCGACCATTATCCTTACCATATTTGTGAAAGAAAGCTGGCAACACATATTGTATATAGTCAAAAGTCTATTCATTTCACCAAATAACATGTTTGAGATGTAATATACGTGGATTACCTTAACTTGAACACATAGGAAGAATAAACATGTTGAGATACATATGTAATTATTTTAAAAATGCAACCAAAGGACATAAAGGAGACGGACAGAGAATTTCTGTCATGTCCCATAGCAACGTCAAAATTGTAGAAGGTAATACAGCGGTGGAGAAACTTATTATGTTCGTATCAGAGCACAGTGGAATATATGTATGCCTGTTAAGCTGTATCAGCAATATTCATCTGTGGAGTAAAATTGGACGGGTCCTAAGAGTTTCTGGTTGGTGTTTGTGTTTATTTCAGTCGCTAGCAAAACTAGCCTGTTACCTAACGTTAACTCTAGGTTAGCAGAGCTTTCCATAAGCGCCGGCTGCCGGCCAAACAGCCGACTACTCATTTAAGTCCAGCCGGCTACTTTATTATATTAATTTTTTATTCTAATGTATGTAACCCCTCGTTCCCGACCGGCGTTACTCTTGCAGAAATCATAGGCAGACAGGATGGGTTGGGTTCACAGCGCGTGTTTTATTAGCACTGGCAATAAAACAGAACAAGTAGGTTGTCAATATACGGTACAACAATGTAACTCGTCCCCGGCTCCTGTGCATAAAAATAGAACACAATCACTGTGTCTAACTTTCTCGCGACGGCCATTTCCCGCTTCATTGCTATCAAGGGTAACATTCTGTGGCTAACCCGTGGCGTTTCAAGCAGCTAGCATTAATATGTTCGATAAATGAAGCAAGACAAATACTTTACATAGCTTGAACTCCACTTAGCGTAATGCGTGCTATGTTTTGATTCTAATAAAATAGTTTTGATTAACAAGTTGCGATTCGCTATGCGCGTACATTTATGACCACTAGCCTCCGCTTCAAAACAATGCGAGCATGATGATAGAGAAACGTGCCTATCTGTCTGTATCAGTTCCTTCTTCTTCTTATCTGATTTTGATGGCCGTTGGCAAACCTAAATTGGTGCATTTCCGCCACCAACGGTGTACAATTGGCATCTGATTTAGTTCTCAAAAAAATAAAATAAATAAATAGCCCCACCCTCCCATACCTGAACCACTTCGCTATATCCCTGGCATCTGACTCCCTCCAAACCTTTTCGCCAAAATTCACTGTATTTCGTCCACCTTCACATCCGTTATACCCACAATTTCTTTCGCTGCGTCCACCATCGTCCTGATTCTCTCTGACTGTGTTTCTATCTCGCTTGCACAGTTAATAACCATCGCAATAAAAGCCAGAAACCTTATCCAATTGCATAATTTCCTTGTCACATCTCCGTTGATCTTTTCCCTCTATTCCAGTTCTATTCTATTCCTTCCTCTCCGTTCCCGCTTCTGCCCTCACTCTCTTCGTTGCTTCTGCATAGGCATGTTATTTTATTCTGTACTCGTGTTCTTTTCACCGCACTTTCCATCTTTCTTCTTCCACACTGCTTTGCACCCACTTCATGAATTCCCCCACGCTGTATCAGCTCCGTCCCCACATGTTGAATGGGTGTGTGTGTGTGTGTGCGCGCGCTCAGTTGAGAGGTTGTGTCCTGCCGATCAGAGAGCGGAGATTCGTCTTCAGTGTTTGACAAATATTAGCAAAATAATTGATGAGAAAACACATTAATAATTGCATTGATTGCACAGACAGGGGATATCCTCATTAGACGGGCTACTTCGGAAAACACCGGTGGCAGCAACTTGACGATGCGCAGTAAGTATTAAAAAGTCCACTGAAAGCGCTGCATTTTCCATATACGCCACACAGACGTTTATGGGCTTAATGAATGAATGAATGAATGAATGAATGAATGAATGAATGAATGAATGACCTTTGTTTACAGTACGCTTTTTACAGCAGAACTATCTCTAAGATGCATTGCAAATGCGCACATACGGTCTAATGAATATTAATTCAGGAATAGGCGTGGTTTTCAATATTAATAGCTATTTACGGACTGTGTGGGCTAAAACGCACAAGAAGCCTACTTCTTTCACTAGGCTACATTTTTACAATCGGGTAGGCAAACTTATTAAAATATGCAATAATTGAGATCAGTGTGTATGATGGAATAGTGGCATTAGAATGTGCCAGAGGCCACCAAATTTGGCCTTTTACGGCCAAAATTTTCCTCCGGGGGAGGGGGGGGGGCATGCATGTAAATATGGTATCACTGTCTGGTGTTTCCTTATATTATTTGCAGCATTTATTTATGAGTGAAATAACATTTTCTGTGTTTCATTAATTTTATTATGCAAATTCAAGTTAAAAATCGAAGTTTGACATGGTCAAATATCAGTGATGGGACCACTGAATCTTTACCTATAGGTCTACGCTTTCAATCGCAATCCTCCTTAAATATTTTTTGTATAACAGTGGCTATACCAAAGGTGCAATTGAGGTAACATTAGTCGGAGTGCTGTTTTCCACCTTTTACCACGAACAATAGAACTACTGAAAGAAATTGTGGTGATGCTTAACAATGAATTATGCCTACTACTGGCTATGCAACTCCAGGCACCAACTCACCTGTCCTATTTCTCCATTTGAAGCGTCCATCACCTTCCACACGCCTAGATTTAGGAGTAGTAGATGTAGAAGTATTGTTACGTAAAGAAAATTACTCAAGTAGATATTACGTTAAGAAAATTTGCTCAAGTAGAAGAAAAAGTAGCCCTCCAAAAATTATTTAATTAAAAAATAAATAAATAAATAAATAAAGCGCTGGAGTCAATATGTTTTTGTGTAACAGAACCAAAAGGTGTACATACACTCAGATACCAGACCCAGGCTTATCAAGATTACCCAACAAAATAAGATACAATATACTTATTCCTATGGATAGGTCAACCGCAGAGTTCCTGTGTTACTAGGCAAATCGGTGCAAAGCATATAATAAATGCACTGCTTGTGGTGTTATTGACTGTGTTTCCAAAACTACTGTCCTTGGTTAAGTTCAGAAACATTCTTCTATTAAGTTATTTCTTATACTACTTGATGCTTTTTATAAACTGCTGGGCGGTTATCAAATTTGTTTTTTTTTTGACAGGATATTCTCATGAACATGTGGAGTCCATGGATATTTCTGAGTGGAATGGCTGGGCTTTGCTTCGGTGAGGCATATCCATATGACGGTGAGTAGGCTATGAGTTTCTGGTTTTTAATGCCTACTGGGTGCTAGACATAGCACCTGAAACTAAAACGCAAACATTGTTCAAAACGATGAGAATAGTTATATAGTTAATATTATTATTATTATTATCATTATTATACTGCAGCCCTAGTGACTGACTCAATTTACATTGTAAAGTAGTAAAATCGTTTAATTTTAAGGCATACTCTATCCTCGTTTTAGAGGAAATCATTCCCATTACTAAACCAAATGAAGTGGTTTGCAATATGCAGGTGAAATATTCAGTGTAGTAATTATGTTAGGCTGAGATTTATGGCAAGCCCTTTTGACTGTCCATAATTATATTTTAGATATCTACAAATATATTTTGACTAGTCATAATTACAATGTGATTAGTCAGAATGATGCAATTATAAACTGACTAGTAAGAATGATAATTCAAGATATCTGCAAATGTATTTTGACTTATGGCAAGCCCTTTTAACATGTAATAGCATGACCAGTTTCGGATATCTATAAAGGTCATTTAGATATCTCAAATTGCGAGGAATTTAAGGTATCTTCTATTGAAATTATGACTAGTCAGAACTAATGTGGAGATATTTCTAACCAACATACACAAAAGCAGTAACAGAAACGTAATATGGGACATGCTATGCTCGTTCTGCAGCTAGAGTCCTGATCTTATGCCTCTAAGTGATGAATCTGACCCTGATACTCCAGTAAAACCAAAGGGAAAAAAAGAGGGCGAAATGTCACTCTGTGTTGCAGAACAGCATCGTGAGAAGGGAGGTTTACAACACTTTATGAAGGCTGATCACAGTCCTACACACGCCTTGCTTGTTTGGTCTTGGGTGTCCTGTCATGACGACTGGGAACCCTGCTCTTTAATCTGTCATCTATGCACAAACCCCGTCTCAGGAAAGTAAATCTTCCCGTTTCCATGTCACAGGACAGTGTGCAGTTTGCTCAGAAAAGGGCTGCAAATCTGGTGTGAGCAGAATCATGCTGGCCAGCAGCCACAGAAAGCTGTGGACGAAAGGAAATGAAGAAATCCAAAACTGCTTTGAGGACAACCTAAAGGAAGATACACCCTGTACCTTGAGTAATGGGAACCTTGTCCTACGGACTGAGCAGCCCCTTCATTTCGAAGGGAAGGATGGCTCTTCAGACGACTGGAAGACATTCTACTCGAACAACATGCGTGAGTAATCCTGCCCTGGCTCCAGTTTGAGTGCGGTTGTTGTGGTGAAGAGTAGTGGGAACGAAGGTCCCGGATGCCTTGCAGATGATTACATGTAAAAATCAAAACCTTAAATGCGGGACTATTCATAGATTGTTTGTCATTTGAAATTTTGAAGGCTGCTGAAATTGAATGGATTTATTTTTGATAAGTGCATTTGTATATATATACCCAAGACCCAAGCCAAAACCTGCTTGAAATTCCTTCATTTCACATACAATGTAGAGTCTAGGACACAACAGAAATGCAGTTAGCACAGCTATCAGACTTCCCTGTGTGTAGTTTTGTGATCATTTGCAATCATATGTAAGTTGTGTGTAATCATAACCTCTTTCTACAGCCTGCGCTGATCTTGACCTACTGCCCAATCTCAACCTTTCTGCTGGTAAGTGCTTGGAGATGGAATGAAGAAATGACCCCAAACACATGTCCAACGGATCAGAAACACTCTTCAGGAGGCAGGTGTGGATACTGTATGTCAGTGACTACTGTCCGCAGAAGCTGTCGTGTCTAGGAACCGACAGAATTCTGAGTCCAATCGCCAATCTGTAGAAAACAACTTCACGAGGGAAAGACAGCACAACAGCAAGCTCTTCAGAAAAGTTTTGACTTTATTCGCACAGGTGCAGCTCAAAGTCGGATCAATTCCGCCGAATTGAACCTCGATTGTCAGTTTTACAATCCTTTTATACACAAAATGTATTCCACAAACTCCCTGACCCCTTTATACATTACATAAATCCCAGCCACCTGTTCTTTCATGGCATCACGTGGTGTTATTTCAAACGTCTCCCATCTAACCCACTTGGCACCAAACTGACTTTCTTGGGTCTTAGAAGATACCAACAGTGTGGGAAGCTACCCCAACTTTCTCTTGAGAACCAGTGGTCTTTGTTCTGTACTTTTCCATTTTGTATTCAGGTTACGTAGGGGTCACTGTAAAATATTAGTTTTCTAGCACTTTTATCTAGCATTGGATTATTGTTAGTTTTGGATTATAGTTCTCTGCTATATTTTGACAGTATATGATTAGTTTTTTGGTTAGTGTTTATCTGTTCAGTGACTAGTTCTTTTCTGCTGAGTGAGCAGTTTTTTTCTGCTGAGTGAGCAGTTTTTTCTGCTGAGTGAGTAAATATGTAAATTTGACTTCTAAGACTACTGCATTCTCTTGCTCTTTTTCTACAGTGGTTACTGTGGTTTCTTGCGTTTCCATAAGCTTATCTACAACTACTGATATAGGTTTAATGGATTATATATTGATTATATGAGTATATAATTATACTTGTGATATATTTTATCATGAAGCATCGAGAGTTTGGAGGACACATCTGGCCCAACCTTGATAGTGAAGTCATCACAATCATGGGGCGTCTAAAAATTTTCCCTACAAAGCTTTAAAGCACAGAAGGACGGAGGCTACACTGCAAGATGCAAACCACTAGTTATCTGTCAAAAACAGGATGGCCAGGCTACAGTTTGCTAAGAAGGATCTTAAACAGACCACAGAGTTCTGTAAAATGATTTTGTGGACAAATGAGACCAAGATTAACTTGTATCAGAGTGATGGCTCGAGCAAAGTGTGGAGGCCAAAAGGAACTGGCCAAGATATAAACCCTTCCCCCCCAGTCTTATGGGGGTTATAGTGACTACGTAGTTTTCTTAAGTCACTGCTAGACTAGGAGGGTTCCCCACACACATTTAGAGTGAATTCGCAGGCTCCGTTAGATGTAAATGCATTTATTTTCTCAAAAACGATAAACCAAAACCAGGTGTACTATGGGTTCAATGCCTAAGTGCTGTTTGGGACAAACGGTTTTTATTAATTAATTAATTTTTTTTTTGATTTGGCTTTGTACTCTTGTGACAAAGTACTAAACATGACTACTTTCATTTACATATTAATATGTCCTAAGCATTATGGTGCCCTGAAATGGGGGGACTACACGGTGAAACCAAGATAAAAAATAAAACCTTAGAATCTGCACTTTAACCCCTTGTGTATTGTTTGATCACAAATCTAAAATTTGTGATCAAACAATATACACAAAATTCATCTGTGCCTCAAACATTCTGGAGCTCACTGTGTATATTTGTGTGTGTTTGTGTGGTGATGCTGCTGCAATGGGAAGACTTGTTCTGAGTAGCCTCTATCAGAATGTAAAGCCATGGAACTTTTTTGGTTTTTACCCTCTTGGCTGCACAGGAGCACCGGACTTGAACCAGATTAATGCTACCACCAACCCCACGACCACGCCCGCGCCCGCGCCCACCGCGCCGCCCTGGGGTGAGTTCTGAGAAAAGGAGTAGGCACTAGCAAAAAACTGCCTGCTGATCTCCTTCAGAACTCAAAGATTTCATCCATTCTTCTGTTTTTTTCTTCTTCCAGTAATTAGAACAATTTATACTGTGTGCGGTTTAGGTAAGTTTCCTACTGCTACCGCATATCCAGCATTCAAACTTGCAACCTCCATATCTTTAGCAGGCTGCGAAGGAGAAATGGGCAAAGGGAACATGCCTTTGTGCACTTATCAATAAATAATAAGAATCATAACCATGGGTTGACATTACAGTACATGTTGATTGTACCAAAGAGATTGGAGGCTAGTGCTTATTGGCTAATAGTACTATACCCGCATTTCCGCGTTTGGTATTGTACTAATATACAGTGCTTATGTTTCAGTGCTTAGTCCCATACTCACTGACTCAGTGATATTGAACTCTGAAATGTTGGCACCTCAATATCTGTAGCCTTTTACAGTACGTGATGTCACACTTCTGTCTTACTGATGCTCTCCACTTCTGTTAGTCACTCTGCGTAAGAGCTAGGGGTGCACCGACTGATCGGCTGTGGAGCAGAACAGGACGGTTTTCGCTCCAGAACACGCGATCGGTGACCGGCTGGGTTATTTTAATTTGGCCGATCTGTATTCCGGTTTTACGATGTAAGAAACGTGAGCATGCGCTACCTGCAGCTTAAAGAAGCTCACTAGAGAAATCGACTCTTCTGCTGCGACTGCCGTCATCACGTGCTGGCGCAGATCACGGTGTGAAGCGTCAAAACGCACTCTTCTGGAAGCAGCTGAAAAGATTCGGCCACGCTGAATCAGAGCTCCTTCATCGTGTGCTATGACAACAGTAACAATAGGCCTAATGCTTCATTACTATAATAAACCATGAACAATCTTATGTTTTCTTTGTTAGCTTACCTGTTGAAACAAAAAAAAAAAAATCTTGCCTATCGGAATCGGCTGATTTGGCTTTAAAAAATCGGCCACTGGAATCGGCCATAAAAATTCATTTTCGGTGCACCCATAATAAGAGCATCTGCTAAGAAACTGTAATGTAATAGTGCTGTACAGTGCTTGCATATTCACTCAGCAGGTCAGTGGCCTGAGAGAATATACGATGCTATCAGTGTGCAGTCTTTGAAGTCGAGTTTAATGTCAAAGGTGTCCATTAATTGATTGTTCTTCTCCTCACACAGTAGTTGCTGTCGTTGTCATCACTGCTGTCATCGTCGTTATTTATCGAAAATGGTAAGTTGTTTCCAAAAAGAACATTTTCGTAGGCCATGCAGAATTTGTAGATGTGCACAAAATGGACACAGACATAAATTGTTTAAAACTGAATTTGAGGGCGGGAGGGGAGGAACCCACAGAATCTACAATGCCTGGGGAAAAATGAGGCGGACCCACAATGGGGCAATTATAGTGGCTATTTACAGGTAACTTCTTTGTGTAGATGATGTGTAACCAATGCAGTGTATGAATCCAGGGTGGGCAAGGAGGGAAATCGGTATCTGGATTTCATGTCAAATCCAGCTCAGTAGCTGAATTGGCCGCTTGCATGTGATGACGTGACTGCATGTTCTGATAAGCTTGTGCACAGCTGAAAACTGAGACAGGCTACTGTTTCCTCTGCAAGCGAAACTGCATTGGTTTAAAGCAGGGGTGCACAGCAAGGGCCGACCTGTTTCAAGATTTCTTACCAACCTCTGCTCTTAATTATTTGATTAGCTCACTCATATCTTGATCTGGGACGGCACGGTGGTGCAGTGGGTAGCACTGTCACAAGAAGGTCCCGGGTTCGAATCTGGCCCCGTGCTTTTCTGTGGGGAGTTTGCATGTTCTCCCGTGTCCGTGTGGGTTTCCTCCGGGTACTCCGGTTTCCTCCCACAGTCCAAAGACATACAGGCAGGCTAACTGGAGACTCTAAATTGCCCATAGGTATGAGTGTGTGAGTGAATGGTGTGTGCCCTGCGATAGATTGGCTGCCTGTCCAGGGTGTATTCCTGCCTCTTGCCCAATGCATGCTGGGATAGACTCCAGCACCCCATGCCCCCCCCCCCCCCCGTGACCCTGACCAGAATAAGCAGGTATAGATGTATAGATAATGGATGGATGGATATCTTTATCTGACATTTGTATCAGCACCAGCTACAACCACAGAGTCCAGGTGCATCCTAAAGATTTTACTATGCTCAAGTACAGCAGTTTATCCAGTGATCCAAGAACTAAAACTAAGGGAATTGGTTTGAACAAAAATCAGCACATAGACCGACCCTCCAGGACCGGAGTTTTGCACCCCTGGTGTAAGGTGTAACGGCTAATTAAAGGAGGGTAAATGGTGAAAGAGAAAGCCTGGAACAGAACTACTCATCCTTCACACAGACCAGCACAACTGGATCATTTTATTTCCACATGTGAAGAGGTTTGTACATTAAGGTGACCTCTTGTTGACAGTCAACAGGAAATTTAATTTTGGCTCTTCCTCCTTAGGTGTGAGAACCATCGGGAAGGCCAGGACGGGGAACGTCCTGACAACACTGTGCAGATTAATCTTCTTAATAAACATGATAAACACAATTGAATGTTCCTAACGTGGTTCACATGCCAGCTGTCACTAGCCAGTGCGTCTGTGCCTTGAAATAACTAATGATGACCTCCCTAATTTTAAGTGCTTTTTCTGGCCAGCACATCTAAATACTTGATCTTTTCGGAGAAATTATTCTCAGGAGAACACCCCTGTATGAACCAGTCAGTCACTGGCCATCTTCCGCCAAGGTGTGAAGACACATCTGTTCAGACAGTACCTGGGCTAACTGTCACCACCCTGCAGGGCACTACCAACCTAGGATCACTCTTAGCACTTACCCTTCTGCTTTGTCCCTGTGGCACAGTACACATGTACCTCTATGCAGCACTTATATTGTGCTTGTGTCATGATCTTGATGTTGTAGCTTGTTGTCATGCCTCCTAGTTTGACTTAACATAACTCTCTGGCCTAGCCTATGCTTACTGTGTGAACTGGACGTAATGTGTTCATGGCTATGAATGCAGTAACTGTTACAAAATGAGTACTGTAGCTTATCAGACCTGTGTTTTGTAGTTGTTCCAGTGACCTTTGGTATGCACTGACTTTGCTTTGCTTGCTTTAGATAAAAGCATCATCCAAATTAATGTAATGAACTGTAATGATGAAACTCCAGCATCTTAAAGGTCATTGCAGGACTTTCAGTATATAAACCTGGGCAAAAAGTGGAACTAACTTAGACTGATCCTGGCACTTAATCCTTTTGCAGTACTCACAATAACTTTGTTGCTCGTATGTACTTGTGCAATAATGTTATTCATTGTGAGACTGTAGATTGATATTAATGTATTAATTAATTAGGCATTAATTAATCTTGGGTCTGATGTTCCGTGTGTTTTATCATTATATTAATCTTTTATTTTGTGTTATTCATTGAGTCGGTGCTGATTTATTGAGTTCTTCCTCGTCAGTAGGGCCCAGCAGAGCATTGGGGACGGTCATGACTCAGCGGTTGCTGCTCTTTGTTAAAGGTGCAGTGTGTAAGTTTGTTCTAGAACACTGTTGTTCATACTAAAATTTCCTTCACATCCTTACAGATATCAGTAAAACGTTTTAGAAGAAATCTGATCTCTCCGTCAGTCCCAGGCTCTGAAATCAGTCACTCCAGATTTCACTGCGCCTGAATCTTAACAGCCAATCAGGACAGCTCTCTGCCCTGTAAGTTAGTCCCATTGCGCGTTCACAGCATTGCCAGAGCAGGCAGTTCTGAGGCTGGGGCTTTGAAGAGAGCTTAGGTGGAGATTTTTTCAGATTCTAACTCTCTCTTTCTCGTTTCTGCAAACATGCGTACTGCATGTTTAAATTCTGCTGAGAGTGACCTGCTGAACTGCTGCAATTGTTTCTATCTATTTAACATCTTACAGGTCGGTTTTGTGCACAAACACATGTTATGAATGTGATTCGTAATGCTGTGAACTAAATACTGTGTTGATGATGCCTAACAGTGCCTTCCTTTGACTTTATTTGGGCCACCCACCCAAATTGATCTCTCCCCCCACCCCCCCCACAAGATTTTTTGTATTTAGCCTAGACGCATGCTATTCCGAGTTTGTGGTGGGAGATAAAATGGTATTTCTAACACAGGGAAGTAGTGGAGTTGCTTTATCCTTTTCTCATTAATTATTCTAATCTAATTCACATCAATCAAATAGTTTTAGTGTGTCATGGTTCTGTATTTTCTGTTTCTGTTTTTCCTTGTTGGGCCGCCAGATGGCGGCACTTCTGTTTTGTGTCCTGCTCGTTCCCCTGTTAATTGTATTATTGCTTTCAATTATTTTAGTAATGTTTCTGATTGTGTCTCATTGTTCCCACCTGTGTCTTGTTATCCCCTCCTTTTCTGGTTTGATTGTTCTTTGAGTTCACTTGTGTCTTGTTACCCCTGTCTATTTAAGTTCTTTGTCCCCTTGACTCAGGTGCTGGTTCCTTGTGTTTGTTTCTGACCATATGTACCTGCCCGTGTTTTTGACCTGCTTGTGTTTCTGTCTTTATTTCCGCCTGTGTGTTTCTGTGCGTTTCTGCCTTTGTCTCCGCTTGTGCTTCTGCCATTTGTTTTCTGTACTTGTGAAGTTCTGTTTTTTTGTATTTTTTTAAAGTTTTCATTATATGCCCCTCGTGGCTCTTTGTTTGTTCTGTTTTTTGTTAGTAAAGTTTTTATTTATATCAACATTCTTGAGTTTTGTGTTTTTTCCCACTCTGCGCCTGGGTCCTAACCCCCGTACTGTGACATAGTGTCTCTGAGAGCCAAAAATCAATCACAATCAATAATTATTCTTCAGGATAAAAACTGCCATTGAAGGGACGTCGACTTGCATGAAAGCAGCCGCCTCCTGTGTTGTGTTCGGAACATCATGAGTCTATATTAGTTGCTTACTTCTGTAAGCAACACACTGTATTTTGTGTTCATTATTTTTTCTTTCAAATGTCATTTTGCTGTCCCCCCGCCCTCCAATGATGCCAAGTCCTCTTATAATAAGCCACTTTGGGCTTCTTTTTTTAAAAGTGGCTGTTAAATTTGAAGGGAAGGCCTACGCACCAGATTTTATTAGAAAAAATGGAATAACCAGCCAAAAGGAAGACGTTATCCTACTTTATGATTGAGAATGTTAATAAACATAATTTTATTTGAATAAAGGCAAGAAATAAGCCCTAAAAGATCTAATTGCTTACTCTTTTTGCTCCACCTTCCATTTCCAACAATCTTTGGAATGATCACATAGCCTATGTCATATTTTGCGATGTCATAGAGTGAGGAAGTGGGATACTGCCAAATTAGCTATAGCTAGCTATAGCTTTTTTCATTGAAGTATTAGCCTATATCGCTACAACTTGATGCACATTAGAAAATTATTGCAGTAGTGTGGTATGCACTTTTGTACGTCGCTTCGGATAAAACCATCTGCCAAATAAATGTAATGTAATGGAAAACAAGTTAAAGCAACATATGATGCCTGAGTAATTTGCTTGCGGGAGGTGGATTAGAGTATATCACAATGTACAAACTAATTAGCTAGTGCCGTCCATCTGAAGCCATTGATAGACCTAACATTGTTCGCATGCTGCCCATATTGTTTAATATCCTTGTACTGGACGGACAGGGACGCACACAGTTGGCATCAGTCGTCTTTTGATTCCAAATCAAATATTTCAGTGCTGTCCGTTTCCGTCATCTTTTTAAGCTAAATTTATAATAGCAGAGCTGTTTTTCTTTCACTATGCAAGAGGTTTATTGTCACGTCCCTTTATACAAGTACAGGAGAGTAAAAATCATGGGTTTCAGCTCCTCAGCCTCGCAGCACCTGTCACCTCATCACCGAAGCTGCGTGACGTCAAGTGTTTCTGTCAGAAGTGATCAATTTGTCATATTTGGAGCCATACTAACAACAATTGCAGCTTAATTTAATGAGAGCCCCTGGACGAAAAAAGGTCTAATATCTTTTGGGGAAGCCATTATGTGGTGCTTACCCTTTAAAAAGTTGGTTGCAGTGTTTTGAACTTGTTTTAGTTGATGTATTTTTGGGCTTTTTTGTTGTTTGGTGATTTGAGATAAAATAAAAGCTACACTAAGTGAAATGGTGCTAGCCCCTTCCCCTCCTCTCATTGTGCCAAAGAGCTCTGTTGTTTGTTCGATTGTGCCAACAGCGAGCTGCAAGCTAAAAGGTATTTCAGTGCACTAATGACCATGTGTTACAATGTTTCATTTTTGTAGCCGATTTGTATGGTCTGTGGAAGATATTAATTATTTTTTTTATGGGAAAATTGTTTACAGAAACACATGTATGTTTTGTATTTTTATATGCAAGCACTGAAACTGAAACACATTCCTAAATACTGTAAGGTGGATGTAGCAATAAAGCACTGGACTGAATTGAAGGGGGATGTCTACTGCTCAGTTCATTTTTATATTTCAAAACTTTAATGTCTTAAACTATGTATGGCATTATTTAGACTATTCCAATACAAGGGTGAACCAAATTCACAATGCAATATTGTGGAAATACATTTAAAATGTGTCATATCTGCATTATCATTTTTTAAAGGATAAGGCCGTCAAAATTTTGTATTTTCTTATTGTCAGCATCCTATGAAAAGACCAAAACCTACAATAGCTACTTGTGTACGACTCTCAACAGCCTACTATCTGGCATTCTCCTTTCCTATTTAGCACTCAGCCATAAGCCATTCATTCAAATTGTGTGCTAAAATTATTAAATGTAGCTCTGATATTTCTATTTTCAGGAAACAACCTGAAAAAAACATGGCCAGTGTAGTTTTTACCAAGTCTCCTGCAAAACAACAAATGATGTATTTGTATTTTCACTATGTCTGCCAAAACTGAACCACTGTTCACATATCAAAAAAGAAATCGCTGTAACTTCATAGTTGTTTCAGTAGAAACTACAAAGGCCAGGTTCAACATAACGATGAAGTAGGCCCCTATGCTGACCAAAGCAACCGCATGAGTTGTTTTGATTGTTTTTTGGAGAACAGTAGAGTTCTTTGACTACCGAGATATTAGCTATATCTGGCATCAGCTAAATGGACGATAGGCCTACTTATTGGTAGGATAAATTCAATGTAGGTCTTTTCATAGGATATGTTAATTACAAGAAAAATATCAAAAATATGCCTACAGGACTTATAAATCACAGTTTTGGATACAAGAATTTGTATTTAAAGTTGGCTATCAGAAATAGACTTAATATTTGCGAGAATCGAAAATTAAATGATGACGTGTGTAGGCCTGTTGGTAAATTTCAGTTCAATTTCCTGACTTCTGCTAGCAAAGGGTTAAATATTAGTGTATATAGGAAGGAACTGGCAAAATGATACCAAATTTCTATTTCACCATTTGCAGAGAGACATGAGAAAATTGAACTTATTTCATGGGCCATTATTACGCTTCTTTTAAATCGCCCCTGTTGGGCGGACCTTAAAGGCATACTATAAAGGATTTTTACCTTGGAAAATATTATAAAATAACAATGCTAGGGCACATCTGTGATGCACTGGAAATCTCTGTCTAAGCTCTTCCACCAAATTTGTGCACCTTTACCTGTATTTATTATTTGTTTGGGACTTTTCTTGGTGTGATACTCTTTTCTCTGTGGGGAGGGGTGGGTGTGGCTGCAGAGCCTGTGGTTTGGAATTAGAGTTTTGGTTTGTTGCTAACTGCCATTACAATGGCCTAGATACAGCAAAGCAAAAAGACAAGCCGACAGGGCTGGTTCAATATAGCTTTAACCTTGGAATTGCTTTTGCTCTGTGGCATCCACTGACGTTAGCCAAGGGGGTGAGAAGTGACGCAAAGTTGGCTTGTTTTCAGTTGAACCTGTGAAGAACATTACAGAATGTCCGGATTTCAAATTATTTTGTACATGTTTGTGGTCCCGACTGGACAATGTTGGTAATGTCGGTCTGAGTAACTGATGGGAGAAATTTAACGGTAGTGTCTAATGAATTTGCATGTCAGTGACTAGGCCGGGTACTTGGGGGTGAGGAGGTTGAAGACTGAGGAGGAGGCTTCTTTGATAGTAAACACAGGCCAGAAAATCCTGTGCAGTATGCCTTTAAGGCCACTTGACAGTATATCTGGTTTAACCTCAGTTTAGTTGTGGTTCAGCTGAATCCGCGCTCGTTTTGACAGAAAAATCACGTCAAATTTAACGCAACTGTGTGCTAAACCCCTGAAAGCACAAGTTTTACTGAAGCTGGCCTAAACTGCAGCAAAGCTAGCCAAAAGCTAACTGACAGAGCAACAGCCACTCTTGCTTCGACCTCATCCAACAAAGGAACAATAAAGCAGCAAAAACAGCCTGAGGCCTTCCCCCACCTGGCATGAATCTTACAATAGCCACTATAGCTACCTCACTGGATATGCTAATTATGACCAGCTCTGCCAATCAGGATGTGCGTACTAGGAAGGTAAATTCTGTTTGTCGCAGTATGGAACAGGACACACATAATATTAATATTGGCATGTCCATACAATTTACGAGCAGCCGGTTCATTATGATTCTAGTTCAAATCAGTTACTTCTGAAAGGGTACTCACTACAGATGATGTGGTAATGAATAAAAATTCATTATGCGGTTGTTTGTTGAACTCATCAGGCATAATTTGTCAAAATCACAGTCCAATCTTCATTCCATATTTCGTAGGTCTATATTCATTGACCTTATTCAGAGTAATAGACATTTGGGTTAAACCATAGCAGTGTCAGTCAATTTGAAATGCAAAGCAGTCTTAAATATAATTTTTCTAATGACACGGCCAGCTTTAATGTAAGAACCCCTTATATCACTAAGTGCAGCATGTTGTTTGCTACATGTTAATACATTATTTTGTATGTAATAAAGCAAACAGCGACATCAAGTGGTCAATGTAGATAAATACAGGTACCAGGGCTGGTTGGTGGAGGTGGCCAGGCCAGGCCATCCAGAGATGACACCTTCCCCTTTTGTCTCCTTTTTGGGCCCTGCATGAAACAGCATCTTGCATTATGCTATATTTATGTTCCCATATACATAACATTATTTGTCATTACCTTGGGATTGCTGTTTTTTGTGCTACTTTGGAAAAGTCAAGTTTGAGTGACAGCGGTTAATTTTACCAGTGTAGCAAACACTTTGCGGTGCATTACAAATAAGCAGGAGGCTGTATGAAGATTCTGTTACAAACCATGAAAAAGTGACCAAAAGTTGTTAAGTTATTCTCTTAGAGCAGTGCTGTGACTGATCATACCCATTACGTTACATTACAGGCATTTAGCAGACGCTCTTATCCAGAGCGACTTACACAACTTTTACATAGCATTTTACATTGTATCCATTTTATACAGCTGGATATATACTGAAGCAATGCAGGTTAAGTACCTTGCTCAAGGGTACAACGGCAGTGTCCTTACCCGGGAATCGAACCTGCAACCTTTCGGTTACAAGCCCAGTTCCTTACCCACTGTGCCACACTCCGTACCCCCTTTTCCATTCAGAACATTTCATGTCAGTTGACTGTTGCATCAATGGCTTGATCCTGTAGATTCTTCCACTACAACATCCGGAGTCCACAAGGAGCAGCATAGCTTTTAGTCCAGGCTCTTATCATAGCTTACCTATGCAACCTCTAGGCTCACCAACAGTCCCATATTAACTTGCGAAATCTTGTATTTCAGCCATAAGTGGATGTTCCTATATATCCCCTATTTCCCAATGTTCTACTAATTTTATCTGCCAGTGCTGAATTACTATGACGCACATCGTTAAGCAAAGTAGATGACTGCAAAACTAAACTCCTATATGGAGGTCTTGGCAATACCCAGTTTGGGTTGCTATGTGTTTACTGTGTGCTGCTAGTGTAACATTGTGTGTATTTGGAAACCCTAACTACTGAAAATTACAAAGCACCAGGCAAATGACACACCAGCAGTGCATGTAAGCAGGTGAGGCTGTTGCTGTCCATTGTCCATTGTCCTGAATGCCTCCAAGGCTTAGAGCAGAGCTGCATAACCCTGTTCCTGGAATTCTACCATCCTGTAGGTTCATTAAAAGCCTAATTTGGCACACCTGATTGTACTAATTAGCAGCTCAAGGATATCTCTAGCTGTTGAATGAGGTGTGCTTTATTAGGGTTGGAGTGAAAACCCTACAGGAATAGATCTCCAGGAACAGGGTCGGGCAACCCGGGCTTTGAGAGTTAGTGAGAACATCTGAAAGTGGCTGAATTAGAGGAGCAGACGTGCCTGCAGTACATCCAAACTGTCTTTCAGTCTTGCATGGCATGAATTCCACCCCCCTAAAAAAATAAGCAAATAAAATGCCTTACCTAGATGAAATATATTACACACCCCTATTTTTATCCAATGCCTTTCTTAGTATGTATTATTTTACCCTAGCATACAGGTTACTGATGAGCTGACAGATTCATATATTTTGGGTGCTTTGATGTGCCACAGTATGGCACTAACAACAAATAGAAGTTAATCATTTTCAAATTAAAATATTTTGTTTATTTGGGTCATGTAATTGCATTTTATGTTGCTACTTTACATAAACACAGGTATAATTAATACACACCGCATCCATTATTTTAAACGTTTTCTACTCATTCCTATACATACTGTAAATCTGTGGTCAAAATACGTCATTCCGTGAACATGAGTTAGATATAACACATTCAGCGTGTTGCACCACGCAGCAATAAATCAGGCTGATCTAAGGGCAACGTGAACGGCTCTCTTGCGGCCTCTGCGGGATTTGACAAAAAAGTGCTCCTGATTGAACTGGATTTCTGTTGCCAGTTTGGTGCGTGCACGAGGATGCAGCTATTACAGGACATAATCTGTGTTCGGGGCGACGACATTGCTTGCAAGAAATCACGCTGAACTAGCTGAAAGAAACACAAATTAAGCATGGATTAAATAATATTTCCTTTACCATGAATGACAAATAAATGGAAGTGTATGTCATATTTTTAAATGGAAGTGTTTTTAATGGGCTATTGTACACAAGCTACTAATTGTTTGTGGTAGAGTATATAGAGGGCTAGCTAACATTAATTTAGAAATGTGGCGTTGCAGGGTAGCTACAGTAGCGCATTTAAAATGTAGTTACCAGTACAGGCACAATGTTATCGTTTTGACTTAAAGAAAATCGATATCACCGGAGTGAAGTCATTATCTTGCGCCAGTATAAGACCGGTAGCCCAACGTTACCTACCGGACCGAAGTGCAAGGCTGATTTCAGAGCCATCTGCAGTAACTCGGTCTGTCGCCTCGTTAGAAAGGTAGCTACGTTATAAACTCGGTCAAAAGCCGAAAGCTGAACTGCCTAAATTGAGGGTATATTTTAATTGTAGCCTATTTCAGAAATATAAAGGAGTTTCCCACAAAGATTAAACAGATGCAAAAGCAATCGTTCAAGTGTTTTATTTTTAGTTACCCAGCAAGGCAGTGTAATGAGTGGAGGTTTGCTTGAGTCTGAGAGGGAATTTGAACCTGGCCAATCACTCGTCCGAAAGTGATAGGTAGACGCCGTACCCGGTGAACTACATTGTAAACGAGTTCACTTCATATGTCCATTTTGCACGTGTATGTTTTTATTGACTGATGCACCTAATGTCCAATGATGAGACATATTCTTTGTTGGCCTGGTCTGGAGAATTTGTGATGATGTAAACTCAGAAAAAAGTCCATGCCTGGAGAGTAATAAGTTCAGTGTGAATACATTTAAGAGGTTAAAAGTTCTGTCAAAAAGAATTTAATTTGGCCAGGGTAAATTTGTAGTTTTGAATGAATTTCAATGGGGAAATGTGACTTTTGGCACCAGACGTTTACTAAACTGCAATACCTCGTGTAGGTGAGTGACGATAGGTTCAGGTGTAATGGCCGTCGCCACGGTGTGTCAGTCAAAATACGGAAGGAGGCAGGACTTCCCTTAACCAGTTTAATGGCAGGTGGTAGTAAGGATGGGTGTTTGAATGTGTTTGTACTCTAGAGGAAACGGAATACAACCAACATAAATATCCAGTTACACCAACAGTTGCTAGTATTTGTCATGGTTCTGTGTTTCCGTCTGTCTTTCCTTGTTGGGCCGCCAGATGGCGGCACTTCTGTTTTGTGTCCTGCTCCCCCTGTTTAATTGTATCATTGCTTTCAATTATTCTATTATTGTTTTTGGGTTGTCTCGTTTTCCCTCTGTGGCCTGATTGTGCATTGTGCCCTGCTGTGTCTCGTCAGTGTCTTGTCTATTTAAGTTCCCTTATCCCTGACTCAGGTGCTGGATCCTTGTTTGTGCCTCTGATCGTGTTTCTGCCCGGCGTGTTTCCCCCTGAGAGTAGCTTCCGGTGTTTTTGCCCACGTTCCATTTGTACGTGCTTTTGGATTTTTGGATTTTCTTTGTTTCCTTGGTTTTGAAAATTTACTTTGTTTTTTAGGAGTTGCCCTGCGAGGCCTTTGGTTCCATTTTGTTCCGGATTTGTTTGTTCTGCTTCTTGTTAAGTAAAGTCTTTGTTTCTTATCGTTTGGAGTTTTGAGTTTTTTCCCCTCACTCTGCTTTTGGGTCCTAACCCCCCACGCACCCTGACAGTATTTTTATTCTTGCCATTACAACACAGCGTATTAACTGTGGAAAAAAAATGTAAGCTATACATTCCCATAGCTCTATGCACTTTGATTAATACTGTAACGAGCCGTTTCTTTTATGACAAGGGAGAGATGCGAACAGCAATACAAGGTCCAGGCAATCAGTTTAGTAAATATACACAAGAATGTATTATAAGATGGCAACGTGGTACACACACACCCACACACAATACACAGGTCAAGGTGGCATATTAAATCATTCCTCCTCTTTGCCTCAACTATGGGCCTCGTTGAGCAGCTAGGGGTAGGGACTGGCCGTTAACCCTGGCCAAAGGGCTAAACTGTACCCTGACCAATAAAATGCTAAGATAAGGATATAAAATAAGTATTTTAACTGGTAGCTTAAACACAATGGGCCTCATTCACCAACCGTTCTTAAGAAGAATTTTCTTCTTAAAACCCACTTACGTAGTTTTCACGAAGATTCTGACATTCACCAATGTTTTCTTATTTGGGATTTGTTCTTAGGTAAGAACAGAATCTACGCACACTCAAGAGCACAGCTTACGCACATTTGAGTGCTGACATGTTTGTGCAAAATAATTGGTTATTGCGTGTTCTTCAATTCTACAGTTGTATAATATTATAGGATTTAAATTACAATAATACTTTTATCATTTATAATATTTTTTATAATTATTTTCATTACTTTACAAAGCTAAAGTTGCCAGGTTCCACCTCAGAGGGTGGTTGCCTCAGCGGGAGTTCATCTGTAAATAAATTATAAAAAATAAACCATTTTAGTGACCTTTCATTTTTGGGGGTTTCAATTATGCAATGTTTGAACTATACTGCAAAAGCAAATGTTTAAATATTGAATGCAAACTAAGCACTTAGGTAACACTTTTTATACACATGTACATGTTGAAGAAGAGAACACTTATTCAGAGGCGTCACTAGGGGGGTGACACCAAAATGACTGGCAATACATTTTTTGTGTAGTGTTCTGTGCAGCGACGGGTTTACTCCGATGCAGTTTACTGCCGGTTGGTTTCATTAGCGGTATTAATGTGACGAGAACCGCTTTGTCGTTTGAATGCATAACACGCAATTCCTTGCGCCCACTCAAACCAGCATTATAATTTTTTTTCCTTTTTTTGCCTCAGATTTGACATAAAACCATTTTTTTAACTTCATCAGTTGTGCGCCCTTCTCCGGATACAGCATTCACTGAACGAGTAATAGCATCCCATGCATCTTGTTTTGTGTTATTTTATATCCACTACTGACGCTACTAAATATGACAGTTTGTCGTTTGCAGTTCACTTCCTGCAGCAATACCTCCACTTCAGAACTACTGAAGTTTTTCTTACGTTTGGAGTCCGGTGCTCGTTTGGGCATTGTTGACTTCCTTCGCTCTCAACTTTTCTGTTCGATTTCTGTGTGTGCACTGTATTTTTTACAGTCTCTGGTGTGCACACGGCCCTGCAGTCTCATGCCCTTTTATGGGGATTGGCGGGGAGTTTACCTATGATAATTAGGAACAACTGGCACGCGCTTTACATTTATGAAGACGATGGGATTCATCATTTTAAGAACACGTGCGAACAATTCTGCGGTTTAAGAACACGTCGTGAATCTGACGTAGATTTTTCTTAGTACCTTTCTTAAGAACAAATTTAACAAAACACTTAGGAAGATATTGGTGAATGAGGCCCAATCCTGACACCAGTAACACCTCAGTGGAACCCTCTCATATTCCCTCACCCTGTAACAAACATAATCTAAATAGACTCTTTCTGGTAAGTCTCCCTCAAATTCTAAAAGCACTGATCCACATTCTTGTTCTTTTCCCTCCCGATATCTTTTCATCCGCTTTGCCCCTAAAACTTCTTCTACCTCCAAAAAACAATCGGCGTCTACCAAGAACGGGACCCCACTAATAACACCTTTCCGCAGCGCTCTTTCTCTCATTAAAAAACCAACTACTTTTGTCGATTCAAGTCTTTTGATTTTAAGAGCCCTGCTCTTACTTCCCCAATCTCCTTTTTCACGAGTTTCCCTATTTCGTGAGCGTCATTAAGAACGCCATTTGCTTCCCATCCATGCCCGGGCCTCACATCCAACTTTATTCCAACATTTATTCCATACATATATATCATCCTTATCTTCGTATTCAATTCCTTTTTTCCTTTTCTTATTTACTCCTTCCACCACTTCACACTCCATTTCTTAAAGTCACTTCATCCGTGATGCAAATTCGATTGTCAACAAACGTATTATTCAAAATCATAGACCAAAACAATCCGTCCTCGCATGCAACACGTTCACTGCTCACTCCTCTCTCTTCCAAAACTGGCTGCCTGGCGCTGGGCTATTTTCGGGCGCGCTGATTGGCTGAGGCAGCACAAGGTGGGTGCGTAATTAGGGCATGATACTCTTGTGAAACGGCGACAGACTCAGGTGCAGTCTTACTCATTAGAGCCTCTTGAACACCTCGAGTAACTGGAGTTAAGAGCTTCAGGCAGAAAGGCAATCCCTGCCTGAGTACCCGGCCCGAGTAACTTTCTGGACAACTTCATTCAAAGATGGTTTGATATTAACTGCTTCTCCGAAACTGCAGGACGGTTACTACATTTTTACTTTTTCGACAGCATATTCTCATGAATATGTGGAGACCACGGATATTTCAGTGTGGACTTTTCCTGCTTGTCTTCGTTGAGACATATCGAGATGACGGTGAGTGTGTTTCTGGTTTTTAATTCCTTTTGCGTGCAAGAAATAGCACCTGAAACTAAAACGCAAACATCGATTAAATCGATGAAAATAGTTTATTATTATTATTATTATTATTATTATTATTATTATTATTATTATTATTATTCAGTGAAACATTCAGTGTACTAGGCAGAGATACTTAACATAAATTTAAGAGTGGGGAAACAGGTTCCTGGGATACCTCGGATATCACGATTGGTGCGCGGCAGGATGAGCCGATGAAAATGTTTCATCGAAGTATGGTGTGGCCATATTTGATAGAAGTCACGCAATAGCTATTTATAGCCTATTTGAAGAGTTCATTTGCAAAAACAGATATCTCAATTTTTAGTAATTTTCATAAATCATTGTTTTTATTGTGCATTCCAGGTAATATCAATCAAACTGTAGTTGGGTTGTTTTGATCAAGTGAAAATAACTCAACAAAATACAGGTAACTTACAAAATTAAACTTTATTTAAAACTTGTTTTATTTCAAATTTAGTTTGTTTTTTGTCAAAAGCACATAACTCCACATTTCATGTTTCAGAGTTTAAAAAAGCCATGTAATGGATATAAGTTTCTTTTAAGTACAATATTTAACAGTCTTTAACATAAAACAAGTAGGTAAAGTGCTGGAAATCGCAACAAAAACAGCCCCTTAATGGGAAATATTACCCATTTACAAGATCATACCTTGGAAAATCCCGGCCAGACTACAAAACCCCTGAGCATGAACGTGCCAATGTTTTAACCTGCAGAACTGACTCATTGAGGCTAAAGTCTGAGTGCAGTCTGTTTACAATCAATTCATTGGGAACTGCACTAACCTGGAAAAACATGAACTATTTTACAGTATTTCATAGTGTAAATCCATATCCCATGTTACTTATTGTTACTCAGTATTTCACAGTATTCAGTGTTTCACAGTATTCAGTTTGACTCCATGTTACTCAGTGTAACTCAGTATTCAGCGTGACTCAACATTTCAGCTTTCAGTGTTTCACAGTATTCAGTGTTTCACAGTTTAGTATTTCACAGTCTGTCACAATCAGATTGTTATTCCTCCTCATCACTGCTTTCCTCCAAGTCCTGTCTGCCGACACGGTCACATCCCACTCCTGCCAGTGCATCCTCATAGAAATTACAGACTGACTAACCCCAAGTTCACGTGGCAGTTTCAGGACATCAGCCTTCTTTGCCTCCTTGACACAGTTTATCCTCGGAGCAACAGCTGGTTTGAAGGTTTCCCACGTCTTCCCACGCTTTAAGACAGAATGGTAACAGAAGTCACCACTGTACAGCTGCTTGATGCCCAACTGGTCATCACGGATTTCCAAGACCCTGGCCTCATTGATGTTAAATGATCGAGAGGACGAACAGTGTTTAGCTGCTGCAGCTTTGAAGTCATAGCATTGCCAGTGTTCCCCGTACACATGGAAGTTTCCATGACTGCGCATGATTTCCAGGTACTCGGATGGTAGCAATATGGAGTCCTTCTTCCTGATCTCCTGCTCCAAGCGACCAAATACACGGTCAGGGGGCAAGAAACTGTGGCCACGGATTGGAAAGGTGTAGTTTATTGTCAAGTCTTTGAATTTCCGCTTCCTCAGGGCAAAAAGCATTGATAATACATTAATGTTCTTGTTTTGCCCGTAGCAGGAATCTGAGAAAAGCCTCAAGGTGTCGCGCTCTCCAAGTTCACGCTGAACAACAGTACCCAAATAATACCGCAAAGCAGAGGCCACCATGTTGCTGTCTTTCTTGTTTTGATTCTCCAACCATGTAAAAAGGTGAATGTCCTCTTTTCTCTGAATCTGACCATGGCCACGGTGGCGAACAACACCAAAAACATGCTGGCACAGCTGTCTTGAATAGTAGGTCTGTGAAATGGGTGACTTTGGCAGCACCAGATTCTGCATTACATCAAATGCAATTGTGAAAGTTTCCTCCACAGCATTTAGCAGATCATAGAATTTACGTCCTCTTCGCCTCTGTAAGAGGTACAGGACCGCTTCAGTGTGTTTCTCGTCACCTGTGAGTTCTGGGTCCTTCAGCTTCAATCGAGATTTAACGCAGGTGCTGCACACATCTTTTGACGGGTGTCCGAATGCCAGGTTAAAGTCATACATGAATACACTATAATACAAAGCGCATGACATCCGCTCATAATTTTGAGTTCATGCATCCGCCAGGTGCAGCACGGCGAGCATAATGACTGGCTCTGCGGGTAAATGTTTTGATGTGGTCTATCACTGCTTGTCTCTTGGCTGCCTTTTCATTTGAGTCACGAGCACCACCGTGGTGTTCAGGCATTGTCACCCCATTCTGCATCCAGTATTTGGCAATGTTGCAGAGGCAATCTTTTTTTATGCCTGGAAAAAAACAATTATTTATTAACACACTGCCCCCTCTTGTAAAGCTCTTGGTTAGAGCAGTGAGCAATTAGTGGATTGAAGGAAAAATAATTGACACCTTTTTTGATAGCTTATTAATTGTTTAAAATTATTTCAAGTTTAAAATCCAAATGCCAAACATTTGCTTTTTTCAGTTTCTCAAACATTAACATTTGGAACATTTCATAGTTTTATATCAATTAAAAATGTATCTTTGGGTCTATAAACTTCAAACAAAATAAGCAATTTGAAAAAAACAATCCACAGATACACTGAAAATGAAAACTGTCAGTAGTGTGAAGGCAAAACTGGAAGATTATAATCAAGGTGGTGTGTTCTTAACAGACTGAAAGCCCAAAGCAATGTATAGAAATAAAAAGCAATCTGAAAGGAAATTTAAACATGGATAAGAGGGGGACAATGTCAGGTCTTTAACCACAAGAAGCTACCCATTTCTGGGGGAGAGATGACTGTTATAGCCTACAGCCTGCATTAGAACCAGTGCCCCAGCCAATCCATACCCCACAGAATAAAACCATTTAGCCAGCTTATTATCCACAACATAAACATAGACATTTAGCAATATTCAATACTTACAAAAAATGCTCATAAATGACGCTTTGCAGACAGGTATTTTTCCAGTCTCCGTCAGAACGAAGTACTTGACCGTCAGATCCCTTGTTTTCTGTTTTGGATTATCCACTTTAGATCTTCGCCGTTTAACTGGCATGATTTCCATGTAAGACAACAGAGTGGCATCCTGTTTTACTTTATCTGTTGTGGAATAAAGCACCCGGTTTATCCTGGTTAACTCCTCGGTAGACAGTGCAGATGCCTGACAAACATTTTCTGAGTTGTGTTCACAAGCAATTGAGCTTGTAAGTAAAATTGCCTCCAGGTGGCGTCTGGTTCGTTACGTCACAGCCCAATGTTAAAATCCTATTGACTTTTTAAAAATCATTGATTGTAAAATATCTATAGCGATTAAAAATAAAGGATTTCTCACGTTTTTTTGGGACCGTCATTCTCTGATGTAGCATGTGCTTGGTTATATTTATTTCTGTCTCTGGAGGGAAAAAAACGGATTTATGTCGATTTACGATCTGTTGGTGGTCCTGAACTACACTAAATCAAAGTCGCACGGATATACGTCACAACCACGTGTGCTTGTAAGTCTACCTGCCAAGTGCGGTGCCTAGGCTGCCCCTAACTGCTGGTCTGGGATCAGATTTCCCTTCCCAGGTCTTAACTTTAACCATTAGTAGGGGAAGAAAATAACGGACGCTGGACCAGCAGCTAGGGCCAACTTCACCCAACACCGGTGGCTAGCTAGCTATACCCACGACAAACACGGTGTCACTGGTTAGCTTAATGCATTTTTTCAATGGTCAGGACAATAATGTTAAGATGGGCGGAAATCATTCCAAATCCAACCATGTAGAGTTGGTCATATACAGCCAGGGTAGATTAGCGGGTCTGTCAGCGCCAGCATGAAAGATATCGTTTATAAAGTTTCAGTTAGCTAACGTCAACGTTAGGAAGGGCTGGATCAGCAGGTAGCTAGCTAGCTGTCAAAGTCAGGTTTATTTGTCATTACAAACCGTATATGCTGTACAGCACACAATGTAATGAAACTTTGTTTCGCAAGGCTTCGGTGTAACCATAGATCGTATAGTGGTGTAACATAGACTTTCAGTTTGCTCACAGCACTAAAGGAATACACACATTGTGAAAATTAGATTGACAGTGCAGTTGCACTTAGCACAAGACAGGTGCAGCAGTTGCAGTAGGCAAGAGATATACAATTTCTAATAAACACTTTTATTAAAACATAGTAAGTAGTAAACATATTGTTGGTAATTTATCGAAAACCATTTATCAAAAACCACGTAGGTGGTTAGCTATATTGTTGTGTTGTGATAAAAATATAATATGACTCCATTTTAAATCACGTCTTAAAGTAATAATCTCGAAGATTTTCATTAAAATAAATGTCTATTAAGTCACTATCTATCGCTGAATTAGGTAACACAACGGTGATTGAGCCTATTATTATATTAATTTATATTATTATAATAATAATTTACGATTAAAGAACTGGGTGTTTGTGGCGACATTCCCAAGCAAAATCACAAGCGGCGCATAGATAGTGACGCGTTTTCCATCACCCATCAGTGGTTGGTCTGGCAGAGAGGGTAGGCGGAGCTAACGCAACAGGCTTGCTCTTCAACTCACTTGTGTGTGAGTGGCATACTGTTTTTTCCGGTGTCTGCTAGCGTTAAAGGTGGGGGGATTATGGAACCCTAATAAGTTTTTGTGTAACATGAGAGGTCATATTATTTGTTGATGTAGATTTCGTATTACATTTGATGACAATGTAACATTACTAAATTACATAGCTATTTGCACAGCTAACGCTAGCTACCGGACCATGTCAATAAAGGCAACATTAGTTTAGACAACATCACGTACAGTATCCATCTCTCATATCAGGTAACGTTGCGTTAGCTAGCTAGCTAATGTAATTAACACAATCTAATGTCAGCTAACAATTAGAAAAAACGCTAGCTAACGCTACCGACCGGTACCGACCTCGCAAACCGTCTCTCGAACGCAATGCTACCTTGTTGCAACGTTGCAACTAAAGGCCAGTTCAGATCAGACTGTAAAAAATATGGACAAAGCTACTGTGACGTCACCCATTGACTCTCCGTGGGTCTCTAAAACACGTTTTGAAGCTCAATAGGCCTATTTCACAAGATGGCGACCAAAACCGGATGTAGGGATACTTTGTTTCCGGTTGCCGTTGCTACGGACGCAAGTCCATTTCTGACAGCGAAAAATTGAGCCTAAACAGCGACGTGTTCTCACAGTCCCTAATAGCTCTGCCAAAGGTCACTATGTCCGATGTTATCCGCATTGTCGAAGCATTGCCAGTGAATGTTAAGCGGTCTAAACTAGACAAGGGCTATAAATTCTTTTTTTGAGGAGTTTATATTCGGTTATGAAGGTAAGTATAACGTTAGCTCTGGTTCGCCAGAAAGCTAAATAGCTAGCTTTCTAACCACAGCAAGTTAGCCGATTAAAGAGATATTTCACTTCGACATAACATAAATTATTTTCTGGTGGCGACTCCATTGTGTTTTCGTAGCGTGAAGCAACATCTGCTGTCCGTTAACAGCGTATCTGTTCCTCTCGGTTGTCCCGAAAATGAATTATTAGGGAGCCTGACAACTGTGAGGAAAAGCGATTCTGTTAACGTTGACGGTCCGCAGGGGAGGCGCTATGTAGGTACAGTATGTTAGGCTCCACACAATTACTTATGTTATACCGAAGTGAAATATCTCTGAACTAAGTTTTGTACTACCGTTACTATTTTGTGACATGTTGTTTGTGCTGTACTTGTTCTAATAAAGATTTATATTGCTTGTCAAATCGCCTGTGTAATGCAGTGTTCAGTTCACTACCGAGCTGTTTGTTTTCATCGCTGATAAAAACTACGCACACATTTTTAAATCAGCTGATATATCTTAAGTAGGCTTGTCGCGATGTCCGTCAATACATTTTGTAATTACAATTAACAACTAAAATAAACGTGCATCTGCAGTTTCAACATTGAATATCCAAATATGTGCTTGCTAACAAGCTAGCTGGCTAAAACGTAATTTGCTAATCATAACATAAAATATAGCTAGCTAACTGATTTTATGACATTCTTCAGTAACAAGTACGACATGACTGAAACCGCGTTAGTGGTGAATGATAAAAAAACAAAAATAAAAAACGAAGGAGTTGGTAGGGGACTCAGACATTTAGATAAATGTATGTGAGGAGAAAAGTTCAGTATCGAGTGTAATCTTATTCACAAAGCAGTAGCTAACTAGCTAGCTATCGTAATGAGTTAGTTTATGTTAGTTTGCAACATTATGACAGTCATGCTACCTAGCAAGTTTTTTTCTTAGTTTGGAGTAAATCTGTGGGAAAGCTGTGAAAGGGCAAATAAATTCTTTTTCGAATTGGTACACAGGGGAACGCTATGAAACAAAAAAAGCTCTTCGTCGCTGCCATTGTTTTGGTGGCTGTTAAGATAACCGGAAATGAGAGACCCCTACATCCGGTTTACATACCCGGAAATGTGAAATAGGCCTATGGCGGGCGCGACCATTTTCTCGATTTGGAGCCAAAACCATAGAGTTAAGCAGTCTTGTGATTTTTACAATTTGATTGACAGTCCGGTGCGGAAAAGCCCATCAACCTGAACGAACGATTGCAGAACGAACTTGAGGCTAGCTGACTGTCTGCCGTTATGTTTTAAAATATATTATCTGATGTTTACGGAGTTTAATTTCTATCCGTGGCTGTACTGTGTCATGTAATCACGTTATATGTATCACATTAAAAATACAATTAGGCTATGTTCAGTTATCTTCAATTTATGTTTCTCAGCAAAACGAATATGCTAAGCTAGCATATTGCCAGTGAGCTAGGTAGGCTATCCGTGGTTAGCTCACGCATTAGCAATATGAACCACAGGGGAAGAACATTGACTACACGGATGGTCAATCAATCAGAGATGTGTAGGCTACTGCTGGTGATTTGACTAGGCTCATTTTCGTATAACTGTCTGGTAGACCTGCTGTTAACCGAGCAAGTTATCGTCGTAGGTTTTCGCCACAGTCAGTTAATGAGCCAGTAACTGCTACTAGCTACTCCTTCGCCGTTTGTGGTGTTCACTTGCTGGGTGACGCTAGCTGACCGATCGTTCGCAAATCACTTTCTACCAAATAAAAATTAACACTGTCAGCGGTGATTAACAAATCTACCAAGTATTTTAATAACTGATCTGCAGGCGTGTAAATATGACAACGCACTTTGTACAGCAAGTTTTCCACCTGGTGCATGAAGACAAAATAATGTAGCCTACATTGAATTTCTAATTATTATTAGGCTATTATTTTTTTCTTGTAAATCATCAAAACCAATGGAGAAAAGCCAATATACGCAATGAGCCCCCAGGACCGATTCTGAGAACCAGTCTTAAATGCCTAGCTTGTCGGTCTCTTAAATGCTAAAAACATGTTCCTTTCTAAATGCCAAGATGGTTAATTTCGTTAAATTCTGTGTGTGATTTCATCGTGTGTTGTATGTTATTCAGCAAATGAACCTTGAGACTCTTAATTCGCTTCGTGAAACTGAAAAAGTGTTTATCCAGGTAGACATTTACCGAATGTACACGACTGACAGATTGAATGTTTGCCGGTTAAGGTTAGCTAGCTAGTCAAATGGCTTGGTAGCCGAAGTTGCGAACTGTTTTAGCATAGGCTACTACTGGACTACCAAATATAGCAAGCTGATTACGCTTTCTGCCAAGTAATTATTTGGTTAAGTAGGCTACCGAAAAACTTAAGAGGAGGATTATTTTATGGTCGTCTAGTGCAGTTGTAAATAGCACACGCCATAATGAAATCACCACGAAATGGGATGCCTGCATTTTCAGACTTAGCACAGGCGGACCGTGGCCGGAGCCGCAATGTCAAGGCCAAGAGGCGCCACCGCCCACCCCAGTGACCATAGACTGTAGCCCCTCCTGTAGCTCAGTCCTCCGCAGTAATCCGGAAGTGACGCAAGCTGTACCTCATTGGTCCAGAACAAATATTGGCACTGTGCCCAAATGACGCAATAAATCATGAAATCGACCCATGGACAGTCATAAGACGAATAAAATACACATATTATGACTATTTGTTCTTGTGAGAAAAAATTATTGACTTTGCATTTTGATCGCATTTGTACCGTAGACTTACATGGAAACCGGATATGAAAACACCTATATTGGAGCCATCCGTAGTGGCGCTAGTGAGCAACCAGGAACTACAACACCAGGAAATGAGCTTCAAAAACGAAGTCTGGTTTTGGCCGCTTGCTTAGCACAGGCCAAGCGGCCAAAACCAGACTTTGTTTTTCAAGCTCATTTCCTGGTGTTGTAGTTCCTGGTTGCTCACTAGCGCCACTACGGATGGCTCCAGTATAGGTGTTTTCATATCCGGTTTCCATGTAAGTCTACGGTACAAATGCGATCAAAATACAAAGTCAATAATTTTTTCTCACAAGAACAAATAGTCATAATAGGTGTATTTTATTCGTCTTATGACTGTCCATGGGCCGATTTCATGATTTATTGCGTCATTTGGGCACAGTGCCAATATTTGTTCTGGACCAATGAGGTACAGCTTGCGTCACTTCCGGATTACTGCGGAGGACTGAGCTACAGGAGGGGCTGCAGTCTATGGTCACTGGGGTGGGCGGTGGCGCCTCTTGGTAGGGAGGACAATCGAAAAATTTATTTCCGGAAATTAACATAAGTATTGTGATTAAAATACCAGTTTAGCCTTAAATTAACGTATTGTGACCAGCGATCGTACATATACGGCATATTAATGTGATATATTGGCTGTTTTTGTGGCCTTTTAGCTCGCACTTTCCCAAAATTCCATCAATGATAAGATCGGGACTCCGACGGCACCGAAAACCGGCAGATTTCACTGAACATTCGACTGTTTACATTTATGGGGTTCTGAACCAGTGACATCATAATAACTCTTACTGGTTGATTTTACGCGGTCATTTATGGCAGTTGGTTCTCTCAGAATTCTGACTGATAGCCAGGTCAGTATTTTCACTGGACACTTGATACATCCCGATGTATAACTTCAAAGTCCCAAGTCATTTGTGAATGGTTTAAATGGATTTTGAAAGTAGACACTTCATGCTACAAGCATGCTAAGGGATTCGAGTGTGCTGTGAAGTTTAGGTAGCAAACAACAAGGCTGAATCCTTCTGACGTAATTTACATAGCAACTGTATGTTCAGATCGCTTAGTTTCACTCAAAGCGGGCAGGAGAAATTGATAACGATTCAGAAAATATATCACTTTTAAACATTTAATTCGATCTTCTACTGGGACTTTTTGATTTTATGGAGGGTACGACTGAAATTTTCGGTGCCGCTGGCTATGATCGAATGCTTCCAAATTCAATGTTCGACTGAACTAGTACCGTTAAAGTTCATTTTTGGGGGGTTAGTGCTATTATATCGTGCTAGCTACAACATACTAGCGTTATTCGACAATCAATGAAGGATAATATCACCCTAGCACTTACTACTTGTTAGTTTTATCACCACTGTAGTGAAGTAAAAAAGAGGACAAACTACGTTTTCTGTGAGAAATGCATTGTCGAGTTCACGTGCATATACTGCTGGCGACATTCTAAAGCTCCACTTTGCCCTCCCTACTCTTGGCCTTGACATTGCGGTTCCGGCCACGGTCCGCCTGTGCTAAGTCTGAAAATGCAGGCATCCCATTTCGTGGTGATTTCATTATAGCGTGTGCTATTTACAGCTGCACTAGACGACCATAAAATAATCCTCCTCTTAAGTTTTTCGGTAGCCGAGTCATTTTTACTATTTCCTTTAGCCTACTTAACCAAATAATTACTTGGCAGAAAGCGTAATCAGCTTGCTATATTTGGTAGTCCAGTAGTAGCCTATGCTAAAACAGTTCGCAATTTCGGCTACCAAGCCATTTGACTAGCTAGCTAACCTTAACCGGCAAACATTCAATCTGTCAGACGTGTTTGACGGCTTGTCAGTCGTGTACATTCCGTAAATGTCTACCTGGGCCATGCTTCACGCATGTGACAAAGCTACTATAATCCCGATTTTGGGATAAACACTTTTTCAGTTTCACGAAGCGAATTAAGAGTCTCAAGGTTCATTTGCTGAATAACATACAACACACGATGAAATCACACACAGAATTTAACGAAATGAACCATCTTGGCATTTAGAAAGAAACATGTTTTTAGCATTTAAGAGACCGACAAGCTAGGGATTTAAGACAGTGGTTCTCAGAATCGGTCCTGGGGGCTCCTTGCGTATATTGGCTTTTCTCCATTGGTTTTGATTTTTTCATTTACAAGAAAAAAATAATAGCCTAATAATAATTAGAAATTCAATGTAGGCTACATTATTCATGCACCAGGTGGAAAACTTGCTGTACAAAGTGCGTTGTCATATTTACACGCCTGCAGATCAGTTATTAAAATACTTGGTAGATTTGTTAATCACCGCTGACAGTGTTAATTTTTATTCGGTAGAAAGTGATTTGCGAACGATCGGTCAGCTAGCGTCACCCAGCAAGTGAACACCACAAATGGCGATGGAGTAGCTAGTAGCAGTTACTGGCTCATTAACTGACTGTGGCGAAAACCTACGACGATAACTTGCTCGGTTAACAGCAGGTCTGCCAGACAGTTATACGAAAATTAGCCTAGTCAAATCACCGGCAGTAGCCTCCACATCTCTGATTGATTGACCATCAGTGTAGTCAATGTTCTTCCCCTGTGGTTCATATTGCTAATGCGTGAGCTAACCACGGATAGCCTACCTAGCTCACTGGCAAACTGATATGCTAGCTAAGCATATTCGTTTTGCTGAGAAACATAAATTGAAGATAACTGAACATAGCCTAATTGTATTTTTAATGTCATACATATAACGTGATTACATGACACAGTACAGTCACGGATAGAAATTAAACTCCGTAAACATCAGATAATATATTTTACAACATAACGGCAGACAGTCAGCTAGCCTCAAGTTCGTTCTGCAATCGTTCGTTCAGGTTGATGGGCTTTTCTGCACCGGACTGTCAATCACATCGTAAAAATCACAAGACTCCTTAACTCTATGGTTTTGGCTCCAAATCGAGAACATGGCCGCGCCCGCCATTGAGCTTCAAAACGTGTTTTAGAGACCCACGGAGAGTCAATGGGTGACGTCACAGTAGCTCTGTCCGTATTTTTTACAGTCTCTGGCACAGGCGGACCGTGGCCAGAGCCGCAATGTCAAGGCCAAGAGGCGCCACCGCCCACTCCAGTTACCATAGACTGTAGCCCCTCCTGTAGGTCAGTCCCCCGCAGTAATCCGGAAGTGACGCAAGCTGTACCTCATTGGTCCACAACAAATATTATAACAGTGCCCAAATGACACAATAAATCATGAAATCGACCCATGGACAGTCATAAGACGAATAAAATATACATATTGTGACTAGTTGTTCTCATGAGAAAAAATTATTGACTTTGTATTTTGATCGCATTTGTACCGTAGACTTACATGGAAACCGGATATGAAAACACGTATACTGGAGCCAAGCGTAGTGGCGCTAGTGAGCAACCAGGAACAACAAGACCAGGAAATGAGCTGCAAAAACGAAGTCTGGTTTTGGCCGCTTGATTTTCTCTTTAGCCACATCTGTCCAAAATGTAAACAAGTCAGGCAGTTTTCACGGTCGGGAAAAATTTATGGCAACATTGTCGTTCACATCAATATCATCAAGCTAACGTTATTAATAAACAAGTGAAGTTGTTATTCCGATGGCGATTCTATAAGTCATGTAATGTTACAATATATCGAACGTTACATTCATGCTACTATTTCAACGTTACCTACACACTGCTTAAGTTAATATGAAAAGAATGTACTTACCGACGAGATGAAGTGATAACGCAGTTTGTAACGAGGTTAGTTAGCCTACTAAATAAGAAATGGTGGCTTGCTAGGTAACGTTAGCTTGTGATAGTTGGAAGCGTCAAGTGTCGAATGTCACTCTACACACAATGAGGGTAAAGAACACTGATTTCAGACCTGCTTTCCTACAGTGCGTTCACGTTTTAACCAAAAGATGTCGCTGGTGAGCTTTTCAACCGAGCCGCCACACTGTAACTGTAGTTTAAAAAACATCTAAAAATACATTAAATTTTTTTTTTTTAAATTCCCCGATGCTTAGGCCCGGCGGGCCGCCGGCTTGCAATACACTGGCGGAAACCCTGGTTTTTACGGTCTCTGGTTCAGCTGAACCCCAAGACAACAACAAGGAACAGGTGAAAGAGTTGGAGGCATGAGGTACCAAAGTATCTACATCCACCATTAAGAGAATCCTACATCCCCACGCCCTGAAAGGCTGTCGTGTGATAAAGAAGCCCCTACTCTAAGACCGGCATAAAAAAGACAGAATTAAGTTTGCAGGTGATCACCAGGACAAAGACCTAGCCATATGGAGGAGTGTTCTTTGGTCAGATTAAACAAAAATTGAACTGTTTGGCCATAATGATCAGCGCTATGTATGGACGAAAAGGGTGAGGCTTTTATTCTGAAGAACACCATCCCAACTGTGAAGCATGGGGGTGGCAGCATAATGTTGTGGGGGTGTTTTGCTGGAAAAGGGACTGGTGCACTTCAGAAAATAGATGGCATCACGAGGAAGGAGGACTATCTAGAAATACTGAAGCAACACCTCGACATCAGCTAGAAAGTTAAAACTTAGTCAGAACTAGGTCTTCCACCAAGACAATGATCCTGAACATACCTCCAAAGTTATAACAAAATGGCTTAAAGACAACAAAGGGAAAGTATTGGAGTGGCCATCACAAAGCCCTGATCAGAAACCCATAGAAAATTTGTGGACTGAACCAAAAAAGCATGTCCGAGCAAGGAGGCCCATAAACCTGACTGAGTTACACCAGGAAAGTATTGTGAGAAGCTTGTGGAAGGCTACCTCAAGTGTTTGATTCAAGTTAAGCAATTAAAAGATAATGCCACCAAATACTAACAAAGTGTATGCAAACTTTTGACCCACTGAAAATCTGATATAGTACATAAAAGCTGAAATAAATCTGTCTTTTAGCTATTATTTTGAAATGACCTCTTATAAAGTAGATACCCTAATTGACCTAACACAGGAAATGTATGGCAACATGAAATTGTGAAAAACTGAGTTTGAAAGTCTTTAGCCTAGGTGTATGTAAACTTTGTATATATTTTTTTGTAGCAATAACTGTGGTACGATGCATGAAAGGAAGCTTGACCAAAACCAGAATCTGCTTGAAAGTCCTTCATTTAACATACAATTTAAGTGTCTAGGACTGGACACAGTATAAATGCAATTTGCATAGCTATCAGACTTCCATGTGTGTAGTTTTGTGATCATATGCAATCATATGTAAGTTGTGTGTAATCATAACCTCTTTCTGCAGATTACGCTGATCTTGATCTGCCTCCCATTCACAACCTTTCCTCTGGTAAGTTCTTTCTGTGAGCTGGAATGAAGAAATGACCCCAAACACATGTCCAACGGATCAGAAACACTCTTCAAGAGGCAGGTGTGGATACTGTATGTCAGTGTCTACTGTCCGCAGAAGCCTTTAAGCACAGAACTACATAGGTGCAAGATGCAAAAAAATGGTTAGCAAAAAACAGGATGGCCAGGCTACAGTTTGCTAAGAAGTACCTTAAAGAACCTACGGAGTTCTGGAAAATTATTCTGTGGACAAATGGCTTCTGATTAGTGCATGCGTTGTTATCATTAACTGAACAGAAGGAAAGGTTCACGGAATTTGGAAGAGTGGGGAAACTTTGGTTGCTGGGATACCACGGCCAGATGAGCCAGGTCAGGCATGGTGAAATGACACGGATTAAAAGTCAAAGTAGGCGTACAAATACGTTTACAGCTGAAAAAAGTGATCCGGGGTATTACCTTTACCCTTTAAGAAAGTGTGACCATATTTGATGTAAGTCACGCAAAAGCCATTTATAGGCTATTTGTCGGTCCCTTCAGAAAAAACGGGCTCCCCAGCTAACCTGTTCATAAAGAAACTGCTGATATCGGTAATTAGCCTATTATTAGCCGGAACTATTGGTCCATTATGGAAACATCTGAAGTCAGATCAGAACGAAAGGAAAAAGAAAGGGCCAATGTTTTTGCTGAAGTTATGGTATTTGGGGTTCCTATTAAACCTACCGAAACATACGCATAAGCGGTAGCAGAAACGTAATCTGGAACGTGCTATGCTCGTTCTGCAGCTAGTCCTGATCTTATGCCTCTAGTGATGAATCTGACTCTGATACTCCAGTAAAACCAAAGGGAAAAAAGAAAAAGGGTGAAATGCCACTCACTGAGTTGCAGAACAACATTGTGAGAATGCAGGTTTCCAACACTTTATTTTGGCTGATCGCAGTCCTACACATGCCTCACTTGTTTGGTCTTGGGTGTCCTGTCATGACGACTGTGAACCCTGCTGTTTTCTCTCTCATCTATGCACAAACCCCATTCCGGGTAAATTAATCTTCCCGTTTTCATGTTACAGGGCAGTGTGCAGTTTGCTTGGAAGAGGGCTGCAAAACTGGTGTGAGTAGAATCATACTGGCTAACTCTGACAAGACTTTATGGCAGAAAAAAAATAAAATCCCAGAATGCTCTGTGGGAAACCTAAAGCCAGATGCCCCCTGTATGATGAGTAATGGAAGCCTTGTCCTACGGACTGAGCAGCCCCTTAATTTCGAAGGGACAGATGTCGGGAAGACATTCCGCACGAACAACATGCGTGAGTATTCCTGCCCTGCTCCAGTTTGAGTGCGGTTGTTGTGGTGAAGAGTAGTGGGAACGAAGGTTCCGGATACCTTGCAGATAATTACATTGTGAAAACCAAAACCGAAGCCAAAATCTGCTTGAAATTCCTTCATTTCACCTACAATGTAAGTGTCTCGGACTGGACACAATAGAAATGCAGTTTGCACAACTATCAGACTTCTCTGTGTGTAGTTTTGTGATCATTTGCAATCATAAAATGCGGGACTATTCATAGTTTGTTGGTCAGTCGAAATGCTGATAGGCAACTGGAATTTAATGGATTTATTTTTGATAAGTACACTTGTATTCGTAAACTGTGTGTGTGTGTGTATGTGTGTGTATATATATATATATATATATATATATATATTCACACAGTTGAGGCCAAAAGTTTACATACACCTAGGCTAAAGATATTCAAACTTAGTTTTTCATAACTCCGCACATTTCATGTTACCATACATTTCGTTTGGCAAGTCAATTAGGGCATCTACTTTGTTCACATCAGAGGTAATTTTAAAACAATCGATTAGAGACAGATTTATTTCAGCTTTATTTCACTTTATCTCACTTTATCTGAATTTCAGTGGGTCAAAACTTTACATACACCAAGTTGACTGTCTCTTTAAGCAGTCTGGAAAATTCCAGAAATTGATGTAATGAGTTTTTAGAAGCTTCTGATTGGCCAGTTCTCATAATTAGGCGTTAGTTGGGAGTTAATTGGCACCTGTGGTTGTATTTAAGGGCCTACCTTTAGAGCCACTGCCTTTTTGCCCTTGATACCATGGGAAAATCCAAGCAACTCAGCTAAGATCTCAGAAAAAAATTGTGGATCTCCACAACTCTGGTTCCACCGTTTGAGCAATTTCCAGACAACTGAAGGTACCACAAGCATTTGTACAAACAATTGTATGCAAATATAAAAATCCTGGGACCACACAGACACTGCATTGTTCAGGAAAGAGGCACAAATTAACTCTCAGGGCTGAACGACCTTTGGTCCGAAAGGTTCAACCGAACCCCAAGACAACAACAAGGAACAGGTGAAAGAGTTGGAGGCATCAGGTACCAAAGTATCTACATCCACCATTAAGAGAATCCTACATCCCCATGCCCTGAAAGGCTGTTGTGTAATAAAGAAGCCCCTACTCCAAGACTGGCATAAAAAAGCCAGAATTAAGTTTGCAGGTGATCACCAGGACAAAGACCTAGCCTTTTGGACGAGTGTTTTCTGGTCAGATTAAACAAAAATTGAACTGTTTGGCCATAATGACCAGCGCTATGTATGGAGGAAAAAGGGTGAGGCTTTTAATCTTAAGAACACCATCCCAGCTGTGAAGCATGGGGGTGGCAGCATAATGTTGTGGGGTTGTTTTACCGGAAAATGGACTGGTGCACTTCAGAAAATAGATGGCATCATGATGAAGGAGGATTGTCTAGAAATACTGAAGCAACACCTCAAGACATCAGCTAGAAAGTTGAAACTTAGTGGCAACTGGGTCTTCCACCAGGACAATGATCCTGAACATACCTCCAGAGTTGTAACAAAATGGCTTAAAGAGAACAAAGGGAAAGTATTGGAGTGGCCATCACAAAGCCCTGATCAGAAACCCATAGAAAATTTGTGGACTGAACTGAAAAAGCATGTCCGAGCAAGGAGGCCCACATACCTGACTGAGTTACACCAGTTCTGTCAGGAGGAATAGGCAAAAATTCCGGCAAGGTATTGTGAGATGCTTGTGCAAGGCTACCCCAAGCGTTTGATTCAAGTTAAGCAATTAAAAGATAATGCCACCAAATACTAACAAAGTGTATGTAAACTTTTGACCCACTGAAAATCTGATATAGTACATAAAAGCAGAAATAAATCAGTCTCTTAGCTATTTTTTTAAATGAACGCTTATGGAATAAAAGTAGATACTCTAATTGACTTAACACAGAATGTATGACAACATGAAATTTGGAAAAATTGAGTTTGAATGTCTTTAGCCTAGGTGTATGTAAACTTTTGTCCTCAATTGTATCTGTATATATTTTTGTAGTAATAACTGTGGTATGATGCATGAAAGGAGGCTGGACCAAAGCCAAAATCTGCTGGAAATTCCTTCATTTAACATACAACGTAGGTGTCTAGGACTGGACACAGTATAAATGCAATTTGCATAGCTATCAGACTTCCCTGTGTGTAGTTTTGTGATCATTTGCAATCATATGCAATCATATGTAAGTTGTGTGTAATCATAACCTCTTTCTGCAGCCTGCGCTGATCTTGATCTGCCTGCCGGTCTGAAGCCTTCTTCTGGTAAGTACTTTCTTTGAGATGGAATGAAGAAATGACCCCAAACACATGTCCGACGGATCAGAAACACTCTTCAGGAGGCAGGTGTGGATACTCAGTGGGTTTACATGATGTTTGAATAAGTCGATTTATTGTATTAGTCCGGCTAAAACTGGACTTTTAAAAAAACACGAAAACATCGTAGTTCGACTGAAATCGTACGAAGTTGAATTTTTCAAAGTCGGACTAACATACCTAGATAATGCGGTTCGGGGTCGATTTACTATGGCATGTATACGCTTCAATCGGACTACAGTTGGCCTAGGCATGTTACGTTGCCTAATTTACATAGCAACTTTACGCTCACGGTGGCCAAGCGAAATCGATAACCTTTCAGAAAATATATAAATTTTAAAGATTTCTACTGGGACTTTTGCCGTTTATTGAGGGTGCGACTGAAAATTTTGGTGCCGCTGACTATAATCAAATGTTTTTCACATTTACCGCTCAATTGAGCAAGTACCATTCAAAGTACATTTTTATGGGTTAGTGCTGTCCGATTGTGCTAGCTACTTCACATTAACCTTGTACGGAGATCAATTAAAGCCTAACAGCACAGTACCACTTAATTCTTGTCACTTCTATCAGAACTGTAATGAACTAAAAAAAGGCGACAAACAACCTTTTCTGTGAGAAATGTATTGTCGAGCTCACGCGCATACACTGCTGACGACGTTCTAAAGCTCCGTATTGCCCTCCCTAGTATCATTGCGAAAAAAACACATACTGAACGGACAAGGAGGCCAACTTCATGCTATCGCAACTAAAGGACTTAAATATTCTAAAATACATGGATGGAAGAAAAATGCGGAATGACAAACTATTCAAAAAAGTTGCAACAAAATTGGAGGAAGCAGGATTTATAAGAAGCCTTAGTCAGACACACCTCGGCCAATAATTTGATTCTTTCCAAGTCATGTATATTGGGACAACGACAATAATCCAATTAAATCTCATATTTGGCCAAATCGAGCTATTAATATAGCTCGATTTCAACTGTGCATGTAAACGTACTGACTGTATGTCAGTGACTACTGTCCACAGAAGCCTTTAAGCACAGAACTACATAGGCTACACTGCACAATGCAAACCAATGGTTAGCAAAAACAGGATGGCCAGGCTACAGTTTGCCAAGAAGGACCTTAAAGAGCCTACAGAGTTCTGGAAAATGATTCTGTGGACAAATGGCTTCTGATTGGTGCATGCATAGTTATCTCTAACTGAACAAGAAGGAAAGGTTCACGGAATTTGGAAGAGTGGGGAAACTTTGGTTGCTGGGATACCACGGCCAGATGAGCCAGGTCAGACATGGTGAAATGACACAGATTAAAATGTATCATCAAAGTAGGTATACAAATACGTTTACAGCTGAAAAAATTATCCAGGGTGTTACCTTTACCCTTTAAGAAAGTGTGGCCATATTTTATATAAGTCACGCAAAAGCCATTTATAGGCTATTTGTCGGCCCCTTCAGATAAAACCGGCTCCCCAGCTAACCTGTTCATAAAGAAGCTGCTGATATCGGTAATTAGTCTATTATTAGCCGGAACTATTAGTCCGTTATGGAAACATCTGAAGTCCGATCAGAATGAAAGAAAAAAGAAAGGGCCTGGTCACCCAATGTTTTTGCTGAAGTTCTGGTATTTGGGGTTCCCATTAAACCTACCGAAACATATGCATAAGCGGTAGCAGAAACGTAATCTGGAACGTGCTATGCTCGTTCTGCAGCTAGTCCTGATCTTAAGCCTCTAGTGATGAATCTGACCCTGATACTCCAATAAAATCAAAGGAAAAAAAGAAAAAGGGTGAAATGTCACTCACTGAGTTGCAGAACAACATTGTGAGAATGCAGGTTTCCAACACTTTATTTTGGCTGATCACAGTCCTACACACGCCTCACTTGTTTGGTCTTGGGTGTCCTGTCATAAGGACCGTGAACTCTGCTGTTTTCTCTCTCATCTATGCACAAACACCGTTCCGGGTAAATGAATCTTCCCATTTTCATGTTACAGGGAAGTGTGCAGTTTGCTTGGAAGAGGGCTGCAAAACTGGTGTGAGTAGAATCATACTGGCCAAAGGCGGCAAGCTTTTATGGCAGAAACTAAATAAAATCCCACAATGCTTTGTCGGAAACCTAAAGCCAGATGCCCCCTGTATGATGAGCAATGGAAGCCTTGTCCTATGGACTGGGCAGCCCCTTCATTTCGAAGATACGGATGTCGAGAAGGCATTCCACTCGACCAACATGCGTGAGTATTCCTGCCCTGCTCCAGTTTGAGTACTGTTGTTGCTATGAAGAGTAGTGGGAACGAAGGTACCACATACCTTGCAGATGATTACATTGTAAAAACCAAAACCTAAGCCAAAATCTGCTTGAAATTCCTTCATTTAACATACAATGTAGGTGTCTAGGACTGGACACAGTAGAAATGCAGTTTGCACAGCTATCAGACTTCCCTGTGTGTAGTTTTGTGATCATTTGCAATCGTATGTAAGTTGTGCGTAATCATAACCTCTTTCTGCAGCTTGCGCTGATCTTGATCTGCCTCCCAGTCTCAACCTTTCTGCTGGTAAGTGCTTTCTGTGAGATGGAATGAAGAAATGACTCCAAACACATGTCCGATGGATCAGAAACACTCTTCAGTAGGCAGGTGTGGATACTGTATGGTAGTGACTACTGTCTGCAGACGAATTAAAGCACAGAACTACAGAGGCTACACTTCATGATGCAAACCACTAGTTATCTGCAAAAACAGGACGGCCAGGCTGCTGTTTGCTGAGAAGGATCTTAAACAGACCACAGAGTTCTGTAAAATGATTTTGTGGACAAATGAGATCACAAGTCGAGTGATGGCTCGAGTAAAGTGTGGAGGCCAAAAGGAACTGGCCAAGATATAACCCCCCCCCCCCCCCCCAATCTTATGGGGGTTATAGTGACTACGTAGTTTTCTTAAGTCACCGCTAGACTAGAAGGGTTCCCCACACGCATTTCAAGCAAATTCGCAGGCTGCGTTAGATGTAAATGCATTTATTTTCTCAAAAATGATAAACCAAAACCAGATGTACTATGGGTTCAATGCCTAAGTGCTGTTTGGGACAAATGGTTTTATTAATTAATTTTTTTTGTTGTTGATTTGGCTTTGTACTCTTGTGACAAAGTATTAAACATGACTACTTTCATTTACATATTAATATGTCCTAAGCATTATGGTGCCCTGAAATGGGGGACTACACGGTGAAACCAAGATTAAAAAATAAAACCTGAGAATCTGCACTTTACCCCTTGTGTATTGTTTGATCAGAAATCTAAAATTTGTGATCGAACAATACACACAAAATTCATCTTAGTCTCAAACATTCTGGAGCTCACTGTGTACATTTGTGTGTGTTTGTGTGGTGATGCTGCTGCAATGGGAAGGCATGTTTAGCGTAGCCTCTATCAGAATGTAAAGCCATGGAACTTTTTTGGTTTTTACCCTCTTGGCTGCACAGGAACACAGCCCTTTGACCAGATTAATGCTACCGCCAACCCCACGACCACGCCTGCGCCCACCATGTCACCCGGGGGTGAGTTCTGAGAAAAGGAATAGGCACTAGCAAAAAACTGCCTGCTGATCTTCTTTAGAACTCAATGATTTCATCCATTCTTATGTTTTTTTTCCTTCCAGAAATTGCTATAACTGTGTGTGGTTCAGGTAAGTTTCCTACAGCTACTGCATATCCAGCATTCAAACTTGCAACCTCCATATCTCTAGCAGGCTGCGAAGGAGAAATGGGCAAAGGGAACATGCCTCTGTGCACTTATCAGTAAATAATAAGAATCATAACTATGGGTTTACATTATAGTACATGTTGATTGTACCAAAGAGATTGGAGGCTAGTGCTTATTGGCTAATAGTACTATACCCGCATTTCCTCGTTTGGTATTGTACTAATATACATTGCTTATGTTTCAGTGCTTAGTCCCATACTCACTGACTCACTGATATTGAAATCTGAAATGTTAGCACCTCAATATCTGTAGCCTTTTAGTTGACGTCACACTTCTGTCTTACTTAGACTAACGCTGATGCTCTCCACTTCTGTTAGTCACTCTGCATAAGAGCTAGGGGTGCACCGATTGATCGGCTGTGGATCGGAACAGGCTGGAACACACGATCGGTGACCGGCTGGGTTATTTTCAGTTGGCCGATCTGTATTCCGGTTTTATGATGTAAGAAACGTGAGCATGCTCTACCTGCAGCTTTCAAGAAGCTTACTAGAGAAATCGACTCTTCTGCCGCGACTGCCGTCATCACGTGCTGGCGCAGATCACGGTGTGAAGCGTCAAAACGCACTCTTCTGGAAGCAGCTGAAAAGATTCAGCCACGCTGAATCAGAGCTCCTTCATCGTGTGCTATGGTAACAATAGGCCTAATGCTTCATTATTATAATAAACCATGAACAATCTTTTCTTTGTTAGCTTACCTGTTGAAAAAAAATGTTTAAAAAAAACTTTCACCTATCGGAATCGGCTGATTTGGCTTTAAAAATTCGGCCACTGGAATCGGCCATAAAAATTCATTTTCGGTGCACCCCTAATAAGAGCATCTACTAAGAAACTGTAATGTAATAGCGCTGTACAGTGCCTGCATATTCACTCAGCAGATCAGTGGTCTGAGAGAATATACACTGCCTGGCCAAAAAGTCACCATTTGGATTTTTTTGGACAGTGCCCACTGTACAAGCCTCTGGAGGCAGTCTGGGGTTGCTTCAATTGGTCAGGTCTAGGCTCAGCAACGTTATGCGGCAATAAAATGAAGTCAGCTGAGTACCTGAATGTACTGAATGACCAGGTTATCCCATCAATGGATTTTTTCTTCCCCGACGGCACGGGCATATTCCAGGACGACAATGCCAAGATTCATCAAGCTCAAATTGGGAAAGAGTGGTTCTGGGAGCATGAGGAATCATTTTCACACATGAATTGGCCACCACAGAGTCCTGACCTTAACCCCATTGAAAGTCTTTGGGATGTGCTGGAGAAGACTTTACGGAGTGGTTCGACTCTCCCGTCGTCAATACAAGCTAATACAATTCTGGATGGAAATAAATGTTGTGACGTTGCATAAGGTTGTTGAAACAATGCCACGACGAATGCGCGCCATAATCAAAGCTAAAGGCGGTCCAACGAAATATTAGAGTGTGTGACTTTTTTTTTGGCCAGGCAGCGTACAGTGCTATCAGTGTGCAGTCCAAGGTGTCCATTAATTGATTGTTCTTCTCCTCATACAGTAGTTGCTGTCATTGGTGTCATTGCCATCATTATTTATCGAAGACGGTAAGTTGTTTCCAAAAAGAACATTTTCATAAGCCATGCAGAATTCATAGATGCGCACAAAATGGAAAGAGACATAAATTGTTTGTTTGGGGGGGGGGGGGGCACAGAACCCGCAGAGTCTACAATGCCTGGGGAAAAATGGGGCAATTAAATATAGTGGATATTTACAGGTAACTTGTGTGTGTAGATTAGGTGCACCGTGCCTCTGGAATTCAATCCCAAGCTATATCAGAGGTGCAGCTACAATTGGTTCTTTTAAAACGTATCTTAAGACTTACTTGTTCTCATTCCTCTTAGTTTTGACTTTTTAGGTTATTTATTTATTATTATTATTATTATTATTATTATTATTATTATTTTTTTTTTTTTTTTTTTTGTAAAGTGCCCTGGGATGTACGCATGAAGAGCGCTATATAAGATCTTATTGTATTGATGATGTGTAACCAATGCTGTGTATGAATCCAGGGTGGGCAAGGAGGGAAATCTGTATCTGGATTATTTCATGTCAAATCCAGCTCAGCAGCTGAATTGGCCGCTTGCATGTGATGACATGACTGCATGTTCTGATAAGCTTGCGCACAGCTGAAAACTGAGACAGGCTACTGTGGTTTCCTCTGCAAGTGAAACTGCATTGGTTTAAAGCAGGGGTGCACAACAAGGGCCGATCCGTTTCAAGATTTCTTACCAACTTCTGCTCTTAATTATTTGATTAGCTCACTCATATCTTGATCTGGGACGGCACGGTGGTGCAGTGGGTAGCACTGTCACAAGAAGGTCCCGGGTTCGAATCCGGCCCGGGGCTTTTCTTTGGGGAGTTTGCATGTTCTCCCCGTGTCTGTGTGGGTCTCCTCCGGGTACTCCGGTTTCCTCCCACAGTCCAAAGACATGCAGGTAGGATAATTGGAGACTCTAAATTGCCCATAGGTATGAGTGTGTGAGTGAATGGTGTGTGTGCCCTGCGATAGATTGGCTGTCTGTCCAGAGTGTATTCCTGCCTCTCGCCCAATGCATGCTGGGATAGACTCCAGCACCCCCCGTAACCCTGACCAGGTTAAGTGGGTATAGATAATGGATGGATGGATATCTTGACCTGACATTTGTATAAGCACCAGCTACAGTAACAGAGTGCAAGTGCATCCGAAAGATTTTACTGTTCTCAAGTACAGCAGTTTGTCCAGTGATCCAAGAACTAAAACTGAGGGAATTGGTTTGAACAAAAACCAGCACATAGACCGACCCTCCAGGACCAGAGATGCACCCCTGGTGTAACGGCTAATTAAAGCAGGGTAAATGGTGGAAGAGAAAGCCTGGAACAGAACTACTCATCCTTCACACAGACCAGCACAACTGGAGTATTTTATTTCCACGTGTGAAGAGGTTTGCACATTAAGGTTACCTCTTGTTGACAGTCAACAGGAAATATAATTTTGGCTCTTCCTCCTCAGGCATAAGAGGCGTCGGGATGGACAGGACAGGGAGCGTCCCCCTGACAATAACGTGGAGATGGATCTTCTTAATGGAGACGATGAACGCAGTTGAATGTTCCAAACGTAGTCCACATGTTTTGCGGTTGCCATTAGCCGGTACACCTATGGCTTGAAATAACTAACGAAGACCTCCCTAATTTTAAGTGCTTTTAGTGGCCAGCTCATCTGAATACTTAATTCCTCTTTTTGGAGGAATTATTCTCAGGGCAACACCCCTGTATGAACCTGTCAGTCACTGCCCATCCTCTGCTGTGGTCTGAAGATACATCTGTTCAGACAGTACCTGGGCTAACTGTCACCACTCTGCAGGGCACTAACAACCTAGGATCATTCTTAGCACTTACCCTTCTGCTTTGTCCCTCTGGCACATTACACATGTCATGTGCCACTGTCATGTTGCATGTACCTCTATCCAGCACTTATATTGTGCTTGTGTCATGATCTTGATGTTGTAGCTTGTTGTCATGCCTCCTAGTTTGACTTAACATAACTCTCTGGCCTAGCCTATGCTTACTGTGTGAACTGGATGTAATGTGTTCATGGCTATGAATGCAGTATCTGTTACAAAATGAGTACTGTACCTTATCAGACCTGTGTTTTGTAGTTGTTCCAGTGACCTTTGGTATGCACTGACTTTGCTTTGCTTGCTTTAGATAAAAGCATCGTCTAAATTAATGTAATGCACTGTAATGATGAAACTCCAGCATCTTAAAGGTCATTGCAGGATTTCAGTATATAAACCTGGGCAAAAAGTGGAACTAACTTAGACTGATCCTGGCACTTAATCCTTTTGCAGTACTCACAATAACTTTGTTGCTCGTATGTACTTGTGCAGTAATGTTACTCATTGTGAGACTGTAGATTGATATTAATGTATTAATTAATTAGGCATTAATTAATCTTGGGTCTGATGTTCCATGTATTTTATTATTATATTAATCTTTTATTTTGTGTTATTCATTCAGTCGGTGCTGATTTATTGAGTTCTTCCTCGTCAGTAGGGCCCAGCAGAGCATTGGGGACGGTCATGACTCAGCGGGTGCTGCTCTTTGTTAAAGGTGCAGTATGTAAGTTTGTTGTAGAACACTGTTGTTCATGCTAAAATATCCTTCACATCCTTACAGATATCAGTAAAACATTTTAGAAAAAAATCTGATCTCTCCGTCAATCCCAGGCTCTGAAATCAGTCACTCCAGATTTCACTGCGCCTGAATCTTAACAGCCAATCAGGACAGCTCTCTGCCCTGTAAGTTAGTCCCAGTGCGCGTTCACAGCATTGCCAGAGCAGGCAGTTCTGAGGGTGGGGCTTTGAAGAGAGCTTAGGTGGAGATTTTTTCAGATTCTAACTCTCTCTTTCTCGTTTCTGCAAACATGCGTACTGCATGTTTAAATTCTGCTGAGAGTGACCTGCTGAACTGCTGCAATTGTTTCTATCTATTTAACATCTTACAGGTCGGTTTTGTGCACAAACACATGTTATGAATGTGATTCGTAATGCTGTGAACTAAATACTGTGTTGATGATGCCTAACAGTGCCTTCCTTTGACTTTATTTGGGCCACCCACCCAAATTGATCTCTCCCCCCACCCCCCCCACAAGATTTTTTGTACTTAGCCTAGACGCATGCTATTCCGAGTTTGTGGTGGGAGATAAAATGGTATTTCTAACACAGGGAAGTAGTGGAGTTGCTTTATCCTTTTCTCATTAATTATTCTAATCTAATTCACATCAATCAAATAGTTTTAGTGTGTCATGGTTCTGTATTTTCTGTTTCTGTTTTTCCTTGTTGGGCCGCCAGATGGCGGCACTTCTGTTTTGTGTCCTGCTCGTTCCCCTGTTAATTGTATTATTGCTTTCAATTATTTTAGTAATGTTTCTGATTGTGTCTCATTGTTCCCACCTGTGTCTTGTTATCCCCTCCTTTTCTGGTTTGATTGTTCTTTGAGTTCACTTGTGTCTTGTTACCCCTGTCTATTTAAGTTCTTTGTCCCCTTGACTCAGGTGCTGGTTCCTTGTGTTTGTTTCTGACCATATGTACCTGCCCGTGTTTTTGACCTGCTTGTGTTTTCTGACTTTGTTTCCGCCTGTGTGTTTCTGTGCGTTTCTGCCTTTGTCTCCGCTTGTGCTTCTGCCGTTTGTTTTCTGTACTTGTGAAGTTCTGTTTTTTTAAAAAGTTTTCATTATATGCCCCTCGTGGCTCTTTGTTTGTTCTGTTTTTTGTTAGTAAAGCCTTTATTTGTATCAACATTCTTGAGTTTTGTGTTTTTTCCCACTCTGCGCCTGGGTCCTAACCCCCGTACCGTGACATAGTGTCTCTGAGAGCCAAAAATCAATCACAATCAATCATTATTCTTCAGGAGAAAAACTGCCATTGAAGGGACGTCGACTTGCATGAAAGCAGCCGCCTCCTGTGTTGTGTTCGGAACATCATGAGTCTACATTAGTTGCTTACTTCTGTATGCAACACTGTATTTTGTGTTCATTATTTTTTCTTTCAAATGTCATTTTGCTGTCCCCCCCTCCCTCCAGTGATGCCAAGTCCTCTTATCATAAGCCACTTTGGGCGTCTTTTTTAAAAGTGGCTGTTAAATTTGAAGGGAAGGCCTACGCACCAGATTTTATTAGATAAAATGAAATACACCAGCCAAAAGGAAGACGTTGTCCTACTTTATGATTGATAATGTTAATAAACATAGTTTTATTAGAATAAAGGCAAGAAATAAGCATTAAAAGATCTAAATGCTTATTCTTTTTGCTCCACCTCCCATTTCCAACAATCTTTGGAATGATCACATAGCCTATGTCATATTTTGTGATGTCATAGAGTGAGGAAGTGAGATACTGCCAAATTAGCTTATAGCTAGCCCTTTTTTCATTGAAGTATTAGCCTATATTGCTACAACTTGATGCACATTAGAAAATTATTGCAGTAGAAGGTATGCACTTTTGTACGTCGCTTCGGATAAAAGCGTCTGCCAAATAAATGTAATGAAATGGAAAACAAGTTAAAGCAACATAAGATGCTAGAGTAATTTGCTTGCTAGAGGTGGATTAGAGTATATTGCAATGTACGAGCTAATTAGCTAGTGCCGTCCATCTGAAGGCATTGATACACCTAACACTGTTAGCATGCTGCCTATATTGTCTAATATCCTCATACTGGACGGACAGGGATGCACACAATTGGCATCAGTCTTCTTTTGATTCCAAATCAAATATTGCAGTGCTGTCCATTTCCATCATCTTTTCAAGCTAAATGTCTAATAGCAGAGCTGTTTTTCTTTCACAATTCAAGAGATTTATTGTCACGTCCCATTATACAAGTACGAGAGAGTGAAAATCATGGGTTTCAGCTCCTCGGCCTCATAGCACCTGTCACCTCATCACCGAAGCTGCGTGACGTCAAGTGTTTCTGTCAGAAGTGATCAATTTGTCATATTTGGAGCCATACTAATAACAATTTTAGTTCAGCTTAATTTAATGAGAGCCCCTGGACGAAAAAAGGTCTAATATCTTTTGGGGAAGCCATTATGTGGTGCTTACCCTTTAAAAAGTTGGTTGCAGTGTTTTGAACTTGTTTTAGTTCAAGTATTTTTGGGCTTTTTTTATTGTTTGGTGATTTGAGATAACATGAAAGCTACACTAAGGGAAATGGTGCTAGCCATTGTGAAGCCAGCTCTCCCCCTCCCCCCACTCTGCCAAAGAGCTCTGTCGTTCATTTGAATGTGCCAACAGAGCAAGCTGCCAGCAAAAAGGTATTTCAGAGCACTAATGACCACGCATTACAATGTTTCATTTTTTATAGCCGATTTGTGTGGACTGTGGAAGATATGAATTATTTTTTGTTTGGGAAATGTGTTTACAGAAACATGCATGTTTTATATTTTTGTGTGCAAGCAAACCAAAACACATTCCTAAGTACTGTAAGGTGGGTGTAGCAATAAAGGACTAGGCTGAATTGAAGGGGGATGTCTACTGCTCTGATCGTTTTTATATTTCAAAACATTAATGTCTTAAACTATGTATGCCATTATTTAGACTACTCCAATACAAGGGTGAACCAAATGCAATATTGTGGAAATATATTTAAAATGTGTCATATCTGCATTTATCATTTTTTAAAGGATAGGGCCGTCAAAATTTTGTATTTTTTTATTGTCAGCATCCTATGAAAAGACCAAAACCTACAATAGCTACTTCTGTTCAACTCTCAAATTGTGTGTTAAAATTATTACATGTAGCTCCGATATTTTTATTTTCAGGAAACACAACCTATTATCACAAAAAACATGGCCAATGTAGTTTTTACCAAGTTTACTGCGAAGCAGAGCAAATTATTTATTTTGTTGGAGAAATATTTTTACTATGTCTGCCAAAACTGAACTACTGTCCATATATCAAAAAAGAAATCGCTGTAACTTCATAAAGTTGTTTCAGTAGAAACTACAAAGGCCAGGTTCAACATAACGATGAAGTATGCCCCTATGCTGACCAAAGCAACCGCATGAGTTGTTTTGATTGTTTTTTGGAGAACAATAGAGTTCTTTGACTACCAAGATATTAGCTATATCTGGCATCAGCTAAATGGACGATAGGCCTACTTATTGGTAGGATAAATTCATTGTAGGTCTTTTCATAGGATATGTTAATCACAAGAAAAATATCAAAAATATGCCTGCAGGACTTACAAATCACAGTTCTTTGTGGATACAATAATTTGTATTTAAAGTTGGCTATCAGAAATAGACTTAATATTTGTGAGAATCGAAAATTAAATGATGACGTGTGTAGGCCTGTTGGTGAATTTCAGTTCTGTTAGCAAAGGGTTAAATATTAGTTTATATAGGAAGGAACTGGCAAAATGATACCAAATTTCTATTTCACCATTTGCAGAGAGACATGAGAAAATTGAACTTATTTCATGGGCCATTATTATGCTTCTTTTAAAGCGGACCTTAAAGGCATACTATAAAGGATTTTTACCTTGAAAATATTAGAAAATAACCAATGCTAAGGAACATCTGTGATGCACTGGAAATCTCTGTCTAAGCACTTTCACCAAATTTGTGCACCTTTATATGTATTTCGTCGGTCTGAGTAACTGATGGGAGAAATTTACCGGTAGTGTCTAATGAATTTGCATGTCAGTGACTAGGCCGGGTACTTGGGGGTGAGTAGGTTGAAGACTGAGGAGGAGGCTTCTTTGATAGTAAACACAGGCTAGAAAATCCTGTGCAGTATGCCTTTAAGGTCACTTGACAGTATATCTGGTTTAACCTCAGTTTAGTTATGGTTCAGCTGAATCCGCGCTCGTTTTGACAGAGAAATCACGTCAAACTTGCAACTGTGTGCTAAACCCCTGAAAGCACAAGTTTTACTGAAGCTGGCCTAAACTGCAGCAAAGCTAGCCAAAAGCTAACTGACAGAGCAACATCCACTCGTGCTTCGACCTCATCCAACAAAGGAACAATAAAGCAACAAAAACAGCCTGAGGCCGTCCCCCACCTGGCATGAATCTTACAATAGCCACTATAGCTACCTCACTGGATATGCTAATTATGACCAGCTCTGCCAATCAGGATGTGCGCACTAGGAAGGTAAATTCTGTTTATCGCAGTATGGAACAGGACACACATAATATTAATATTGGCATGTCCATACAATTTACGAGCAGCCAGTTCATTATGATTCTAGTTCAAATCAGTTACTTCTGAAAGGGTACTCACTACAGATGATGTGGTAATAAATAAAAATTCATTATGCGGTTGTTTGTTGAACTCATCAGGCATAATTTGTCAAAATCACAGTCCAATCTTCATTCCATATTTCGTAGGTCTATATTCATTGATATTATTCAGAGTAATAGACATTTGGGTTAAACCACAGCAGTGTCAGTCAATTTGAAATGCAAAGCAGTCTTAAATATAATTTTTCTAATGACACGGCCAGCTTTAATGTAAGAACCCCTTATATTACTAAGTGCAGCATGTTGTTTGCTACGTGTTAATACATTATTTTGTATGTAATAAAGCAAACGGCGACATCAAGTGGTCAATGTGGATAAATACAGGTACCAGGGCTGGTTGGTGGAGGTGGCCTGGCCAGGCCATCCAGAGATGACACCTTCTTGTTAGAGACTCCTTCCCCTTTTGTCTCCTTTTTGGGCCCTGCATGAAACAGCATCTTGCGTTATGCTATATTTATGTTCCCATATACATAACATTATTTGTCATTACCTTGGGATTGCTTGTTTTTTGCTACTTTGGAAAAGTCAAGTTTGAGTGACAGCAGTTAATTTTACCAGTGCAGCAAACACTTTGCGGTGCATTACAAATAAGCAGGAGGCTGTATGAAGATTCTGTTACAAACCATGAAAAAGTGACCAAAAGTTGTTAAGTTATTTTCTTAGAGCAGTGCTGTGACTGATCATACCCCCTTTTCCATTCAGAACATTTCATGTCAGTTTATTGTCGCATCAATGTTTTGATCCTGTAGATTCATCCACTACAACATCCGGAGTCCACAAGGAGCAGCATAGCTCTTTGTCCTGGCTCTTATCATAGCTTACCTATGCAACCTCTAGGCTCGCCAACAGTCCCATATTAACTTGCGACATCTTGTATTTCAGCCATAAGTGGATGTTCATATATGTCCCCTATTTCCCAGTGTCCTACAAATTTTATCTGCCAGTGTTGAATTACTATGACGCACATTGTTAAGCAAAGTAGATGACTGCAAAACTAAACTCCTATATGGAGGTTCTGGCATTACCCAGTTTGGGTTGCTATGTGTTTACTGTGTGCTGCTAGTGTAACGTTGTGTGTATTTGGAAACCCTAACTACTGAAAATTACAAAGCACCAGGCAAACAACACATCAGCAGTGCATGTAAGCAGGTGAGGCTGCCGCTGTCCGTTGTCCGTTGTCCTGAATGCCTCCAAGGCTTAGAGCAGAGCTGCATAACCCTGTTCCTGGAATTCTACCATCCTGTAGGTTCATTTAAACCATAATTTGGCACACCTGATTGTACTAATTAGCAGCTCAAGGATATCTCTAGCTGTTGAATGAGGTGTGCTTTGTTAGGGTTGGAGTGAAAACCTACAGGAATAGATCTCCAGGAACAGAGTTAGGCAACCTGGGCTTTGAGAGTTAGTGAGAACATACATCTGAAAGTGGCTGAATTAGAGGAGCAGACGTGCCTGCAGTACATCCAAACTGTCTTTCAGTCTTGCATGGCATGAATTCCACCCCCCTAAAAAACAAGCAAATAGAATGCCTTACCTAAATGAAATACATTACACACCTGTTTTTATCTAAAGCCTTTGTTTAAATGTATTATTCTCCTCTAGCATACAGGTTACTGATGAGCTTTTTGTAAACTGACAAATTCATATATTTCGGGTGCTTTGATGTGCCACAGTATGGCACTAACATCAAATAGAAGTTAATCATTTTCAAATTAAAATATTTTGTTTATTTGGGTCATGCAATTGTATTATATGTTGCTACTTTACATAAACACAGACACACCGCATCCATTATTTTAAACATTTTCCACTCATTCCTATACATACTGTAAATACTGTAGTCAAACGTACGTCATTCCGTGAACATGAGTTAGTTATGACGCATTCAGCGTGTTGCACCCAGAGACTGTAAAAAAATCCACTCTGATATGCAGCCATCAGTCCCCCTTTCTCCAGAAAGTGCATGAGCCTCTCATTAACCATCCGTTCCATTAGTTTACATATATGTGACATTAAAGCAATGGGTCTGTAGTTTCTTGGCTTACTAGGATCTTTCCCAGGCTTTCTGATTGGAATTATAATTGCTTCCTTCCAGCTCATAGGGACTCGCCCCTCCTTCCACACTTTATTGAATAACATCAGCAATTTATTTAATCCTCCTTCACTTAAATGTTTAATCATTATATAGCTTATTCCATCTTTTCCCGGAGCACTCATTCCTGTTTTGCCTAATGCCCTCTTCATCTCTCCAACAGTAAATGGGACATCTAGTTCATTTCCACTGGTATTCTTTCTCCTTAGTGCATCCATGTTTCCAGCTTTGGTTTTTTCCCTGCCTTGCTTTTCTTCCTCATTCAGATTACAGGAACTGTGTACTGTAACAAAAGTTTTTAAAAGTAATTCAGCCTTTTCTTTATTGGTTATCGCCACTTCATTTCCAGTGCTCAGGACAGGGTAGTTCCATTCCCTCCTATCTCCTCCCATTTTCTTTATCATTCCCCAAACTTCTCCTATCTGAGTGGTGTTCCCAATTGACCCACAGAACTTCCTCCAATATGACCTCTTTGTCTGTCTTATTGTTTTCTTAACCATTGCCTGTGCTTTTTTGTACTGGACCAAATGCTGAAAATTATGGGATCTTTTGACCAGTTTAAATGCCTTGTTCCTAGTCTTTACTGCTTGTTTGCACTTATCATCCCACCAAGGTACTAATTTCCGCTTTGTCCTACCTGTACTTTTAGGAATACAACTTATTGCAGCTGCCATTATACCCTGCAATATTTTGCAGTTACTCATTTCTATACTCATATTATCGCTAATCAGCTGTAGATGTTTATCACTTTCAGTCATGAAATTTCCCCAATTAGCTTTTCCAAAAATCAATTTACCACCTGTGTTCTCTGTATTCTGTATCATTACTATATTTATTTTACTGTATATTGGATAATGGTCACTACCTATGGTCCCTTCCTGATACACATCCCATTCGCACAATGGCGCTAAGGTATTGGTTACTAACGTCAGATCTATTACAGACTCCTTTCCAGTGTTCACATCTATCCTTGTGTTTCTGCCATCATTAATACAGACAAGATGTTTTCCATCCAACAGCTCTTCCACTACCTGCCCATTTTAATCTTTATCACTCCCCCATAACGTATTATGTGCATTGAAGTCTCCACACCACACAATGCTTCCTCTATTTAATCCTTCTATGTCTTCCAGTCTGCTGAGTTCTAATTTCCTGCATGGATTATAGAAATTTATAACCACCAGGTTCTTCCTTTCTGCCCACACTTCAATAACCACACACTCCAACTCATTTCCAATATCAATATTTCTATAAGGAATGCCCTCCTTCACAAAGGTGACACAACCCCCTCCTGCCCCATCCTTCCTGTCCCGCCTGATTGCCATGTATCCATTTATTATAAAATCTAAACTTGGTTTTAACCATGACTCCTGGATACACAGCAGGTCTGGTTTTTCCTTCTGACTATAAATGAACTTTTTAAAATCCTGGCCAATAGCAATCAAGCTTCTTGCGTTCCATTGGAGAATTAACATTACTACTACTATAACCCAATACATTGTGTTTGTGTTTCTTGACTTGCCTGAACACTTAACTCCTCCCTGACTTCCTCCCATTTTAACCCTCTTATACCCAGATGATGCACAGCTGCTTTGACAATAATCTTGATTCTTTCCATTTTTGAATTTACATCCGCAGTTGCGTTTATAACTCCCGCTATAAACGTCACCAGTTTCTTTTTCTCTATCAACAACTTCTTTTCCACCTCTTGCATTATACTTGCCGCCGTTTGCTCTTTCCCTCCCCCCTGCTTGTCACTCAGTTTCTCCTGTCCAGCCATCTTAGTTGCCTCAGCATAAGATACTTTCTCTTTTGTTCTAACCTTCTGTACTGCAACCTCACGCTTCATTGCCTCACATCCCCAGTACGCAACACTATGTTCACCTCCACAGTTACAGCATTTCGGTTTTATACCTGACCCACACTTTCCATATTCATGATCACCACAGCACCTTGCACATCTTCTCTTGCCCTTGCACACCTTAGCTATGTGCCCAAACTCCTGGCAATTGAAACACCTCATTGGTTTTGGGACAAATTCCTTCACATTATATTTAATAAATCCAAAAAAAATTTCTTTTGGGATATCTTTGGCATCAAACTCAATCAGCACTGTTTCTGTATCTTTTTTCTCAGCTCCTCTTGTCATTCTTTTAACATTTTTAACTTTACTGTTACGCACTTTCAAGTTTTCCGCTAACTCTTTCATACTTACACTAAGGGGGATCCCTGTTACGACCCCCTTACACCCATTGAGACTCGGCTCTCCAACTTTCAGTTTTTGCGACTTTAACTTTTCCTATACACAGTAGCTTTCTCGCCTTTTCTACTTGGTTCTCAGAGTTACATCCAATTAGCAAGTTACCATCCCCTAGCACTCTCGCAAACTTGACTTCACCTACTTGTGCTCTGATTAAATGTGTGATTCTAAGCGGGTCCATTTTCTTCACTCCTCCTTCTCCCTCAAACCTCACCACAACATTAAGGGATCCTGTCTTTGAACTCCTTGCCTCATCCTCCTGTCCCTCACTCTCTGTTTCTCCTAGATTACAGTCACTCTTTTTCTTCCTCTTAGCCGTCCGACACCCACCACCCTTCCCCACCTGTTCCCATTCACCCCCATACCCCTCCTCCTCATTCAACTCCACGCTGTTATAGCTGTCTTCATCTACCTCCTTCCCCGCCATGTTACCACAGTCAACGAGAAGCAGCGTGAGAGTCTCGCTACCGGACCTATACAGGCCATCGGCCGACACTCCCACCCTTTACTCCTCACTCGACCGACTACCAAATCTAATACTCAATCAATTTAATTTAATCCAGCGAACCAGTAAAAAGCAAACAAATTCAAAACTTCCCGCCGCGCCGCACTTCCAAACCACCGTTTTCCGTTTCAAAACAACCCGCTTCACCCGACAATCAGTGGCCGCAGTAGTCAGCTACCTACTCCTAGCTACCGCAAACACTCCCCGAACTGGCGCTTTCCCCATTTTAATCCTTTTAAAGGTCTTTCTACACGGCTAACCCCGGCCGGAAATCCCAAACCGGGATGCGCTCGTGCTTCTCTAAATCCTAATCCTTTCAGAAGTGTCCGCACCTAACAGTCAAAAGAAAAAAAAACAAAAACAAAACAAAAGCCATAAACTGTTTGAACTTCGCTGCCACGCCGGCTCGACCACTCTCCTCACAGTCCACCGGCCGAATCAACTCTCTCCAGACCAGTCACAGTGCAGGAAGAGTTTTAAATGACACCCCTCTAGTTTGACTTTGAGCCAAAGTTACACTGAAATTCACTTTCAGTCAGCACATCTCCGAGTCGCGGCCATATTGCGTCACCTGACCTGAATACTGCGCGCTGATTCGCTGAACGGATTTATCGGGCTTTGTTCAAGAACAGCATTGGCGTTTGACGGTCTCTGCTGTAAAACGTGAACTTCCAATGCATTTTCAATGGACAATAACGGCTTATGTGACAAAACGGATTTAGGGTTCAGAATGGGCTATCTGTAAACAGTAACTCACAGCAGTCAGTTCATTTTTTTAAAGTATGGTGTTTATCGGTTTTTGCAAATGAACTCTTCATTTGTAGGTCCCTTTAGATAAAACCGGCTCCCCGGCTCCACAAGTCCAGTTCCTCCGTTGGAGCAATTTCCGAACAACTGAAGGTACCACAAGCATCTGTACAAACAGTTGTATGCAAATATAAAAATCTTGGGACCACACAGACACTGCATCGTTCAGGAAGGAGGCACAAATTAACTCTCAGGGCTGAATGACCTTTGGTCCGAAAGGTTCACAGGGTTTCCCCCAGAAAAGTTGTTAGGCCCGGTGGCAAGTATCTTTTGACAGGGCCCAGCGGCCCGGCACGGGCAGGCGGCTAAGTGTCTTTTTTGATGGGGGCCTGGCGCGGACCAGCGACAGACTGATGGCAGCATTATGGTAGGGCCCTATAGTTTCTGTGATAACAGAATCAAGGACGGCATCGCGGAATTGAGAATTTAAAAAGGCTATAACACAGATTCCATAGGGGCCTACATTAAGTCAGTGCTAAAAGCTGACTGGGCATTTGAAAATATGACTACGTAATGTGAATGTTGTTATAAATAAGTCATTTCTTCAACACACATTTTAAAAAATCAACAACAACAAAATCAGTTATCATTAACTGAACAGAAGGAAGGGTTAACGGAATTTGGAAGAGTGGGGAAACTTTGGTTGCTGGGATACCACGGCCAGATGAGCCAGGTCAGACATGGTGAAATGACACGGATTAAAATGTCAAAGTAGGCGTACAAATACGTTTACAGCTGAAAAAAGTGATCCAGGGTGTTACCTTTACCCTTTAAGAAAGTGTGGCCATATTTGATGTAAGTCACGCAAAAGCCATTTATAGGCTATTTGTTGGACCCTTCAGATAAAACCGGCTCCCCAGCTAACCTGTTCATAAATAAGCTGCTGATATCGGTAATTAGCCTATTATTAGCCGGAACTATTGGTCCATTATGGAAACATCTGAAGTCAGATCAGAATGAAAGGAAAAAGAAAGGGTCTGGTCACTCAATGATTTTGCTGAAGTTCTGGTATTTGGGGTTCCTATTAAACCTACCGAAACATACACATAAGCGGGAGCAGAAACGTAATCTGGAACGTGCTATGCTCGTTCTGCAGCTACAGTCCTGATCTTATGCCTCTAGTGATGAATCTGACCCTGATACTCCAATAAAATCAAAGGAAAAAAAGAAAAAGGGTGAAATGTCACTCCCTGAGTTGCAGAACATCATTGTGAGAATGCAGGTTTCCAACACTTTATTTCGGCTGATCACAGTCCTACACATGCCTCACTTGTTTGGTCTTGGGTGTCCTGTCATGACGACTGTGAACCCTGCTGTTTTCTCTCTCATCTATGCACAAACCCCGTTCCGGGTAAATTAATCTGCCCATTTTCATGTTACAGGGCAGTGTGCAGTTTGCTTGGAAAAGGGCTGCAAATCTGGTGTGAGCAGAATAATGCTGGCCAGCAGCGACAGAAAGCTATGGACGAAAGGAAATGAAGAAATCCAAAACTGCTTTGAGGACAACCTAAAGCCAGATGCCCCCTGTACCTTGAGTAATGGGAACCTTGTCCTACGGACTGAGCAGCCCCTTCATTTCGAAGGGAAGGATGGCGCTTCAGGCGGCTGGAAGGCATTCCACTCGACCAACATGCGTGAGTATTCCTGCCCTGGCTCCAGTTTGAGTACTGTTGTTGCTGTGAAGAGTAGTGGGAACAAAGGTTCCAGATGCCTTGCAGATGATTACATTGTAAAAACCAAAACCTAAGCCAAAATCTGCTTGAAATTCCTTCATTTCACATACGATGTAAGTGTCTAGGACTGGACACAATAGAAATGCAGTTTGCACAGCTATCAATCTTCCCTGTGTGTAGTTTTGTGATCATATGCAATCATATGCAATCATATGTAAGTTGTGTGTAATCATAACCTCTTCCTGCAGTTTGTGCTGATCTTGATCTGCCTGCCAGTCTCAAATCTTCCTCTGGTAAGTGCTTTCTGTGAGCTGGAATGAAGAAATGACCCCAAACACATGCACGACGGATCTGTGTCCACTGTCCGCAGAAGCCTTAAAGCACAGAACTACGGAGGCTACACTTCACGATGCAAACCACTAGTTATCTGCAAAAACATGATGGCCATGCTACTGTTTGCTGAGAAGGATCTTTAACAGACCACAGAGTTCTGTAAATATAAGATATAAACCCCCCCCCAATCTTATGGGGGTTATAGTGACTATGCAGTTTTCTTAAGTCACCGCTAGACTAGGAGGGTTCCCCACACGCATTTCGAGCAAATCTGCAGGCTCCGTTAGATTTTCTCAAAAATGATAAACCAAAACCAGGTGTACTATGGGTTCAATGCCTAAGTGCTGTTTGGGACAAACGGTTTTATTAATTTATTTTTGATTTTTGATTTGGCTTTGTACTCTTGTGACAAAGTACTAAACATGACTACTTTCCTTTACATATTAATATGTCCTAAGCATTATGCTGCCCTGAAATGGGGGGACTACACGGTGAAACCACGATAAAAAATAAAACCTGAGAATCTGCACTTTAACCCCTTGTGTATTGTTTGATGACAAATCTAAAATTTGTCATCAAACAATACACAAAATTCATCTTAGTCTCAAACATTCTGGAGCTCACTGTGTACATTTGTGTGTGTTTGTGTGGTGATGCTGCTGCAATGGGTAGACTTGTTCTGAGTAGCCTCTATCAGAATGTAAAGCCATGGAACTTTTGGTTTTTACCCTCTTGGCTGCACAGGAACACAGCACTTGAACCAGACTAATGCTACCGCCAACCCCATGACCACGCCCGCGCCCACCATGCCACCCTGGGGTGAGTTCTGAGAAAAGGAATAGGCACTAGCAAAAAACTCCCTGCTTATCTCCTTCAGAACTCAAAGATTTCATCCATTCTTCTGTTTTTTTTCCTTCCAGAAATGGCTGTAGCTGCATGCTGTTCAGGTAAGTTTCCTACTGCTACTGCAGATCCAGCATTCAAACTTGCAACCTCCATATCTCTAGCAGGCTGCGAAGGAGAAATGGGCAAAGGGAACATGCCTTTGTGCACTTATCAATAAATAATAAGAATCATAACCATGGGTTTACATTACAGTACATGTTGATTGTACCAAAGAGATTGGAGGCTAGTGCTTATTGGCTAATAGTACTATACCCACATTTCTGCGTTTGGTATTGTACTAATATACAGTGCTTATGTTTCAGTGCTTAGTCCCATACTCACTGACTCACTGATATTGAAATCTGAAATGTTAGCACCTCAATATCTGTAGCCTTTTAGTTGACGTCACACTTCTGTCTTACTTAGACTAACGCTGATGCTCTCCACTTCTGTTAGTCACTCTGCATAAGAGCTAGGGGTGCACCGATTGATCGGCTGTGGATCGGAACAGGCTGGAACACACGATCGGTGACCGGCTGGGTTATTTTCAGTTGGCCGATCTGTATTCCGGTTTTATGATGTAAGAAACGTGAGCATGCGCTACCTGCAGCTTTCAAGAGGCTCACTAGAGAAATCGACTCTTCTGCTGCGACTGCCGTCATCACGTGCTGGCGCAGATCACGGTGTGAAGCGTCAAAACGCACTCTTCTGGAAGCAGCTGAAAAGATTCAGCCACGCTGAATCAGAGCTCCTTCATCGTGTGCTATGACAACAGTAACAATAGGCCTAATGCTTCATTATTATAATAAACCATGAACAATCTTATCTTTTCTTTGTTAGCTTACCTGTTGAAACAAAAAAAAAAAAATCTTGCCTATCGGAATCGGCTGATTTGGCTTTAAAAAATCGGCCACTGGAATCGGCCATAAAAATTCATTTTCGGTGCACCCATAATAAGAGCATCTGCTAAGAAACTGTAATGTAATAGTGCTGTACAGTGCTTGCATATTCACTCAGCAGGTCAGTGGCCTGAGAGAATATACGATGCTATCAGTGTGCAGTCTTTGAAGTCGAGTTTAATGTCAAAGGTGTCCATTAATTGATTGTTCTTCTCCTCACACAGTAGTTGCTGTCGTTGTCATCACTGCTGTCATCGTCGTTATTTATCGAAAATGGTAAGTTGTTTCCAAAAAGAACATTTTCGTAGGCCATGCAGAATTTGTAGATGTGCACAAAATGGACACAGACATAAATTGTTTAAAACTGAATTTGAGGGCGGGAGGGGAGGAACCCACAGAATCTACAATGCCTGGGGAAAAATGAGGCGGACCCACAATGGGGCAATTATAGTGGCTATTTACAGGTAACTTCTTTGTGTAGATGATGTGTAACCAATGCAGTGTATGAATCCAGGGTGGGCAAGGAGGGAAATCGGTATCTGGATTTCATGTCAAATCCAGCTCAGTAGCTGAATTGGCCGCTTGCATGTGATGACATGACTGCATGTTCTGATAAGCTTGCCCACAGCTGAAAACTGAGACAGGCTACTGTTTCCTCTGCAAGCGAAACTGCATTGGTTTAAAGCAGGGGTGCACAGCAAGGGCCGACCTGTTTCAAGATTTCTTACCAACCTCTGCTCTTAATTATTTGATTAGCTCACTCATATCTTGATCTGGGACGGCACGGTGGTGCAGTGGGTAGCACTGTCACAAGAAGGTCCCGGGTTCGAATCTGGCCCCGTGCTTTTCTGTGGGGAGTTTGCATGTTCTCCCGTGTCCGTGTGGGTTTCCTCCGGGTACTCCGGTTTCCTCCCACAGTCCAAAGACATACAGGCAGGCTAACTGGAGACTCTAAATTGCCCATAGGTATGAGTGTGTGAGTGAGTGGTGTGTGTGCCCTGCGATAGATTGGCTGCCTGTCCAGGGTGTATTCCTGCCTCTTGCCCAATGCATGCTGGGATAGACTCCAGCACCCCATGCCCCCCCCCCCCCCCCCCCCCCCCCCCGTGACCCTGACCAGAATAAGCAGGTATAGATGTATAGATAATGGATGGATGGATATCTTTATCTGACATTTGTATCAGCACCAGCTACAACCACAGAGTCCAGGTGCATCCTAAAGATTTTACTATGCTCAAGTACAGCAGTTTATCCAGTGATCCAAGAACTAAAACTAAGGGAATTGGTTTGAACAAAAATCAGCACATAGACCGACCCTCCAGGACCGGAGTTTTGCACCCCTGGTGTAAGGTGTAACAGCTAATTAAAGCAGGGTAAATGGTGAAAGAGAAAGCCTGGAACAGAACTACTCATCCTTCACACAGACCAGCACAACTGGATCATTTTATTTCCACATGTGAAGAGGTTTGTACATTAAGGTGACCTCTTGTTGACAGTCAACAGGAAATTTAATTTTGGCTCTTCCTCCTCAGGTGTGAGAACCATCGGGAAGGCCAGGACCGGGAACGTCCTTCTGACAACATTGTGCAGATTAATCTTCTTAATAGACATGATAAACAGAATTGAATGTTCCTAACGTGGTTCACATGCCAGCTGTCACTAGCCAGTGCGTCTGTGCCTTGAAATAACTAATGATGACCTGCCTAATTTTAAGTGCTTTTTCTGGCCAGCACATCAAGTATTTAGATGTGCTGGTAATTATTCTCAGGAGAACACCCCTGTATGAACCAGTCAGTCACTGGCCATCTTCCACCAAGGTCTGAAGACACATCTCTCCAGACTGTACTTGGGCTAACTGTCACCACCCTGCAGGGCACTACCAACCTAGGATCACTCTTAGCACTTACTCTTCTGCTTTGTCCCTATGGCACAGTACACATGTCATGTGTCACTGTCATGTTGCATGTACCTCTATCCAGCACTTATATTGTGCTTGTGTCATGATCTTGATGTTGTAGCTTGTAGTCATGCCTCCTAGTTTGACTTAACATAACTCTCTGGCCTAGCCTATGCTTACTGTGTGAACTGGACGTAATGTGTTCATGGCTATGAATGCAGTAACTGTTACAAAATGAGTATTGTACCTTATCAGACCTGTGTTTTGTAGTTGTTCCAGTGACCTTTGGTATGCACTGACTTTGCTTTGCTTGCTTTAGATAAAAGCATCGTCTAAATTAATGTAATGCACTGTAATGATGAAACTCCAGCATCTTAAAGGTCATTGCAGGACTTTCAGTATATAAACCTGGGCAAAAAGTGGAACTAACTTAGACTGATCCTGGCACTTAATCCTTTTGCAGTACTCACAATAACTTTGTTGCTCGTATGTACTTGTGCAATAATGTTATTCATTGTGAGACTGTAGATTGATATTAATGTATTAATTAATTAGACATTAATTAATCTTGGGTCTGATGTTCCGTGTGTTTTATTATTATATTAATCTTTTATTTTGTGTTATTCATTCAGTCGGTGCTGATTTATTGAGTTCTTCCTCGTCAGTAGGGCCCAGCAGAGCATTGGGGACGGTCATGACTCAGTGGGTGCTGCTCTTTGTTAAAGGTGCAGTATGCAAGTTTGTTCTAGAACACTGTTGTTCATACTAAAATTTCCTTCACATCCTTACAGATATCAGTAAAATGTTTTAGAAGAAATCTGATCTCTCCGTCAGTCCCAGGCTCTGAAATCAGTCACTCCAGATTTCACTGCGCCTGAATCTTAACAGCCAATCAGGACAGCTCTCTGCCCTGTAAGTCAGTCCCGTTGCACGTTCACAGCATTGCCAGAGCAGGCAGTTCTGAGGCTGGGGCTTTGAAGAGAGCTTAGGTGGAGATTTTTTCAAATTCTAACTCTCTCTTTCTCGTTTCTGCAAACATGCGTACTGCATGTTTAAATTCTGCTGAGAGTGACCTGCTGAACTGCTGCAATTGTTTCTATCTATTTAACACCTTACAGGTCGGTTTTGTGCACAAACACATGTTATGAATGTGATTCGTAATGCTGTGAACTAAATACTGTGTTGATGATGCCTAACAGTGCCTTCCTTTGACTTTATTTGGGCCACCCACCCAAATCGATCTTTCCCCCCCCCTCAAGATTTTTTGTATTTAGCCTAGACTCATGCTATTCTGAGTTTGTGGTGGGAAATAAAATGGTATTTCAAACACAGGGAAGTAGTGGAGTTGCTTTATCCTTTTCTCATTAATTATTCTAATCTAATTCACATCAATCAAATAGTTTTAGTGTGTCATGGTTCTGTATTTTCTGTTTCTGTTTTTCCTTGTTGGGCCGCCAGATGGCGGCACTTCTGTTTTGTGTCCTGCTCGTTCCCCTGTTAATTGTATTATTGCTTTCAATTATTTTAGTAATGTTTCTGATTGTGTCTCATTGTTCCCACCTGTGTCTTGTTATCCCCTCCTTTTCTGGTTTGATTGTTCTTTGAGTTCACTTGTGTCTTGTTACCCCTGTCTATTTAAGTTCTTTGTCCCCTTGACTCAGGTGCTGGTTCCTTGTGTTTGTTTCTGACCATATGTACCTGCCCGTGTTTTTGACCTGCTTGTGTTTCTGTCTTTGTTTCCGCCTGTGTGTTTCTGTGCGTTTCTGCCTTTGTCTCCGCTTGTGCTTCTGCCGTTTGTTTTCTGTACTTGTGAAGTTCTGTTTTTTTGTATTTTTTTTTAGTTTTCGTTATATGCCCCTCGTGGCTCTTTGTTTGTTCTGTTTTTTGTTAGTAAAGCCTTTATTTGTATCAACATTCTTGAGTTTTGTGTTTTTTCCCACTCTGCGCCTGGGTCCTAACCCCCGTACCGTGACATAGTGTCTCTGAGAGCCAAAAATCAATCACAATCAATCATTCTTCAGGAGAAAAACTGCCATTGAAGGGACGTCGACTTGCATGAAAGCAGCCGCCTCCTGTGTTGTGTTCGGAACATCATGAGTCTACATTAGTTGCTTACTTCTGTACGCAACACTGTATTTTGTGTTCATTATTTTTTCTTTCAAATGTCATTTTGCTGTCCCCCCCTCCCTCCAGTGATGCCAAGTCCTCTTATCATAAGCCACTTTGGGCGTCTTTTTTTAAAAGTGGCTGTTAAATTTGAAGGGAAGGCCTACGCACCAGATTTTATTAGATAAAATGAAATACACCAGCCAAAAGGAAGACGTTGTCCTACTTTATGATTGATAATGTTAATAAACATAGTTTTATTAGAATAAAGGCAAGAAATAAGCATTAAAAGATCTAAATGCTTATTCTTTTTGCTCCACCTCCCATTTCCAACAATCTTTGGAATGATCACATAGCCTATGTCATATTTTGTGATGTCATAGAGTGAGGAAGTGAGATACTGCCAAATTAGCTTATAGCTAGCCCTTTTTTCATTGAAGTATTAGCCTATATTGCTACAACTTGAAGAAAATTATTGCAGTAGAAGGTATGCACTTTTGTACGTCGCTTCGGATAAAAGCGTCTGCCAAATAAATGTAATGAAATGGAAAACAAGTTAAAGCAACATAAGATGCTAGAGTAATTTGCTTGCTAGAGGTGGATTAGAGTATATTGCAATGTACGAGCTAATTAGCTAGTGCCGTCCATCTGAAGGCATTGATACACCTAACACTGTTAGCATGCTGCCTATATTGTCTAATATCCTCGTACTGGACGGACAGGGATGCACACAATTGGCATCAGTCTTCTTTTGATTCCAAATCAAATATTGCAGTGCTGTCCATTTCCATCATCTTTTCAAGCTAAATGTCTAATAGCAGAGCTGTTTTTCTTTCACAATTCAAGAGGTTTATTGTCACGTCCCATTATACAAGTACGAGAGAGTGAAAATCATGGGTTTCAGCTCCTCGGCCTCACAGCACCTGTCACCTCATCACCGAAGCTGCGTGACGTCAAGTGTTTCTGTCAGAAGTGATCAATTTGTCATATTTGGAGCCATACTAATAACAATTTTAGTTCAGCTTAATTTAATGAGAGCCCCTGGACGAAAAAAGGTCTAATATCTTTTGGGGAAGCCATTATGTGGTGCTTACCCTTTAAAAAGTTGGTTGCAGTGTTTTGAACTTGTTTTAGTTCAAGTATTTTTGGGCTTTTTTTATTGTTTGGTGATTTGAGATAAAATGAAAGCTACACTAAGGGAAATGGTGCTAGCCATTGTGAAGCCAGCTCTCCCCCTCCCCCCACTCTGCCAAAGAGCTCTGTCGTTCATTTGAATGTGCCAACAGAGCAAGCTGCCAGCAAAAAGGTATTTCAGAGCACTAATGACCACGCATTACAATGTTTCATTTTTTATAGCCGATTTGTGTGGACTGTGGAAGATATGAATTATTTTTTGTTTGGGAAATGTGTTTACAGAAACATGCATGTTTTATATTTTTGTGTGCAAGCAAACCAAAAAACATTCCTAAGTACTGTAAGGTGGGTGTAGCAATAAAGGACTAGGCTGAATTGAAGGGGGATGTCTACTGCTCTGATCGTTTTTATATTTCAAAACATTAATGTCTTAAACTATATATGCCATTATTTAGACTACTCCAATACAAGGGTGAACCAAATGCAATATTGTGGAAATATATTTAAAATGTGTCATATCTGCATTTATCATTTTTTAAAGGATAGGGCCGTCAAAATTTTGTATTTTTTTATTGTCAGCATCCTATGAAAAGACCAAAACCTACAATAGCTACTTCTGTTCAACTCTCAAATTGTGTGTTAAAATTATTACATGTAGCTCCGATATTTTTATTTTCAGGAAACACAACCTATTATCACAAAAAACATGGCCAATGTAGTTTTTACCAAGTTTACTGCGAAGCAGAGCAAATTATTTATTTTGTTGGAGAAATATTTTTACTATGTCTGCCAAAACTGAACTACTGTCCATATATCAAAAAAGAAATCGCTGTAACTTCATGAAGTTGTTTCAGTAGAAACTACAAAGGCCAGGTTCAACATAATGATGAAGTATGCCCCTATGCTGACCAAAGCAACCGCATGAGTTGTTTTGATTGTTTTTTGGAGAACAATGGAGTTCTTTGACTACCAAGATATTAGCTATATCTGGCATCAGCTAAATGGACGATAGGCCTACTTATTGGTAGGATAAATTCATTGTAGGTCTTTTCATAGGATATGTTAATCACAAGAAAAATATCAAAAATATGCCTGCAGGACTTACAAATCACAGTTCTTTGTGGATACAATAATTTGTATTTAAAGTTGGCTATCAGAAATAGACTTAATATTTGTGAGAATCGAAAATTAAATGATGACGTGTGTAGGCCTGTTGGTAAATTTCAGTTTCAGTTAGCAAAGGGTTAAATATTAGTTTATATAGGAAGGAACTGGCAAATGATACCAAATTTCTATTTCACCATTTGCAGAGAGACATGAGAAAATTGAACTTATTTCATGGGCCATTATTATGCTTCTTTTAAAGCGGACCTTAAAGGCATACTATAAAGGATTTTTACCTTGAAAATATTAGAAAATAACCAATGCTGAGGAACATCTGTGATGCACTGGAAATCTCTGTCTACGCACTTTCACCAAATTTGTGCACCTTTATATGTATTTCGTCGGTCTGAGTAACTGATGGGAGAAATTTACCGGTAGTGTCTAATGAATTTGCATGTCAGTGACTAGGCCGGGTACTTGGGGGTGAGTAGGTTGAAGACTGAGGAGGAGGCTTCTTTGATAGTAAACACAGGCTAGAAAATCCTGTGCAGTATGCCTTTAAGGTCACTTGACAGTATATCTGGTTTAACCTCAGTTTAGTTATGGTTCAGCTGAATCCGCGCTTGTTTTGACAGAGAAATCACGTCAAACTTGCAACTGTGTGCTAAACCCCTGAAAGCACAAGTTTTACTGAAGCTGGCCTAAACTGCAGCAAAGCTAGCCAAAAGCTAACTGACAGAGCAACAGCCACTCGTGCTTCGACCTCATCCAACAAAGGAACAATAAAGCAACAAAAACAGCCTGAGGCCGTCCCCCACCTGGCATGAATCTTACAATAGCCACTATAGCTACCTCACTGGATATGCTAATTATGACCAGCTCTGCCAATCAGGATGTGCGCACTAGGAAGGTAAATTCTGTTTATCGCAGTATGGAACAGGACACACACAATATTAATATTGGCATGTCCATACAATTTACGAGCAGCCAGTTCATTATGATTCTAGTTCAAATCAGTTACTTCTGAAAGGGTACTCACTACAGATGATGTGGTAATAAATAAAAATTCATTATGCGGTTGTTTGTTGAACTCATCAGGCATAATTTGTCAAAATCACAGTCCAATCTTCATTCCATATTTCGTAGGTCTATATTCATTGATATTATTCAGAGTAATAGACATTTGGGTTAAACCACAGCAGTGTCAGTCAATTTGAAATGCAAAGCAGTCTTAAATATAATTTCTCTAATGACACGGCCAGCTTTAATGTAAGAACCCCTTATATTACTAAGTGCAGCATGTTGTTTGCTACGTGTTAATACATTATTTTGTATGTAATAAAGCAAACGGCGACATCAAGTGGTCAATGTAGATAAATACAGGTACCAGGGCTGGTTGGTGGAGGTGGCCTGGCCAGGCCATCCAGAGATGACACCTTCTTGTTAGAGACTCCTTCCCCTTTTGTCTCCTTTTTGGGCCCTGCATGAAACAGCATCTTGCGTTATGCTATATTTATGTTCCCATATACATAACATTATTTGTCATTACCTTGGGATTGCTTGTTTTTTGCTACTTTGGAAAAGTCAAGTTTGAGTGACAGCAGTTAATTTTACCAGTGCAGCAAACACTTTACGGTGCATTACAAATAAGCAGGAGGCTGTATGAAGATTCTGTTACAAACCATGAAAAAGTGACCAAAAGTTGTTAAGTTATTCTCTTAGAGCAGTGCTGTGACTGATCATACCCCCTTTTCCATTCAGAACATTTCATGTCAGTTTATTGTCGCATCAATGTTTTGATCCTGTAGATTCATCCACTACAACATCCGGAGTCCACAAGGAGCAGCATAGCTCTTTGTCCTGGCTCTTATCATAGCTTACCTATGCAACCTCTAGGCTTGCCAACAGTCCCATATTAACTTGCGACATCTTGTATTTCAGCCATAAGTGGATGTTCATATATGTCCCCTATTTCCCAGTGTCCTACAAATTTTATCTGCCAGTGCTGAATTACTATGACGCACATTGTTAAGCAAAGTAGATGACTGCAAAACTAAACTCCTATATGGAGGTTCTGGCATTACCCAGTTTGGGTTGCTATGTGTTTACTGTGTGCTGCTAGTGTAACGTTGTGTGTATTTGGAAACCCTAACTACTGAAAATTACAAAGCACTAGGCAAATGACACATCAGCAGTGCATGTAAGCAGGTGAGGCTGCCGCTGTCCGTTGTCCGTTGCCCTGAATGCCTCCAAGGCTTAGAGCAGAGCTGCATAACCCTGTTCCTGGAATTCTACCATCCTGTAGGTTCATTTAAACCATAATTTGGCACACCTGATTGTACTAATTAGCAGCTCAAGGATATCTCTAGCTGTTGAATGAGGTGTGCTTTTTTAGGGTTGGAGTGAAAACCTACAGGAATAGATCTCCAGGAACAGAGTTGGACAACCCCGGCTTTGAGATGTAGTACATCCAAACTGTCTTTCAGTCTTGCCTGGCATGAATTATACCCCCCAAAAAACAAGCAAATAGAATGCCTTACCTAAATGAAATATATTGCACACCTGTTTTTATCTAAAGCCTTTGTTAAAATGTATTATTCTCCTCTAGCATACAGGTTATGAGCTTTTTGTAAACTGACAGATTCATATATTTTGGGTGCTTTGATGTGCCACGGTATGGCACTAACAACAAATAGAAGTTAGTCATTTTCAAATTAAAATATTTTGTTTATTTGGGTCATGTAATTGTATTATATGTTGCTACTTTACATAAACACAGATATCATTAATACATACCGCACTCATTATTTTAAACGTTTTATACTCATTCCTATACATCCTGTAAATAATGAAGTCAAACATATGTCATTCCGTGAACATGAATTAGTTATGACGCATTCAGCGTGTTGCACCACGCAGCAATAAATCCGGCTGATCTAATGTCAACGTGAACGGCTCTCTTGCGGCCTCTGCTGGATTTGACAAAAAAGTGCTCCTGATTGAACTGGATTTCTGTTGCCAGTTTGGTGCATACACGAGGATGCAGCTATTACAGGACATAATCTGTGTTCGGGGCGACGACATTGCTTGCAAGAAATCACGCTGAACGCATATCTTATAATCTATCCCCACTCAGAATAAAGCATAGCGAATTTACGCGTCAGATGAACCGTATAATAGCATGCTAATGTCTAAACGTAATTCTTACTGCTATTAACATTGATACGGTATATGAAGTTTTCCCGATCCCACGATATAAGGTAGTTCATGACATTGAAACCATTATCGATTTAAGGCTAAACAACCATTTTTCGTATTGATATTCATCTTGTATCAAAATTAAATTCTTATCCTTCAACGTGATCATCCATATCTGACAGCCTCTGAACTGTAGTCGCAGTGAAAGAGCGCATAAACAGAAAGCACTGCGCTCCCGCGCGGGGTAATAAATATGTGGGCAGGCTCGCGGGCTCTTTGCTGCTTGTTACCATAAGAGTCCGTCAGTTCAAGTCCTGTTCCTCTGTCCTCAGAGTCTTACAGGGATACTGGAAGGTAACATCGCGCATAGAAATAAGCACTGACATCAACTCAACGAAAAATGGACATTAAGGACCAAGGAGCACAAATGGAGCCGCTCCTGCCAACGGTAAGGACCTATTTAAGGTATTTACTAGTGCTTCCACATCAGGCAACGTAGCTTTGCCTTTGTGCGAAGGGAAATTCAAGCTGCGGTATCAAATTTCATGGATGGCACGTATCTTTCATGGATTCAGATGGGCATTATGTTCATTTAAACCTTGAACAGTTTGCGGGGGAAATGTGGGTATCACTGGCATCAGTAGGATCAGTGGGCAATATGACTAAAAAAGAACAAAAGAAAACATAATTTCAATAATTTGTAGGTAGGCTGGAGCCGATGCATTAATGTCACACGCGATTAAAATGAATGAGATTGCTTTGTAACCAGTCACACAATTCCCCATTTTACGCTCACGCTCTTACAAGATTTGATATCGACGAATACATGGTAATGCAATACGTAATATGTGAGGTAACGTAATCAAACGCATTTTTCTTGGGAACTACGTACATTCTTTAATTGTTTATAAGAAAGTATATATATCTTAATGTATTACACGCAGTATTCTTCAATGGTCTGGCTTCTAGTCGTCAAATTTTATTGACATATTTAGCCTGTTACCGTATTTTCATATTCAGATCATGAAGCGTGGATTTAAAACGGCACTACTAAATATGATTCAGTATGAAATAATTGTATTTTCGTCTACTAGAAAAATGGCTTCCAGCACTCCTGAATTGTCATGTTTGATCAAAATATGTACGTCGTCAATTCTTAGTCAGTGCAGACTGGATGAATTCAGGGATACATATAGGGATGATGAGCGCACGATGTACCGTACCTGTTGTGCTTAAATGTTACGAATGAATCCCCTTAGTCACAGTACACGAAATACACATTTAGGATTGAATTCGTGCCTTTTCACTTTTCTGGGATGATTTCCATGTGTAGGCTACCTGCCTACCCCCCCCCCCCCCTTCCCTCAGTGAACACACACACACACACACACACACACAGCATGTATATATCGCAGGATGTTTATATTTGGTAAAACCTGCATGCAGATTTTTGGCCACACGTCCATGCTACAAACCTTTTCCGCCTCGTCCCAATGGCGCTCTATTGGTTTGGAATAAACTCAATTCACTGTCATGTTCATGGAACCAGCTTGAGATGTGCTTTGTGACATGGCACATTATCCTGCTGAAAGTATCCATTGAAAAAGGGTACATTGTGGCCATAAAGGGATGCACTTAGTCATCTGCAATGCTTAAATAGACTGTGGCATTTAAGTGCTGTTCTATTCATATAGAGGTGCCGAATGTTTACCAGGAAATCATTCCCTACACCATAACACCACCACTACCAGCCTGCACCATTGGCACGAGGCAGGATGGATCCATGGTGAGCCAAATTCTGACCCTACCACCAGCATGTCACAGAAGAAACCGAGATTCCATTCTGTCCACGTGATGCATTTCCGGTCTTCAGTCATCCGGTCTCGGTGATCATGTGACCACTGTAGCCTCATCTTCCTCTTCTTAGCTGACAGAAGTGGAACCCGGTGTGGCTTTCAGCGACTACATCCCGTCCGCTTCAAGGATCGATGTGTTGTACGATCAGATATTCTCTTCGGCACACCACTGGTGTTGCAGGCATAGCTGGGCGACATAGTGTGTCGAAGTGTACCTGAGCAAGACACCTAACCCCTAATTGCTCCCAATGATTTGATTGGTACCTTGCATGGCAGCCTTTCACCATTGGTGTGTGAATCGATGTGTTGTGCGATCAATTGTTAAGCGTCAATTGTAAAGCGCTATTATAAATGCAGTCCATTTACCATTTGCTGTTATTTGAGCATTTGTGGCTTTCTGTTCTCCTCTGATCTCTCTCATTAACAAGGTGTTTTGCAGACGGAACTGCTGCCCACTGGTGGTTTTTGTTTGTTTATCGCACCATTCTTTGTAAACTCCAGAGACAATGCCAATACCAGGAGGGCAGCCTTTTCTGCCCTGTAAACTTGTAAATGTCAAATAGGTGTATAGCGCTTCCCAAATGCATTTTTAGTCAATATGTCCAATTGTATTACATTACTGAGGAAACATTAATTCTTTCCAAAATGGCTGCATCAGCCTCTGTTGCCTGTGTCTTATTCTTAAGGAAATGGAACGTTAGGACCCCACGGCTGTGACACACCTTTTGAGCCTTGCAAAGACCTGCTTCCCAAAACAATTAGGATGGCTAGCCTCTGTCTGACTGCCAGGGTGACTGCTTTAAGTGTTGGTGTGAGCGATGGTGCAGTAGCAGGACTATGTGATTAAAGAGCCAGGCACAGAGATGGCTGCAAGGTAGATGGCCAACCACGCATTTTAAAAGCCATTCCAAATGCTGATTAAATGTCTACAATTTTTACACTTTACTGACCCGTGAGTTGCAACAACCTGTTTTCACTTCCGGAGCGATTCCTCATCATTCAATGGTATGACAGAGCAGAAGAGAGTAGGTTTTGTAAGTGCCTCCCAAAGTAAGTTGTGCTATTTATGGTTTAGTGTTGTTGTTACCCGTGATGCTGTTACATAGACGTGTTGCCTGTTTAAATTGAACTCCACCAAATGGCTTCTGGAAGGCTCTAGTGGTGTGTAATGCTTACTTTTCCAACATTGCCGTACTGTCTGGTCTTTGTGAAAAGCCGTTGTTATTAATTATCAAAAGCTATGCTCCTCATTCTCTGCAGTTTATGACTGTGAAACTATTGGAAAACTGACCTGGCTATGAGTGTGTAATCCTCCATTTCTGCCAATTTTAGGTATGGTTATGGGCATCAGAATGAATTCATGACACAGAAAGGCATGTGGGGGGGGGGGGGTGAGATAATTCAATACTACTCTACCCCTTTAGTTAGTTTAGGGCTATAATGCATTACAGATGGACAAATGACACAGACACACAAAGACATACATGACAAGGACATGGCTGCATTAATCTAAAGTGCAGGTGTAATAAGAGTTACGAAAATAGCACAGCTCTTTTATATCATGGACCAGAACTGAAATACGCAGAAATGTTCCTTGTTCTGGGTGTTCATGTTCTCCCCTTGTCCATGTGAGTTTCCTCCAGGCACTCCGGTGGGTTTCCTCCCACGCTCCAAAGACATGCAGTAGGCTAATTTGAGACTCTAAATTGCCTGTAGGCACTGTATGAGTGTGTGAGTGAGTGGTGTTCGTGCCCTGTGATTGATTGGCGACCTGACCAGGGTGTATTCCTGCCTCGCGCCCACTGCATGCTGGGATAGGCTCCAGCCCCCCGCCAGCCTGACCAGGAGCAAGCGGTTTAGAAAATGGGTGGATGTGTGTTCCTTGCTCTTTTGATTTCACAGGGAAATACACATAACAGAACCATTCTGTGCCTGTGATATCTGAGCAGGTTGTTATTCTGTCGGTGTTTTCTAGTTCATACGATGTTGCTTCATGTTTTAATTCAGCTTCAGTTGAGTTAAGCCCACTTTAAGGTACAGCGAGTTAAATTCTTAAGATAGCTATTCTGTGCTTAGGCAGTGATTTATTTGGGTTTGACGCTGATGTGCCTTTTTTTAGGTGCACAGCCCTGATGGAGGTCCAAGTGAGGTGAGTTGAGTTTGAATACCCAGATTTTTTTGTTGCATGCCGTTAAGTAACTATGTTGTAATTTTCTCATGCTGAGTAAGTAGTTTCTTTGCTATCTGCCCGAACATACACGCTGACCCACGGCATCAGATGACTCAACAGGGTTTCCCAATGCACCATTGGACTCACTTTACAGTGCTTGTCTTAAAGTTGTAAAGTGAGTGATATCAGCTTTAGGACAGGCACAACATTAAGTAGGACTTACATAATACAGGCCTTTAATAGACGGCTGATTAATGGGACCTTATAAAGCACTGGCAGTGATGTTTCATTATTTGTGTGCTGGGTTGAGTGATTTTGGTGAAAATTACAGGGTTTTCTTATAAATTCATGTCATTTCTAAGTCTGGAAACTGGACAACTATATAATTATATATAATCAATGTGAATGACAGTGTTAATTTATAGGCTAGTGTAATAATGTATAGGCTACTGAATAATGATAATAATAATATGCTATATTGATAATTAATAATGATAATAGTAATGTGCTATGTGCAGATTGTTGTAATAATAGGGTTAGTTAGACTAGACCTTGTGCCAGTAGACAGTACACAATTGATGTAAGACTCCCTTATTAAAGTGCAAGGACTTCCCCACTTTTTAGCTTGCAGAGGGGAAAAGACTTGTCCTTTTGATGAAATAGGCTCTTGCCTCTCATTCTGTGCATTGTATGATGCTGGAGATGCTAGACCAGTGGCATCCAAACGTGTCATGGAGGGTCGAGAGTATGCTGGTTTTCATTCCAGCCAATCACTTCACCTGCTGACTGCACTAATTAGTTCCCTCCTCTGTGGTTGGAGGTTTTGTCATTTAGTGAAATCAGCCGGTGATTGGTTGGAATAAACATCTGCATACCCTCGGCCCACGTGATTGGACACGACTGTGCTAGACAGCCCCGGTGGCTTTGGCTACTGCCTGCTGTTGCCCAGTGTCCCTGTTGTTAGAGTCGCCCATTGTGAAAGGCCTACATTTGGAGACCTGAGACACAAAATGTCACCCACTGCCCTACTTCTTGGGTGATTCAGCTTAGTCTGGGTTCCTGCTGCAAGCCCTGTGCCCCACAAAAAATTAGCTGCTATGGATACTTGTAATTGCTCCATTTGTGAAAGGAACGGAGGATGGATTAAGAATTAAGAATGATGCCATTTGAGTGAAATTTTGATCCATTAATATCCAGAATTCTGGTGCTGACATATGGTATTAAGGCCTACCTAAAATGTCTTAGTAATCATGGGTATTGTTTGCTACATGTTAAGGACGTACATTTCTGATTTGGGATTCTATGTGTATTATGCGAATGAGACACTACTGAGGAAATGACACTTAACTACTGTATGTAATGGCTCTAAAAAAAAAAAATCAAATAATCACTGATAATGTCATGCCCGGTACAATCGAGAGGGCTGGAACTGGGACTGCCGGTGACTAGAACATCACGCCAGGCTTCCAGCTGGAGTTAATCCAGACTGAACAGAAGGTATTAACCGTGGACCACACAAGCCCCTTCTGAACACAGCATACTGTAGATCTTAATAGATGTCTTTGTGTTTTGTGGTCCACCGCAGCTTATGCTAGTTGGAGAGACTGGCTGTGCTGGTAATGACATCACTGGCGTGCCTCAGAGGTGTATCATATTTTTCCTGTTTTTCTTGTTACTGTACATAAATAAATTCTGCAGCTCTGTCAGAACTTTGTACAGCACAGTGTGTACACAAAAAAAATGATTGCGTGTGCATTTTTCAGCACAGTTTTCCATGGTTCCATACTTTGGCATGGCAGAGAGATCTTCCATTTTAATTATGTGCTTGAAATATAATGCATGTACTCCATTAATCTATTTAGGCATGTGAAAAAAGACTATTTTACACGATGCTGCCACTCAAGGTACATCTCGTTTCGCGTGTATGTTTGTTTGAAGTGATTTACTGTGTGAAAACATCTAGACCTTGATGCAAGTGCAGTGTCAACATTTCAGCTTGTGTCTTGAACTGAGTTACGATGTTTCCCTGTTCCAACCTTTGTGTGTTTTAACTGATTACATTAAGGTATGCTGACACTGTGCATAGCTGTCAATCATCCTCAACCAAGCAGATTTTTACCTTGCAAGGTATACAAATCAATTTAACGTGACCTAGTCAAGCTAATCCTTCTAATGCACACCTGTCTCTTCACAGTAGTACCCCTAGGCCTAATTTCTGGAAGCGTATAGGTCTGAAATTAGTCTCGTTTTCACCTCGTTAACGAATCTACTGTGTATGCTTTTTAAAAAATTATTTAATGTAAATCTGCCGAGTGTAAAATAAAAGAGGACTTATTTCCCTCAATCCTTACAAAGTTAATTTTAAGCTTATTCTGTGCACGTTGCTGCTATGTTACATATCATGAATAAATATTGCTTGAATTTTCATTGAATAATGCGGAATTCATGATTGTTCCTGAAATTTAGTGCTTTTGTTTAATTAAGGGATTGTTGCTAATATGCGGGCATTACTCCTGACTCTGACTGTGAGGCAGCCGTCACTCAGGTGTACCATCCCAGTTATTTGCGGTGCGTTTATTGTGGAGCCATGTTGCCTGATTCCACATATAGACTCTTTATACACTCAGCCAATCAGAAAGCGGGAGGGGATAACAATGTGTGGATCATGTGATCACATGACGTAAAGTAAACACGCTTACTGAGAAAAAAGGCACAGGCAGAGCTTTTATGGTCCACTATTTAACAATGAACAGAAGCAAATGCGTCCTGTTTTAGAAAGCGGTTGCAGGTGTTATTTGTATATAATCATTAAAAAATGAAATAGAATTTTAAATTTTGCCACAGAGCTGACCAAGCAAAATCTGCAAAAAGCGCAGGCACCCCGTTGCACTCTGTGCTGTAGCTGTCTAGTGTGCGAAGGCTCACCTACAAAAAGATGAGATAAAAAGATGAGATTGAGGCAGCTGCTTTATAGCCTTTGGGTGGCTTTATGGAAGGGTTTATTTTGTTCTGCTTGCAGATGTGTCTATGCAGTTTGCCTTGGTGTGTCTGACAGAGAAAACATGACTGTCTAGTTTATATTGATTGGGAATATTCTGCAGTAGTGGATCAATTCATTGCCTAGAGGTCGCTAGGCTGTCAAGGTCTTCGAGAAACAAAACAGTTTAACGCTGAAAAGCTGATGCTCAAATGTCTGTCACACAAAGTGTGTAACAAACTGCACATGTGGAATGGCAAGTAGCCTAGTTTCTGGCTAAATTCATTTTTCTTGTGAACTGTCACCATTAGAGGGGACCATTTGTTTTCAACAGTCATTTCTGCGCAGTGGTGTTTATTTATTTGCACGGGTAGGCTGCGGTTTCAACTCGAAGGGTTTATCCGAGCATGAGAAACGTGGCAAGGTGGACCAGTGACAGAAAAGGAAGGGAAAGGCCGTGTGCTGCGTTGCAGGAAGGGAGCGCCAGAGAACGTTTGCGGCGTGCCCCTGGGGAGGTGTGGCGTAGCGGGGCGATGCTGAGCTGCTTCAGCTCTCCACTCTCAAAGCCTCACCGTGGGGGGAGGACAGCGTAAGCTAAGCGCTAAGCGCTCAGCGCTGAGCCTGCCTCGGAACCTGAATCCGCGGCAGCTGTGATGTCACCGCTCTAACCTCACCCCGGATTGGTGCGCGGCTGTCGAAAATATTAAGGTTGCGTGGATCAACGGACGCAGCGTGTTTGCGAGACTTCTGGCATGCCGGCTGGGTTAGACTGCTCTGCAGCGTCCCAGCCTCTCGCAAAGACACACCAGTACATGGAGCTGAGCCTCTTTGCCTGCTTGCAGCCAGAAGGAGGACACTGGGATAGAAGCCCTGGACTATGGACTCGTACATTCAGTTTAACAGTGAGGTACGCTCCTGTATTCGGCTTAGAACAGGATTAAAATTTTGTTTTTTGATGATTGAAGACTGTAGGTTGGATGTTCTGCCAGATTTTGAATTCACCTAGGCTGTTTTAGCAACACAGGCTGCTTATTTTGTTTAGGATGGATTATTAATTTGGAAAAACAGGGCATTTGATTTGAAATATGATCAAAGACAAATGTCACAATTTGATTTTCCTCGAAACGTGAGTTAGAGTGCAGGGTTAATCTTGTATTGAACTGTTTTCAGAAAAAAACGAATCCTATTCGATTTAGGAGATGTGCATTTCTAAACAGTTAGCTGTTTTTGTCCAGTACAGAGTGTACCCGTGAATCATAGAGTTATTATCATTCTTTTATTACACTTCATTCATAGAATGGAATCGCATACACAGTAAATGTTTTTCTGTGTATTAGTGTCGTTATTCCTTAAAGGGTTAATAGTTGTGCTGCTGTTCACATCGGAATGACAGAATGCACTGCACATTTATTTATAGAGATCTCTTTTTGGGACTGATGTATCTCGTAATTGGTGATGATAGTGCTGTACTGTAAATGTGTCTTGTATGTAGAACAGGCCCTCTGCTGGGAGAGAGTATTCCCTAGGCAGAAGGGAGCTTATCCTGCAATGGGGCCCGTGCAGCCCTTCTACTTTATGCGATGGTTGCGTGAATGTAGCTTTACGACATTATTCTGTACCTCAAAGGTGTGTGTGTGCCCATGCGAGCGTGCGTGTATTCGTATTTACGCGCACGCACGCACGCACATGCGTGTGCGCTTATCGCAGACCCCGGGGATGCTGATGATGCTGCTGCTGCTGCCATTGCCGTGGTGACTGCGGCCATCTGTTGGGATCAGACCCAGGATGCTGATGGCTGTTTCAACCAATTACATAACTTCAGAGGCAGAGCGCACACTAATCCTTGCCGTTCTCCGGCTTTTAAGCATGTTTTTCATCTCTGGCCGATTTGAGCCTATGCCGTCGGCGTGTTCGTGTTCTTACTGGTCAATATTCACATTTATTATTTTTATTTATTTACTACTAACTGTTGCCGAACTGCTTGATCCTCTTCCGTGCTTTTGCTACCCGTTTGCCCCATGCCAGGGTCGCCCAACCCTGTTCCTGGAGATCTACTGTCTTGTAGGTTGTTACTCCGACCCTAACAAAGCACAACCCATTCAACAGCTAGCGATCTCATTGAGATACTTATTAGTAGAATCAGGTGTCCCAAATTAGGGTTGAAAAGCAAACCTACAGGACGGTAGGTCTCCAGGAGCAGGGCTGGGCAGCGGCTGGGTAGCCGTGCCAGAGATCCAGAGACCTGAAGCCTTCAGGGTGTTGAAATTGAGCCGAAACTCATTTGTCCTGGAAAGCAGCGCCTCAGCCTAGATCCTACCTTTGGCTTTCTCTAAGCGTTCCACCTGCATGTGCATCGCTTGAAAAATGTGTCACCTTATCACATTACTTGTGCCGGTACGAATATCAGAGACTAGGATCACTGTCAGACGGATTCCATTTCAGGTCATCATTGCCTGCTTCTGTTTCATCCTCTTCTGCCCCAAACTACCAGACACTACAGTGTCTCGGGAGCGGAGGAACCTGGTAGTGATAAAACCACAATAAACATGGCGTCAACATTTACAGTTCCAATGAGCGAGAGTCAGAGCACACGTCACACAGAAAATGTCAGGAGGTGCTGTCAGAAGGGTTGGATAGTCTACAACAATTTTAGTGGTGTTCTTGCATCCTTCTACAAAAACTTGTGAGTGCGCTTGGTGCATATATATATATCATTTCTGTATTTTAATTTGCAGAAATACTTATTGCGCAAGCACATGTTTGCAAACTGCCCTTTGTCAGCGCATCCTTATTTCTCATTAAAACAATCAGCCTAACTAATATACTGCGACGACTGCAGAGAAAGAGAGACTGAGTCCAGTTAAATATGTGGGTGACTCCGACCCCCGTTCTTGGCAATCTGTCCGGTTATTTCCGCATGTAAATTCCAATCCGGATGCGCAGATGCACTTCGACTGAAAGCGGTGAATTTAATTAGTGCAATGCAGGTGTCACATGCGCGTGCTACACACAAACGCAGAATCACTCGCAAGCCGATCACCGACCGGCACAGAGAACCACGCGTAAGACATGTCTGAAATATACAAGCGGGCTGTGTTTGACAGTGACGGTATTAAAAGGAAGCTTTTAGCAAAATTAAACGGTGCGTTTAAGAGCTATTGAAAAACAAAGCCATGAATTTGCTGAGAAGAGTGAACTGATTTGGCTTTTATTTCTGTTCATTTTTTTTGATTACCTGGGTTTACGTGTAATATTTCTGGGCGCTCTCTGTGTTTTAGCAAAGGTGTGTGGTTTTTCTTTTCGGTAAATACGAAAATGGACTGTTTGACTAAATGAATATTTCAAGAATTAGTTTTAATTGTGTGCCGTGTTAATGTTAGCTTCAGTAATAATACAAAATGTACTAGTTGATTTTATTAGTGAGGACGACATAACAATAACTGTAATTGCTTTCTGGATCTACAGCGAAGTTTAGCATCAGAGGACGGTAGTGGGAGCTTCTTGTTATTTATTTTTAACACGGCCATCACCCTGTTTTAAGCATATGGCTGCTTTTAGCAGCGGAAGCAAGTGAAAGCTGACCATTGTCCCCTCACCAGTGTTAATAAGCAAAGGAAAAAAGAAAAGCGATTTACAGTAACTTTCTACAGACAACTGAAAATGGTAGTGACAGAAAACATGTTCATTTTGTAAAAGCTGCATTACCAACAGCACTGCATTTTCAGAAAATCAACCAAGTGTGTGCTAAATCTATATTGTTAACCCATTCAGCCATGCTGAATGAATGCATGAGCTAATTTACCAGTAATTGAACATATCAACATATCATTTTCAAGATCTTAGGAGGACACATCAAGATAAAATTTTGTATTTTTGACATTACATTGAATCTGTAGAAAATAACACCAATTTGTAGGGTGGAAATTCAGACTGGTCTAGTTCCTTTAGTCAGAGCCGGTGTTGTCCTATTTGAGGTGGCTAGGTGAGGAAGACTGTGGTAATCCAGCCTGAAACAGGGCGACGCACCTGTGACACACCTTCTTTGAGCTTTCCCTGATAAATGGGGATGCCCATCCCACTTAGGCCAGGCGCCAATCCACTTTCTGTCTGTTCTCCACAGGGATTGGCTGGCATATTGCCTGCTAGATATCAAACAGGAAGTGGGGCCCCTGCTGACATGGGGCGTAATTAAAATGGGGCCTCGCTGGCATCTGGCGGGGGGGGAGATGTGGGACAGGCAGACTGAGAGAATGGGAGCCTGCAGACCTCAGTGCGGCAATTAGAGTGTAAAACTATGCAGTTTCTCAGCTCTGCATTTCCCCCTTGCATGCGCTGCAAGTGGCAAATAACAGCCTTGTCAGCAGCTTATCTGAGAGCGCACAGATAGCGCAACCTTATCCTTTGGAAAGAATATTTGGTTATAAAACGAAAAGAAGATGTGCCTTTGTTTTGAATGTTGGGTCTGCTTTCTGTACAAAGGGAGGCAGGTCTTTCCTTATATTTAATTCCCTGCAGCCAAATCCCATGCCAGTCTTTTTATATTTTTGGGAGATAAGATTGTGCGCTGCCTGACACTGTGTGAGTTTAATGGATTGTGTGGTCTCCCTGAGGTAAAACAGAGCTTGCCCACTCTGTACAGCGAAGTCGGTTTTGTATTTCAAATGATGCTGAATATTTAATAATAACGTCAGGGTATGTGACTTAAATACTAGCAACTGCATTTTGGGCTAGCTCTACCTGCTAAAATAAAAATGTCTATACTATTAGATATTGTACAGTAGCTTTGCAGTATTCCAGCCCCTAATTTAATGCTGCATGTGTTCATTTGCTAATATGGCATTCAGCATATCTGAACTGCATGAAATATAGCGCGCAGTGCAATGCACTGTGCTCGCCCATATGGACACACAAAGCTGTAGATTGATTTTCTGGCATGTTTCTCTTTCACCTGGTGGGTCCCAGCTGGCAAGGCCTACAGAATCTGCCGGCGAGGGAGGGGGGGCTCTGTATGTAAGGTCTCTACCGAGACCAAGCATTGGTCCACTGCAGGGCTTCACTGGGCTTCAGCTGGTGAACGAGTGGGCAGCACTGTAGAGTCAGTGCAGATTGTGTTGTGCGTATGGACAGTTTTCTCCACATTCCTGCAGACTAGAGCCCTTTTCAGGGCATACATTTATGCTTAATTTCTATATGCATGGAGAAGGAAACATCACACATACGTACATTTTGCATAGCTATTTTCATTGGGCCACTGAAAGCCGTCGTTATTAAAAATATTTTATGTGGGTGATGCTGCTTGGATGCTTGATATTTCCCAGGACCAGAATGGAATTATGCCTATAAAGGCTGTGTAGAAAATTCATAATGATTGATGGAAATTTCAGCAGGAATATTTTTGTATTGTTCTAGAATGTGAGGGCAAACATATGATTAAGACTCTGAGCTTAATAGTTGTACATTTTGTGATGGAATAAAAATATGCTTTTGAGATTTCATGCGGCTTGGCGAATACCACAGGCTTTTGGTTTGTTCTTCACTTATGATACATGTTGTAACAATATTTTGAAAGCCAAGTAAAATTTATAACAAATCTACGAATGTGTATTTTAATTACCAGCAATACAACAACAAACACAGAATGCTTTAATTAGCATTATATATGTACCTTGTGCTGCCTTTAATAGAATGACAGTAGAAACCATGGTAGCAGGTTCAAAAAGCAGCAATACATGCAAACCTAGCGTACTTCAGGCTCAGTGTGTTAGCTCGTAAGTGCACGGTGAAACCTTCCCATAATCCTCTGCGGTCCGCATTGCCGTGCAGCTGGGCTCCCCTGTCTAAGGTGCCCTTGAGCAGCGAGGCCTCCTGCTGCTGTGGCTGATGCAATCCCTTGCGCATGCTCCAGCTAGCGTCGCTGTCCCACTTCTCACCTCCCCGGAGCCTGGCTGGGTCACATGACCCGCGCGCGGCCTCCCGCGGTCTTCGGCGCGCAGGGCGGCGGGAGAGCGTTACGGCGGGCCCGAGCGGCGGGCCGCTGGTTTACCGTCACCGATCACGTCGCCTGCTCCCTGCAGAAAAGAATACCAAAAAAAAAACAAAAAAAAGAACCTTATTAATGGCGGAACCTGCAAATCGGTCATAAAATGGCAGAAGTGAAGCTGAGCAGCTGCTTCGAAGCAGCACCAGGCTCTGGGTGGCAAATAAAAAAGTGAATTTATTCCCTTGGTGAACTGCAGTGAGCAGGGCTGCTGGATTAAGGGGTGCGGCTTACGCAAGTGTTTTGTTTGCCTTTGGGCCTGACGCTGTAATCTGAATGGGCAGACTTCTGTATCCGGGGAATATTTCAGTAACCGGTTTATTTAGACATCATGCAGATAAAGGGAATTTTGACGCTTGTTTCTTGTGTGATTTCACGTACGCGCATTGAAAAGGGGCCATCTTTGTTTGAGTTGCGTGGAGACCGCAGGGGTTTGTCTTGTCCACTGGAATTGTTTGGTGTTCAGAGTTTCCGTTCATACCTGTTCGGTCACGTGTTCACTTTAAAACTTTAAAACTAAAACTCTCTTCTAGCTGGACTACCGGCATCTGCCACCAGACCCCTGCAACTCATTCAGAACGCTGCGGCTCGTCTGGTCTTCAACCTCCCCAGACACTCCCACGTCACTCCCCTGCTCACCACCCTCCACTGGCTGCCTGTTATAGCTCGCATCATATTTAAAACATTGGTCCTAGCATACCAGGCAGTCAAGGGGTCAGACCCAGCATACCTCCACCAGATATTCAAACCCTACATGCCAGCCAGATCCCTCCGTTCTGCTACCTCAGGATGCCTGGCACCTCCCCCTCTTTGCACCTGCACTTCCAGAACACGTCTCCTGTCTGTTCTGGCCCCACGATGGTGGAATGACCTCCCCGCGGAGGTCAGAACAGCTGAGACACTGACCCATTTCAAGCGACGACTGAAGACTCACCTCTTCAGGCTGCACCTCTCCCCATCCCTCCCTACCTCCCTGTAATATCTTAAATGACTGTAAGCTTAGGGTTGTAACTAGGTAGCTGTTTCATAGGTGACTTAGGTGCATTAACTCTTAACTACTGCTTGTATTTTTTTCCATAGACTATGTTGTTGCCGTTCTTGTTGTGTTAGTGTTAATCAGTTTAACCTTCAGGGTCCAAGTTGAACTATGCGGTTGTTCCCTGCACTTGGACCGGTACTTCTCTCTAGGGTTTTTCGTCATACTTGTTCCTGGTTATGGTTATACACATTGTTGTACGTCGCTCTGGATAAGAGCGTCTGCCAAATGCCTGTAATGTAATGTAATGTAATGAGATCACTGTGCACTAATGCAGTATATGCCAACTGTATGCAGGGTTTTCCATTCATCCCAATTTACGTGCCCTTACAGTTCAGAGAAAATAACTCAGGAAACTGGGGTCGTGTTTCCGGCCTGAGCAATTCTGAGCAATCTCGCGTGCCCCGTTTAGAAATGAACACGAGGCCCAATTACAGAGACTGCTCGGTTGTCGCAGGTCATTTGGGAAGCTTAATCGCGGGGAGAACCTTCGGCACGTAAAATCCGCGCGTTCTTCTCGCCTCCATTAGTCACCTTGGATTAAGGGGGCCGGCTCCATTAATCCAACCCCCAGCATGGCCGCGCATCAGAATCCGTCCCATCATCCTCTCTGGCCTGTGACACACGGGCCTTCCACGTGTTCGTGTGCGTCACACGAGACTAATCTGTGCTGCTGCACTCTGCTCGCGACCAGGTCCGCTCTGCTTATCGTGAGCAGGCGCTCCTACCTGCATTGATTTTACACCCAGCTCTTAAGTTTCAGCTTTCTGGTCCTCTCTGATAATATCTCACACTGTACCATTGATAGGTACAGTCACTTAGCTCAGCTTTGGTTCCTGTTGCCTCAGCTTGACGTTAACCTGGGCTCATGGCCAAAAACCAGAAACTGATATGCGTTTGTGCCGCATGTGAACCGGATAGCAGCATAAATATTGGACGTGGGTTCGAAGTGCCTGTCAAACGGAACAGGCAGGATCTTTAGCAAGCGATTCACCTTTGCTGCATTTTAATGAGCGACTCGGCTTATTGGTCTGAGGTGTAATTAGACTCTTTTGTGTTTTGGGCTCCTCATTGTAGCAAATTAATCCCGTGAGAATAATAAGAACTGCATAATGTATCTCATTACTCACCTTGTATGCATTGTCATTGAAAATGTAAGAATAATATTATTAATGATATAACATGTAAATAAATAAATGTATATATACTTTATGTATATATACATTCATATAGCCTATATACTGTATATGATGAACTGTGTGAATTATTGAATTGAAATTAGGCTCTCATGTTCCATAAAGTGAATCTTTTGTGTATTGTAAAGGCTGTCAGAGCCAGTGCTTAATCTCCAGCTATACTTCGTCTTTGGGGGATTTTCCAAGGTCCTTACATGCCAAGAATTAATTGGTTCCACATATGTGAAGAGGGAATTTATGACTGAAACAATGACACCTCTGTATAGGGAGGTATGTGCAGATAATTTATGACTTAGACAATGTCATCTGTGTTCCAGTAAATGGGGGTCTTCAGCTTTCTGTCAACAATGCTAGTTGCCATGGGAACCGTCTAATGAAGTTTAGCTATGTTCACATCTACGATACCCTCTAAATTCACAAAGGTCAGCTGGCATTGGCAATAGATTAAAATGTTTGGTTATCCTGTGTGATCACACAAGATAGGAATGTTTTATGTCATGGCTCAATACTCAAGCGTTCAATTAGGGATTGGCTCACTCAAACAAAGCCTAATAGCGCTAATAGATTTAGGTTTGACATCACTTGTGGTGAACGCAAGTTTTCTAAGCAAAACTGTAATTCTATCTGGTTGAGACAAATCATGACCCAAGGCAGTAAAATTACGTCCTGACAAAGTTACTGACGAGAAAAAATGTGTATTTTTCAGAGAAATGACGAGGAGGCGGTGGTGGACAGGGGTGGGACCCGGTCCATGCTGAATACCAACTTTGAGAAGGAGGAGCTGGAAGGTAACGCTGACCCCCAACCATTTCACCCTCAGCGCAAGGGATCGTGGGGAAGCAAATTTGCAGTCTATAGAAATGCAGGCCTGCCTCTACGTGTTCCTCAGTCTCTGAAGGACGGAGGCGTGGGAAGCTCCTGAGCACGTAGGAAGGAGAGAGATGGAGAGCGTGTTCCTGCCGGTCCCTCAGTGGTGATGTCAGAAGCACGGAAGCTTCCGGAAACGTTCTATTTTTGAGTCCACGCAGCCAGCCTCACGATCACCCAGCAGAGTGAGGGAGGATGCTGCCTCCTGAAATAAGCTGGGCCGTGAAGTATTTCTGTCGTGCTCAGAGGGCATTTTAGGTTTTGCGCACATTTTTACATAATTCAGGATGGTACGCACAATCACAAACCAATTTTAGCTGATGTTAGCATCCATTCATACGCACTTAATTTTCCTGAAGATTTTCATAGATTTACCCCTAAATGCTAAATATTTCAGCCTTTTAAAAATACTGACAGAGTGGCCTCTGATTGAAAGGCAGTTCAAACTACCCAGTTTGAAAAACCTAGATGCTAACTTTAGCTAAAATTGGTTGCAAGAAAAGCTTACCGTCCTCACTGACGTGCTCTAAAATGTGCCCTTATTCATTGCTTTGGTCATATACTGCACTTCCCATATTGCCGTAATGGACAGGGGGTGTAGGTTAGCCAGACCTCAACACAATAAAAATCCAGCAGTGTGTTTAATCCGATACTGACATCATCAGTGCTGAGCCCATCTCCCACTGCACAAACAGCTGTCTAGTCACCTGTGGAGCAATTTTTCGCTACACGTTCTATTGTTAATCTGTGGCCTTGTGTTATCACGAGCGTGACGGTAAAGGTAGAAACCTTGAGCCTTTTAGCCGACGGTCTCAAACGTTTTCACAGTTGAACGCGGCTCAGTGACACGCGAGGGTTTTTGCATTCAGGAAGTGCAGTGAAATGAGCTTTGGAACTTTGGTTAAAGCCAGCTCTGTAACCCCCCTGCCCACCAGTCGCTCTGGTGCCGCTGACCCTGTGATTGGCTTAGACGGGTGAGCGACGGGCGTGTCACGATCCCTGATTACACGTCACCGTTACAGCATGCGACGCTACGCGCGTGCAGCCACAGGGAGTGTGTCTTCATGTAAAAAACCTTCTGCTGTCAATCAAATGTGAGAGTGCTGTCGAAGCTTGAACAAAACCGATTCTGAACAAATGAGCCTGTGTGGAGATGAACTAAAGGAATTATCATCCTCTGGTTTATTATTCTCAATTTCATCCTTGTTCATAAAAGTTGCTGGGGGCTGGCGAGCTCTGTGATCGTGGATGTTGTAACACTCCTTATGCTGGACTTGTGATTCGGGGAGCCCTGCTGTTGCCCCTAGTGGCGGAGAACGGAAAACACACCGGCTGGATTTCTCCCTCCCAGGCAAGAAATGGGAGAGACAGCTTGGATTAAACTGACACTGTCAGGGCTCCACACAAACCTCACTGTGACATCTGTTAGCGGTCCTTCTAATGTGAGCGGTACATCTCTGACCTCACAGTGACATCTGTGAGCATTCCTTCTAATGTGAGTGGTACATCTCTGACCTCACAGTGACATCTATGAGCGTTCCTTCGAGTGTCAGCGGTACATCTCTGACCTCACAGTGACATCTGTGAGCATTCCTTCGAATGTGAGCGGTACATCTCTGACCTCACATTCACATCTGTGAGCGTTCCTTCGAGTGTCAGCGGTACATCTCTGACCTCACAGTGACATCTGTGAGCGTTCCTTCTAATGTGAGCGGTACATCCCTGACCTCACAGTCACATCTGTGAGCGTTCCTTCTAATGTGAGCGGTACATCCCTGACCTCACAGTCACATCTGTGAGCGTT